>CAMGYJ010000009.1:64649478-65376405 GCA_946122785.1 Linum tenue | reverse complement strand
AGAAGTGCCGATTCAACGTCCAGGAGCAGAAATCCATCTTCACAGTATGATTTCCGCGTCTGATTCTGCTTTGCTTCTTTCTCCATGGAGTAGTTCTCCCATTCATCTGGGTGTGGGAAACCCTAGATCTGTATGTTAGGATTGATTGTATGAACCCAAGTACTGTTTCTATGATTGATTATATTCGATTGAGGTTTGAATGATTGAATGGCATGAATCCTGATCAAATTCCTGTTGTTTCTGCTTTAACCTAGAATGAGAATATCTGCCTAGGTTAATAGAGTATCCTTAATTGAAGGTAGTGAATTGGTGACTTTAGTCGAGGAGCCAATTCACTATTCTGTACGAATTCAATTCGGTAGTGGAGGTTTGGTTCATAGGGCCTCAATCTGTTTACTCCGGTGGAGGTTAGTCGCCGCTAGAGACTCAGATTGAGAGGGTCTGAAGACCTTTAGTCGAGACTTCAGACTGTTTGAGAACCTTCCGCAGTATAACTATCATAGAAATTGAACTTGGTAATTACAATCCGGCTTAACTGACAGGGGGAACCATATCCGGGTGACCTCTCTTAACCTGAAAACAACCGTTTAGTTGCTTTGCTTGCTTGTTAGTTTAGACCTTCACTAAAGTTTCATTGCTAGATAATACGAATTCACTGAGTAGTCATCACATCTAGGACCCGGGTTGACATTGAAACCCAAACCCGCTATACTACGCTTTAGGAAGTGGTTACACTTGGCCATTTTCTAGAGTGACAGTAGGAGTGAGTCAAGTTTTTGGCGCCGTTGCCGGGGACGGCTAGGTTGTTGAAGAAAAGTGATTTCTGTTACTCTAGCATTTTCATTTTGCATTGAGTTTTTGTTCTTTCCCACTTGTGCCTTCACGGGTTTGCATTGCTTGATTGTGTGCAGA
The DNA here is from genome assembly GCA_946122785.1 of Linum tenue. Taxonomy (NCBI): domain Eukaryota; kingdom Viridiplantae; phylum Streptophyta; class Magnoliopsida; order Malpighiales; family Linaceae; genus Linum; species Linum tenue. Next base: position 65,375,493 of record CAMGYJ010000009.1, on the reverse strand, counting down.
TAGTGCATGACCCGTAGCCAGTCGGGAGGTTTACTGCCGTTGGATCCAGAGATTGAACGCACTGCAACCAACTTCGGAGACAACAGCGAGCTAGACTGGCTACGGTGGAGTACAGAGAGCCAATTGAGCAGCGAATCCGAGGACGACACGAGATGGAGGGCGAAGACATCCCACAACCGGGGAATGCTCGACACCCCCGGTGAATCAGCATCCACCACCACCGCCGGGTCCCACCTTGGAGTACTACTACACTCCACGGATTGCTGACATCCGCCCGGTCATCCTCTATCCACCCATCCCAGCAAACAACCTCGAGATCAAGCCATGCTGGATTCAACTCATTACATCATCTATCCAGTTCCATGGTTTGAAGGATGAGGAAGCCCGGGCACCTTTCCCGTTTTCTGCAGCTGACGAACGGGTTCAAGCTGAATGGTGTTCCGGATGACACAATCCGCCTTCACCTCTTCCCCCATTCTCTGGCGGGGAATGCTAAGAGGTGGTTGGAGACCCAGCCCCCATTGTCCATCACTTCTTGGGATCGAAGACCACAGAGATCCAGCGGGAGATCACTCACTTCCGCCAAGAGCCAGATGAGTCCCTTCGTGATGCATGGGAGCGGTACATGGGATACTTCTGGCAGTGTCCCCATCATGGCTTCAGTGATGCTTTCACAGTGGGGAACTTCTACAGTGCCCTCACCCCAGACAGCCAGAGGGTGATCGAGTCTCTATGCCCAGGAGGGGATATCCTTACTAAGACTCACCCGAGCTGAACCAGATGATCAGTACCTTGGCTGCCCGATCATTCCTGGGGGCAGACAACAGAGGCAGGAATTCCCGGGACCGGTGTGCATGCTATGGAGGCCAGATCCGGGTTAGAGCAGCAGGTGGCTGAGTTGGTGCAGACATTGAAGCAGCCTAACAGTCTCCTTCCGGGCCGAGGTGTAGCTACGCCTCCAGTAGCTCAGTGTCAGTGGTGTGAGAGCCCGAATCACCTGGTGGAGGACTGTCAGGCTATGAGGGAGTCCTCTACTCCCAAGAGCAGGTGGACTTCATCGCCAATGCTCGGCGCCTGGACCCATACAGCAACACCTACAATGAGGGATGGCGCCAGCATCCCAACTTGCCTGGAGCAGCAACACCAACAAACCACCTGGTTTCCCAGCACCAGCAGGTGGTTTCAGCAGAGGCAGCCCTTCCAGGCTAGGCAGGGGCCACCACCACAGCAGCAGCCCTACCAGCCTAGGCAAGGGCAGCCATTCCAGCAGCCCCAGCCAGTTTGCTCAGCCTCCAGCAGCCGCAGCTCCAGATAATCAGATGGCTGATCTGAAGAATATTTTGGCGACATTCATGACCACCAGCCAGGCGAATTTCACGAGGGTGGACCAGAGCATAGCCTCTTTGGAGGCAGGACAGAGGAACCAGGGTGCTATTCTGCAAGATCTACAGCACCAAGTCGGTGTCCTAGCGCGCCAGCTTACTGCTCGGGCCCGGGGACTCTACCTGCCACCACCATCCCCAATCCACGGGACCCGCACGAGCAGCTGGATGCCATTTCACCAGGAGCGGCAGGCCTACATCAGCTGATCCTGCCCCGACCAGGCAGGAGGCACCACTACCTGCTTCAGCACTTCCAGCCGGTGATGCAGAAGTGCGGGTGGAGAAGGAAGCCCTGCTCCCAAGCCACAACCAGTGGTGAAGGAGCACGTACCCCAGCTTCCCTTCCCCACTCGCCTACACAAAGACAAGCTGGAGACTGAGTTTGCCAAGTTTATGGCAATGTTGAAGCAGCTCAACATCAGCGTACCATTTGTGGAGGCACTGTCGAAGATGCCCAAGTACGCAAAGTTCATGAAAGATCTCCTCACCAACAGAAGAAACTTGGGGATCTCTCGACAGTGCTGCTGAGCGAGGAATGTTCTGCCATCCTGCAGAACAAGCTGCCCGAAAAGCGCAAGGACCCAGGGAGTTTTACTATCCCTCTTACTATTGGCAGCATGCATGTAGGAAAGTCCTTGGCGGACCTAGGCGCTAGCATTAATGTCATGCCATACAAATTGTTCAAAAAGCTAGACCTAGGTGAACTTAGCCCTACTAGGATGAGCATTCAACTAGCTGACCGTTGTGCATCCTAGGGGTATCATAGAGGATCTGCTTGTTAAAGTGGGTGCATTCACATATCCTGATTTTGTTATTCTGGATATAAATGATGATGTGGATGTGCCTTTGATTTTAGGGAGACCATTTCTTGCCACCGCCAAGGCACTTATTGATGTGCATGATGGTAAACTGATACTGCGTGCTGGAAATGAACAGGCTACCTTTGCTGTGACTGATTCGATCACTGTGCATGATTGCTGTCACACCTGTGCATGCTATTTCTGACACCGGTACACGAGCCTGTCGTGTATCCGTCTGCATCTCCCATTTTGCAGGACCCCCCTCTCTTCCTTCGCCGCCGCCCCTCCAGTCTCCACCGAATAAAAAGCTCAAGAGGAGTGGGCCGAAGCAGCAGGTTGCTAAGCCTGCACGGAAGAAGGGTGGAGACCACTACGAGCTGGTCCGCCCCCTGCACCACGACCACCCTGGCCATCCGAGTACTCACTCGCCTGCATCTTGCCGGATGGCCAGGTCGAGCTGACCACTGCTGTGGTTGCAAACCGTCGGGTGCACGGTCACTACCTGAAGCTGTACCTCAAAGCGATGTGGATCCCTCTTGGAGGTACCTGTTCCTGCACCCCGCTGAGTATCCACCATGGGCGTCCAGCTAAAAGACAGTAAAGAAGCGCTTGTGGGGAGGCAACCCCACCACGGTTTTCATTTATTTGTTTTGTTTCGAGTCGGATTGCGAATTGGTTTGTTTTTTGTGTCTTCTTTTGTTTGGATGATGTACTTTGGGCTGACCATTGGACCTAACATATCGTGTTTGAGCTCTTTGGTTTCCTTTAGCTGTGCATGTGTTCCCGACTGGGCCTCTCTCCAGTCCGCTTCATCCTGACTGGTCTGCTTCCTGTCCCTGCAGTCCGTGCATACGGTAAACATCGTTCCCCTTTCCTTCCCCGTCTCCATTGAGGGCAATGTCGATCTTAAGTGTGGGGGTGTGTTTACTTTTGACTGCATTAGATCTGTTTGTGTGCTTGGAGCCTAGTCCACTGTCCAAAATTTAAATTTGAGGGCTCCAAGTACTTGTTCCTTGCAATTACCTACTCAGTATGCTTGAATTGACAGTCTCTGTAGTGATTTGCAACCTAGGGAGGTAGTGTGGCACTATGGAGGATGTTTATGCATTTAAGACGTCTCATTTCTTCTTCATATTGTGTTGGTTGATTGAGTGAATTAGTGATCTTAGGACCTTGAATTGTGTGGTGTTGTGGACTCTCTGCCTGTCATGGACTCTTGTATCATGTTTTGAAAATAACAGGTGCTCGAAAATGTGCTTTAAAATGACGTTCTCCCGTGCGAATAGGGCGAAAGTGTGTAAGGGGAGACGGGAATCCGTTCCCAATTTCCACCTACTACCTCCAGCCCCCTTACATGTCTTTCCCCTGCACGAGGCTCGAGACAACTGTCCTGGCATGGCCGGTAAGAGCGGGCTCCCGCAAAACCTTTGCTAGGTGGGAGCCCCGTTTTCTGCAAAAACAGGTTGGAACCCTTGAAAAAAAGAAAAAAAAAAGAGGAAAAACAGAAAAACAAGCAAAAGAAGGAAGAAAAGGGGTTCTAACCATCTTCAAGAAGAAAATCGAGCACCTTGATAAATGTGAGTCCATGATCTTTTGTTTTTGAGAGTCTCTTCATCCACGATTCATTTGTCCTCTGTTCACTATTTGCCATGATGCCGACTCGAGACTAGCGTTCTCGCCGAAGAGGCTATGAGATGATTTGTGCGTCGGTTGACCTCGTAAGCTGCTAATGATCTAGGAAGTCATCTACCTACGATCTGGGTTGTTTGTGGCTATAGAGGTCTGGAGAGTTGCATTGGTTTGAGTTAGGTTTGCTTGGGGACAAGCAAACGGTTAAGTGTTGGGGAGTTTGATAACGATGTAATTGCATGATTTTACACCCCTATTTCTTATCCATTTGCGGAGCATGGTTGTGTGTTTTGGCCTATTTACGCGGGTTGTGCTACTTTGTCCTATTTCAGTCCAGGGTCAAAGGAAGGCCAAGCGCGAGTTTCGGATCGTTTAGAAGTCGTTTGGACAAGCCAGGGCCAAAACACGGGCAGGAGGCCCTCAGAAAGGCCGGTGTGTTCCTGACCGTGTTTTTATAGCCGAGACTACCCAAGGGTGGCTTGAACCACCTAAAAAACACGGGCAGGCCTGAGACAGAACACGGCCGTGTTTGCACAGAACACGCCGTGTTTCATGATGCCCGTGGCCGTGTTTTAAGCCAAATCCAAAACACGGGCGGGCTGGGCCAGAACACGGCCGTGCCCTCGACCGTGTTCTGGCCAGTGATGCCCTTTTAGGGAGATTTCAGCCAAATTGAGAGGGATTCGAGTTTTAGAGAGACAGAACGATTCCTAGAGAGAGAAAGCGACGAACAAGAGTCTCCAAGTGCCCTAGCTTGATCTTCAACACCATTGGAGCTTGCTTGAGCTTGGAGAAGTGCCGATTCAACGTCCAGGAGCAGAAATCCATCTTCACAGTATGATTTCCGCGTCTGATTCTGCTTTTGCTTCTTTCTCCATGGAGTAGTTCTCCCATTCATCTGGGTGTGGGAAACCCTAGATCTGTATGTTAGGATTGATTGTATGAACCAAGTACTGTTCTATGATCATGATTATATTCGATTGAGGTTTTGAATGATTGAATGGCATGAATCCTGATCAAATTCCTGTTGTTTCTGCTTTAACCTAGAATGATAATATCTACCTAGGTGATAGAGTATCCTTAATTGAAGGTAGTGAATTGGTACTTTATTCGAGGAGCCAATTCACTATTCTGTACCGAATTCCATTGGGTAGTGGAGGTTTGGTTCGTAGGGCCTCAATCTGTTTACTCCGTGGAGGTTAGTCGCCCGCTAGAGACTCAGATTGAGAGGGTCTGAAGACCTTTAGTCGAGACTCAGACTTTGAGAACCTTCCGCAGTATAACTATCATAGAAATTGAACTTGGTAATTACATCCGGCTTAACTGCAGACTAGGGGGAACATATGGTGACCTCTCTTAACCTGAAAACAACCGTTGAGTTGCTTTGCTTGCTTGTTAGTTAGTCCTTCACTAAAGTTTCATTGCTAGATAATACGAATTCACTGAGTAGTCATCACATCTAGGACCCGGGTTGACATTGAAACCCAAACCCGCTATACTACGCTTTAGGAAGTGGTTACACTTGGCCATTTTCTAGAGTGGCAGTAGGAGTGAGGTCAGTATCAGAATGTGAGATAGAGCATATAGGTAGCCATGTGAGATTTGAGCCTGCTCGTTTCTTTCTTGTGCGATAGATCCCTCTTCCATGATGTGTAGCATTCACGTTGTCATTAGCTAAGATGATGGGGGCATAGGATTAGCCCACCGCCCAAAACTGACTGTCCTGATGTGTCATATCCCCTAGTTAGCCCCTTTGAGCCGTGTGTTTATCCTTTCTTTTGGTCTATAAACGAAAAAAATCACCCTTGTTGCATCTTTAGAAGGTTTCCACAGAGTGGTTTTTACATATTCTCTGCTGTTTCTGCTAAAGTTTAATGTGAGTGTTGGAGGTAGTGCTTAAAAGTTGGGCAGATGTTTGAAATATCTGCGAAGTGTGGCTCTCTTAAGAAATGAAAAGAAAAATGAAAGAAAAACAAAGAAAAATTGAAAGCAAAAGAGAGCCACTACCAAAAATATGAATAATGCTCATTAAGTAGTGTTTCTTAGCAGTCTAGCTTGGAAATGATGATGTTTATGCCTCCTTCGCTCTTGTGCTCTTGAGATGTTGAGTATTGCAGAATAGCAGAATGGGAATACCGGTTTGTTTGACTGTGATTGTGTGGGTTTGGAAATGTGGAACTTTGTGCTATGAATACTTCCACCACCTAAAAGGCCTTTTCCCTATGTCCAAGACCCTAGCCAGTTTGAAACCTGTGTCTAAGACCTCCTGATTAGTTAGTGATGACATCCTATATGTGAACTCTAGCATTTAGAGGCTGGCCATCATGGTGAAGAGATGTTAGGGATTGAGAGAAATAGCATGCGCATTTTTTGCATTAAATTGTCCTGACCCCACTGGTCGAGAGTGAGTGATTCATTTTCATATTCTTTATACTCTTGTACCCCGGTGAGGACCTAGATTGCTCGGTCCTCTGTTCTGATGTTTTGAGTTGGATGCATGAGTTGACTGTTTTGAGTGAGTGGTTGAGTCAAGTTTGGGTTGGTTGGTGAACAGAAGGGAAACTCTCCCGTTGCTCGATTTTGCTGCACTCGAATGTCCTTTGTGGTGGTTGTCCAGGTTGCTATTGAAGTTGTTCATGTGTTGATGTTTGAAAACCAGGTATGATTCACGTGTTTTGTGCCTTTATGACTTGTCCCCAATGTTTGTTGATTGAAATATGTGAGCTTACCTTGTGTAGTACTTGGTTGCTTGGGGACAGCAAACAGTTTAAGTGTGGGGGAATTTGATAGCATCGTATTTGCACGTGTTTTGACCTCGGGTTTCCTGTCCATTTTGGCTCGAATTGATTGTTCCTTGGCCTATTTTACGCTAGGTTGTGTGTGTTGTTTCGTATTTCAGGGTCCTAGCAAGTAAGAGGTGCATAGGCGCAAGTTTCGGGTCATTTGGAGGTCAGATGGTGATTCACAGAAGGAATTACGGGCACCCCCTGCAAAATTACGACCGTAATTTGTCAGGGTATGCCCGTAAAACAATTGCCGAGCCTTTCCCAGAATTTCTTCTCGTGCTAAAATTACGGGCAAGACCCCCAAGAATTACGACCGTAATTCCGAAAATACTGGCGGTAATTTGGAAATTACGGGCATATCTCCTCCTCCTTCAGCTTAATTGAAACGTGCGTTTTGGGGCGAATTACGGGCAGGACGTGATTACGGCAGTAGATTTAGCACGTAATTCGCCCAGAGTCGGGTTTTTGGAGGCAGATTCGAGCCAAGGAAGAGAAATTTGAGTTTCTAGAGCAAAACAGAGTTTTAGAGAGAGAAAGAGCGAAGAACAAACCCGAGGAGCTATTTTGGAGTGGATTTCTCATCATTGAAGCCCAGATCGCGTCCCCAGGAGTGAAGATTGACATCCCAGAGCATATTTTCCCTCATCTTTATGAGTATGACTACTCTGATTTCTGTTTTCCTTTCTCTCTCTATGGAGTAGAACCTTTCTCTCACTTGGGTATGAAGAACCCTAGTTTCCTTGTGTTAGGGATTTGTTGTAATGACTTGGGATGATATTACTGTTTGATTTTAATCGAATGATGCATGTTTATTGAATTGATTGAAGTCTGATCAGCTTTTTCTTGATTTCTGCTGCAACCTGAGATAGATAGAATCTGATTAGGTTGTTAGAGCCTCTTCATTCGATATTAGGAGATTGGCTACACGAGAGTTAGCCAGTTTACTGCTTTGTACTGGAATTCAATTCCAGTAGTGGAGTTCTGTGCTTATTGCTTCAGCTTTCTATCCCGGTGAAGACTAGTCGTCTGCCGGGTAGTTAGACTGAGAGGGCTTGGTCAGCTTAAGAGATTCCAAGCTACTGTCGGATTCTTCCGCAGTTTAATCAACAGTGAATCAACCCAGGGGAATTACAATTGAACCTAACTAAGGGGCTAGGGGACTCATTCCCGAGTGACTCTTTCCTGCTTTTGAAAACCAAACCATTTCCTGCTTTCTTACTGCTTTTGCTTTAGACAACAATCACTCGAATTAGTTAGCTAGATAATAAATCATCACGGAGTAAGCAGTAGATCTAGACCCCGGGTTGATAATTGAACTTGCCTGTTACTGCATTCCCGGACTGCGATTACACTTGGTCGCAGTTTGGTGTTGTGTTTTGGCGTGTCAACCACCTTGGTACGGGGTTGTATCTTGTGGTACACAATGTTGAAAGTCGTAAATGACAGTTAGTATACTCCTACTATCATGTATTCAAACAACCTACAGTCTTGATATGTTCATACCACCATAGTACGCTTTTCATATCATATGATATGCTCTTATTTCAATACCAGTCAATACCATATGGTATAGACTGGTAAAAAATGGTTGATTTTTTTTTGTCCTAAAATATATCAAAGTTGATATCATTTTGAAGAGCAAAATTAATCTGATCTGACTATGCAAAAAAAATTAAATTCTGAATTGAAACGAGTGAGAAAACGTCTGTTAAAGTATGGGAAAAAAATTAAAAGCTTTTCAAGAGAGATAAGGAGTGCTGATATGGCAGATTCTGGTTGGGTTATGCATAGTTATTGACCACAAGGTTATGCACCTGATACGCTCCCGGTGGGTGGGAGGAGTTACAAGAAAGAGATGAAAAATGAGTGGAAAAGAACAAAGACAGCATAGAGGTTGGGAAGGAATAATGAAGGAAAATATAATTATGTTATTGGTCCTTAAATTTCAGTAAATTACGAAAAAGGTACTCGTTTAATGGGACGATGCATCGATTTAAGTGTGCAAAACTCGACGGCAACCAAAAATTCGTAAAATCGACGTAAACTCGATTTAACGGGTCGATTTAGTTCGGACACCCATTGATCTGAGATCAATTCGGGTTATATTCATAAGTTAATTAATTAGAACCTACGAAAACTCTTTCGTGGTTAGAAACAAATTCACATCACCGGGTTTAACTCACTTTAATTGGGTCGAGGAAATGATGATTAACCTGACATAAAACCCAAAACCATAAACCCAAAAGATTTGCAAGGTCGGCGCAACGAAAAATTTGCAAGGAAAAGAACAATAAAACCTGGGTCAGATACAATTCATTAACGCCGGTTTCAACTCGCTTTAACCGAACGAACATCATATAAAATCCCCAATGATTTAAGCGGGTCAAGAAGGATGAATATCCATTGATTTGGGTTAATTTGGACTCAATTGTCATAAAAGAATTAATTAGAACTTTAATGACACAACACCTCTTTCAAGATTTGGTTAATTACAAAAATAACACCATTTGTAATGTACTCTGTGAAATAGTAACTTTGAACTTGTTCTTGTTCTTTTAAACAGTTAACTAGAATGGAAGCCCGCACTATGCGGCGGGGTTTTGATTGTTTGTAACAAAGTGTTTTTCAGTTCTAAGTACATGTTTCAGACTTGTAAACTATTTCAGTGATAAGAAATGCTATCATTGAACGACCGATAGTGTACCATTGTGATATGATCAAATTGTAGCATTAACGATTCCGCAGGTGATAGGCATTTGTAACTTTTCTATAATTAAGTTCATCCGTACAACATATTTTGATCGACGTCGCAGTACAACCTTTTTCATGTTAGTAATTCAAAACTTATGTTCATTCTTACAAACTAAGGACGGTCGATGATCATAGGTCAAACTATTTAGGAAATGACCAAAAATGGACCAAAACTTATGTTCACATCGACCCAACCCATCAATTAGGAAAGCGTACAAAACTCGTCCTCGACCCAAAATTTGCCAACACCGAGTCAAATTAGATAAAATACCCATTGATTCGAGTTCAAATTGGGAAATTGGGCACAAAAAGAATCAGTTAAAACGGTTGACCGAAAGACTTAGATTAATCAATAATAATTTAAAATCATAGTTGACGGGACACTAAGAAATAGTGTCCCATGTTACCCGGGTCGACATTAGGTCAAATACCCAATGATTTAAGTGTACAAAACGCGTCGTTAACCGGTCAGAACAATTGACCAAATGCCTTAGATTGATCAGTAACAAATTTAAAAACTATTAAATCATAGTTGACATGACACAAAAAAATAGTGCCCCATCTTATCGGGTCGACATTAGGTCAAATACCCAATGATTTAAGTGCAAAACTCGTTATTGAGTCAAAATTCGCAAACAACGGGTTGAACTCGCTTAAACCGGACCGAAGAAGGTCGAATACTTTTTGATTTGGGCTCAATTTGGATTCAATTATCATAAGTTAACTAATTAGAATCTCTATGGCACAAAAATTCTCCCAAGCTTCAATAATTTAAGCGTGCAAAACTCGTTGTTGAGGCAAAATTTGTCAACACCGGGTTCAACTTGCTCAACCCGAGTCGAAGTAGGTCGAACACTCATTAATTTGGGTTCAATTTGGAATTATTTTTCATAAATTAATTAAAATCTTAAAGACACAAAAACTCCTTAAATGATTCAACTGCAAAACTCGTTGTTGAGGCAATATTCGTCAAAAATAGGTTCAACTCGATTTAACCCGGTCGAAGAAGGTTGATAAGCCTCAAATCTCGAAGCTAAGGAATCAGCGTACCAACACCTCAACCCTTCGAACTTGTGGAATTGAAACTCGGAACTGGAAAAGAAGAACAGGGAAAGATGGGTTGGAAGGTGCAACTTCAACACACGAAATTGGGGAAGAGGCTCGATCCAAATAGGTAGCACTCGTCCACGATTGATGTGATGACTCAATCGATGCTGAGCTCGCTCGTTGATGGATTTGATCCCACGCAACAAGGACAATCAAAGAGCATGAAACTCCATGACTAGGGTTCTTATTAAACTTCAAAAACTGAAAACTTACAACGCAAACGACGATTACTTAAATAGCTAGCTAGTATAACTCGACTAACAACTTCCTTATCCTACTGGAACTTGACAAAACAAGGTTTAAACTGAAAAGGAATAAACTTCAACTCAAACAAGGAAACAATGAAACCATTCTGCCTGCAGCTCCAAGTCACCAAACAGCCTTTGATCCCATCTTCGAGGCCTTCGATGGACGACTTCCAGATATGAAACAATTCACCCAATGCCCTTCCTTTGTAGATGAAAATGCATATTTTCATGTGGTATCGAGCCCCTGACTTGATTCTCTGTCCTCTGCCCAGAATGGAACTCCAAAGTGACCTTCCTGAACATACCTCCAGACTTGGTCAAATTCTGGAAAACTGCCAGTTGTGTGATAGCTACTTTGAGCCCGTGGGAAGCAGCATTAATGGCGTCGTATGAATCTGAAACCCATACCATCTTGTTCAGAAAGTCTTCATGATCAAAACGACACCCTAAACTCCCATTTTCATCAGCCCAATTGGTAGAACCGAGCTCCCAAAGTTGACTACCTGAACACGTCAATACACTTAGCCAAAAGTCCAGATTGTTCAAATGAGTTGGGTTAGCTTCGTGGGCAAGTAATTCGAGCTTGGTAATGACGCAATTCTGGGTTGTATCAGGCTCTCCCTCTTCAAAAAGCTTTGCCCTCAAAGCTGGTTCTTTCTTCTTATCGAAATCGGCACAGAACTGAGTCCAAATCGGGTCGAAATATTGCATCCCAAACTCCATTTTCTGCAATTCGGAAACAGCGTTCTTGAACAATCGGATTGGGACTTTTCGATTCGGGTCTTGCCAACTCAATTCGCTACTTCCACGAGGTTGGTCACACCCCCAATCGACTTCCTGAACTGACTTCGGCTCCCGCATCGTCGCCGTTCGTGGTGTCCCTGCTCTTTGTCCATTCCCGCCAACGGCAACCTTCAAATTCGTATTCCCCAGAGAATGCAATCCAAAATTGGGGGTTTTTAACCTCAAGGATTCCAGCGCCAATTGTTGCATTCCCACAGCTTCCTGGGGCATCTCGAAGTAGTTCCGCAGCGCCCGTTGACGTTGAATCACTTCCAACCACTCCACCCCATTCAACGTTTTTGCCGCCTTGTTCCTGCGAGTTCAGAGGTAGGTGGACTCGAATTGGGTCTTGCAGTTGGGGTACGTTCGAATCAAACTGGCCATTGGTGAAGCTTTCCGGGTTCGTGGGGAACATTTTGGCGGCTTTGGCGAAGCTCGGCGTGTTGCCAGTTGCTCCGACCAATAGCCTCTCTCTCCTGCCCTGTTCTGGCGCCGAAAAGCAGAGCCTCCGTTCCTCTGGCCGCCGATGAGACTTCCCGTGCGCCAGAGCTGTGAGCATCAACTTTTGAATCATCATCCCGGCTTCACAATGCTTGCCAAAATTCGCACCAAGGGGCTCGTTCTTATCCTTGCTCCGACTCACCATCAATTGTTGTTGATCGGCCCTGACATCCGTCGGAGACAATGGCTTGAGCAGAAATTTGCGTCCATTATGCTTGAATCGGTACGAATTTCCTCTGCCATCATGGACAACCCCACGATCATACTGCCAAGGGCGCCCTAACAAGAGGTGTGCAGCTTGCATCGGAGCTACATCGCACCATAATTCATCCTCGTACTCGCCGATTTTGAAGTGAACTTTCGCCTGTTTGTTCACTTTCAACGTCCCGTACTCATTTAACCAATGCAGGCTGTATGGTTGGGAGTGTTTAATCGTTGCTAGCCCGAGCTTCTTAACGGCATCAAGGCTGATGACGTTTGTGCAGCTGCCTCCGTCAATTACAACAGACAATAACTTCCCTTCAATTTTACAACGGGTGTGAAAAAGATTATCTCGTTGTTCTTCGCTGGCCAGAGAATCCAAAGTAAGTGCTCGACGATTTACTCCGAGAAATTTTCCCGTAGGAGGGACTTCGACTTCAATTGATTCATCGACTTCGGGATCAGACTCACTCCCTTCGCTGCCATCTTCCTCTGCTTCATCTTCGGTCACGTACTCTCCATTGCGTAGCACCAGGGCCTTCTTGTTTGGGCACTGGTTGGCCTTGTGGCCTCTGCCGAAACACTTAAAGCATTGTATGTTGCTCGTCGATCCTCCCGGCTTCTCGTGATTCGTCGGAACAGTAGTGCGGGGTGTAGATTTGGGCCCTTCCAATCTGGCCGGTTCAGAATTCATCACAGGAACGTGCTCTGAATTAGTCTTCGAGTACCTCCTCCCCGCACTTGCTCGTTGTTGTCGTTCCACCTTTACTGCAAGATGTACGACTTCTTCCAGCTCAACGAATGGTCGCAGCTCGACTTCGAGTCTGATTTCACGATTCATCCCATGAAGGAACCGTGCAATAGTGGCTTCTTTATCTTCCCGGACATCAGCACGCATCATGAGGAGCTCAAGCTCTCGATAGTACTCGTCAATGGATTTTGAACACTGCCGTAACTGCTGCAGAGACTCAAACAGATCGCGTTGATAGTATCCCGGAACAAAACGTTCTCGCAGTAAACCTCTCAGCTCCGTCCAAGTTGTGACTTCAGGTTGTAAATTCCTACGACGGCGGAGCTGGGTTTTCTCCCACCACTGTGCCGCATAGTCGGTGAATTCGTACGTTGCAAGAAGTACTTTCTGGGCTTCGCTGTAATCGCCGCATTGAAAGAAAAGCATGATCTTTCTTTCCCAATCGAGATACACCGAGGCATTGTTTGTGCCCGAGAACGATGGAACTTGTAATTTAATACCTCTCAGCTCGGCAATGTTGTTTCCGTGTTCTACTTCTGCTACTACTTGTCGTTCGTGATTGTCCTGAAGCGGGTCTTGCTCGAAATTCTGTTCCGCAACAACAACCCTCTGCTGCCGAACAGGGGCGTTCACCGTCACTCTGAGGTCAGCCAGCTGCTGATTCAAAGTGTCGAACTGGGCTTGGATAGCGGCATTCTGCTGCGCCATCATGGTTCGAAGCAATTCCACGACATTGACCTGCTCCGCCATGGCCGAATCGTCGCCCGCTGCAGTCTCCTTTTCTGACACAGACTCTGCCGCGAGCGACCGTTCTTTGTTAGGGGAACCCAGAACAACCGACTGCTTCTTTGAAACTCGCTGTCCTACTACCAAAACAGCAGCAGGATCGCACTCTACAGGGCCCTTCGATCGGGTCCACATCGTCGTGCCCGCGCCGCCTTCTGTCGATGAACTCGTCGTCTCTGCCACCGCGGGAGAATCGTCACACGGCCACTGAGTTGAACCAGGCTCTGATACCACTTGATAAGCCTCAAATCTCGAAGCTAAGGAATCAGCGTACCAACACCTCAACCCTTCGAACTTGTGGAATTGAAACTCGGAACTGGAAAAGAAGAACAGGGAAAGATGGGTTGGAAGGTGCAACTTCAACACACGAAATCGGGGAAGAGGCTCGATCCAAATAGGTAGCAACTCGTCCACCATTGATGTGATGACTCAATCGATGCTGAGCTCGCTCGTTGATGGATTTGATCCCACGCAACAAGGACAATCAAAGAGCATGAAACTCCATGACTAGGGTTCTTATTAAACTTCAAAAACTGAAAACTTACAACGCAAACGACGATTACTTAAATAGCTAGCTAGTATAACTCGACTAACAACTTCCTTATCCTACTGGAACTTGACAAAACAAGGTTTAAACTGAAAAGGAATAAACTTCAACTCAAACAAGGAAACAATGAAACCATTCTGCCTGCAGCTCCAAGTCACCAAACAGCCTTTGATCCCATCTTCGAGGCCTTCGATGGACGACTTCCAGATATGAAACAATTCACCCAATGCCCTTCCTTTGTAGATGAAAATGCATATTTTCATGTGGTATCGAGCCCCTGACTCGATTCTCTGTCCTCTGCCCAGAATGGAACTCCAAAGTGACCTTCCTGAACATACCTCCAGACTTGGTCAAATTCTGGAAAACTGCCAGTTGTGTGATAGCTACTTTGAGCCCGTGGGAAGCAGCATTAATGGCGTCGTATGAATCTGAAACCCATACCATCTTGTTCAGAAAGTCTTCATGATCAAAACGACACCCTAAACTCCCATTTTCATCAGCCCAATTGGTAGAACCGAGCTCCCAAAGTTGACTACCTGAACACGTCAATACACTTAGCCAAAAGTCCAGATTGTTCAAATGAGTTGGGTTAGCTTCGTGGGCAAGTAATTCGAGCTTGGTAATGACGCAATTCTGGGTTGTATCAAAGGTTGAATACCCATTGATTTGGGTTCAATTGTCAAAAGTTAATTAATTAGAACCTTGGCACAAAACCTCCTCAAAGTTTAAATGATTTAAGTGTGCAAAACTCATTGTTGAGCCAAAATTCGGCAACAACTGGTTCAACTTGCTTTAACCGGATCGAAGTAGGTCGAATACCCATTGATTCAATTGTCATAAATTAACTAATTAGAACCTATATGGCACAAAAATCCTCCAAGATTCAATTATTTAAGCGTGCAATACTCGTTGTTGAGCCAAAATTCGTAAAACATCAGGTTCAACTGCTTCAACCGAGTCGAAGTAGGTCGAACACCCATTGATTTGGGTTCAATTTGGATTTAATTGTCATTAGTTAATCAATTAGAACTTTGGATTTAATTGCCATAAGTTAATCAATCAGAACTTTAATGGCACAAAAACTCCTCCAAACTTCAATGTTTAAAGCACAAAACTCGTTGTTGAGGCAAAATTCGTAAGCACCAAGTTGAATTTGCTTAAACTAAGCGTACAAAACTCGATGTTGAGCCAAAATTCGCCAACAACGGGTTCAACTTGCTTTAACCGGATCGAAGTAGGTCAAAGACCCACTGATTTATTTGCCATAAGTTAACTAATTAGAACCTCCTTGAAGCTTCAATGAATTAAGTGGGAAAACTCGTTGTTGAGCCAAAATTCGTCAACATGGTTTAACTTGCCTTAAACCGAGTCGAAGTAGGTCAAACACCCATTGATTTAGATTCAATTTGGATTTAATTTTCATAAGTTAATCAATGATTAAAGCACAAATTTGTAAACACTCGGTTCAACTCGCTTAAAATGGATCGAAGTAGGTCGAACAACCATTGATTTGGGTTCAATTTGGGTTCAATTGTAGTAAGTTAATTAATTAGTACCTTAAAACCTCTCCAAACTTTGGTCAAATACAAATGACCACCCCTTGTGACGGGACACTATGCAATAGTAACTTGGTTACTTGTTCTTTCATCGAGATAACAATAATAATAATAATAATAATAATAATAATAATAATTTGGGTTCAATTGTAGTAAGTTAATTAATTAGTACCTTAATGGCATAAAACCTCTCCAAACTTTGGTCAATTACAAATGACCACACCTTGTGATGGGACACTATGCAATAGTAACTTGGTTACTTGTTCTTTTCTAGAGATAATAATAATAATTATTATTATTATAATTATCATCTTATTCCAGTAAAGGTAAGACACAATGAGTTTACATGGTATGGTACGAGGTGGTATAGTGTCGAATGATTGGGTCTAACATATTTTTATCACCTTCTAATCATGACACAGTAAGTACCATAGTGGTAGGGGTGGTATTTTGTGGTCTTTACCATATCACGTTGGATTGCATTACCATCGCACATTACCAAGGAATCGTTAGTTACCATGGTGGTATCAGTACTGTATACTATCATCGAGTAGTATTATGCTATCATACTACCACCATGTGTGGTATAGTTTGGCATGATTCTACGAAAATAATTTATCACCTGCTACCACCATTGTGTTGGGCGCAGCGGGTGAGAATAGCGGGTAAATATATTGCACTAAGAAATCACACGCTTGTAAAAAGTTCACAAATAAGTTGGACCTGGTGGCAGAGCCTCCAGAATTACGGTAACCAACTTACTTAGATCAATTTACTTCGGTAATTTAATAATGCAATATACTACGACTATTCTCAAAATAACAACAAGCATAGATAATAATAAATGACACCGAGGATTTACGTGGTATACCCTGATTTTGGGCCAGTCCACGGGAACAACAGCTCCGGAGTATTTCTTTACTATAACAATGGTAGGTTACAGAGATTTTCTCGATACAAGAAATAGAACACACGGTGTTTCCCAAACAACCTCACTATTTCACTCACAAAGAAATCTCCTATCTACCCGTGGTAGTGAAAATATTTCACTACCAAAACCCACAAAAGAAATACGAACAGAAGCAGAGCAAAGGAAATGGAGAAGGATGGAATGGTAAGGGATGATTGAAATGAGGCAAATGCCTCTGCATTTTATAGCCAGGGAAGAGGGGAAGGGAATTAAATTCCCATATGCTAACTCACCTCCCCAACTGCATTTTTGGGTGCTTTAATATTTGTTGATTTTTTTTTTTATAATTACCAAATTGCTGGCTCTTGCTCCACCACATGTAGCCGGGCCAACAATTCTCCCCCGCCTGACTATATGGGCGACTTCATCAACAGAGTTTGCACCATCATCATCACTGTTCTCATCTCGTTTGCCCTTCCTTCTCTCGTTTCTGAACTTTGGGCAAAATCTTCTGATGTGGCCCTTTTCCTTGCAGTGATGACAATTGATGTTGGCAAACTTGTTGGACTTCCCTCGACTCTTGCCTCTTTGCTTTGAGCCTCTCGCTTCACTTCTTCCTCTGCTTCTGGAATCCACCACCAAAAGGTCTGACTGGGAAGATGATGAGGATGCACCTTGTGATCTTTTCCGCATCTCTTCATTCAGAACCCCACTTTTGCCGATCTCCATGTTGATAACTCCATCTTTCGCAGAGTTGGTAAGTGAAATTTTTAGCGTCTCCCAAGATTCTGGAAGGGAAGCCAGAACGAGGAGAGCGACAACCTCATCTTCCATCTTTATGCCCATACCGGACAACTGATCCACGATCCCTTGAATTTCGTTCAAGTGATCCGCCAAGGATTTGCCTTCCTTGTATTTCATCTGGACCAACTTGGTCAGATAAAATAATTTGTTGTTGCCGGTCTTTGATGCATAGAGTGCCTCCAGCTTGTTCCACAGAGTTCTGGCATGAGTTTCTCCGCTAATGTGGTTGTATACATTATCGTCGACGAACTGTCGAATGTAGCCACATACTTGCTCATGCTTGAACTCCCATTCCTCTTCAGTTTTGCCATCAGGTTTAGTTGGGCTAAACACCGGAAAATGCAACTCCATCACGAGTAGGAGATCCTTCATCTTGTTTCTCCATATGTGATAGTTGGAGCCATTCAGACTTATCATCTTGCTTGTTTTTGCCTCCATTTGGACGTGGCTCTGATACCACTTGTTGGGCGTAGCGGGTGATAATAGCGGGTAAATATATTGCACTAAGAAATCACACGCTTGTAAAAAGTTCACTAATAAGTTGGACCTGGTGGCAGAGCCTCCAGAATTACGGTAACCAACTTACTTAGATCAATTTACTTCGGTAATTTAATAATGCAATATACTACGACTATTCTCAAAATAACAACAAGCATAGATAATAATAAATGACACCGAGGATTTACGTGGTATACCCTGATTTTGGGCCAGTCCACGGGAACAACAGCTCCGGAGTATTTCTTTACTATAACAATGGTAGGTTACAGAGATTTTCTCGATACAAGAAATAGAACACACGGTGTTTCCCAAACAACCTCACTATTTCACTCACAAAGAAATCTCCTATCTACCCGTGGTAGTGAAAACATTTCACTACCAAAACCCACAAAAGAAATACGAACAGAAGCAGAGCAAATGAAATGGAGAAGGATGGAATGATAAGGGATGATTGAAATGAGGCAAATGCCTCTGCATTTTATAGCCAGGGAAGAGGGGAAGGGAATTGAATTCCCATATGCTAACTCACCTCCCCAACTGTATTTTTGGGTGTTTTAATATTTGTAGATTTTTTTTTTTTATAATTACCAAATTGCTGGCTCTTGCTCCACCACATGTAGCCGGGCCAACACATTGAACAATAAGTTACAATGATGAGATGAGGTAGTAGTACTATAATATCATCATTGTAAGATGGTAATGTACTGTGATATGATCATATCATCATACCAGTAATTTTTATGTTTTGAAATCCGGACCATATAGTGTAATCGTTTTCATTGCATTACTAATCGAATAATCGGAACCTTTAGTACATTTTCAGTTCAATACTCAATCTCTATCTTCCCATTTTCTCAATCTTAATCTCAAACTCCTTCTCAACCCATACCCAATTTTCTCTCGACTCTCTCTCAAACCCTCGGTCTAATCAACTATCCTGCATCAACTAGCCCATGCAGAATTCCATTAATTAATCCATGCACGATGAACAACAGTGGTATCGTCATCATTTGAACTTAGACTGGAGCTGAGTGGCCACACTGTCATCAGCCTGAAGCGCCTTGGCCACAACCTCGACCGGAATCTTGGGACACGAACCCAACACCGCCGCAACCACCGGCTGGGTCCCAGGGTTCTGGCTGTCGAGCGCCGCGATCCCGACGGCTGCCTCCTTGCCGACGTTCCTCTGGTAGTGCGTCAGCGCCTGGGGAAACACGAACGCTTCCCCCGCTTGCAGGACCTTGGTGATGAGCTTGGTCTCCGGCAGTGTGGTGACGAACCCGACCTCGAGGGTGCCTTCCATGACGATGAGCAGCTCACTCGCCCTCGGGTGGATGTGGGGCGCGTTCACTCCACCGGGGGCGAAGTCGAGGCGGACCATGGACACGCCTTGGGTGTTGAGCCCCGGGATCTGGTTCACGGTCACCAGCGTGGCTTTGAATCCGGCCGTGTTGTTGGTGTCGCCCGGTTTGTTGAGCCCCCTGAAGGTGAAATCATCCGCCTTTACTGATTCTGGTGGCTTGCAAGCGAACCCATTCATCGGCACTGCAAATTAAGACGATTTAAGAAAATTCACAATATATATGCTCACGATCGAATGAAGATACCATTGTTATTGCGCGTAGTCAAATCTGGAGTAATTAATATGTATGACAAAGTATTTTTACGATTTTGCTCATACCCTAGCTACCCGTACCTCCACTCTTATCGGCGACGCAGTAATCCTGAAGTGGCTTGCCATCGGTGGCGAGAACAGGGGAAGAAGCTAATGAAAGAAGGGTGATGGTGAAGACGACGAGACAGTTGCCGATGGCCATTGCTGACGTTTACTGTAAGCTTTGTTGATAATTTGGTTATATTTAGGGAAGAAGAGATGGGGGAGAAGGCCAGGGAATGGATGAATGATCAGTTAGCTAGTATGGTGAAGTTGTGAGGAGTACTTATTATACATGACATGTGTTTGTGTCCTCCGACTTTCCTTCAGTCTACCGGAAACAATTCATTAACTAGCGGTAGAGAAACGTTCAAGTGTTTTCCTTCCCGGATCCGATATATCTTCCTTCCTTTTCCCTCCGACTCCGTGCATGAAGGAATTGAACCCTCTCGGCCGACAATTTACACCAAATATTTATCTTCTGTCGTCAATTTTATTTTCCTTGCTATTCTGTACACGTACTGAATTGCTTAAGTTCCACTTTATTCTCATTGTATTTTTCTTTTTTTGTCTAAAAAATTAACAATGACTACAGAACGAAGGACATAATTTTACCTAAATATTTTATGGCTAATGGGTCGTTTACTTGTTGTGATCCAATCTATCATGGGTGGATGGACTTAGCATGAATCCTATGATTTTGTTTAGATTGTGATGGGACTAAATCTGTAAGGACAAACTTGGGGCCGTTTGGATCAGGAAATCTAATGAGGGATTCAGCCGGCACGCCCAGGATTTTAACCCATTTTCTTGTTTGGGTAGCTCTCAAATAATGCAAGATTTGGGCCGCTCATAATTTAAAAAATCGGCCCAGCCCGAAATTAGAAATAGCTGTCATCCCCCAAGTATTTTAAAATCCGGCCCCAATCTTACCCATAATTTTCACACACCTACCTCTCATTCTTCCCATCGTTTGAGAGAAGCTCTCTCTCTTCTCTCCCTCCATCACAAGTCGACGGCTTCTTCTCCCTCCCTAGATCCACCAGCCGTCTCACGAAGAAAGCTGTCGCCGTCGACAGAATCTTCCTCTCTCTCCCTTAGATCCGCTGGCCATCTAGCAAACAGAGCCACAAAAAATGTCGACATCTCGTTCTTCTTTATCCAGCTCCGCCGACCATTTCCGAACGAACCCACAACAACTCCGTCTACAAATCCATTCCCCTTCTGAGTGCCACCATCGGCGACGACTCAGTCGAGGATGGTATGGTGGTTGCTGGTGATTTGGTATCGGATGAAGGCATCAGGGCTTCAGATCATCACGACTCGAAGAAGCCAGGGAGGGGGATTGGGGATCTGGGTCGACCACTGGGTAGTGTCAAGAACCAGTTACTCCCAATAACTCGAGTTGTTGGGAGAGGTTCAATCGTGGATCATATACCACAACACTAGCACGCCCCCTCAAACGAAAGCCACTCACAAGGGCTTGAAGTTTGCACATGTCTGAATACAAGAATACCATGTGCTTAACAAATGGGGGTCACCGGGAATCGAACACAAGACCTCTCGGTCACAGAAGGCTCTGATACCATGTCAAGAACTAGTTACTCCCAATAACTCGAGTTGTTGGGAGAGGTTCAATCGTGGATCATATACCACAACACTAACAGGTAGAACGACGTTGTCATCGCATGAGAGGCGTCGTCGTGTCTCTGATTCTGCAGCATGATCTGTTTCGACCACTGGGGAGAACGCCGCCGCCGTAATTGCTCCGCATTCAATCTTTTCTGGTTTTCCCTTCCATTTCGACATTTTGGTGACCCTAGGGATTGGATCTCGACGGGAAGAAGCTCGTTCCTTCATGGATCTTCGAATCGTGGGGGAATCATAGGCAGTTTAGAGAATGAGTTTGCCACCTGGTGGCGGTTAGAATTACCCATCTGTTTCTGGCCCTTGTTCAATCTGTTCGCCCATTATCGAGGAAGAACCCAGATCCTCTGCTCCTTTTGGTTGTCCCAATCTGTTTTGCCCCCTTGTTGTCGTCCTCTTCTCTCTCTGCGTCTGTGTAAGTCCTCTATTGCCAGCTGCCTTCATCAACTACCGGGAGATTTGGACTTTGGAGTTGCCGTCGCGCCGCGGAGCCTGAAGATCAGAACGGAAGGAAGAAGATGACGCAAGAGGAGAGGAAGAAGATTACGCAGGAGGGCAAATTTGTAATTTTATTTTTCTTATTAAAAGTTAAATTTCTTGATGGACAATTCCGGAACCATAACAAACAATGATTTGGTTTAATTTCCTTGTTTTAGTTATATTTCCTGGGTTTTTCAATGAGTTATGGGTTCAAATCTCTCCCTTAATAAAACCCTCATCCAAACGACCCCTTGAAGGATTCAAATAATGGGTCTTGTGAACTTACTGAATCTCAAATCTTTTTTTTTTTTTTACAAAAGATAATCATTCATTGATTCAACAAAATAGATCGTTACATCCTGGAATTCAGCCAGGCCTGGAAATCAAAGGAACAACTCATGGTCGGGTACAATGAAAGGGCCTTTCTAGCCACCGAATGGGCTACCCTATTACTACGCCGACCTACACATCGAATACTAAAATCAGGGTGACCGCCTCATGGAGGCTAAGTAATTCGACCACCATAGGGTCATCTATGACCGGAAAGTGGACCCCATTCGCCATAAGAACCTGCCTCGTTGGATTAAGAATAACCGTGCCCTCGGCCGAGTGCGACCCAATTCTAGTGGCCTCATCCCACATACAGACAAAACGCGGGGCACCAACATTATCCTGGTGTGTAGGCTCATGAGAGGAGGTCGCGGGACGGGGCTTTTCGATAAGCTGACCCATTCCTCATACTGTGACTCGCTATGACACAACTCCTAACAATGGCCAAGTGTAACCAATGAAAGGGACTGCAGTATAGTGGCTCAAGTAATAAATATCGAATCCACGGGTCTCTAGAGTTACTATTACTCAGCTTCAGTTCATTATCTAGCAAACCAGATTAAGATGGAAGAACTAAAACTACTCTAGCAAACTACAGTTAAAGTTAATCTAATTACAGGTTGGGAACTCACTTAGGTATGATTCCCCCTAGCCACTAGCCAGATTAATGATTGATGATCTCTAACCTGTTTCACTTTCATTCACAATGCGGAGAATCCTTGACTAGACCTTGAGTCTCGACTAAAGGAACAAGGCCCTCTTGAGTCAATTGCCTAGAGGGACGTATCCTTCTCTAGAACAACCGATCAAGGCGTTCTGAACTAGACTCCCACTATCGAAAGAGGTTCTCAATCGATACAAAGCAGTGAATCAACCCTCGACTAAAGGAATCGATCCACTACTATCAATCTATGGTGCTCTATTGACCTAATCAGGTATTCGCTCTCATATGATCAAAGCATAATCAATAATCTCGACTAAAGCAGAATTGAATCATGAAATCATGCATAGATTGAATATGAACTCAAGATTATCAAGTCAGAGTACTCATATAATCATCCCATCAAACAAACATAGCTAGGGTTCCTCAAAACCTAAGTGAAGGGAAGTTACTCCATAGAGAAGAGAGAGACTGCAGTAAGAATCTTCAGATGATCAGTCTTCCAGTCCGGGCTTCTTCCTCGAGCTTCCAAGATGAAGAAATCCTCCAATTCCACTCCAAGAATGCCCTCAAATCGCCCTCTCTTTCTTTGGTTCGTCCCTTGGGTGTTTGGGATCCAAAATCCAGCTCTCCCTTGCAAAAACGCACAAAACAGGCTTTTAACAGCCTGCGTTCGCGATAGGGGATTTTTGGTTCACGATAGGGGATTTTGGTTCACGATAGGGGATTTTTGGGAAAATCCCCTATCAAGGCCAAAAATCCCCTACCGGGGATTTTAGCGTCACGATAGGGCCCCCTTCTGTTTCTCAGAGAAGCCCGAAACCAATTTCCCCCTATCTTTGATTCTTCGTTTCTCCCTCGTTCGGACTCCAGATCAGGTGCCGTTTGATCCCAGAAGCTCGTAGTCTCGTCCTATTTCTTCTCTTGAAAAGATTACATGATTATATTGTCACAAACTGAGGTAGAAATTCATTCTTCTTCAAGTCATACCCGAGTTTCTTCCTCCGATTCGTCAATTGATCTCCGATTGACTTGAAAGTTGCGCCTACGCTTCACTTTATGTGCTAGGACCTGAAATGTGACAAAGGAACACAACCTAGCGTAAAATAGGCCAAAGAAGCGATAATGCAAGCTTAAACGATCAAGAAACAAAGGGGAAAACATGTGCAAATATCGAGTCATCAAATCCCCCCACACTTAACCGTTTGCTTGTCCCCAAGCAAACCTAACTCAAACCAATGCAACTCTCCAGAACTCTATAGAAACACGCACCCTCGATCGTTGATAGAGGATTTTCTAGATCATTTAGCAGCTTACGAGGTCAACCGACACACAAGTCATCTCATAGCTTCTTCGGCGAGAACGCTAGTCTCGAGTCGACATCATGGCAAATAGTGATCAGAGGATAGATGAATCGTGGACGAAGAGACTCTCAAAAACTAAAGATCATGGACTCACATTTTTCAAGGTGCTCTTATTTTCTTTTTGAAGACGGTTGGAACCCCTTTTTTTTCCTTTTCTTTTGTTCTCTTTTTTTTTTTTTTCTTCCAAGGGTTCCAACCCGATTTTCAGAAAACGGGGCTCCCACCTAGCAAAGGTTTTGCGGGAACCCGGCTCTTACCGGCCATGCCGGGAGCGAATGTCTCGAGCCGCGTGCGGGGGAAAGATATGTAAGGGGGCTGGAGGTAGTAGGTGGAAATTGGGAACGGATTCCCGTCTCCCCTTACACACTTTCGCCCTATTCACACGGGAGACGTTATTGTAAAGCACATTTTCGAGCACCTTTTATTTCAAAACATGATACAGGAGTCCATGACAGGTAGAGAGTCCACAACACCACACCATTCAAGGGTCCTAAGATTACTAATTCACACAATCAACCAACACAATATGAAGAAGAAACGAGACTTCTTAAATGCATCAACATCCTCCATAGTGCTACACTACCTCCCTAGGTTGCAAATTACTATAGAGATTGTCAATTCAAAGCATACTGAGCAGGCAATTTGCATGGAAACACGTACTTGGAGCCCTCAAATTTAAAAATTTGGACAGTGGACTAGGATCCAAGCACACAAACAGCCAAACATTCACTCGCATACATAATCGAACATCCCCCCGCACTTAAGCACGACATTGTCCTCAATGGAGGAAAGATAAGGGAGTAGAACAAAGTTACCAGATCAAGGGTGAATGACGGTGGACGAGGCAGGCGGTGCATTCAAGGAGGAGAGAGTAGTCGAAACACAAACACCACACAAAATCTCACAAAGGTTGAGTTATTGACTCTAAAATCAAAGAACAAAACTGACTCAACCGAAGACAAATAGGGAAAGAAATGCTAACCGACTGGTTGGGTTGCCTCCCAACAAGCGCTTCTTTCACGTCGTGAGCCGGACGATGGCTCCTAAGTTTCGGTCCACCCCAAAACCTCCTTGAAGTTGAGGTTCTCGTCAATGAGGTGGAGTCTCAAGTCACGAGCATGTGGTATGACAGGTGATGGAAGCTCGTGCATTTGATGCGGATGAAGTCTCCACCCTCGAGACATCTTCTTCTCTTCTCTCGTCTCATTGCCCCAAACTAGATATGACAGCATCGATTGACCACCATCGCGTCCACCAAGAGGGACCAATGTCGAAGTGGCCTTGGTCTGGCAAAGAGACACTGCAAATGGGTCCTTGCTAAGTAGTTCCTCGACGTTTGGTGGAGATATCACATGTAACTCATGGCCGGTGCAGGCCTCTTCCACCTCAACTCCGTCCTCAGCCTGGACGCCAATTGCTTCTTCAACTTCCCTTCCTTGTTCATATGGTATCACCCCTGGGAAATGATCAAGAACTCCTTCCGCTTCACTTTTGTCATCCTCCACAACTTCTTTCTGCACCCTTTCTCTCTCTTCTTCTTCTAGCACGGATTGGAGAGCAAGTTGCCAAGCAATTTCTTTCATGAGATCTTCTTGCATCTCCTCACTCATGCCCGCCTCTTCAAAGTTCGGTTTGGGATGTGGGAAGGTGTGGTCGGCTACGACAGGACATTCCTGATCATGATCATCACGGGAGCTCTCCGTGACAACTTCTGTGTGCTCCACAATGTTCTTGTAGCCTTCTTCTTCCTCCTCCTCTTCTAGTATGGTAGCAGAAGGGTGATCTGGAGCAGGTTGTGCACAAGCTCGCTCAAGATCATCGACGCTCTTCTTAAGGCTCAGGATGATCTCCTCTGTTTCACGATAGGCCTGGGTACAAAGATCCATCCTAGACAATGATCTCTCACTGTCTCGAGAAAACTGCTCCATGAGAAGCCTCAATTCATAGTTTGGATCTGGCTGTGGAGTGTAGCATGGCTCTGCAGAATGGCCCGTGAAGGCCGCCATGGGTAACTCCAGCTCCGATGGCCCTTCTGGTTGTGGGAGAAATTCTTCTTGGTAATGAGGTTGTTCTTGATATGCCCAGGGGTCTGATTGTTCTCCGTAGTAAGGGGGTTGGTACTGGAACCCGAATCCATAGTCTTCTCCTCCTTGATTGCTCCAGGGAGTCTCGGGGTAATACCACTCGGATGGTGGTGGATACCCCCAATGATTGGAGAAGCCATGAGGATCCATGATTCAGATATGCACCAACAAAAACAAAAACACCCAAGTGAAAAGCAAGGGTGGAAAAGAAAAGAAAAACGCTAAAATAACAAACTTCTGCCTTTCCTAATAATCTAGAAAGTCCCCGGCAACGGCGCCAAAAACTTGACTCGCTATGACACAACTCCTAACAATGGCCAAGTGTAACCAATGAAAGGGACTGCAGTATAGTGGCTCAAGTAATAAATATCGAATCCACGGGTCTCTAGAGTTACTATTACTCAGCTTCAGTTCATTATCTAGCAAACCAGATTAAGATGGAAGAACTAAAACTACTCTAGCAAACTACAGTTAAAGTTAATCTAATTACAGGTTGGGAACTCACTTAGGTATGATTCCCCCTAGCCACTAGCCAGATTAATGGTTGATGATCTCTAACCTGTTTCACTTTCATTCACAATGCGGAGAATCCTTGACTAG
This sequence comes from Linum tenue, assembly GCA_946122785.1. Classification (NCBI taxonomy): domain Eukaryota; kingdom Viridiplantae; phylum Streptophyta; class Magnoliopsida; order Malpighiales; family Linaceae; genus Linum; species Linum tenue. The sequence goes on along the minus strand of CAMGYJ010000009.1, from coordinate 65,348,633 downwards.
ACCTTGAGTCTCGACTAAAGGAACAAGGCCCTCTTGAGTCAATTGCCTAGAGGGACGTATCCTTCTCTAGAACAACCGATCAAGGCGTTCTGAACTAGACTCCCACTATCGAAAGAGGTTCTCAATCGATACAAAGCAGTGAATCAACCCTCGACTAAAGCAATCGATCCACTACTATCAATCTATGGTGCTCTATTGACCTAATCAGGTATTCGCTCTAATATGATCAAAGCATAATCAATTAGCTCGACTAAAGCAGAATTGAATCGTGAAATCATGCATAGATTGAATATGAACTCAAGATTATCAAGTCAGAGTACTCATACAATCATCCCATCAAACAAACATAGCTAGGGTTCCTCAAAACCTAAGTGAAGGGAAGTTACTCCATAGAGAAGAGAGAGACTGCAGTAAGAATCTTCAGATGATCAGTCTTCAAGTCCGGGCTTCTTCCTCGAGCTTCCAAGGCGAAGAAATCCTCCAATTCCACTCCAAGAATGCCCTCAAATCGCCCTCTCTTTCTTTGGTTCGTCCCTTGGGTGTTTGGGATCCAAAATCCAGCTCTCCCTTGCAAAAACGCACAAAACAGGCTTTTAACAGCCTGCGTTCGCGATAGGGGATTTTTGGTTCACGATAGGGGATTTTTGGGAAAATCCCCTATCAAGGCCAAAAATCCCCTACCGAGGATTTTAGCGTCACGATAGGGCCCCCTTCTGTTTCTCAGAGAAGCCCGAAACCAATTTCCCCCTATCTTTGATTCTTCGTTTCTCCCTCGTTCGGACTCCAAATCAGGTGCCGTTTGATCCCAGACGCTCGTAGTCTCGTCCTATTTCTTCTCTTGACAAGATTACATGATTATATTGTCACAAACTGAGGTAGAAATTCATTCTTCTTCAAGTCATACCCGAGTTTCTTCCTCCGAGTCGCCAATTGATCTCCGATTGACTTAAACTTGCGCCTACGCTTCACTTTATGTGCTAGGACCTGAAATGTGACAAAGGAACACAACCTAGCGTAAAATAGGCCAAAGAAGCGATAATGCTAGCTTAACCAATCAAGAAACAAAGGGGAAAACATGTGCAAATATCGAGTCATCATACTGCTAAATAAACTGTCGCATTAACACCTGGATCCCAAACTGTTTGCTTTCAAAGATAACCAGTTACGAGATCTCCAGATTCTCCAAAGGATGGCAACAACTGCCATGAACAATGTTGGCTAATGCAGCAAGGCCAGAAGTCTTTTAAGAAAAACTAGAAATGTTTGACGAGGCAATCCTTCCCTCAGATAGTCTAGGCCAGAGTAATCCCAGAGGGCACGAGCCACCGGGCAATAGAGAAACAAGTGTTCCGTAGTCTCAGAACTACCCCAGCAAACCGGACACCAGGGATGTACAACAATCTCCTGGCCTAATTACCTCAGCAACCAACGGTTCCCCCCCCCCCTCTCTCAGGCAGCACCTGAGGATTGTACTGAGGAGGGTCCAGCTGGAGACGAGGAATCCAATTAGAATAGAGTAAGGACGTGGTTCGACCATTGCCAATTTGCCATCGCAAACAACAGCTGTCTCCCAAACAGGATGCTTTGCCAGCTTCATGACAGGCGAGAATGAGCCGTAGCTGTGAGGAAGGTCCCAGTCGGGAAGTATTTCCCTTTATAAACCTGAGCCAGAAGAGACTGGGGTTCCGAGAGAATCCTCCACTCAATTTTAGCTAATAGGGCCTGATTGAAATGCTCAAACCGGCAAAAACCCATTCCCCCCTCATGCTTGCTCCTGCACATATTTCGCCAGGACACCCATCGAATCTTCGATTGGCCTTCCTAGGCTCCCCACCAAAATTGGGCCACATGTCTATCCAGCAGACGACATAAAGAAAGAGGAAGCCTGAAGCAGGACATCACATGCAGTCGCAGGGGTAAAACTAAAGCAATGGGCTTGATCAGAGTTTCCTTAGGCGCCCAAGATAAAGTTCTCTCTTACCACCCCTGGAGCATTTCTAGTAACTTCTCCTCCAAATAGCGAAAGGTATCCATCTTAGACCGGGAAATTAGCGTGGGCAAACCAAGGTACTTATCGTGGACACCCACCGCCCCTACCCCCAGAATCGCATCCATGAACTCCTAGTCTGGCAGCGCAATATTTTTCCTAAAGCAAACTGCCAATTTTGCCAAGTTTACTCGCTGGCCACTAAACTCCTCATACTCGTTCAAGGCCTCAATCAGATTCTCACATTCCTGAAGATTGCCTAGCAGGAATAAGTAAGAATCATCAGCAAAAAATAGATGGGAAATTCTGGGGGCACGGGGAGCCACTTTGACTCCCTGCAGCTTCTGCTCGGAATTGGCCTTGCGTAGGAGAGTCGCAAATCCCTCAGTGCATAGCACAAACAGGAGGGGGGATAGCGAATCTCCCTGAAGAAGTCCCCTAGAGGGAGAGAAGTAACCCGACGGGGTACCATTCATAAGGACCGTGAAAGACGAAGACCGGAGACACTCAAGTACCCATCCTCGCCATACCGAATTAAAGCCCATCTTATTCAAAACTGCAAAAAGAAACGGTCACTCGACTCTACTATAGACCTTTTCCAAGCAGATCCCGGAGCTTGCTTAGAACCCATCAAGAAAACTGTTTTCCGAACCTCATCAGTTTGAACCTCATCCGTCAAACTATCATTCATTTATGGCGAAACACTACTAGAAATGGGGAGAGTTGCCACCCTGTCAGCCATATTCGGAACTTGTGACTTCGACGTAAAGAGAGCCTGGTAAAAACCAGTGGCAATGGCCGCTTTCTCAGCCTCCTCCGTAATCCACTCACCATTTTCAGTACGCAAGCCAGAAACAAAATTCCTTTTACGACGAGTTCTCGTAACTGGGTGGAAATTCCTTTTACTGAATCTCAAATCTGGAAGTATCATTCTTACAATTTTATGAAATCAAAACTACAGAATCAAATGCATTAATATATCAACTACTGCAAGAATGAAAGAATAAACAAAAAAAAAGGATTGAAATCGAGGGAAATGGGGGGACAGTCTTTGAGTAGTAGGGTTAGGGTTTTGTTTATGTACCTCTTCTCTCATAACTATGTATACAGAGAAATTTCAAAGGTAAATAGTCTCAAAAAGTAAAATTCAGGTTGATTTTTTCATAACATTATGAAATTTCAATTATTGAATAATATTGTTTGGCTATAATCCATAGATAAGGGGTCTGTTCATCCACACCTCATTTCCTCCTCTCTCCCAAAATCTACATCGAGCTTTTCCCGAACATTTCTCTTCACATATCTCTTATCTCATCCACCACAAGCCCTACCTCCATTTCCACCGCTTCATCTCTACACAGTTTTTTGATAAATTTTTGTCAATCGAATTCCATGGGCGCAACAAACTCACGCATGTTTGCGAGTTTCAGCGCCCACAGAGTTGCATGTGCTTCTGTGAGATCCTTTCGCCAAGACATCCTTTTTGTGATTCAAACTAGGTTGCATGCCCTTATACAATTGTAGGTGATGCTTTTTGGTGATGATGAGAGGTTGGAGAAGCATCAAAATGTCTCGCGTGTCTCAGTAGAAGCAGAATATCGAGCATTGGATGAGATCTCTCTTTCGTCAACTACCATGTCAACCTAAGTAGTCCTACCTTCTGTGATAGTCTTTCTGCTGTCAAGAATCAAGATGACACAAAATTCAATCCAACACGAATGCACCAAACACATTGAAATCCGTTGTTACCTCACAAAGGACCAAGTCTTAATTAGCTAATAAGCTTCAAGCTCAACAAATCTCTTTAACCTTACAGCTACCTAATCCTTTCACTAAAGAGCTTCTTATTCATGTTTTTGTAGAGTTATTATCCAAGCTAAACATGAAATCGATCAATCTATGTCTAGCATGTGGGGAGTATTAGAATGTACTATACCTTGTTTAACTCATTATGATAGTTAAGGTAGTATAGTGAATAGTTGTATAGGAATAGATGTAATGTTTTGATAGTGTAGGTACTAAGTAGTAATTAGTGTATAGTTAGTTATTAATTAGTTATTTCCCACTATCTCTATTTCCTGACACTTCTAGTTTTCCGTATTTGTATCTTGACGCATATTTTGTTCGTCTGCAAAAAAAAACCTCTACTTATTCATTAAAAACATCGTATCAATCCCTACAGAAGTAAAATCGAAACCTTCCAAAACGCTAAACAAACAGACAACAAAAGAATTTAAAATTGGAATGATGATCAGTAAATAATTACTGTCACTGTCGCATCATTTGAACTTAGAAAGCAGCTGCGCGGCCACATTGTTATCCGCCTGAAGCGCCTTGGCCACAACTTCCACCGGCAACTTCGGATTTGAACCCAGAACCGCCGCGACCACCCGCTGGGTCCCAGGGTTCTGGCTGTCCAGCGCGGAGATCGCGACGGCGGGCCCCTTGCCGACGTTCCTCTGGTAGTGCGTCAGCGCCTGGGGAAACACGAAGGCCTCGCCGGCTTGGAGGACCTTGGTGATCAGCTTGGTCTCCGGCAATGTGGTGACAAAACCAACCTCGAGGGAGCCTTCCATCACGATCAGCATCTCACTCGCCCTCGGGTGGATATGAGGCGCGTTCACTCCACCTGGGCCGAAGTCGAGGCGGCCCATGGACAGGCCTTGGGTGTTGAGGCCCGGGATCTGGTCCACGGTCACCAGCGTGACCTTGAATCCGGCCGGGTTGGCCGTGTCGCCCGGTTTGTTGAGCCCGCTGAAGGTGAAATCGTTGGGCGTTACTGACTGCGGTGGCTTGCATGCGAACCCGTTCATTGGCACTGCATTGTTAAAGAAACGATTAAGCATCACTATTGAAAATGAAACATTTGCGTGTCGCGGTCTTAATTCCGCGCGTACCTCCGCCCTTGTCGGCGACGCAGTAGTCCTGGAGCGGCTTGCCATCCGTGGCGAGAGCTGGAGAAGAAGTTAGCGAAATGAGAGCGATGAAGACAACTAGGCGATTAGCGGCAGCCATTGCTGACGTTTAGAGTAAGGTTTATTGGATGATATATGGATGGGTTCGGTTAAGTATATGAAGTGGTAGTGATGAGTTATATATATACATGCATTTGGCGAAAGCTCAATTGGCGCCATTACCACACACAAGAGTGACAGCTGCAAACAATTCCTTAACTAACGGTAGAAACGTTGAAATGATTTTGGTTCAGATCCATCCCTCTTCCTTGCATGAAGGAATTGAGTCCCCGTAACACAATTTTACACCAAAAATTAATCTCTGTTCAAACCATTTTTTTTTATTATTTTCGTGTTTGTGTACGCAGAAATAAATGAATAAAGTAAACGTCTAAGAGTTCTTTCGTTAAGAAAGAGGTCATCATCAAGGAATGCATGGTAGATTTGTAGTTGAATTGGTCTTCCCCCAAACTGGGCAGCGGGTTTTTTTCTTTTTCTTTTCAAAACCAAATTCAGTCCAAGAACATCGGGTAAAATATTCACCGAGTTTAAGGAGAGCAAATTCATTCCAATTCAGTTAAAAATTGATGTTTTATGAGTACCTATTAGCTTAGGTATATCCGCCCAATATTATATGGATGTTCCCCGTGAGAACTGTCACGCCCTTACTCTTGGTCGTGCGGCCCTAGCTCTCAATTCCGTTAGAGATGCTAGGCAGTCTTCTCACAAGCTCTCAAACTCACTCAACTCACAAGAACAAGACACAAGAAGATGGGAGAAACTCTAGAGTTGTATTGCTCACAAAAATGATGGATGAGTTACAAGTGAGGGAGATGGCTCCTTATATAGGCCTCTCCTCATACAAGGCATCAATGCCCCTCATAATGTCCGTCTACTACATCAATACACCCCATAAAGTCCCCCCCATAATGCACCCTAATAATGCTACCCATAATGTAGCCCATAAGTGCACCATTAAGCTCTCATTTAGGTGGAGAATCCTAGGAGCATCTCTATGCTACTAGTCTTCCATACATGCCACATGTGCAGCCGCCTTGTTGTCACCTTGTTGGCGCCATGTCATCGGCCACATGTGACATCCTCTCCCACCTATGCTCGCGACGCCCTCGTCGCGTCCTTGCTACGAAATGCCTCCATCGACCTCGAGCAGCCTCTCTCGACTCTTGAGCCTCGTTGGTGACATTCTCCTCCACTCAATTCACGACGCCCTCGTCGTGGCTCTTTGGCAGATGCCTCCCTTGCCTTAGCCTCATTGCTTGCAAGGTCTCGTTGCACCTTCCTCCAAACCAAGGATGGCCCTGGCTCGCTCTCGAGCCTTGTACTCCCATGATGTTGCGCACTCCTCTGCGGTCTTCTCCGTCGCGTCTTCGAGTGTCCCGCCTTCTCGATCATGGTGGCCTTTCCTTGCTTCTCTTGGCAAGTCGAAGATGACCCATCCTCGTCTTTCATGGCTTCACGATGTTGTGCACTCCTCCTCGTCCTTCTCCAACGAGTCTTCGAGTGAGCCGCTACCTCGACCGTTGTTGCCACTTCTCGCTGCTCTTGCCTTGCCAAACACCTCTTGTTTGACTCGAGTTGCTCTCTTGTCATGGGAACCAATCTTGCTCCGCCATTGATGCAGAATCTATTGGCGTATGGGATCGGGAAAGCTTTCTCCCGCACCATGAACTCCATGCCGATGATGACCTGATAATCATCCAACGACACCACCTCAAAGTCCGCCACCCCGGTCCATCCTCCTAGCTTGAGTGGCACCTGGCGCGCTACTCCATGAGTTCTTGTGGCCCTTGAGTTGGTAGCCTTCATCCACCCTCTTCGCTTCTTCTCGTACGTGATGCCCAGCCTCCGCGCTTCATCTACGTCGAGAAGGTTGCAGCTTGCCCCGGTATCAACCAAGGCTTTTGTCTTCCTTTGGTTGAGCTTTGCCTCTACGAAGCATTGACCGTGTTGCTCAGGATGGGGAGGCTCTTCCGTCCGCTTGATGGCGCTCAATCTCTTCATGCAACCAATCTTCGCGACATGGGGCTCCACTCTTGGAGTCGCCTCCTCCTCCTCTTCCGAGCTCGAGCACTCTGCTAGTACGGCCTTCATTGCCGACAACTTGTGCTTTCTTGGGCAATCTCTCACACGATGCGGACCATCACAAAGGAAGCAAGTAAGTGGTTTCTCAACCTTATGACTCCCTCCTTGGTCCAGTCTACCACGCCTTCGTGTGTCTCGGTCATAGTCGCGTCCACCTCCATTGCCTCCAAACTCCACACGTTCCTCCGGCTCGTGGTACTCGACTAGGGACTCGGCAATCGCCATTGCCTCGGCAAGACTTTGCACGCCTCGCCGTTGTAGCTCCAACTTCGCCCATGGTTGGAGGCCGTCAAGGAAGGTAAACATGGCCTCCTTGTCGGTGTAGTCGGGGATCTCAAGCAACAATTCAGAAAACTCCTTCACATACCCTCGAATCTCTCCTTCGTGAGCAAGCCTCCTTAGTCTCGACCGGGCTTCAAACTCAACATTCTCTGGGTAGAATTGCCTCTTGATCTCCCTCTTGAAGTCATCCCATGACTCCATCACGCACGTCCCTTTATTGATATCGCCTTGGGTCCTTCTCCACCACAGCATGGCAACATCACTCAAGTAAAGAGGTGCAGTTTTTACCTTGGTATTCTCATCTCGAATACCCGAAGCCTCGAAGTATTGCTCCAAGCTCCATAGGAAGTTCTCTAACTCCCTTGCATTCCTCGACCCTTGAAAGCTCTTTGGTCTTGGAATCTCCATGGTTGAGGCAGGTTGTGCGATGGCAGGTCCGTTAGCCATGGCCCTCTTCACAAGCGTCACTTCGCTTTTGAGCTCCGCAACCTCCTCCTTCAAGACGGTCACCTCCGCAGCAGCCGCCTCCTTCACTAGCTCAATGGCATCGTTCATGGCGGTGGAGATGGTGTTTTTGATGAGGGCCATGAGCTCATCTCGAAGCCCTTCATTGCCAACCTCCAAACTCGTCACTCTAGCCGCCACACTTTGAACATCGCCTTGGATTTGGGTGAAGTTAGCTCCCAAATCCTCCATGACGGTGACATCTTCGGAAAGCTTCACCTCCACCCTCGAGACTCGCCTCTCTAGAGACTTGAGAGGATCACGAGTGCTCGACGTACCTTTTGGCCTTCCGCCCGGAGTAGGATCTCTTCCACGTTGCTTCTCCGCATCGTCATGGACTTCTGATCCAGCCATCTTTGGTGAGGCTCTCGCTCTTTCTTATCTTCCTTCTTGGGGAGTGAGGACACCGGTTCTTCTTTCAGAACCAGGCTCTGATACCAACTGTCACGCCCTTACTCTTGGTCGTGCGGCCCTAGCTCTCAATTCCGTTAGAGATGCTAGGCAGCCTTCTCACAAGCTCTCAAACTCACTCAACTCACAAGAACAAGACACAAGAAGATGGGAGAAACTCTAGAGTTGTATTGCTCACAAAAATGATGGATGAGTTACAAGTGAGGGAGATGGCTCCTTATATAGGCCTCTCCTCATACAAGGCATCAATGCCCCTCATAATGTCCCTCTACTACATCAATACACCCCATAAAGTCCCCCCCATAATGCACCCTAATAATGCTACCCATAATGTAGCCCATAAGTGCACCATTAAGCTCTCATTTAGGTGGAGAATCCTAGGAGCATCTCTATGCTACTAGTCTTCCATACATGCCACATGTGCAGCCGCCTTGTTGTCACCTTGTTGGCGCCATGTCATCGGCCACATGTGACAGAACCTACGGGATTGTGAAATTGAATCCCCTCCGGCCTCCGCAACTCAAGAGAGGGCTTCTTGATAATTGTAGAGGAAGCTCTTTTTGTTTTCGTGCATTTTTGTTTGGCAAAATACAATTGTATAGCCAAAACTTTCGCGTTTGTGCAAATAATAGCCAAATTTTGAGAAATACCACTTGTAGTCACTTCCGTCCAATTCTTTAACGGTGTTATTTAACAGGCTGACTGGACTAACAACAATGGTTGATGTGGCATATTTTATTCAAAAATAATGCCAGGTGGAAAATTATTAAATTTTTATCCTTTAACTTGAATTAAATTAAATAAAAAATTAGTTAAAAATCTCCTAACCGGAGTTTGAATCCGCCTCATCTTCCCACCTCTCTTTTTTTCTACCTCCTAACCTACGTTGCCTTCGCCAAAATCACTTCATCTCACCCCATCTATCCTGCACTCAACTCTCCTCTTCTCACCCAAAAGCCAAAACCCCCAAATCTCCTCGTCGTCCCACTTCCGCGACTAGAGGACGGTGTTCCTAGCTGGGAAGAAGAATGGACAGGGGGACTCCAGGTACTCCTAGACGAGGTGGCGGCATTTCTGGTGGTGGTTGACACCTTCGACGCAATAGCACTAGCGGAGCCTTTCCCTCAGAATCTTGGCCTTCTCAATGGCGATCCACTTCTCCTCACGATGTGCTTCCTCATCTCGAGCATCGCCACGGAATCCTTGTACGGATTTGACGGATCGAAGTCATCCGGCGGCGATTCCTCGAAATCGGCGACGCCCTTCTTCCTCTCCATGGAGGAAGTGAAGTTTGGGGGAAATTGAATTTGGTTTAGGGTCTCTAGGGGGTTGAATCTGATTTTGGTTCGATTGGGTTTGTGAATTAGGATTTTGGTTGCATATTAGTGGTTTTAGGGGAAATTTTAGAGCGCCATTCATGGTGGGCGGCTTCTTCCGGACATGCAATTTGGTGGCAATGGCGGTGACTACGATTGAAGCTGGGATCATAGCTGGTCGGTGGAAAAGAGGAGATGAAGATGGAATGAAGGAGGCAGCGGCGTCCCGCTTGATTCCCTCGATCCGCCGTCCCACCCGATCAGAAACCCAGATTCCATAAGTCGCCGCTGCTTCTGGGTCATCTCTCTGTTCGTGCCGTCGCCGTTGATTTTGGGGGAGAACCCTGAAATCAACTTTGGGGAAAGTTGTGGAAAATGGGTCGCAGATGGGGTATATGAGGGTGAATATTTTTTTTTTAATTTATTATTTTAAATATTAATAATTGAAATATCTGACGTGTCACTATTTGCTTATGTGGCGCTGAGTTGGCGTCTAGTCATCAAACTGTCAAATAAGTTAACGGTGTGAATAAACACCGTTAAAGTATCTAACGAAAATTATTATATTTGTCATACAACAACTTTAAAAGCTGGCTATAAGTTGTATATTTTCAAATTTGGCTATCATTGACACAAACGTGAAATTTTTGGCTAAGCAAATGTATTTTGCTTTTTGCTTTTGTCACTTGATTCCGCTAAATTTCCTTCAAATCCAATTAATAGATATCCGAAGTTGGATATCATGTGGGTTTCAGGTAGTTAAGTTTTTATCCGTAATCTTATTCATGTGATTGATGAATGAAAATTCTGAAAAAACATTTATTTTATAATATAATTATTTCCTATTCATGTAGGCAAAACAAATCGAATTTGGAAATAGTGTCATTCTTAAGAATACTTGGTGTTAGGACACAAGGTTATTTATGGGACAAGATATAGGTACACATCTAAATGTCATTCACACATAATAATCTATCTCTATTCTTCCATTATTTTCACTCATTTCTTTTTTGGAAAAAATTACATCATTTCCACTAGATACAAAAAAATATTTTAGAAAATAGTGAATCTCATTTTTTGTCATTTGACTTATTCAGAATCCGACTTCTTATTGTGGAAAAAATGGTTAATTCTAACTTTGTTGTTCTATATCACAAGGAAGCTAGAGGTTTTGGAATGCATCCAGGGTAACTGTTCTAAGCAAGTGATAGAGTGAGAGGACTTCCACCTTTTTATCTCCTAGAAATTAAGGCAATGAATTTGATATTCGACATTAAGCACACGAATTCTAAACTATCGCGGATCCTATAAATGAGTATGCAATCTTGAGCATAAGGAAGGGTAAATTTTACTTGCACTAACTAATATGTCATATTTGCAAACATTTTCTATTGATTTTTTTCCAATAAAAATCAATATAATAAGAAAGAGTTTGCTAATGCTAGAGTTGGTGAACTTGATGATGGATAGGATCTTGGCCCCCGATTTTAATTAATAGAAAGATACAATTCAAGGAGAATTAGTCAAATTAAGGAGAGAAATAGAATATGTGAAAAGGAAGTATTAGACTGCATAGCGAATAGGAGAACTAAGAGAAATTTGAAGAAAATTGATAGAAAGTCGAAGAGACGTAACACAAAATTAGGGTTTGGGGGCAATATCCTTGGATTGCTAACAATATAAAAACTATATATTCAAAATTATTCTTGCCCTCAAGAATAATAACAATTAATCATTCATCAATCCATCCCCTTTGAATTATTCTTTCTCTCAATAATCAACCTGAATTTGTGTAGAACTTCTTCCTACACTTCAAGTTCAAGGCTCATGCATTCTTTCGTTTCAGATTCACTCCAGCTCTCGCAATGAACTCACTATGACAAAAAAAAAAAAAAAGTTCTCACTCCACAATTTGAATTGAAGTTCATGACCTGTAAGCCTTCTACCTCCACGCAGTCATCATGACAAAAATATTCATAATAGAATTTTGAAAATTTAATAATTATCATTCAAATTCCAATCGGTGACGGACAAATTAAATAGTGTAAAAAAAATTTTGCAATGATATGTAAGAAGTAGTAAAATAAAGTGTAGCAAGATAAATTTTGTAGGACTTAGCTTCTTTGCACCGTTGCATGGGTGCAACTTTCACCTCCAGGAAGGATTTTCATTGATAAAACAGTTAGAATGTTGAAAAGTTTGAGGATTTATGTTCCTTTGTGATATTTCAATAATTTCATTGTTTGAATTTTATATGTTACGAACAAAAATGTATATTACTTCATACAATTATTGTTGTTGTTTATATCGTTAACAAAATGCATCCGACCAACGGGCGAGGCCAAATCTAGTAACCACATATAATTAATCTGATCATTCATATTCTCGTATTATTGAAATTTTGCTTACAAGTATATTGTCAAAAAGAGTATAACATTAATAAATTATCCATATTATCAACAATTATATTGTCATAAAAACTAATGACATCAACCAATTATCCATATTATTAGGATCATATGCAAAATGACATTATTTTGTTCTTCTGTGTGGGTCGAGTGAAAAACATATCACATTTGAATACACCCGCTAATTGTTATGTCTGTAGGGTGGAAAAATCGGTGCAGTTGGGGTAACCACAATTACAAATTCATAATATGCTAAACATAAATCAGATAATAATAATGGTTAGTGCTTTATAACTAATCATTGCACTTAAGTGCAATTTGGTTGTGATTAACTACAAAGTATGAATCACTAATTAGTTCGTCGATATTTTTCTTTTAAGTTTGAAGCATTTTATTAACTAAGGGCCCGTTTAGTATTCTTGTTTGTTTTTGTTTCCTGTTGTGTTTTAAGAAATTTGGAAAACCAAGAAAAAAAAATCGTGTTTAGTTGGGTTTTTATTTTTTTGTTGTGAATCAGAGTTGCACAACAAGGCCCAAATATGAGAAACAACAATTTATAGCTTTGGATCTGATTCTTAAACATGTTGCACACGGGATTCCTACTGGTTGGGCGCTTAATTTCATTAAAACATACTAGTTTTCGAATCCCCACAGAAGCAAATTTTTTTTTAACACATACCACCCCAAACCCTACTTACTTTCACCCGCCCCCAACCCCTCCATTTTCTCTCGAACGAGAGACAGCACTCCCCAGCCATAAACGCTGGTGCCGCTCTCCCCACTCCATTCCCGTCGGCGGCCGCCTCCGCCCTCCCGACTCTCCGCCTTCGCGCCGCGCGCGACCAAGCCCTGACTGCCCAGCCGTCGCCGCGAGATTAGTTATTTGTGAATCTGGATTGATTGGTATGTTCTTCGTTTTGTGTTTTACCTCAGTTGATGACATATCTCTTTTTTCTGGTTTTTAGTTCTTATAGTAGTAACTAAACGCGTTTTTGTTTCTTGTTGTCGGTTTTCATGATTTTTCAAATTTATCAACTAAACAGGTTTGTGTTTTCTGTTTTTTTCCTGTTGTGGTTGTACATCTGTTTACATAACACCACTGCAACCACAACAGCAACAAAATGATACTAAACAGGACCTAAAAAAATAGAGAAATAGAAAGGAGATAAACCAAACACAAACCGAGGGCTACTTGTATATGTTGGGAGAAAATATCAAATAGAAGTGAGACAAAGAAAGAAATTACAGAAACCATTTAAGAAACCATGGACAAGACACAAGTAACGAACAATTTGTATTGGGTCAACACAACATTAACAACTGCTCAACATCATCATCCCTATTCATCAATAGTTCAGCATTTTATACAAGCAAAAACATCACCTCTAATCAGCGATTATATTCATTCATAGATATTCATCCCATATATTTCTATTAAAGAAATGATAAACCATCACCATGCAATACATACTTACATATAATACATACAAATTAACACATCACATCAACCCAAACCAGACCCTTATCACCAACAAAACGGGACAATCATCACTCACTCAACTCAACAGAGAGCCAACGATCGGAGAAGACTTTCCAGAATCACCATACAGAAAAACACGAGAGCTTTTATCTATGCCGCATCCTCTTCCTCGTCCTCATACTCCTCATCATCCGCCGTGGCGTCTTGGTACTGCTGATACTCGGCCACCAGGTCGTTCATGTTGCTCTCTGCCTCAGTGAACTCCATCTCGTCCATCCCCTCGCCGGTGTACCAATGCAAGAAAGCCTTGCGCCTGAACATGGCCGTGAACTGCTCGCTCACGCGCCTGAACATCTCCTGAATCGAGGTCGAGTTCCCGATGAACGTGGAAGCCATCTTCAGCCCCTTGGGCGGGATGTCACAGACGCTGGACTTCACGTTGTTCGGGATCCACTCCACGAAGTAGGAAGAGTTCTTGTTCTGGACATTGATCATCTGCTCGTCAACTTCTTTGGTGCTCATCTTGCCGCGGAACATCGCCGAAGCAGTGAGGTAACGGCCATGACGCGGGTCGGCTGCGCACATCATGTTCTTGGCATCCCACATCTGCTGAGTCAGCTCCGGGACGGTCAAGGCACGGTACTGCTGCGACCCTCTGGAAGTCAAGGGTGCGAACCCAACCATGAAGAAATGGAGGCGAGGGAATGGGATGAGGTTCACGGCTAGTTTCCTGAGGTCGGAGTTCAGCTGCCCCGGGAACCGAAGGCAGCATGTGACACCACTCATTGTGGCAGAAATTAGGTGGTTCAGATCGCCGACTGCAATAAGATTATAGGGAAAAGGAGTCAGCTTCATCTCCCTCTCCATGTGCATTAACGAAATCCATATATAATATACATACCAGTGATTAGCTAAGTATAATGGGTAATGGCAATCAAATACAACACTCAAAATCAAACCCATCAAATCTAACCTGCAATGATGCTGACAAGCAACCAACCCAACACACACATTTTCAACTTCCAGCGACATTTATGAACATGGTCTCAATCGAGGAAGGTAAAACAGATTATCCAAATTACTACCTCCCATCAATTCCCAACCAACATTCTCTAGGGGAGAAAAAAGGCTCAATGCATTGAATTCATAGAGGAAAAGCTTGATGAAGGATCGCAATGAGAGGGATTGATTCATTTTGTGACTTACAAGTTGGGGTAGCAAGCTTGAGGGTACGGAAACAGATGTCATAAAGGGCCTCATTGTCCAGAACCATACACTCGTCGGCGTTCTCCACGAGCTGATGAACGGAGAGCGTCGCATTGTATGGCTCAACGACTGTATCGGAGACCTTGGGGGATGGGAAGACGGAGAAGGTCAGCATCATCCGATCAGGGTATTCTTCCCTGATCTTGGAGATGAGCAGCGTTCCCATTCCAGAGCCAGTGCCTCCCCCCAACGAATGACACACTTGAAATCCTGTTCAAATTGGGGGAAAAAACAGGGCCACAGTAAGCCACAGAGAATTTTGCCCAATCCCTAATCCGCGGAATTGATCATTCAAAAAACGAAATTACGGATTAAGAGTGACCTTGGAGACAATCGCAATTCTCGGCCTCTTTCCTGACGACATCGAGAACAGAGTCGATGAGCTCGGCGCCCTCGGTGTAATGGCCTTTGGCCCAGTTGTTTCCGGCGCCGGACTGGCCGAAGACGAAGTTATCGGGCCTGAAAATCTGGCCGAAAGGGCCAGATCTGACGGAGTCCATGGTGCCGGGCTCCAGATCCATGAGGACGGCACGGGGGACGTACCGGCCGCCGCTGGCCTCGTTGTAATAGACATTGACGCGCTCGAGCTGGAGCTCGGAGTCGCCGCTGTACCTGCCGGTGTGGTCGATGCCGTGCTCGTCGCAGATCACCTCCCAGAACTTGGCGCCGATCTGGTTGCCGCACTGCCCGCCCTGGATGTGGAGGATTTCTCTCATGTTTTGTAGCTCGTAATTCTTCTTTTCTGGTTTCTCCCGAGATAGACGGAAACCGGCGTTCGATTGGAAGGAAGGGGGAAATGAAGTGATCGGAGCGGGAGGAAGGCGGGAGAGGGAATGAGGATGAAACGGATAGCAAGCAGTTCGGTGAGTACGCGGAAATCGAGGAGAAAACTGTGGCGGACATATAAAGCGGCGAGCTCCCCCACTTTGGAATTTGTGGTTTTTTACCCTTTTTCCTATTGTTTATCAAATTAGTTATTTTACTAACATAATTTCCTCTTTATCGGGAAAGAATGAGAAGCATAACCAAAATTACATAGTTATTTTACTAAACATAATTTCCTCTTTATCAAATTAGTTATTTTACTCACAGGCCTGGTCCAATCCGGTTAAAACCGGAAAAACCGAACAACAGAAAATAAACAAATAATAGCCCAGCCCACTAATATCCCAGCCCATACAAGTCTAGCTCGCTAATATCCCAGCCCAAACAACCCACCCCCGGTCCCCCACCACCCCAAACCCTAATCAACCTCCTCAGTTCTCTCCCCCTCGATCCTCAATTTTCTCTTTCCCATTCACCGACCCACCACACAAGAGGAGTAGGAGAAGAAGAAAATCTGACCATTGGCTCCCTCCATCCTGTCGCCGACCATCGTCACTCCGCCACCAGAACTCGCAGACGCCAATCGCCTCCCTCCATCGCCCGTCGTCCATCCCGTCCGATCTGACTTCTGCTAGGTCCTCTACTCTCCAACTTCCCAGCGCGCGACGGCGATGGTGGCGGAGTCGGCGAGGATATTTGATCGATCGAGACACGACGGCCGATGACATGCATCCCCTTCCCGGCTCACGCGACTCAAATCGCTTCGCCTTCTCCAGATCCAAGTCTTCTCGCCTCTCTTACTTTAATCGAGCTCATAGGCAGAGCTGCTTGTGTGTATTTGGTTGGATCCAATAGAGGGAGAGGGAGAAGAAGCATCGCGAAGGTAGATGGGAAGGAAGAATGGTGAGGGCAATTTTTTGGTAGGGCATAGGGATTGGATTGTGTGGTTGGCAGGAGAAGGAGGGTAATATTTTGGTATTGAAATGACCAAAAGGTAGATGGGAAGGAATAATGGTGAGGGCAATTTTTTGGTAGGGCATAGGGATTGGATTGTGTGGTTGGCAGGAGAAGGAGGGTAATATTTTGGTATTGAAACGACTGTGTTTTGGGATGGAGAAGGTGATCCGGTTTTTCGGTTGAAATCGGATCTAATCCAGTCCGGTCACGGTTGAACCGGGTAACAATCCAATCCCGTCTTCGGTTGTGGAGTTGTTCAATACGGTTTCAAAAAACCGGGTCAATCCGGTCCGGTTTAAACCGAACTGGACTGTTTCCCACCCCTAGTTTGGACCCGACCTGGAGAATTAGTAGGTGTAGAAAAATTTCCAATCATAATTAAATGCATTGCATCAATACATAAATAATTCATCAATTTTGTGTATGTGATTGTGATTTTTGAGACAAATGTTGATTAAGGCGGTAGAAATGTGAACCGTTAAAGCTATACGATGTTGTTTGATTAAATTGAAAAAATTCTTTTAAGTTTTCCATGAAGATCACCAAAGCAGAGGAATATAATAGTCTTTAACAATTAGACCATTTCCATTCCTAACAATTGCTAAACATGGCCACTACAGCCACATCATCATATTTAGCCATTTCAATTTACAGAATTGCAAACCACCTACATCCCTAAATTTTGTTTGCAATTGCTAATGTGGGCCCAACTAATATTTTAAATCTACCAAAACTTTTTTCAATTGAAAAGTTACTACTAAGAAAAAGAAGAAAAAATATACATATGTGGCATTGCTAAAGAACTTGCTAATGTAACAATTTTTCTCAATAAGCAATTGCCTCTCCATCCCTTGCAATTGCCAATTGGGTTGCCACCTAGACGTTGGCAATTGCTAAAGGTTGGTTTAGCAATGGAATGGAGATGCTCTTAGCAAATAGAATTTCATCAAAGTGACACATGTACCTAAAATAGAAAAACATAAACCAACTGTCCATAGACTAAAGACTTTGCCCCTTGAAAGTCCACTAAAGCAACGGGTGAATTCTAGGGGGTTGAACAAATTCACCCGCAAACCGACCCACTCGTTCAACCCGACCAAATCCACTAGTATTTCTTGCTAAAACTAAAGTTTAGGGTTGGGTGAGTGTGCTTTTTTTGTACAACCCGTCTCTTTTGGGTTGGGTTTGGAATTTGGATTACACAACCCGTAGAATCCGACCCAACCCGTGTTACAATCGTATCCAAAAAAAATATTTATGTCCTATATAGCCATACTTATGAGAAAATTAAGATATTTCATCATGTTTCTCACGGTCTCCCTAATATAATGCATTCTTTGATTCAAAGTTTAGGCATAGATTTAATATAGCTATGATTCACGTAATCCTTTTTCTTGTATACAATTTTAATAGAATAATATATTATCGATGCGTTCGTTTATAACCTTTTTAGCCTATTTTGGCAAATGTCATGAAAAAACTAGACATATATTGAAATAAATCACATCTTATTAAAATTCAAACAACATTTGTGCATTTTGATATTTTTTACCTCGATTTATTTTTTTGAAATTTAATTAGCTATAAAATATTTTTATGGTGTAGAATAATTACAAATTTTGTGTCGGGTTGGGTTGGATTTTTACTTAAATATTTCGTCAATCCGACCCAACCCAATTAGAAACAAACCGTAGGATTTTAATTTTGTGGGGTTGCATTTAATATTTCCCAAACCGTAGTGCATAAATCGGGTAATTAAAATGGATAAACCCACACCACCAGACCCATGTAGACCCCTAGCGATATTTAGAAAGTAAATGGTGTTTATTTATTTTATATTTTGTCCATTGTATTTTAATCAAATATTTTCTCTCAATAGTTACCATTTTATTCATCACGGTACATTATATATATGAAATTATATCATGTGAAAGAATATATAGGGCACAATAGTGATTGATCAACAATATGAAGTAGCATATTGAAGATGTACCACGATGAAAGAATATACATCACGGTACGTTATATATATGAAATTATATCATGTGAAAGAATATATAGGGCACATTAGAGATTGATCAACAATATGAAGTAGCATATTGAAGATGTACCACGATGACGTGAAAACCACCATCGATACAACATTAACCTTGCTTATTTTGCACAAACTATTATGCTATAGAATTTGTGACCATTTTGCATCCATGCATGAGAGTGTCGTTGTAGAAGCTGTTAGAGAAACCAGAAAATGACCTAGTGTCAAGATTCAGAGTGAGCATTCTTAACATGAGTCAAGGGCTCGAGGCATAAAAGAAAAATCAAATGAGTATTTTGTGCACTGCGAAAGTTATATTTAAAAATTGAGCCTTTAGATGCCTCATTGTTAACTTTAGTATTAATATTTTAATGTAAAAGTAGAGGTACACAAAACAGTGGCCAATTAATAGCAAATTGATCTCAAATGCTCAATACATGGGAGCTCACTTTGAAAACCAAATATTAACTTTGTGCCTTCATGTTGCATCTTGTTCTCCCTAAAATCCATAGCATATTCAGATGTGAAACAAAAGCCTTTAATTATGCTCACAAAATAATTATGCTCCCACCATCTATAATCTTAAACACTTGGGGGGAGATGAGCGAGTTTGAAGATGAGAGTTAAAGACATTGTCAAAAAGAGATTCATTGTGAGAAATTCAATATCAAGAAATCCAATAAGAGATTACATAAAAAAAAAGTCTTGTGTTTCCTAGTCAATTAGATAGCAAAAAGTAAGAGAAATAGACAAAAAAAAAATTATAACCTGCCAATTTGAAGGTATGCTACATGAAACAAAAAACCATTAATTTATAGTCTGTGTTCATCACCATGAGTTAACCCTTATCCTCATCCACATAACAATATCAACACAATTCTATCTATGACCATTTAACCAATATGTAGGTTACATATTAGAAAGCAAATAATAAAACTATAACATATAGATAAAGATAAAGATGTTCGCAAACACCAAACAATAGATCCACCATTCATTAATCTTCAAATTGTCAAGCATACAATTAGAAGGAGTTTATCTCCACCAAAATATAAACATATAGCATGCGGTTTTGATTCAATCATTAAACTAATTATTTATCAAGTTTCTTAACTTAATAGGAATCATTTGATTAATCAAGAGGAAAAAAACCTAAAAGAGAAATGTCGATATTCTAAATTAATAAGTATTTAAAAAATATAAATGTGAAACTTCAATCTCTCACTCTTTCTCTACCACATTCAAACTATGCCGGAACCTCTCATTTTATACCTTTCTATTTTCTCATGCCGTCCGACACATTCGCTTCTTTCCAAAATGAATTTTTGGTTACACTATTTCCACTACCTTCATATACCATTTTTCATATAGGACGGATTTGCATTTGACGAAGCTGATATCGTTAATCATGGGGTATAAATTTGATAACCACCGTTGTTACTTCGTATATGTCTGCCATCTTATTCTTCCGCTGTAGTCGATGTCAAAGTTTGGAAACTTCATTTATTAACTGTTGATATTCAGACTTTAGTGTTAATTGCTTCAGTGACAGTTCGTTCATTGGCTGCTTCCCGTTCATATGAGATATATATGGTTAACGATTTTGCTTATGTTGGCAACATTTTAGTTTGTAGATTATTAACAATACATCATTGTCGCTGAACCACTCTGTCTCTCAATTACGACCATCCGTAAATCCCAGTTCCGCCACCCTCCATCCGCTGATGGGGACAAAATAGCCAGAACTTTCTCCTCCATCCCGTTTCGGGACGTCGGCGCCTCGCTGATCGTCTTCTCCGGTAGCGCGCGCTCATCGCTACTGCTTTTCTACTCTTCGTCTTGTTCTTGTTTCGATTAGCTTGATGGCAGTACCTCTGAGATCGTGGTCGGAATTGTTCGGAATTGCGGAGGAGAATCGCCTGGTCTACATAGAACCAGAGATAGTAGACGGGGGCCTTTGAATCACTGCAGAGCTTGAGGAAGAGGGGATTGATCGATGGAAAGCTTGTCTAGTGGGTAAATTCATCACAAGTTATCCACACATTCGTCAGGTCCAAGCATGGGCCAATCGACTGTGGGGAAAGATAGGGCGAATTAGGGTTTCTTGGCCCGGGAAGAATCTTCTCCTCTTCCAATTCCAAACGAAAGCAGATGCTCACTGGGCCTTCATGAGCGGGACATGGCACCTTAGGGATTCTATGTGATACCTAAGGAAGTGGGCTCCTGGAACTCGTGCTGAGAAGCCTCGTCCGGAAGTGCCAATCTGGGTCAAGTTTATTGATCTGCCATTGGAGTATGTTTATGGAAGGGTTCTTACTCGACTGGGTAGTATGATTGGAAAGCCTCTCTGGTTTGATCAATCCACTCACCTAGGACGCAGAATGGGGTACCCAAAGGTATGCATTGAGCTTAGTGTTGATTCAAGTTTTCCTACCGAATTGAAGTTGGTTCCTGATTAGAAGCCTCCTCTATTTGTTCAACTGGAATACTGTAATCTGCCAGTAAGAAATGTCATCAATTTGGTCATGATTGTGAAACTGTGCACATCAAGAGGCAGAGGTAATTCCTGTTGAGGAAGAGGTGGGTGCAACTGCTAATGTTCATAAGGAAGCCGGGGAAGTAAGGGAGGAGGAAGGCTTGTTGTCCTCGAATCAAACTGTGTACTTGGAGGTTTCTGCAACTGCTGGGGAAGCTGAACAACAAAAGAAACAAGCAGAGATTGGTTTGAACCTTGCTATTACAAATATTCATGCATCATTAGCTGAGAAGCCTACGAAGGAATCTATGATTACATTACCAACTTATGGAGAGTTTCAGAGGGAAGTGGGAAGTCCATCAGTGGATAAGCCACAAGTAGGCAGATAGGAGAATGCTTTTGCTGTTCTAGCTTCTCTGGAGCAGTTCCAGGTAGGATCAGTTCCTATCCCCCCCCCCCCCCCCACTGAAGAGTCTGCGTGAATTCCCTGAATTAGGGTAAGGATCTGAGCCTGCCTAAGAAGGGAAAGAAAGGGCCAGGCATGCCCCCAAAGGTTAAAGGTAAATGATTGTTCTCTCGTGGAACATGCGGGGATTCAACAACCCTGCAAAGCACGAGTAGATTTAGTAGCTATATTGGAAACAAGGGTTAGTAAAGAAAATGTTAAGGAGATAGTCTCGAAAACGTTTGAGGAATGGGAATTTAGTGATACGTACTCAGCAACAAATGTGGGTAGAATTTGGGTATTGTTCAAAAAAGATCTCCTGTTTTCAGTTCTGGATGGAACAGTTTATACATGGTAGAGTTTTGGGTCCAAAACCTACTCATATTACTTTTGTATATGCTTCGAATGAAGCAGATCAACGCTTTCAGTTGTATCAGCAGCTCAAGCAACAGTTTAATCCAGGGAAGCCTGGTTAGTGGTGGGGACTATAATGCCATCCTTAATCAAGGTGAGGCTTATAATGAGGTAGAGATTGGTGTTAGTTCACAGCAGTTTGGAGATTGGATATGTGATATGAAATTGGAGGAGCCTAGAGCTATTGTTCCTTGGTTTACTTGGACAAACAAGCAATCTAGGAATCCTATAGCAAAAAGACTCGATAGAGCCATGGTCAACACTGAATGGATTGACTGTCTTCCCAATTGCATGGTCAGGATCCTTTCTCCAGGACTTTCAGATCATTGTGGCATTCTCATCAATACAGATTAGGGGTGGGCATTCGGTCGGTTCGGTTTCAACCGAACCGAAATTATGAATACCGGGTCCCCGAATTCTCCCAAACCTCAAACCGAATTCGAATCGAATTATAATTCGATTTGGTCGGTCTAAACTTAACTATAATTCGGTTCGGTTCGGTTTTTCACACAAAACCAGATTTGTGAAGCTACTTGTATTTTCTCACTTTTAAATTATTTTTCACCCTTAATATAAACAATAAATATCAATTATATGCATCATCAATGATAAAACCAAACTTTTCAACACATAAGTCATAAAACATTTCAAATATTTAAGTCTAAAAACAACTACAAACATAAAAATCCACCATTTGGAGCTTGCAATTATAGTATTTCGGTTTTTCGGTCGGAAATTCGGTTCGGTTGAAAGAACCCTGATTTCCGAACTATCCATATTTTCCTTCCGAATTCCGAACCAAATAGCATTAATTCGGTTTCAGTTTGGTTTAAATCGGTTTTGGTTCGGTTCGGGTTTTCCGAACCGTTTGCCCACCCCTAATACAGATACAACTAGTAAGAGGCTGCCGCGGCCTTTCAAATACTTTACCTTTTAGTCTTTGCATCCCAGCTATCAGCAGCTAGTCCAGGAAGGGTGGCAGGAGGAACAACGAGGAACTGCTATGTACATTCTCTATAGGAAATTAAAGAAGGTCAGGGAAAAGGCAAAGGAAGCTCTATCTGTTGCACAGCTTGAAGCCTTGGAGCGCCCTACTCCCGATTCTTTTCAAGAAGAACGCGAGTGTATGGTCCAGCTCCTTGCTTTACAACAGGCATAAGAAAGCTTCCTAAGGTAGAAATCTAGGCAGGCATGTGTTAGTAGTGGGGATTCCAATTCGAGGTTTTTCCATAATGTGGTGAAAGCAAGAAATTATAAAAGTACTATTCGCATGTTGCAAAGGGAGGATGGGAGTATAGCAACAGGAGATGAGGAAATAGGAGAGGAAGCTGTCCAATTCTCGAGTGAAACTATCAAAAAGCTATTGATCTCCCCGGTCTAGAGTGAAACTTTCAAAAAGTTGTCCAATTCTATACTCAACTTCCTGGTACAGAAGACAAGACTGTCTCCCCAGTCTCGAGTGAAACTATAAAAAAGCTATTGATCCATCATCTTCCTGCTAATAACTCTTATCTTTCCAAGCTAGCTACTGCTGAAGAAATAAAAGCTGTGATATTTGGAATGAAGAGGATTAAATCCCCGGGGCCAGATGGGGGTTTCTATTGGCTTCTTTCAGGATAACTGGAGCTTAGTAGGAGCTTATGTGATTCGAGCAGTGCAGAATTTTTTCATATCTGGTAAACTACTGGCAGAGGTAGACAACACTATTCTTACCTTAATTCCTAAGGTGAATAATGCCGAGTCCATTAAGCAATATCGCCCTATATCCTGTTGGAATGCCATTTACAAATGCATCACCAAAATCTTAGCTACAAGACTTAGGGAAGTTTTGCGAGACTTGATTAGCAGCAATCAGTTTGCTTTCATAAAAGGATGACAGATCATTGATAATATCATCCTGACACATGAAATGGTCAGGAAGTATCATAGGAAAAGAGTTTCTCCACGCCATGCTTTAAAGATCGATATAATGAAAGCATTCGATAGTGTTAACTGGAGATTTCTTTATACTGTGATGATTGCTATGGGGCTGCCTGATCTGTTTGTGAATTGGATTAAAGTTTGCTTAGAAAGTGCATCGTTTAGAGTTTGTGTGAATGGGGGGTTAACTGGCAACTTTCAGGCTCGAAAAGGATTAAGACAGGGGGATCCATTATCCTCCTATCTCTTTGCTATTACTATGAAAGTATTGACGTGTATGTTCAATAGGGCAGCAATGTTAAGGGTGCTTCCTCATCCTCCGCAATGTCATCGAGTGGGGCTTACCCATCTATGATTTGCGGATGACTTG
This sequence comes from Linum tenue, assembly GCA_946122785.1. Lineage (NCBI taxonomy): Eukaryota > Viridiplantae > Streptophyta > Magnoliopsida > Malpighiales > Linaceae > Linum > Linum tenue. The sequence goes on along the minus strand of CAMGYJ010000009.1, from coordinate 65,324,480 downwards.
TTGATCTTTAGAAAAGGGACTAAGGAGGGGGTTAAGACTGTGGCGGAAATCCTGGAGTAGTTTGCAAAGGTCTTTGGATTGCGTTGTAGCCCAACAAAGAGTGAATTGTTTTGTGCTGGAGTGAGTGTTGAGACTCATAGAGAGCTTATAGATATATCTGGGTTCCAGGAGGGTTCACTTCCAGTCAGGTACCTAGGTGTACACCTCATTGCAGGAAAGTTAGGGACAGCTGACTGTAAAAGTTTGGTAGACAAAATAACAAAAAAAAAAAAATTCAGGGGTGGAAGCCAAAACTGATTACTTACGCAGGGAAGCGACAGCTCATAAACTCAGTTCGTGCCAGCATAGTTCAGTTTTGGATGAGGATTTTTCAGTTACCCCCGCAGGTTATACAAGAAATTGAGAAAAGGTGCTCTGATTTTCTTTGGGATTCAGCTGACCCGAACGAAAAAGCTAAAGTGTCCTGGCAGAAAGTAGCTTTGCCAAAAAAAGGAAGGTGGGTTAGGGTTTAAGGATTTGAAATCCTGGAATACTGCATGTATAATTAGGCATATATGGGTTGTGTTGTCTGATATGGACACTATGTGGATTGCATGGTTAAAGAAATATCGGTTGAGGAACTTGTCAATATGGGATAATCAGATTTCACGTTCTTGGGCTTGGAACAGAATTATGCAGGCTCGTTCTATGGTTGCAGACCAGTTCCAGTGCTAAGATCAAGGGGTTCTGTGGAAGGGTGTGAAAATGGAAAAGTATAGTATCAAGCAGATTTGGGAGCATATCAGACTAAGGGGAGAGCTGCTGCGTGGATATTAGTTGATCTGGGGTCAGTTTCATATCCCTAGAAACTCTCTGTTAGTATGGCTTGTCATGATTTATAGAATCAACACTCTTGATAAAATTAAAACGTGGAAGATTGATGTAGATGAAACATGTCCTCTATGCATGATCTTACTAGAAAGTCGAGACCATATTTTCTCTGAGTGCAGCTATACCCAGAATTGCTTGAGATTTTCCCCTGCAAACAAGGGGTATTTTCCTTCTAGTGGCTGACAGGAGAGTTGGAGGACTGCTACTAAGAAGTTGGGAAAGTGCAGGATTGGACGCCTGATGTGGTGTTTGCTTATTAGTGAAGTTTGGAGGGAGAGGTGTCGTCGGTTATATGGCAAGAAGTACCTCACTTGTGATAAGTTTATTTCAAAAATGCTGAAGGTCTTGGGGGATTTGGAATGTGGAAATTGTGAGTTTGCAGCAGCTGTGGTAGTGAGGCCTTATATGTAGCAGTTACATATGGATACGTTGTTTTTTAAACTGTTAGCTTGTATAGTCAGTTGGATTTTGTTTGTTTGATTCTCGGATAGATTGTGTGGAAATATGGATCTATGTAAAACATATGAGTGTAAATCATATTTGATGAAATAAAATCCTCCTTTCATAAAAAAAAAATATATATATATATATATATATGATCCAATATCACAGTTGTCTATTAATGTTGTTTGTTCATATTATTGATGTTCATGATATCGTTAATAAATTATTTTATAAATGAACATTTGTGTTGATTATGATAATTTTTAACATCACACAAAATGGAATAGGTAATAACTCGTATCATTAAAACTAATATCATAATTGTTAAAAATAACTCTATTGTTGTTAAAAATACATGTTCGATCGATAAATGGTTCTATGGTTGGGATTTTGCAGAGTTTTTTTTATGTCTGGATTTTGTACCATAATCCAAATTATATTAAATTGTTATTTTAATACGACCTTATAAAACCGTTAGATTAATCTAAATGCCACAATTAGGTTGAAGTAAATTCTAACCAACGATTAGTATCATATATATTATGGAAGCGAAATTGATATTGGAATCTTCAAGATTGGGGATTTTATTAGAATAATGATAACTTACTTTTTCATTCATATGTAGCTTGGTTTGATAATTGAATTTATAGAAAACACACCATCTTGTTGTTGTTTGACATGTGAGAATAGAGAAGATTGGGCTTGGAGACGAATTCTGAAGTTTCGGCCAACTGTGCAGCCGTTGATGAGGAAGCAGGGTGATGAAGGCTTTTGGAATGGAAAATTGATGACCAGTTACTCAGTGAGTGCATTCTGGGATACGATACGTCCTGTGAATAGCAAACAACACTGTTCTGCTCTTCTCTGGATTAAATTCTATGTGCCGTATTGGAGTATCATAACATGGATTGTGGCCATGGATGCGATAGTAACCAAGGTAAAGTTGATGCGATGGGGTTAATTAAATGAAGATCGATACATTTTATGCCATGCCAATAGTGAGACATGGGATCATTTGTTTTTCGAATGTTGTTTCTCAAGGAGTATTGTTAGCAGAGTTGGTAAGTTTTTCAGTAGCAGCTCTTGGGATCTCCGACTCTCATATGCAGGTGTGGTTGCAAAGCAAAACAAAACTCTAGGGAGACTTATTGGACCTCTATGGTGCTCCTTGATTAGCTTTGTCTGGCAGGAAAGGTGTCGAAAGCTCCATGGAGAGGTCTCAAGAACGGCCGAGTTGGTGACGGAGTTATGGCTGCGATATTTCCTCTTCTTTGTTTCCTCCTATCCAGGTTTAGAGGTTGGGAGAGTTTGCATCCCTCCAGCAGCATTATAATAAAATAAAAAATAAATTAGAAACTGAAATAGAACCCAACGAATTTAAAGCCAAGCGAAAACACTAAAATCTGTGCTACAGATTTAAAGCCCAACATAAATGTTTAAACGAAAAATTCCAATTAAAGTGTGGTAAATGTCATTTTTCCTTCCAAAAATCACTATGGTTGCTGGATATTTGAAATTGAGAAAAATTTAACCATGAATCTCCTTCATTATTTTATAGATTTGAGGATAGTCTAGAACTAAAATAATAAAATATGAAAATGGAAGTATCAAATACCATAAAGATTACTTACAGGAGACTTAGTGAGCTAGCTTATCGCTATGCAAAAGTCATCTGTTTTTCAGATTTTAACTTTGTGTATGTTTTGTAATAAAAAGTATACAACGTATTTGTTTAGTGTAATTAGTTATGTTTCTTGTCTTTGTTTAAAGAGACCATTGTTCAAATCTAGGTGTTGATATATTTTTATACAAAATAAATAACTAATTCTGAATACAAAAATACCCTTCCTACTTTCACTTTGGTTGCTCGAAATTTGAAATGGAGAAAATTCAACCCATGAATCTGCTTTATAGATAATATAGATAGATGTTTGGTTGGTCCCAATTCTTTCATATGCATGAGTGATAGTTTTTATGTTGTTTAGAATGATTCTTACATAAAGTTATACCTGAAAAGTTAGTGGTAGGTCTTTTGTAATAAAATTATAGTTCAGTCGTTGTTTATTGTTAAAATCACTTATTGTTGGGGTTTGATATCTGGTATTTCTAGTTAGACTGACCGGTATGATTGAGTTTCAAAAACATTGGTTGTTTGTCGAGTACAGCATTCCATGGAAGGATTTGCGGCTCTATGAATGGTAAGGGTTTGGGTAAGATCGGATTTCCTTGTACCATCTCTAAATTTCGGTTTTAAAATCAAAATCATTCTCATCACTGAAATATAAATGAGTGTAATATGACATATAGAAAACCAACAAGCATGCAGTTCGTAGAAAAATCCATGTGCACGGACCCTAAACAATCATATCTAAAGTTCTTGATATAATGAGAAAATTCTTTAGAATATCAAAGTTACTTTTAGAATTTGTTAAGACATTGTTTGTAAGAATAAGGGAAAATGAGCAAGATTCGAATGTTATATATAATTATAATAGTTAAGAGATATGAATAATCGAAGTGTTCAAACGATTGAGTCTAAAACATATTTATAACACATATTCAAATAGATTTGGTGCAGATAATTAATATATAAAACCACACAAAATCTATTACCCTCTTTGTTAGATTGTAAAAACCCATCAAATTATAATTCATTGAATTTACGCCAACAAAATCGATTCAAATTGATTGAAAACCATACCAAAACTTCATCAAATATCATAATACGAGTTATTACTAGTTCCTCAACACATGTCCAGGGTGAGTCATCATGATAAATATTTTAGGAAGAACAAACAACGAAATTATAGAGTAATCATCTTTGAATAATCCGATTGCACAAGAATAAATAAGAATAAAAAAAGAGGGGAAACGTGTTTGGACCAAAGAAGATTCTCCTCTACCTTCAATCGGAAGTAAACAACAACACTGATCGATTTATAGAAAATTTCACCATTTATTTAAATCAATCAATCAGATCTAAGGACAGCTACAACGTGCTGGTTAGTTGGTTTTATCACCGCCGGCCAACTCCAATTTCAAGGGCTCCCGCCGCCGTCATACTCGCCGCATTTACTAAACCGACGACGAGCAAGGAGAAGAAACGATGACTACCCCCGTGGACGGTGGAGCCAGAGACATCATCAGCTGTTTGCCGGCAGAGTGCTTGGCCCAGATCATCTCCTTAACTTCCCCTGCCGACACCTGCAGATCCGCCGCCGTTTCTCATTCCTTCCAATCCATCGCCGACTCCGACGACGTCTGGAAGAGCTTCCTTCCGTCCGATCACGAGGACATCCTCTCCGGCACCACATCCTGGCCGGAGCTCTCCGCCTTGTCAAAGAAGGAACTCTACCTCCGTCTCTGTGACAACCCTGCTATAATCAAGAGCAATCAGAACATGGTAACACTACTTCTTTCCTCTGTTTCCCGATTTGATTGCAATCAATTGAATAGCCATATTTTCAGAACTGCAACTGTTTTTGTCACTGGTTCATCAAAGGACGGCTCAATGATGTATAATTCCGCAATAAACCACACTGATCTACAAAAAAAAATTCGAATTGCTGCCCTGAAAACACAGAGCTTCGCATTGGAGAGACAGAGTGGGAAGAAATGCTACATGGTAGGAGCCAGGGGACTAGCAATTGTATGGGGAGACACGCCTACTTACTGGACTTGGACTAACTTACCAGAGTCGAGGTCCGTTTTGGATGAGATTTTGAGTTTAAGTTAATGTCACAATATCTCAAAACGAGACAATTTGTTCAAATGTCTTATTTGGAAACAAAAATTTAACACATGAAACTTGGCAGGTTTCGGGAAGTGGCAGAGCTGCGGTACGTGTGGTGGTTTGATATCAAGGGCAGGATAGGGACCAGAATGTTGTCGCCGGCGACGAATTATGCAGCCTACATGGTTTTCAAGTTTGCTCGGAATCGGAAGGGGTTCAGCCATAAGGCAATGGATCTACGAGTCCATTTGGAAGATAGTATTGCAGGGCAGGGGAGGAAGCTCGTGATTCTCGACCCTGCTGATGGTTTGCCCAAACCCTACCAAGAGAGGGGAGATGGATGGTTGGAGATTGAGATCGGAGAGTTCTTCAATGACACAGGCGATGATGGTACTTTACTCTGCAGTTTGATGGAAACTGATGGGCGTTTTTCTAAGGTCGGCCTCATCGTTGAAGGCATTGAATTCCGACCCAAGAACAATATCTAGCTAGCTACCGTAGTGAACGTATTGAAAGAGGTTTCTATTGTTTGTTAAAGCAGTTTTGGACATGGTGTCTGCCAAACTTAGCTACACATCACTTGTATCTATTTTTGTAAAAATGTTACTGTCCTTTGGTTGCAATGTGTATGCGCTTGAGAAATATGGTATTTGGGATCAATTAACTCAGTTTTGAAAAACCAGACATTTGACATGAGTTTTTGACTGGCATTTCAACAGATGCATTTTTGTATTGTTTTTTATACACTTTAGGGGAATCTCATATCGATAAAGGATGAGAGAAATTTATGGTTGAAAACGAGTTCGTTTGATGCATTTGTTGTCTTCACTCCCACATAGTTGGACTTGTGCCCGCCCAGCTCGTTTGGTTTGGCCCTTGGAGCGATCATCGATTTTCTCTGTGCATTCCTTCACACAACACCTCATTGATGATTCTTTTGAAGGTGACAACTCCTTCCCCTACAAGCTCGTATTGATCTCTTCCATCCCTTCGAAGATTTGTTGCTTTCTTTGGACGACCTCATTATCAAGAATTGCCACCATTGACAACTTGAGAAGAAGAGGAATGATCATTACAAATTGGTGTTCCTTGTGTAAAAGCAACGAGGAGTCAATTTCTCATCTTATGTTTCCATGCCTATTCTTAAGGATAGTTTGGGAATTCTTCACAAGAGTTTTAGAGCTGCATGGTCCTTTCCTCGCTCAGGTTCGGCCTTTTCTCCATGCTTGGAGAGGATTGAGGTGTGATCCTAAGTTCAGAGATTGAATTAAAGTCTTGCCACATGCAGTGTGTTGGTCACTCTGGAGCGAAAGAAACAATAGGATTTTTAGAGATATTGAAATTTCCCCCATATACTTGTGTCACAAGATCATCCAAATGGTTGAGAGGTGGCTTCGAGCATTTAAAATTATTTCGGACGTTGGATCATCCATATACTTGTGTCACAAGATCATCCACTTGCAACAAAGGATGAGAATTGGGGATGGTTGGTGGTTATTCTTTTGTTTGTTTTGTTTCTTGGTTTTGTCTTGATGTATAGGTGTTGTTTGGGCCTTGAGGTTGAAGGGCATTCCCATTGTTTTTGTTTCTCTTTTTGTTAGTTCTAGTTGTTTGTCACCAGTCTTGGAAGCTCCCATACTAGTTCTTGTTTGTTTCTCTTTGAGCTTCGACATTGCTTTGCCAACCTTTTTTTTCTTCTCATTTTTTTCTTCTTGCTTGTAAAGGTGTTCATTTTTTGTGTTGTAATTCCTCTTTTTCTCTTGCTAATAAAGTTCACCATTCATAAAAAAAAGTATGAAAACGACATTAACCTAAATGACAAAGTTCTAAGAGAACTACGAAATTAAATGTGCTCACTGTGAAACACTGCAAAGATGTGTGACCCAAAACAAAATTCGTGAGGGTCTATACCCGAAGTTGACAATATCTTGTCAAGAAAAGGTTTGAGATGTTACAAGTGGTATCAAAGCCTCTTCGCGGTCCTCTTGAACGATGATGGGGCAACCCTCAGCGAGAGCATTGAGTCCCAATGGGTGTATACTATACTCTAGGTGATCTGACCATTAAATGACTTTGACGAGATTCGACCAATCTTAACGGTCAATTATTGTTTTCTATGAAATCTGTTGTAAAAATGAATGAGATAAGATCCGTTGTTTTTTCTTTAATTTTGAAAAGTGCTTTATATACCGTTTGGTATAAATGAATTCCATAAGTTTTGAGGAATTCATTTTGAAATGAAACATTTTTGTGTTTGGTATTTAACATAATTCATTTTCAATTCTAAATTTTGAATTCTATGGAATTGGAACTAGTTATAGCAATTCCGAGGAATTGAGATGGAATTTCCAAATGAATTCCACAAGTATTTACTAATTATAACATAATGATATAATTATCCTCTTTTATTAACTAAATTACTTATATATATGACATACCAAACGCAGGAATTCATTTGACAATGAATTCTACATGACAATTTATTTTATTTCTAAAGATTTGAATATGACATGTCAAACACAAAATTTCATTTGCCAATGAATTCTACACGGTAGTTCATTTTACAATAAAAGCAATCTTCTTATGCCTCTAGAAAATGACCATCAAATCACTTTCTTCTTAATCTCCACCATCCATTATGATTTTATAATACTACAAAACTATAAACCTTATTAAATCCTTAAATTTTCAACTTGACTGTCTCTGACCTAAATTAGAATTAGTCATAACATGAAATTAGTCGGTCGTGGGTCATCTAAACAAATACTTTCCTAGAGTAACTGAGGATACCCTTTTGATTTTGTACCCCCCGAATTATTATTAGTTTTTCCTTCTTTCTGTTGATGGAACCGTTTGATCAGATCTGAGGAGAGCTCTAAGGCTAAGGTGCTGGTTGATTGTTATGAAGTCAACTTCCAATTCCATTTTCCAGGCAGCTCCTCTTTGACCCTTCCGCAAACTTTCACACCCCTCTTGCCGCCGTCAGTCTTGGTTGCCGCATTTCCTAAACCGACGACGAGGAATCGCTAACGCCGGCCGGCTTCGAACTCGATCGCCACCGCCACGTAATCTTCCACCTCCAAAGCCGGCAGCGGCTTGCCAGCAGAGAAGAAGAAGAAGAAGAAGAAGAAGAAGAAGAAGAAGAAGAAGAAGAAGAAGAAGAAGAAGAAGAAGAAGAAGAAGAAGAAGAAGAAAGATGACTTCCTCCACCCACGGCGGGGATAGAGATATCGTCAAATGCTTGCCAGCGGAGTGTTTGGCCCACATCATCTCCTTCACTTCCCCTTCCGACGCCTGCAGATCCTCCGTGGTTTCTTGTTCCTTCCAATCAATCGCCGATTCTGACGACGTCTGGAAGAGCTTCCTCCCGTCCGATCACGAGGATATCCTCTCCGGCTCCGAGTCCTGGCCGGAGCTCTCCGCGAAGGAACTCTACCTCCATCTCTGTCACAACCCAGTCATACTCACCAATCAGACCATGGTAATGTTTCATCTTTACTTCTTTCATCTTTTCCGATTTGATTGTATCAAATCTTTCTGGTATCTAATTTCGCAATAGACCACACTAATTTCTGAAAGCACAGAGCTTTGCATTGGAGAGACAGAGTGGGAAGAAATGCTATATGGTGGGAAGCAGAGGACTTGAAATCGTATGGGGAGACACGCCTGCATACTGGATTTGGACATACTTGCCGGAGTCGAGGTCGGTTCTCTTATTCGTCACTCAAATTGTTAAAAAAAAATTGCATTTGTAATAAAAAAAATCTCATTCGTCACTATCTTTACAATCAATTCACCTTTAATCATCGGTCGTCTGTTCCTGTCAGACTTTCTTAATGCCATCAGACTTCTTATGATGTGGCAAACGGTATTGTTGAGTGGGCTGTGAAAAATGCTTAGTCATGCAAGTTGACCGCCTAATCAACCTCAATAGCTAATCCAATGGACCAAAACCACTTATTCTGATTTTTAATCCATATATTTTAGATTTGTACTCATATGCAAATTACAGTTAATATCAAAATTAATAAATCTTTAAATTTAGTATCTAAAATAATTTTTTGGCATATAGATCCCAAGAACGAAGTAGTGAGCCCAAAGAGCAAAGGACACTCGACTAAAAGGGAAATATCCAACATTTGTATACGTAGTTAAAACAACCCCAAGTAAATAGGTATCCATACACATTTAGAGTATGCAAGCAATACCCATACGGCCATACCCTACTCAAACTATGCTACAAAACCTCAATTTCATATATACTTTATCCATACCCTCTCCAAATCAATATGTTTATTTTGAATTTTGATAAAATTATCCATAGGTGGTCGGGTAATTGCCATCACGGATAGGGGTGTACATGAGTCGGGTGGTCCGGGTTTTGCTATTTTCATCACCCGACTCATAGACTACGGCTTGGGAAATATTAAACCCAAACCCACCTACAAAAATTAAAACCTACGGTTTGTTTCTAATTGGGTTGGGTCGGGTTGGCGATATTTTTAAGAAAAAACCCAACCCAACACAAAATATGTAATTATTCTACACCATATAAATATTTTATAACTAATTAAAATTTCAAATGAATAAACCGAGATGAAAGGTATCAAAATTCACAAATGTTGTTTGAATTTTATTAAAATGTGATTTATTTCAACAGATGTCTAGTTTTTTCACGACATTTGTTGGCTAAAAAGGTTGTAAACGAACGCATCCATAATATGTTATTCAATTAAAATTATACACAAGAAAAAGAATTACGTGAATCATAGCAATATTAAATCTATGTCTAAATTTTAAGCCGAAGAATGCATTAGATTAGAGAGACCATGAGAGTAAAACATGGAAAAATATCTTAATTTTGTCATAAGTATTGCTATATGCGACATAAATATTTTTTGAATACGAACTCATACCAATAGTTGGAACACGGGTTGGGTCGGGTTCTACGGGTTGTGTAATCCAAAATCCAAACCCAACCCAAAAGAGGCGGGTTGTACAAAAGAAAACCCTTACCCAACCCAAAACCTTAGTTTTAACGATAAATACGGGTGGGTTGGGTCGGGTTGGACGGATGGGTCGGTTTACGGGTGTGTTTGTTCACCCCTACGGATACATACTGAGTAGGCTCTTGATTTTCTACATGACAGGATTGTTACTAGTAGTAGTATCTTAAGAAATATACATACAAAATGGTTCTTACAAAAATTCCAATAATATATGAAACTCAGAATCGACATAGAATTACATTTTTATTTGTTATGGAATTGCATCCAAAATTCCAAACATGCAAAGAGTATATGTTTCTTACATGTACTTTCCAGGGTTAAAAACTATCATTTCTAGACACCAATTCAAAACTACTTGTTCACTGAGTACTTTAACGGACGGTTTGGTACCAAATGAATCAAGAATTCATTTCATTTTAAAACGAATTATTCTATAGAATTTATTGTCAAATGAAATCTTGTGTTTGGTATGTCATATTCAAATCCTTAGAAATAAGATGAATTGCCGTGCAGAATTCATTGTCAAATGAATTTCTGTGTTTGATATGTCATATGTATAAGTAATTTAGTTAATAAAAGAGGATAATTATATCATTCTATAAATACTTGTGGAATTCATTTGGAAATTCCATTTCAATTCCTCGGAATTGCTATAACTAGTACCAATTCCATAGAATTCAAAATTTAGAATTGAAAATGAATTCTTTTAAATACCAAAGACAAAAATATCATTCCAAAATGAATTCCACAAAACTTATGGAATTCATTTATACCAAACAGTATGTAACTGATAGAAACATAGTTTCTATCGGATTCTCAGGTCGGATCGACATTTGGGAATTCAGGGATTATAGAAGATAATTGGGAATTTAGGGATTAGAAGATAGAAATAGGGATTGAGATGGAGAATTTGGGGAAGAAGAAGAATAGAAAGATAGAATCGGCCGAAGCCTTAGAGGGATTGGGATCGAGAAATTAGATGATAGAGGATTAGGATTTTGGGAGATATTTTCTGAATAATTGTTCTTGATTGATAATGAAACCCAGATTACATATTTATAGGAAAGATAGGAAAACCTAATAATAAACCTAATCCTACTAAAATACTATTAACCTTATTTATCAATACTCTAATAATAATAGTAATAATAATAATAATAATAATAACCCTAAAGGAATAGGTTTCTATCATTAACACATGAAACTTGGCAGGTTCGGGGAAGTGGCGGAGTTGCAGTATGTGTGGTGGTTTGATATCAAGGGCAGGATAGAGACCAGAATGTTGTCGCCGGCGACGAACTATGCAGCCTACTTTGTTTTCCAGTTCTCCAGGGAGCGGCGCGGGTTCAGCGACAAGGCAATAGATCTACGAGTCCAGTTGGAAAAGAGTGGAGAAGAGGAAGCGGAGAGCAAGTGCGTGATAATCGACCCTCCTGATGGTGTGCCTAAACCATACCAAGAAAGGGGAGATGGATGGTTAGAGATTGAAATCGGAGAGTTCTTCAACGACATCGGTGTCGATGACACATTACTATGCAATTTGATGGAAACCGATGGGAGTTTTTTCAAGGCCGGCCTCATCGTTGAGGGCATTGAATTCCGCCCCAAGACCACTATGTAGCTAGCTAACCTGATGATGAAAGTTTATCTTGTAACTTGTATCTTGTGTGCCATGGACATCTCAGGTGTGTGTTTTGAATATTCGTATTTGTAACTCTCGATAAACATGCACAAGAGTTCTTCCATGGTTGTTGGGTGGGTTGAAAATCCAATGCACTTGGCGAATATATTTGGATTTGAATTAGAATAACCCTTGTCAACTCATTTGGGATTTAAAGCGAGAATGCAAAAAAAAAAGTGTTTGCATCCTCCGTTTTTATTGGTGTACTTTGGTGCGAGGTTGGTTCTTGTAAAAAGTACTAGTGTGGCCCTGGCCATCTGGCCGGAGGAATGTGAGGTATGAAATTTAATAATATAACGGGGTGTATAGTTTATTGTTGTATAGTTTTTTTTGGAAACACGTGATAAAAATAGTGAATTTTAGTAGGAAAGAGACATGAATGATGCAACTAATCAAAAATCAGCCTTATGAACTTTCATCTTGTCATCATTGTACTTTCTGGTTTTTTTGTCAAGCCATGATAAAATCTAAAAAAATCAAGAATGAACAACACGATTTGGGATAGGAACCACCATTCCTGTATCCCTAGAAAATTGTGGTAAACACAGACTCACCTGCCAAACTGGTTTGGATTGAGATTTTTATCAGGTATCAGGGAACCATGTGATTATAAATTAGACTTGATCAAAACGGGCAAAAACTTGAAATTCAACCTGTTTGACCGACCCATGCCAAACTCTAATTATTCTTTACTTTTAAACTTTCTATTTGAAAATAAAAAATAATGAAAGAAAATAGATGACTTCAATTCGCCATTTGCACATCACTGATTCGGAAATAAAACTATAGAATTTTGAAAGGGAACTGAAAATGTTTAGGATTTTTTTAATGTTAAAAATAACCAAATAGATCTTTCTGTTTAGTTTTTTACTAACAAATACTAAAAGATTCCCTATAATATACACTATAATTTAATCATTATGATATCAAATAATTACAAAATATATATTTGAAATGATAAAAATTGGACTAATTGGGTTGGTCGAGGTTGAACCATTGAATAACTTTAAAATACATTATATTTTAGCCACTAAGATATAAAATAATAGCATAATATATATTATGCTAGAGAAAAAGCTTGTTTTAGAATGACAAACCCATGATGTTCATTTGTTTTACTTGATGGGAAAATCCCGTGTAGGTCAGGCCCATTCAACTCTTTTATTTTATGATTAGTGGTTAGCCCATTAGAATCCATGCATTAGTTTATTGTTAATTTTTTTTTATTTTTAGCAATAAAAAGGAGTATTGTTTTGCCTTTTCATATATATTTTACCACCACGGAGAAATAAAAGGACTTAAAGAAAAAAAATTGACACTCTTGGACCCGTTTAAATCCGCATGTGTACGGTAAGTTGGCCTGTTCCACAGAGGAAAAAAAAATTGACACTCCCTATTCTACCCTTCCTACAAACGCTCCTGGAGCAGGGAATTTGAAATGGGGGAAGGGTTTTTTCCTCCCTGCGATTATATATTTTTAATTTTAAAAAATACAATAAATGTACTTAGTGTGATTGGTTATGATCTTTGTTTTTCTTTAAAGTGGTCATGGTTTGAATCCTAGTAAGTGTCTTTTTAATGAATAAAAAAAATTATGAAGACCAAAATATCCTTCTACTTTGACTCTGGATGCAAGAAATTTGAAATGAGACTTCAAAATTTCTTATTTGACTTTTATTTATTGTATAGATAGATTTTTCTCGAATTAGAATTCCTTTCACTTGGCAAGAGCCAAGAGGACGCTGCGCTTGTAGAAGGGTGTTGGGGTCGGTGACGCGAGCTGGACTGTCGTGATCATCACATATTCTACTTGGGCTGAAACTTAGTCCTCAAACTTCTTATGAGCTTCTGGGCCAAAATTCAGTTCCATTGGGCTATGGCGGTCGAACCAGTTACGTCTCTTTTTGCTCATGGGCCTTGGTCTTTGTTCCATTGTTGTCCATTTTCAATGGACAAAATATATCTGGGGCCTACTTGTCTCTGTTAATCACCAAAAAGCTACCAAAGAGGTTTCAAAAAGAAAAAGTTAATCACCGTCTGGTAGGGAAGCTGACAAAACGATACCAGCTAGCTAGCGGGCACTCTGAACTCGGTATGGCCGGTCGGATTCGATATGCCAAAGTAGTATACGTTAAAACACTGCTAGCCGGCGAGACCCCGTCCACCCATTGGCTGCTTCCAATCTGCACGCGCAAATCCCACCACTGCCCTTTCAACTTTCAATACGAAGGCCCGCGCCGGCCAAGTCGATCTCGATCTCTTAGTTTTCATCACTCTCCTCGTATCGTATCTATATAAAGGAAGCGATGTGGCAGTTCACAATATCCACAACTAACTACCTCCAATCAATATATCTCTCCATCAACTCTTTTTCTTAGCTCAACATTAAGCGCAGACATGACTTCAGTTGCTAGCTTCTTCTTTGGCCTCGTGGTGGCTCTCAGCTGCCTCTCCCTTCAGCTTGCTTTGGCCTCTGATCCCGGCCATCTCCAAGACTTCTGCGTTGCAGATGCCACCAGTTCAGGTTTTTATATATATAACTTTTCATTCTAGCCATTCTCGACGTAAGAAATTCATAATTAACCTTATTCTAACATCTCGAGTTATAACAGTATTGCTGAATGGCGTGGCCTGCAAGAACCCAAGCACGGTAACCGCAAACGACTTCTACTTCCGAGGCCTCCACGTGGCAGGCAACACCAGCAACGCACAAGGATCCAGGGTCACTCCGGTCTTCGCCGCCCAGCTCCCCGGCCTCAACACGCTGGGAATCTCCATGGTCCGCATCGACTACGCAGCCGGCGGCCAGAACCCACCCCACACGCACCCACGCGCCACCGAGATCCTCCTCGTTCTCCAAGGCAGCCTCGAGGTCGGATTCGTCACCTCCAACCCAAACAACCGCCATTTCACCAAGACCTTGTATAAAGGCGACGTCTTCGTCTTCCCCTCCAACACCATCCACTACCAGCGCAACACCAACTGGAAAGCGCCCGCCGTCGCCATTGCGGCGCTCTCCAGCCAGAACCCCGGTGCCACCACCATCGCCAACGCGGTGTTTGGTTCCCAGCCGGGGATCAGTGCTGACATCCTGGCTAAGTCTTTCTCCTTGGACGTCGCCACCGTCAACTTTATGCAGTCCAAGTTCTGATGATGATCAAGGTTGGAGAGTTATTGCGGGAATATAATTAATGCGTCTTTCTTCATGAGTACTACTCATGCATTTGTTTGTTTTCGAATTATGTATCTTGCATTTTTTTTTTTATGTGTTACGTGTCTATATTCAGTCACGACAAAGTGTAGGTATGTTTATTTCATAAAGAAGAAACATACATACACCTTTATTTGTTTCACTTAAAATAATAAAAAAAGTGGTACTTGGGTTACAAAAAATATTTATCAGTTAAGCAGTCTGAAATGTGGCGAGATTTTTATTGGTTCGAAGTACCACATCACCACCATGTCTACGTGGCCCGTCACCCGTGGTACTTTCAGAATAGCCAATTAATTAATATATAAAAGCCTAGGTTTGAATTACTATTCATTAGTGGCTCTCACACTCCTTCAAGTGCAAGTGGGAAAATTCAAAGTCTTTCTTTTACCCCACTCTCCATTCTACAACTTTTGTGTTTAGTTATTGTTCGCTAGATTTTCGTCTATGGTTTTTTGCACAAATCATCGCCTTTATGTTTTGTTATTGTTCGTTAGATTTTCGGCTATGGCTTTTTGCACAAATCATCGACTTTGTGTTTAGTTGTTGTTCGCTAGGTTTTTGTCCTTGGCTTTTTGCACAAATCATCGCTTTTGCCCACCATTTTGCAACTCATCTCGAAATACTTTTGGCGGGATCCTAAGTTGTTACCCACCACCGTTTCCTATGGCTTTTTGCACAAATCATCGCTTTTGCCCACCATTTTGTAGCTCATCTCGAAATACTTTTGGTGGGATCCTAAGTTGTTACCCACCACCGTTTCCTAAGGCCACTACCACGAGTTTTATATCGGGACCGAGTTTCATCCTCTTTAGTGTTTTTTTCTCCTTTTGTTGAATAACACAAACACATTGGTATCCTACCTTGAACATAAATCATCGCCTTCTCAAAATACTGTAGGCGGAATCCTAAATTGTTCCGCACCACCGTTCCCAAGGCCGCTACCACCATTTCCCCACCACCTTTTTGCAAAAATCATCGCCTTTATGTTTAGTTATTGTTCACTAGGTTTTCGTCTATGGCTTTTTGCATAAATCATCGCCTTTGCCCACCAATTTGCAGCCCATCTCGAAATACTGTCGGCGGGATCCTAAGTTGTTACCCACCACCCTTTTCCAAGGTCGCTACCACGAGTTTTGTATCGGGACCGAGTTTCATCCTCTTTAGTGTTTTTTTCCTTTTGTTGAATAACCCAAACACATGGTATCATATCTTGAACATAAATCATCGCCTTTACCCACCATTTTGCAGCCCATCTCGAAATACTGTCGGCGGAATCCTAAGTTGTTCCCCACCACCGTTTTCCAAGACCGCTAATATGAGTTTTGCATGTGGACCAAGTTTCATCATCTTTAGTATTTTTTCTTTCTTTTTTTCCTTTTTGTTGAGCATGATCACAATTGAACCCAAACACATGGGTATCCTAACTTGAACACAAATCATCGCCTTTGCCCACCAATTTGCAGCCCATCTCAAAATACTGTCGGCGGGATCCTAAGTTGTTACCCACCACCGTTTTCCAAGGTCGCTACCACGAGTTTTGTATCGGGACCGAGTTTCATCCTCTTTAGTGTTTTTTTCCTTTTGTTGAATAACCCAAACACATGGGTATCATATCTTGAACATAAATCATCGCCTTTACCTACCATTTTGCAGCCCATCTGGAAATACTATCGGCGGAATCCTAAGTTGTTCCCCACCACCGTTTTCCAAGACCGCTAATATGAGTTTTGCATGTGGACCAAGTTTCATCATCTTTAGTGTTTTTTCTTTCTTTTTTTCCTTTTTGTTGAGCATGATCACAATTGAACCCAAACAGATGGGTATCCTAACTTGAACACAAATCATCGCCTTTGCCCACCATTTACAGTCCATCTCGAAATACTGTCAGCGGAATCCTAAGTTGTTCCCCACCATCGCTTTCCAAGGCCGCTACCACGTTTTGTATCGGGACCGAGTTTTATCCTCTTTAGTATTTTTTTCTTTCTCTTTTTCTTTTTGTTGAGCATGATCACAATTGAACCCAATGTCGCTACCGAAAATCAATATCATATCTACTCAATATTGGCGAGTTTTGTATCAGGACCGAGTTTCGTTCACTTTAGTGTTTTTTCATTCACTTTTACCTTTTTGTTGAGCATGATCACAATTGAACCCAAATCCATGAGTATCCAACCTAATTCGTTCCGGTCAAAGCGACTTGAAACAGACTTTAGCATTTATAAATTTCTCTTTTCTTCTTCTTTTGGTTGGGAAGACAATTGAACCTGAATCTAAGGTTTTGACGAGTGTTGTATTATGAGCGATGTTTATCCGCTTTTGTAGTTGGTAGGTTGGACCAAGTGTTATTAAAAAATTGTTCAAAGCGAATTGAACACATTGTTGACCAGCTTTAGATCGAAAGCGAGTTTTGTACGCTTTAATGTTTTTTTATTTCTCATTTTCCTTTTCGTTGAGAATGACAATTGAACTCTGGCACATTGTTGACGCGTTTCTTATCGAGAGTGATTTTTATTTGCTTTTGTAATTGCCAGGTTTGGTAAATTGTGAGTTTGTTAAAATGGGTAGACCTGGTCAAAGCGAGTTGAATGCAGTGTTGATAGTTTGGGGTCATGAGCGAGTTTTATTCATTTTAGTAATTTTTTATCTTTTCCCTTTTGATTGAGAATGACAAATGAGTGCAAACACATGAGTATACAACCTAATTCGACCCGACCAAAGCGACTTGAACCCAATTTTACAGGTTTTCGGCGGGAGCGAGTTTTATCTGTTTTTTGAAATTGGCGTGTTGTGTTAGGTGTGAATTTTTCCAAAACTCAGTCCAACCAGGTCAAAGTGAGTTGAACTTGGTGTTGACGAGTTTTGAGTCGGTAGCGAGTTTTAGCTTTAGTGTTTTTCATTTCGCTTTTTCCTTTTGTTTAATAAAGACAACTGAACCCAAATCCATGTGTATCCAACATAATTTGACCCGATCAATGCAAGTTGAACCTTCTCAAACCTGCAATTAGTCCAAAAATTTCATAAAGAAGAACCACGATTACCTCAAACCAACAAAAAAAAAACCCCAAAAGAGTACGACTATGTTTGGTCCGAATTTTAGAAGTTTTATGTTTCAAAATTTGAAGCCAAACCGCACCTCTAAAGTTTCGCTTTTTAAAAAGCTTAAGTTTGCGTAACTTAAAACCACAAGTTCCGATTTGAAATACAAAATTGTACTTTAATATATATTATTCAGTTTCTAAAAAATATAATTTTCTTTCATTTATATCATTATAAAAAAATAAATTGAAAAATAGTATTATTTAATATGAAATAAATCTAACGTGATCCATTTCAAATATTTTTTTTATTTTTAGAATTTATATTCATATTTTATGTTAGACATATTTTTAAGTCATTTTCCATTACCTCTTATATTAAAAAGTAATTCTGATAGTTTTTTATCTAACCACTCAATAATTGTTTTTAAATACTTCTTGAAAAGATCCAGAGAATCTGCTTCATTATGCAAAAGTTACAGTAGAATCAATTACTAGCCATACAAGTTTAAACATTAGCGTCATGAAAAAAGTTTAAGCATAAATAATCTATTCGACGACCCTTCTAACTTATGCAAGTTCATCGACCATATGCTATTATAAATAACAAACCTATGAAAAGAATGATTAATATTGAAATAAGATTACTTTCACTTTTAGGTCAACACTAAAACTATTACTTTTTAAAATATTTATTTTTCAAATACGCGAAGTGATAGCGAGCGGGCTTTTGCTAGTAATTATATACTCGTACGTGTCTTGTTGTTTCTCATTTTGGACTATCGAAACAAAAGCAAGAATGATGATGCTTGTGTTTTGTCAAAAAAAATTGAATTTGATGTTTTAGTCGGTTGACATGTCTAGTGTTAGATTGGTAATTTGATATATTTCTAGAAATTTAGTGGGCACAGGCTGATATTATTTGAATCGTACTATCAGCCGCTAATACTGGAAGTCACGGGGGTCTCGTTTATTTGGGTTTGTTTTCTAGGCCTAGTTGTAACTGTTTTTCCTTTACCATATTGGATTAGGGTTAGACATTGGAGAAGTAATATAAATACTTCTCATACTCCTATGTAATCTGTATCTCTTAAAAATATAGTGAAACTGATTTTCTATTGTCCGTGCACTAGCTAACACACTTTGTGTTAGTAAACCACGTAAATTGTGCGTTGTGTGTTTGTACTTTTGTTTTCTTATATTGTTGAATCTTCCTATTTCCCGATAAGCAGAAAACAGTCGTGACAGCATATGTTGGTAATTAGATGTAGTTGGTTGATTCTATAAAATACTAAACGTCTGGGTACTTAATGAAAACTTTACTTAAAGAGGATTAGTAGGTAAATACCGTGAATGTGGATATTGAAGTGTAGATTTTCCCTTTAGGAGTGAACTTCCGGTTCCCGAATTGGAAATTAAGATCTGCCAGGCGCAAGGGGATTAGTTTGTATAATCCAAGAAGTTGCGTGCCAAACTAGAAGTTGGGAATATGATGGGAATTGAAGTTTTTTCTTTTTTTCCATTGAATTATTGAAGTGTATTTACCACTACATGAATTCACCCCACATACTAATTATCTCTACTATTTGTATAAGGTATTACAACATGCACATGAGCATTTAACAAATAAACCCGATCAAAAGGAAGAAAAAAACCAAAAGAAAGAAACGTGTTTTGCCCACCATTTTCTATTTGTAAAGTGTGATATGGTTTTGATCATTAATTATTTTACTGACCAACTAAACGATTTCAATTCATTATGATCTGTCCACAAACGCCGACTCCAGCTGCCGGAACCCACCACCATCCACGCGCAGTCGACGTTAGTTCTTCGTTTTCACCCACCTGCTTGCTTTCCCCCTTTTCATTTCATTAGTTAGTTTCGCTTTCCCCTTTTTCCCTCTGTCAAATCCGCCATTCAATTCTTTCTCGTTATCCCACCTCCGATTCAGTTTCTCTTCTGTTCAGAGCAAAAAAATATATAACCATGGCGGCCGCAACAGAAATCATCACGAGCCATAACAGAAACGAGTCCGGCTTTCTGGTAGCTACCACCACATCCCACCCTTTACCCTCTTTAATATCACCTCCCATCTCTTTCTTCACCTTCATCTTGTGATCTCACCACTTCCCCTCATTTCCCCCCAATTTGATCTCCTAACCAGAACAGCCATGCCTCTGCCATGGAAGAAGCCGAAGGTTTCCGCGATCTCACGGATCGTAGCAGATCTTCCATCGCCCAAACACGGCCACTCCCTAGTCGTCCAGACCGGTTTCCCCACATCCCTTGTGGATCTCTTCTGGAAGAATCACGACCGGATTAAGAAACCCTACTCCAAATTGATGAAGAAGCACCACCATAACCAGAACCAATTACAGGCCGACGAGATCGCGATCAACAATCCTGCTGCCCACGAGGATCAATTGTTGAACGAGCCTGAAACCCATTTGTGTGATTTCTTCGAAAGTGATGAATTCAGCGGCTCCTCCGTGGTTGAGGAAATACAGCAGGAGGCTGAATTTCCTGCGGCTGGGGAAACACAGAGCTGCCACAAGGACAAGCACAAAAGAAAGATGATGAAGAAGCTGGTGCCCAAGCAGTTGCGCCATAGAAAGAAGGGGAAACATGTTGAGGTACTGCAAGAGGACGTGGTGGATGAGATTCAGCCTGATGAAATTGTTGTGACAGAGTTTAGTGGAAGAAGAGAGGGAAGCAAATTGAAGAGAAGTGGCGGCGAGCCGTTTGGTCATCATCGTAAAGGCAAGTTGTTGATATTGGATGTGCTGACTGAACAAGTGAACGAAGAATGTGAAGTTGGAATGGATCAGAGAGTACATGGAAAGGAGGGAAAAGGGTTAGATAGTGAACTATTGGAAGAAGGTAAATCAGAAACCTTGGTTGCGATTGAGGAACAGAGAGAGATAAAAAAGAAGAGTAAATTGAGCTGGTTGGTAATTCTTCTTGCTGTTCTGGTTGGACTTGCCGGGGGACGAATTCTGGCGCTTCTGCTGGCGGTGGCTTCGTGTTTGATGTTGAAGTTGGTCGTTGGAAGACGAAAGAATCGTGTAAATGATAAGGCATTGAAGGGTTCTTCTGCCTCGTTCTCCAAATAGGGTCTTCATTTTTGTGTGATGATTTTCCAGTTGTGTTCTTTTTTTTTACCTTCTGGGCATCGATTCCAATTGGACATGTTGGATTCTGAACTGTGGATCAATTGAACATACATTTACTTGAATCTTGATGTTACAGTTCTTTTCCCTGCCAATTTTACTGTTGTTCTAAACTTAACCTGTCATCCATCAGTCACACTCTCAACCTTCTCAAAACCATAGGAGAAATAAATAGTAGGATGCCATCACTGCTTGGGTTTGCAGGAACAGAGATGGATCAGCCTAGTTATTCTGCTAACTAGAAAATTCGTTAGTATATACTAACTAATATCCAAAATGTATGAACTAATATCCAAGTCTGTTGAGTATCTAGATAGCACAGACTAGTATTCAAAACATCACAAACTAGTATCCAGATAGCATATACCAACTAATATCCACAACCAACCAATTAGTATTCAATATGGATACTCTTATATGTTATCTGGATACTCTTAAGTGCTGTATGGATACTATTTATGTGCTGTATGGATACTATTCTGTGTTGTTTAGATATTAGTTTGTGAATTTGGGATAATAGTTGATTCATGGTGGATATCAGTTAGCCAACTTTAAATACTAGTTTGTGCTTTCTAGATATTTTAGTACTTGGATACTAATTCATGTATTGTGGATATCAGTTAGTATCTGCTAACGAATTTTCAAGTTAGCAGATTAACTTTTCCCGAGATGGATGTTTCTGTTTTGGCTCCATAGACTGTTGGGAAAACTGAACTTGATGAACAAGAACAAGTGGGTCTTGTCAGTTTCTTTCAAAACTTTGTACGGTGTCAAAGTGGGGTTCTACAAATCCTTGAGGAAATGCCATGGTACGAAGATGATACATGTGCAAGATAGGCAATTGAAACCCCACCATCTCAATGCAACAGAGTGCTCTCTGTCAGATTTTTACGAATTGAAGGAGAGTGAGCGACCTGAACAGCTAATTGGTGAAAATTTGACAATCGGCAGCTACAATGGCGAAAGTAGGTTAGATTTGATTCAGTAGCAACAGAAAAGGGGAGGCTTGGCACTATGTGATCTGACTCGGAGGCGAGCAGAGATGAAAAGATTCGGATTGAGGAGCACCCTTTATGGATTTGGCTGATTAATCTATGTTGTGTGATGTTGGTAGCTATGGCCCTGTTCACTTCCATTTTCGTTTCCTGTTTTCTGTTTTCATGTCATAAATTTGGCAAACGAAATAAGAAAACATGTTTACTTTTCATTCTGTTTTCTATTCGTTTCCAACTCTGAAAACAGAAAGTGGCAGCTTCCTACTGTTTTCGAAAACGAAAAAATGTCGTTTTCACCTGTTTTCAACATTTGTTTTCTCAAAAACAGGAAACAGAAATGAAAGTAAACAGGGCCTTAGCTATGATTACATAATATTCTCATAATGATGCCTATCGCTTTTATTAAACTTGAAAATTTATAGAAAATCATTGGGGTTATAAATTTAGTATAGATGAAAACGAGGACATATCATTGAAGGACCATATGGACTGATCTTTTAAAAAAATATATTGGATAAAAACTAAGAATTTGGTGATAATTTGTTTGGAATTATTATAATACGTGTATTATTCATCATGTATGTACAAACAATACAAATATTGTTCGGCTCTGATTCACTCATTGTGGTACAAAGTGTATTCCTGTTGTAGTTGTTCTCTGCTTATAGTATAGTGTGTATTTGTGTTGCAGTTGTGCTGCAGAGTCTTGTGCTTGTAGTATAGTGTGGAGTTGTGTTGCAGTTGTTCTGACCGGTTTTGTACAGATCGTATTTGATGAATAAAGATTCACCCATTCATCGGAAAAAAAATACAAATATTGTTTGCTTAATGTGACATAAGCTATTACTGAATTAAGAGTGATAGTTAAATCTATTGTTTTAGGTGAGATTGTTGGGATTTTTTGTTCCAAAATCGAACATTATGTGTAATGCCTTTTTATTAGGGGTAAGTAATGGGCGGGTTGGGTGGATTTTGGTCTCAAATTGACCCACCCTCTGACTAGCGGGTTGTTATAATTACGACACACTATCCACCCACATTCTTCTGTAGGTTGTGTTGGTTGGGTGGCGGATGAGTGCGGTTGGGTTGTGGGTTAACCTGCAAAAACAATTCTCCACCTAGCCACTAAGAAAGTTTAATGAATTTAATAATAAGTTTCTTGTAAATTAGTAAGATTATATCAATTTAAACACTTCCCACTTTGTCTCATGTGAATCCATGTAGTATTTACATCAAAATTGTCAATACACTACCAACCAATTGTGTAGAGAATTTGAAAAAACTGAGGCATTTGACGATTTTGAATAATTTATAATGTGAAATTGTGAATCCAATATCTAATGGATATTACACAACACAATAACAAATAATAGTAGTCTAAAATTATTATTTATTCTTCATTTTTAGAAGTAGATGGCTAGTGTGTATTGCAGTTAGGAAATATGATAAATATTCGATAGCATAAGAAAAACCATTTTATCATGTAAAAATATAATGCGGGTCATTCGGGTGAGCCGCAATCCACCCACTACCCACCCACATAAGTGCGGTTAGGAGATTTATCAACCTGCAATCCACCCACATCAATCACCCGCTACTTGCGGTTCGTATTATTTGCGGGTGGATCGACATCAACCCGTAGGTTAACCACCCCTACTTTTAATATTAAAAATAAAAGGTCAAAGTTACATGTCACTCAAAACTTCATATAACTTGTTTAAATACTACCATAATTATCAGAAAATGTAAACCACAATACAACAACTTCCTTTTATTACGTGTTTAGTATTATACATTCATTGACCGTCAATCTAACAATCAGCAAAATCAAATGACCCATTAGTTGTTAGAATCATACTATAAAGACTTCATTTTGAATCACTTGTTATAGCATAAAGACTTTACAGTTAAAAAGGTTTAACATGGGGTCTTAAAATCATACCCAAATCAATTTGAAAATTGACAATTAATTTATACTTAATTAAGGGGTACTTTTCGAACAATTAATTAATGATGCAAAAGAAATAATGTAAATAAACACAAGATTTTAACTTTGTAATGTTTTTTACGAGGACATTTTTTTACAAATACTCAACAAATTTACCCATTTCTTATTTGCTACATTTATTGCGCTATACTATTCCTACTTGCTTCATATAATCTTTTTTTATCGCGCTACACACTTACTACAACAAGCTATAACATTGCATCTGCACCATACTACAACAAGCTATACTTGGGGTAATTATCATAAACGGTAACAAAACTATTCACTTTGTACAAAATGGTCACAAACTTTTAATTTTGCACGTTTTAGTAACATATGTTTGGACTAATAACAAAAAGGTAATTCCGTCCATCTCCATCCAAAACTCCGTTAGTTTACTCCAGTCAGCAGGCCATGTCATCAACAAATAATATTAAAAAAATCAATAAACCAAACCGATTATAGCTAATCAAACCACACTCAACCCCACCCAAAAATTATACCCAACAAAAATACAAACCCAATCCGAAACAGACTCAAATATGTCTTCCCTCAATGTAACCCTAATCTGAAACTCATCCTCATGATCCAATCCACATCTCCCAATTCAAAATCCAATCCTATCTCTCAATCCCTGTCTTTGGCCACCACCAGGTCCCTCTGACAATTTCTCGAGTTGAGCAAGAAGATACTCCGCGTCTCCATGGTGACGATGGAGAAGGCAGTGAGGATTTTGCTTTTGGTGGTGTAGCAGGAGATGCTGCAGATTGGGGTCGCGGCGAAGCTGTATCTGTTGCTGCAAGTGGAGAGCAGCGGGAGGGCGAAAGGCAAGGAGAGGGAGGTTGCAAGTTGAGGTTGCACGCCCGCTTTTGGAAGAACTAGCCTTGTGTTTCGGCGAATTTCCTCTCTTCTTATTCGGTGGCCTGAGAGTTTATATGGTGGAAAAAAGGGTAGTGGTACAAATTTAGATAGATTGACAGTGAATTATTAAGAAATTACAGATCGATTTTTTCCTTTACAGATTTATACACAGGGCATAAAATTGTGCCCTTCTCAAATCTCAATGAACCATTTTTTCTACTCAAGGGAGATCTATACGCACTTTGTTTGTTCTTTCCATAAGATGAAATTTAAGAATAAATTTAAATTTTGGATTTGGGAGATGGGGATTGGATCGTGAGGATGATTCTCGGATTAGGGTTATAGAGAGGGGAAACATATTCGACTATGTTCTTGGATTGGGTTTGTATTTTTATTGGGTATAATTTTGGGTGGGATTGAGTTTGGTTTGTTTGGGTATAATTGGTTTGGTTTATTGATTTATTTATTATTATTTGTTGATGACATGGTGTGCTGACTTGACTAAACAAATGGAGTTTTGGATGGAGATGGACGGAATTACCTTTTTGTTATTAGTCAAAACATATGTGACTCAAACGTGCAAAATTAAAGATTTGTGACCGTTTTGTACAAAGTGAATAGTTTTGTGACCGTTTATGATAATTACCCGCTATACTTGTATTAACACAAGGTCTCGATTTCGAGTCGTTTAAATGGTGTTTTCCACAAAATTATATTGTGAAGATATGAGGAGCTGGATGTAAATTTTGTATAATTGTAGGATTACTTTGTAATGTTCGTTTAATTTGTGCACTAGTTAGCATTTTGGGTTCGATATATATATTCTGGATCTGTTCTCTGGTCCTTCCACGGCGACCATCTCCGATCAACAAATTAAGACAAGAACAAAGACCAAAAACCGGGAAAATTCAGATTACCTTCCGTTACATCGCTACATTACCAACCTCATACAACTGCGAATCTCTGTTACTATGCATTTGCATTGCATCTAATAATTAACACAACAATCTCTAGCAAAGACATGGCGAAAAAATTCGCTGGCCGGAGCCGCAGTCGGTCTCCATGGCAAAGTCGCCGGCCGTCGAACCCTTGATGGTGATCTGCCGTTTCTACGTTGCGACAGGGAAACCTCAATCGTGAATGAAGAGGAAGAAAATAACAAAGAAGCAGAAGAAGAGATCGGAAAGAACCATGAGATCGGACGAAACAGAGAGCCGCCTGCCGCTGCCGCCTATATTATCTCCGCCCCCTTCTTCGCCTTCTCTGCTGCCCCTTCCGTAGAAGAAGTTAAGCTTCTTTATCTGTCTATATAAACCAGGAGGAGCTGCCAGCTAAACCTCGTAATTGGACGCCGGCTGCCGGCGGTTTACAGCCGGCTTCAGAATCTGATCTCCGGGAGCAATTCCCAATGGTCTTCAACTTTCGGCCTCTGCTCCCCTGGCTTCTACTGCCTTTGCATAACAGGCACGGGTCCGTTAGCTAGCTCCCAATATAAACTAAATCTTATAACGTGCCAGGCTGCTGCTTTTCAAATTTTGAGATTGGTTTCTGTTGTTTAACTTACACCTTGTCTTGTCGTCTTCTTCCAAATTTCCAACTTGTCTTCTTCCTAGATATTTCAAATTTTACGCATTTCCTTTTTCAACTCCATCGTTTCAAATATCTCGCACTGATGTCAACACAGAGTTTGAACTCGTGGCCTTCTGGGGGTGGTTCCCTTTTCCTTGGTTGCTTAGTTGTGGACTTGTGGTTTAACCATCATCTCGATGTCGGCCATTGAAGTTGATAACAAAGTTTCACGAGACAATAAGTGTCCACTGGTAGAGGTGATCTTAGCCGACATATAAGCAATTTGATCTTCCCTATTGATCGTTGATATATAAAAACTTTTTACTATTTATTAGTAACTCTCACGTTACTTCAAGTGCAAGTGTAGAAATTTCAAGTTCTTTTTTTACCCACTCTTCATTCTACAACCTTTGTGTTTAGTTATGTTCGTTAGGTTTTCCTCTATGCTTTTTTGCACAAATCATCGCCTTTGCCCATCTCGAAATACTGTCGGCGGAATCCTAAGTTGTTCTCCACCACCGTTTCCTAAGGCCGGTACCACGAGTTTTGTATCGGGATCGAGTTTCATCCTCTTTAGTGTTTTTTTCTTTCTCTTTTGCCTTTTTTGTTGAGCAGAATTACAATTGAACCCAAACGAATGGGTATTCTAACTTGAACTCAAATCATCGCTTTTGCCCACCATTTTGCAGCCCATCATAAAATACTGTCGGTAGAATCCTTCCCCACCACCGTTTTCTAATGTCGCTACCACTATTTTTGTAACGGGACCGAGTTACATCATTTTTAGTGTTTTTTTCTTTCTCTTTTTTCCTTTTTGTTGAGCATGATCACAATTGAAAAAAAAAACATTGGTATCCTAACTTGAACCCAAACACATGGGTGTTCGCTAGGTTTACATCTATATATTGTCCATTGTGTTTCCCATAACAATTATTGCCTACTAGTTTTTCAGCTCCCTATTGTAGCAACTATCCACTTTTTGCACCATTTGGCAACCAAACTAGAAACACTGTCAATGAAATCCTGAGTTGACCTCTTCCACTGTTTGCCATGGCCGCTACCAAAGATCCATCCTAGATATGCTCTGTCCAATGCTCAACATCGCTCACCAATTCACAACCTTCTCAAAACATTGTCAATGGAATTCTAAGTTGTCCCCCTCCACCGTTTCCCAATGCCGCTAACGAAAATCCATACCATATCTACTCAATGTTGGCGAGTATTATATCGGGACCGAGTTCCGTCCACTTTAGTGTTTTTCAAGGTCGCTACCACTATTTTTGTATCGGGACCGAGTTTCATTCATTCTCATTTTTGTTTTTTTTTTCTTTCTCTTTTTCCTTTTTGTTGAGCATGATCACAATTGAACCCAAACACATGGGTATCCTAACTTGAACCCAAACACATGGGGTCTTCGCTAGGTTCACATATATTGTCCATTGTGTTTCCCATAACAATTATTGCCTACTAGGTTTTCAGCTCCCTATTCTAGCAACTATCCACTTTTCGCACCATTTCGCAACCCAACTCGAAACACTGTTGGTGGAATCCTGAGTTGTCCTATTCTACCGTTTGCCATGGCCGCGACCAAAGATCCATACTAGATATGCTCTGTCCAATGCTCAACATCGCTCACCAATTCACAACCTTCTCAAAACAATGTCAACGGAATCCTAAATTGCCCCCCTCCACCATTTCCCAATGTCGCTACCGAAAATCCAAACCATATATACTCAATTTTTGCGAGTTTTGTATCGGGACCGAGTTTCTTCCGCTTTAGTGTTCTTATTTATTTCACTTTTTCCTTTTTGTTGAGCATGATTGCAATTGAACCCAAATCCATGGGTATCCAACCTAATTCGATCCGATCAAAGCGACTTGAAATCGATTATAGCATTTATAAATTTCTCTTTTTTTTCTTTTGGTTGGGAAGACAATTGAACTCGAAGTGACGAGTGTTGTACTGTGAGCTAGTTTTATCCGCTTTTGTACTTGACCAGTTGGGTAAATTTTGAATTTGTTAAAACTAGGTAGACCCGGTCAAAGCGAGTTGAACGCAGTGTTGAGAGTTTGGGGTCATGAGCGAGTTTTATCCATTTTAGTATTTTTTTTATCTTTTTCCTTTTGGTTAAGAATGACAATTGAGTCCAAATGCATGGGTATACAAGCTAATTCGACACAACCAAAGTGACTTGAACTTGATTTTACAGGTTTTCGGCAAGAGCGAGTTTTATCTATTTTGTAATTGATGGGTTGTGTCAAGTCTGAATTTGCACAAAACTCTGCTCAACCAGGTCAAAGAGAGTTGAACCTGGTGTTGACCACGATTACCTCAAACCCAAAAAAAGAAGCCAAAAGAGTACGACTAAATTTTGCCTGTATTTTAGAAGTTTTATGTTTCAAAAGTTGAAGCCAAGCCAAACGCCTCTAAAGTTTCACTTTTTAAAAATCTAAAGTTTTCAGTAACTTAAAAGCAGAAGTTGCGATTTGAAAATACAAAATTGTCCTTACCATTAATTATTCTTTTGCTAGAAAACATAATTTTCTTTCATTTATTTCATTATAAAAAATTTAATTGAAAAATAGTATTATTTAATCTGAAATAAATCTAACGTGATCTATATTAATACTTTTTTATTTTTATAATTTGTGTTCATATTTTATGTTAGAAATCTTTTTTAGTCATTTTACATTACCTCTCTTATATAAGAAAGTAATTCTAGTTTTTCAGCTAAATACTTAACATTTTTCTTAAATACTTCTTCAAAAGATCCAGAGAAGCTGCTTCATTCTGCAATAATTACAGCAGGATCAACTACTAGCCATACAAATTGAAACAATAGCGTCATGAAAAAAGTTTAAACATAAATAACTTATTTGACGACCCTTCTACCTTATACAAGTTTATCGGCCATATGCTATTGTAAATAACAAACCTATGAAAAGACTGATTAAGAATGAAATAAGATTACTTTTACCTTTGGGTTAATATTAAAACTAATACTCTTTAAAATATTTATTTTCTGATACGCGAAGCGATAACGAGCGGGTTTTTGGTAGTATGATGTAAACTTGGTTGTGTCATCAGCCACAAAATCTCGAATGTAGTGAATGCGTCTTTTAATATGTTGTGCTCGAACATAAAGCACCGAAATAGGAGCAAAGATAAAATTAGGCAAAATACAGCTGTATATCCACAACTATCAGGTTTGTGACAAATATATCCACAACTATCGAAATACACGAAATATCCATTTCCGTCCACTCTGTTAACTCCGTCAGTTAACTTGATGACTGGACAGACGGTGGATGTTTAGTTGGCGTGTTTCTGACCCCACTGGATGACGTGGATTAAAAGAGAAGAAAAAATTTAACCCTAGAAACCACAGACGGCGAGACTAAAAAATAAAAATCCAATCCAGAAACATGCCCGATAACCACTAATCCTCCTCCGATCGACTCCTCCAACCCCAAATAACCCTACCACAATCCCCAACAATTGCCTCCCTTTTACTCCGACGGCTTCCATGCAGTCGGCGCCATGGTGATACCAAGCTTGAATCTCAAACAAAAATCTTGAATCTAACCAAATCGCCAACAGAGAAGACTGCATCAGCGAGGCCTAACAGATAACGGTGTAAAGTTTGGTTGTTTTTTGGTTTATGTGGCAGGTGAGATGACATCGATTCAGCTTTCTGTTAGTCAATTTAACGTCGTTTGACACGCCGTTATAGTTTGAGACGAAAGTGGATAGATTTGTCACACAACCTTCTGATTTTTGGATATTTCGTGTATTTCGATAGTTGTGGATATATTTGTCACAAACCTGATAGTTGTGGATATACAACAGTATTTTGCCATAAAATTATGGTCAAAGAACATCTTAATGAATATATAGATGTTACATGTAAAGCCAATCTCTAGATGATGCGACCAGACTAACTCAGAGGTAACGTCAATCGTAGCATGATACTCAACTTCTATCGAGAATTTCTCACGATCTTAATTCCTAATCACTAGGAGCAAATTAGCTACAATTCTTATAAACCTTTTTTTTTTTTGACGAATCAATTCTTATAAACCTGCTGACTGTTAGATTGTCTGGTATTAGGAATAAGGGCGGGCAACGTTCGTTCTGGGTCGGTTCAGACCAAAATCATTAGAACTGCGGTTTAACAATGAAATACATTTTATGATTAAGGAATGAATCAATAGTGCATCAGTTCTTGTTTAGTTTGGTCCAAATATTGTAATTCAATTCATTTTTCAGTAGTTTTAAAATTCACAGGACCAATGATCGGATTACATTATAATATTCAATTTGATACACTATAACTCGAACATACCCGACCAAATCGTTGCGCACCCCTAGTTAGGACACCCAACATAGTTGTGTATGGAAACTTCTATTCTAAGGTTTCTAGTAGATGGGAAGAACATGTTGACATCGGGACTAGTTACTATGACAACACTAGGGGTGGCTATACGGTCCGGTCCGATTAAATTGGCCCAAATTGATCCGGTCCAGTCCGGTTTTTTTGAAAATATAAGGACCAAAGATTGTATTGGATACAGTCCGGTGTTGATTCGGTCCGGTCTTGACCCGGTCCGGTCCCAATTCGGTCTTGATTTTATATTGAGATTGTGGGAATTTGAGTGGCTTAAGGCCTAAAAGGGTGAGGAGTTGGTTAAGTTTTGTACTAAGTGCAAAGGTTTGTGACCGTTTATGCAAATTACCCTTAAGTTTTGGGTGTTGAGCTCTCTTATCCGGTCTTTATCCGGTTTTTTACCTCAAATCTAAGCCCAAAGATTGGATTGGATTGTTTACTATCCGGTCCCGGTCCGGTCTCGGTCCGGGTTATACGGTCCGGTTTCCAGTTTTTCATCCGGTCCCGGTCCAAATAGCCAGCCCTAGACAACACCCTTTCTGTTGTTAAGGTAACAACAGTAGTCTTCAACCAATAAGAAGCTAGGGATGTAATAACTTTTTATTAACCCAGTTGACCTAGTGTAAAATCAAAGCAGGGTATAATTGTCATTATGAAAATTATGTTTAAATAATAAGAATAATAAAGAAAATCAAATAATTAAAAATATTAAAAATATATTTTTTATTTTCTTCCCAAAATTTTGGTCGCCGGAATCCGGTCACCGGAATATGCTAGTTTGTCGCCGAAATATACCCACCGTCGTCGGAATATGGCCACCGTCGCTGGAATCCGATCACCGTGATCGAAATATGCTTACCGGTGTCGGAATCTACTCATCGGGGCTGGAATATGCCTATCCGCGCCGGAATCGGGTAACTGACGGTCATCGGAGTTTGGTCAACGGTTTTCGTTGACCGGTCAACGGTCACCGGATGTTATGGTCTGCATTGTGAGATTTATGGTTTGGTTTATCGTGTTTTTTGGTATGTTTTTTGTGGTTTGCTTTATCGTGTTTCTGGTTTGCATTAAAAAGTTTTTGGTGTGCTTTCAAAAAAAAAATTGGTTTGCTTTTCGAGGTTTCTTGTTTGTTTTAATATATTTGTGATCTGCATTAGAAGGTTTGTGGTTTGCTTTTAGTAGTTTGTGTTGTGCTTTGTGGGGTTTTTGGTTTGTTTTAGGGGATTTGTGGTTTGCATTATGAGGTTTCTGGTGTGCTTTCAGAATATTTGTGTTATGCTTTGTGGGGTTTTGGTTTGTTTTAGGGGATTTGTGGTATGTATTGGGAGGTTTCTGGTACGCTTTTGTGGATTGTTTTACCGTGTTTGTGGTCTGCATTAAGAGGTTCTTGGTGTGCTTTAAAATTATTTGTGGTTTACTTTGTGAGATTTTTTGTATGTTTAAAAAGACTTGTGATCTTCAATAAGAGGTTTCTGGTATGTTTTTTGTGATTTGTTTTACCATGTTAGTAGTTTGTATTAGGAAGTTTTTTATATGTTTAGCAAATTCAATCAACGAAGTGAAACTAGTTGCTTCCATAAATCACTAAGTTTCTCATCCATACGCCATCACCATCATGCTTTCAATTGCACCTCTCGACTGCTTCATATCACTAGTGCTCCCTCAAAACCACCATTCCAGCTGTTCAATATCATCAACCTCGTCTTTTCACTTCAGTCGAGCTTCCTTCCACCAAAGCCCCCGTCATCATCATCAGGGATTTTTCCAAAAATAGCACCTTTTTTTAAAAACCGCACCTTAAAGGTGCAGTTTGATTGTGAACCGCAACCCTTGGTGCGGTTTGATAGTAAACCGCTCACCTAAGGTGCAGTTTAGCCTTCTGGGTCAAAACCGCACCTTGGTCATGCGGTTTGTGTTTCTGACCTAACCAAACCGCATGGCCTAGGTGCGGTTTTGTGTTGACCTAGCAAAACCGCACTTTGGGGATGCGGTTTTGCTTCTCCTAAACAAACCGCGCGCTCAAAGTGCCATTTTGGCAACACAACCCGCACCCCCCGAATGCGGTTTGTGTGTCAATTATTTTCCGACACCAGACATGCAGCCATGAAGATTAACAGACGTGGGGCTGCATGGCAGATGAAAACCGCACCTCTAAGGTGCGGTTTTCATTGATGATTTTGCCTATAAAAGGCAGCCCGGGAAATCTCTTCTCTTCACACCTCTCCTTCTCCCTTTTCAATTTTCTGTTGTAGCTCCCTATTTCTCTAGTGTTTTTGCGGTTAACGTTAACTCGTAAGTTTATTTTGTATTACTTTTTATTATGAATTGTGATTTGTGATGGTTATGATATTAGTTGAACTACTGTTTTTTTGCTGATGGCATTCCAAAAGTTCACGCTTGGGTTACGGTGGAATGGTTACACGGAAGAGAGCGGAAAGGGGGTCACCTACGTCGGTGGTAATTTTCAGAAAATAAAGGTCGCTACCAGACCGATGCTTGAAGACCTCTATCAAATGTGTACTAACGTTACTTGCATGGATGGCACGAGAAGAGTTGATCGTATGGTGTACCGATATCCAAACAGATAAGGCGGGTCGTTGTGGCACGAGGAATATCTCATAACCACTCAGGATGAGGTAGATGCCATGCTCGAATTCTTGAGGTCCAACAATATTTCTAGAGCCGAGATGTTCGTATACACCGAGCCGGTCGTAGGCGTTGGAGGTCATTCTGGAGACGGTCAAACATCTAATATCCATGGTGGAGGTGAATTATATGGAGATCATCCCTACCAAAGTTACCATGATCCTCATTCCTATTTTCAGTACCAAGAGCAAGGTGAAGGTCATCATCAATCTTACCCGTCATATGAAGAAGAAGTTCAACCATACCATGCCAACCAACCCCAGTACAACTTCCAATCAGGCAGTGGTAGTTTTCACAACTACCATTATGGAGCTGATGAAGGTGTCTTTCATGAGCTGGATCAGATGGAAGATGCCCTGCTAGCATCAGTCAGTGACCCCTCCGATGAAGAAGGAGAGAACAACATCAGTGCTGGCAGCTCCGACCCTCTTGAAGGTGCTGATGATTCAGGACCAGAGTCAGACTCAGGTATTGATGATGAGGTGGCTCATGACCATGTACCAGTCCCCTACTACAATCACATTCCAGACGACAATTGGATGCTCGACAGCGACATGGAACCTCCGGAGGTTCCAGTATGGTGTCCACTCACTGGGTTTATGAAGGGCCCACAATTTGGCTCAAATAAGGAGGTGCGGCACGCCATTGATATTGAAGCAATGAGTGGGCATTTTGAATGGCACACAACTCATTCCAACACGAAAAGGCTCATAGTCAGATGCCGTAATCATAACGAGGGATGCAATGTTAAGATTCGGGCCATCAACAACAAGAGACACAGCCATTGGGTCATATCCCATGCGGTGAACACACACACATGTGTGTCATCCATAAAATCCCAAGGCCATCGACAGTTGAAATCCAGGGTGTTTGCTGCGGCTATCAAGCATCTAATTGAGCAAGATCCTGACCTGAAGGTGAAAGTCATAATCGCTGACATTGCAAGTCGTTATGGTTATATGATTAACTATAAGAAGGCGTGGCATGTAAAGCAGAAAGCTCTGGCCACCGTATTTGGTGATTGGGAAGAATCATATGCATTCCTTCCCAGGTTGATTTTGGCATTGGAGGAGTCTAACCCTGGCACTATTTTCTCCCCTCGATGCCAAGATGAAGAGATACAACCGCCAGAGCCAGGTAACAAACGCCATTTCAGACGACTTTTTTGGGCATTCAAGCCATCTATTGATGGTTTTGGCTTCTGTGTCCCTGTGATCCAAGTGGATGGTACATTCCTTACCGGCAAGTACAAGGGCACTCTACTGATTGCCAGTGGGGCGGATGCAAACAAACAAGTCTTTCTGTTAGCCTTCGCCATTGTTGAGAGAGATAATACTGATAGCTATGGATGGTTTTTCCGGCAAATACAGCTCCAGGTCACTAGGAGGACGAACCTGACAATAATCTCTGATCGGCACGCTGGGATTAGAGCTGCCATCTTAGGTTTGGATCCAGCCTGGAAGTGGTCCCAAAGGTGGTGCATACGACACTTCAAGAGCAACTGGAACCATCATTTCAAGCGGAAGAAGTTTGCTGATAATTTGTGGTGGATTGGTAAGCTCTCTATTGGTTATTTAATTTTGTCTGATAACAATATCTTATATCATGGGTAATGGTACACTTGTTAGACTCTTTCTAAAGAGATGCATGCCTAAGGAAATGGGGTTTTAAGCGATTATCATGGTCCTCCCATTTCCTGGGAAAATCGGGTTTTAAGCGATCCTCGGATCCCCCTTTTTCTGTCAACCAGGCTGTGTTTCTAAGGAGATGCATACCTCTCCTAAGAGTCTAACGAGAGTACCTGCTGGTTGTTCGAATTGTACTAAATTGCCGAATTGTACTATAATCGCTTAAAACCCCATTTCCTTAGACGTGCATATCTTTATAAAGAGTCGAAGTAAGTGATACTATGTATTCAATTAAATTATTGAAAACAAGCCATACGATTAAATTATTTCAAATTTATTTTATATTCCACTAAGTACATTAGCAAAATAAAAGAAAGATAAATGATGAAGAATTGTATGTACCGGGTGATCGTTCCAAACATCCCTTGAACGATGGTTGGGTTGGTCGTACAAGTCGGTTGGATCAATAGGCCCTTGATCCAAATAGTACCGTTGGTTGTATATATACACGTCGTCCCCAACCTACGAGAGAATAACAAAAAGCTTATAACAAAAACAAAAATTGACCAGAATAATGACAACGTACCGCTTGAAATTCATCATAATAAACTCCCTCTCCTTGGAACCACTCGTCCATTTTTTTCGCGAAAGTCGGACAGAAATTCGGCGGGTTTTGAGGGAAAAACCAAAGAAATTTTTCTGATGGCAAATCGGACTTAGCCGCAACCAACAGACCACTATTTCCTAGGCTTTTGGGAGGGGAGGGGTTAGAGAGATAATTCTAGAGAGAGAGAGAGTGAAGAATGGTTGTGGTGTGAAGAAATGAGAGGGGGGAGGGGGTATTTATACCCTTCAGACCGCACCCTCCAGGGGCGGTCTGGTAATTTCATCCTCCTTGAAACTGCTCCCTACCGATGCGGTCCGTGATTCCCGAGGCGCTGACCGCACCCTGCAGCAGCGGTCCGCGATTCATGGTGCGGATCGCTGAGGTGGCGTGCGTTCTGCTGCTGGATCGCCACCTGATCCTGCAGTCTCCAAGCCCGCTCCCGAGGAAACACAGACCGCACCTTAGAGGTGCGGTTCCCAGTCTGATGTGGCGCAAAACGCACCTCCAAGGTGCGGTTTACACATAAAACGCACCTGGAGGGTGCGGTTTAGTTATAAAACGCACCTTGGAGGTGCGGTTTGATAAAAAATGGTTCTATTTTTGTAAATTTTGTGGGTTGTAAGCTATTATTGTAATTTTTTTTAATAGGTGCTATTATTGGAAAAATCCCTCATCATCATTGTTATCATAAGAGAAGTCACTCCAATCAGGACCTGGAAACATGTAGGTCACCAAAACCGTAAAAGACCTTATTAAAGGCAAGTAAAAAGTATTCCGGTGAAATCCAGAAACGCATTGTGAATACTAAAACAACAAAGGCAATTTGCTACCACTGCTCTCTACATTGCCTTCCTAATTTCCATCCCTAGCCCTGGATAAAGAAACATGATTATGGTATAGAAAAACATAAGCACCCAACAAGACAACTCGGCCAGGGGAGAGTGAGAGGTGAAATTTTGAAATTTGGGAAAACCCCGGATCCCAATCCCAAACCTGTTACACCGTTAATCAAACAGATCCTATGCCTCTGTTCTGATAAACCCACTATGTAGATAGCCCTATAACGCTCCTTACAAAAGCCATTTGCTTGATTTCGCTGAAGGAGATTATATAGCTGCTTGGTAGATGACCGTTGCCTTTGAAATAGTCCAGACAAGGCAAGCTTCCGTCAATACTCTTTTGATTTGCTCGATTTCCAACTTTCCATCTTTCAACAATCTCCCCCTAAGTTGGAAATAACAAGTTGCCGACAAGTCCTGCAAAATAGAACACAAGAATTTCTTCGAAAAAAATATGCATCAGACATACACACAATCATCCAAAAAGTCCTAGATTAAACCAAATAACCATCCAACCAACGAGATAAAATTCAGAGACCACAGCCTGGTCAGGCAAAGCAATCAACTAGAAAAATCCTCGAACAGAAATAAGGTAAACAACCACCCAACCGATAGAGAGAAAACCAAAATAACACCACAACGAAACTATCAGGACCAAAAGAAACGCCTACTGCTCCCCCTGAGATTAAGCTTCTTCATCACCAGAGTCAGATCCATAGAGTGCTTGAAGAGCCGCTACAAACGGTGCTAGTTCCGGAACATCATCATCGTCACTTGGTGCAGAGTCATCCGAATCGGAGTCACTGCTGATGAGCAGGATGTTACCATTGACAATGTTGCCATCGTCGCCATTCTCCCCCTCAACTGCTATTTCCAGAAGGTCCATAACATCATCGGCGGTAAGGAATATGGGGGGAGTGATGGTACAAAAGGGATGGAGGTTGACATGAATGCGCAACAGGAGGGTGGTGATGAGAGGACCAAAAGGAAGGGGGATGTAACATTCACATTACAGTAGGATAGAGCATACTGTTAGAAACAAATTTTCTAATGGGTCTCTAGATCAGATCTAGAGATTGAGAATTTAGGGTTTATAAAACAGAATTGGGGATTTAGGGATTTAGAATAGAAATTAGGGATTAGGAGAAGAATTGGAGATTTGGGGAAGAACGGCCGAGGCCTTTGAGGAAGAAAGACAGACGAGGTTGAGAGAGAACAGAATAGGATTTTGGGAGATAATTGTTTCACTGATTTCTGCTTAATCTGATGAAAGACCCCAAAGTACATATATATAGGGAAATACTAGAAAACCCTAAGAATAAACCTAATTCTACTAGAAGACTACTAACCATAATAAGAATTACCCTAATAGTAATTATAAATATAAGAACCCGAGATGATTCGGTTTCTAACACATACCCAAAGAAGAGATCAACAAACTTGAGCGGAACCCCATGAGCAGCATGCACGAGAATCCAAAGCTCCACAGGGGTAATCAGATTCAAGTTACCAGAACAGGACAGAAACACTCGAAAGATAATAAAAAATGAAGAGCTCGAAGCGAGGGCAGAAGAGCAGAGACAGGCAAGGTACGATTTGGACCAGGAACCTGGCCTGTAAGCTGGTGGACTTCTTCCAAAATATCAAAGTTAAAAAGCTCCAACTCAGAGGCATCAACAAGATCTCACCAATGGCAGGGATATGAAGAAAATGCTCGATTTCAGCCACGGGAATAGTTAGAAGATTTCCAAAAACCAGAGTGGTGAAAAACGAGAACTAAGCTGAGTAAACCGAAGGTTGGAATAGAAGAAACGCACAGCATCAGGACAAATGACAGTGGAAAAAGAATGATTCAACAAAAAGTTTCAACCAAGATTTTGAATGAAAGGACGCACATCAAGTCCAACTTCAGCCAGATCAGGAAGTTGAATGATATGAAGGAAGAACCTCTCTGTTGGCAAAAAACAAATCATGACGATGGGCATTGGCAGGGATAGGGTCTAAAAACATAGTGCCAGTGAAAGTGCGAAGGAAAGGAAGAGCCATTGCTACAACTAAGCGAAGGGAGACAAAACACTCAAGGATAAATGAAAAGACACAGAAGGCACACCTATAAATACCCAAGCAACGAAACCCTAAAGACCAAACTTACCATAAAAACGAAACCAATCAAGCCAAATCAATAATAAAAGCCATCCAAAAAAGGAGAGACAGGAACAAAAAAGCTAAGAAAAAAACAGAATTGCAAAAAAAAAAGAAGGAAAGAAGTAATTAAGAGTCAAGATCCCCAATCACCTCTGACATAGAGGAAAGGGAGCGCATACCAATTCATAGCTAAGGAAATGAAAATGATCAGCAGACAGTGGCTTGGTGAACAAGTCAGCAAGTGGAAACTCAATTGAAATATAAGAAAGAACAATAGTCTCTGCCTGAACCAATTCCCGAATAAAATGATATTTGATATTTATATGTTTGGTTCGCGAATGCTGGACAGGATTTTTGGACATGCATATGACACTAGTATTATCACAAAAGAGAGGGATGGGAGAAACAGACAAACCGTAGTCAGCAAGCTGAGTTTTAAGCAGAGCAGCTGAGCACAGGAACTACCAGCAGCAAGGTATTCTGCCTCGGCAGTGGATAGAGCTACAACCACCTACTTTTTACAAGACCATGACACTAAGGAAGTACCCACAAATTGATAACTACCAGATCGTACTCTTTCTATCTGTTAAGCTGCCATCAAAGTCAGCATCGGTGTAACCAACCAGATCAAAGTGATCATGTTTAGGATACCATAGACCCACATCTACAGTGCCCTTTAGATACCGAAATATACGTTTTACAGCCGATAAATGACTCTGCTTAGGTTGAGATTGAAATCAAGCACACAGACAGACAGCAAATTGGATGTCGGGACGACTGGCTGTAAGATACAGCAAAGATCGGATCATGCCTCGATACAATTATTCATTGACAGGTGTACCAGCCTCATCTTTGTCCAGTTTAACATTAGTCGCCATAGGCGTAGGACTGGGATTAACATCATTCATTTCGAATTTACTAAGCATATTGGACACATACTTTGATTGAAAATCAGAAGAGACATGCTTTATAAAAAGGGTTTTGTCAATTGATCCTGGAATGAAACCTTGATCACAGAGAAAAGAAGTAAGACAATCATACCAAGCTCGAGGAGCCTGTTTGAGGCCATACAGAGCTTTATTAAGTTTAAACACGTGATCAGGATACTTAGGGTCAACAAAACCCGGAGGTTGAGCAACATACACATCTTCCTCAATAACTCCGTTTAAAAAAAGCACTTTTGACATCCATTTGAAATAAAGGAAAACCCAAATATGACGCATAGGCACATAGAAGACGAATTGATTCAAGACGTGCAACAGGGGCAAACGTCTCGTCATAGTCAATGCCTTCTTCCTGAGAGTACCCTTGAGCAACCAATCTAGATTTATTTCTAAACACCCATTTAGTACCTATGACAGTAACATTCGAAGGTCTAGGCACTAAATCCCAAACATGTAAGTGAGCAAACTGAGTAAGTTCTTCAACCATAGCTAGAAACCAAGCATCATATGATAAAGCTACCTTGTAAGACTTAGGTTCAATTTTTGACACATAACCATACTGTCCAGGAATATACTTACCTCTAGTTCTAAGACCATCATTGATATCCCCAATAACTTGAGCAGCAGGATGACGCTTCTGGATATGTGGAGGAGCACCAATGATAGTGTCAGAGGGATTTACACTATCTGCAACATCTTGCAGGGAAGAAGAGGGTTTTTCTTAGTTGTTCTGCAAGTTGTCGAGAGGCTCCTGCTCTTGGTCTGAAGACTTATCAAACTTTGAAAATAATTCAGACAAGTCAAATGATAAAGGACTGGAGTTTGATTCCTCAATAGAAGCAATGTCACTAAATCGAACATGAACAAATTCTTCCACTTTTTGAGTACGAGTGTTGTACACTCTAAAAGCATGTCCTTTAATAGAATATCCGAGCAAAATTCCCTTGCAGACTTGGAATCAAACTTTCCCAGCTGATCACGAGTGTTTAAGACATAACAGGACAACCAAAAGGATGAAAGTATGATATATTAGGAGAGTTGTTCTTAAATAGTTCATAGGGAGTCTTATTCTAGGTTTTTCGAACTAAGACGCGATTGATCGCATGACACGCAGTGCTAACAGCCTCAGCCCAAAAATATTTAGGTAAGTTGTACTCCAACAGCAGGGTGCAAGCACATTCGATTAGATTTTGATTTTTTTCGCTCAACAACCCCATTTTGTTGAGGAGTACGAGGTGCAGAAAAAATATGAGAGATCCCAGTGTTATTGCAAAAAACTTCAAATTCTTCTACAATAAACTGACCCCCATTATCACTCTTAACCATTTTAATATGATTAGCATGAAGTAAAGTAAATATTTTAAACTTGGCTAACATTTCAGATTTATGCGCAAGAAAGAAAACCTAGGTATATCTAGAAAAGTCATCAACTATAACAAACACGTAATTCTTGCCACCCAGACTAGTAACATTACAAGGACCAAAGAGATCCATGTGAAGCAGCTCAAAAACAGCTGTAGTAGTGATGTCTGGTTTGGACTTAAATGATCTTCGTGTTTGTTTACCAGAGATGCAAGTATCACAGAAGAAATTTGCCTATTCCTTAAGAGTAGGAAGACCACTAACCAGATTTAACTTAGACAACAAAGCTAGTTTTTGCAAACTGATGTGTCCAAGTTTACTGTGCCAGAGAAGCTCTTGTTGGAATGAAGCAACAAAACAATATTCATTGAAGCCATCAAGATTACGAAGATCAATAACATACATATTGTTCTGTCTTGACCCAACAAAGATGATTGTCTCATCACTTAAACGTTTCACAAGGCAACAGGATGTTTCAAAAATGACCTTATGACCACTACTACACAGCTGCCTTATAGAAAGCAGATTGTTCTTAAGACCATCAACAAGTAAGACATCATGGATCATAGGTAGAGGTAGTTGACCAATGGTTCATATTCCAACAATCGTGCCAAAACTATCATCACCAAAAGTAACTTTACCACCTCATTTGAATTGAAGAGTTGAGAAGATATCTTGCTTACCAGACATATGATGCAAACATCCACTGTCGAGATACCAGAGATGATCATTTTGATTCAACTTACCAATGCCATTTGGTGAGGAGGATGAAGTAGCCTATGCAGACTTGGAATAATGTTCAGAAGGAGATGAGAAAGCCATGAGGGCTTCTTCATCGACCTGTTCTGGTTCATCATCAGTCTCATAGTCGCTCCAGGATACCTTCATAGCACGCTCCTTTGCTTTAAGTGTCTGAGGACAGTTTGCACGGATATGCCCATGTTGCCCACACTTGTAACATGCCTGAGACTCGCGTTCACTTGTACCTCTATCTAAAATTCTGGTATGCTGATTAGGCAGCCTGTCATGTGAAGAGCCTTTATAACGATCATTAGATACAAACCTAGAATCATCAAAACGCCATTTCTGATCATTCTTATATTTCAGCATACGATGAAAACGCTTGCTAACCAAAGCAAATTCTTTCTCAAAGTCTCTTCCTAAGTCATTATCTGAATCATAATCAACAGCCCTAGACTGAAAAGCCAGAGTTTTCTTTCTTTTCTCATCATCCTGATGCACTTGCTTAATAACATTCTCATGGCTTAACAAAGATCCTATCAATTCATTTATGGGAAGAGTAGCTAGATTAAGCGCTTCCTCAATAGCGTTGTGCTTAGGCAACCATTCCTTGGGTAAGGATTGAAGAATTTTTCGGTTGAGATCCTTAATGAGAAAAGTACGACCTAGCCCTTTAAGCTTATTTATGAGAATTGTGAATCTAGAATACACAATTTTCTGAAGAGCAATCCAGATTTCCTGGGCAGATTCAAAATTTTCAACTTGATCTGCCTCGTTAGGTGTCATTGTTGATTGTAGAACATGCATAGCACGCTGATTTAACTGAGCACTCTTCTTTTGTGCAACAGTCCACAGATGTTGCTCCGCCAGATTCATGTCGATGGGGCCGTTTTGCACAATGAGCCAGAGCTCCTCATCGATTCCCCACATGAATTACTTAATTCTCTTCTTCCATGCCGTATAATTTGCTCCAGTGAAGATTGGCGGATGATTTAGAGTTGCCTGCCCGAATGAACTGGATGCCATTGGATCTTTGACCTTGGCAGGAGTGAGCTTCTTCAAGGGCAAGCTTTGATACCACTTATTAATCAGAAGGAAATGTTAGAGCGATTAGGGTTCTTGGAGGATTTGGGAAAATGGAAACGAAAGAGAGAAGGAACCAGATTGATAGAACAAAGTTTTCGTTTCTAGCCTTTCTATCTTTCGGTCTACAAGATTGGGCCCAAATATTTCCAAGCCCACAAAGTAAAGAGAATAGAGGAAACAAAATATAAAGCACACTTCAGTTCAGCTTGCAGTTTAAAGACGAGATCGTCTTCTTCCTTAGCAAATGATCAATTCTGAACTGAAGCACAAAGCAGAAAACAGGGGAACATGAAACAGAGCAGCACAACAAAGTAAAAAGGAAGACAGCCAAGAATAGGGACAAGACGATTTTTAACGAGGTTCCCCAATCTACCGGGTCAGTCCTCGTCCTAGACTCAGTACTTCACTGAGGTCTAGGAGACTCTTTTTTATTGAATTTTTTCCTATCAAGCAATGAAGAAAAGATGTGCAGACTCGAGAACAATTGAAATGAAAACCTAAAGAAAACCCCGGATCCCAATCCCAGACCCGTTACACCGTTAATCAAACAGATCATATGCCTCTGTTCTGACTAACCCACTATGTAGATAGCCCTATACCACTCCTTACAAAAGTCATTTGCTTGATTTCGCTGAAGGAGATTATATAGTTGCTTGGTAGGTGACCGTTGCCTTTGAAATAGTCCAGAAAAGGCAAGCTTCCGTCAATACTCCTTTGATTTGCTTAATTTCCAACTTTCCATCTTTCAACAATCCCGACACTGTCTCACTTCTCCCGAAACCCTACATCACCATACCAATCACTGACGTCACCATAATCGCACCACCGTCTCTCTTCTCCGACAACTGAACGTTCCATACAAGCGAAATCCGGTTCCTCCCTGCAAGCTTCTGAACAATTGAAGAATCAATCCTCTTCCCTCTCCAGTCAAACACATTAAACCCCACCGCCGCCACGATAGAATTCGAGCCTAGGCTCGTAATTAAATGATCCTTACCACTGAACCCCACTCTCTACCGAAGCTCGGGTGCCGCAGCTGCAGCCGCAGCAGCGAATTCACAGCCTCTGCCTGGCATTGATGGAGATCAGCTCCAACTCATCCGCGTCTCCCGGAATTCCAAACTACAAGCCGGAGCATTCAATCAGCGTGTGTTTATTGGTTGAGAATCAAACCGCAATGAATTTAAGGGTATTAA
Organism: Linum tenue; assembly: GCA_946122785.1. Classification (NCBI taxonomy): domain Eukaryota; kingdom Viridiplantae; phylum Streptophyta; class Magnoliopsida; order Malpighiales; family Linaceae; genus Linum; species Linum tenue. Next base: position 65,280,329 of record CAMGYJ010000009.1, on the reverse strand, counting down.
TTGGGTTGCTTTGATGATGACGATGACCTTTGAGTGGATGATGACAATGAAGTTTTGATTGATTAACCATTCGAGCCAAATTTTAATGGATAAATTTTATATAAATTTTGGGTGTTGAATAATTAGAACTCTACGAGATTAGGTAGCATATGAGAAAACATCATGACCATCCATTGGCCTACCATCATCCTTACGTCGTGATCTTCCAAGCCCAGCCACCCAGCCACTGATGTTCACTGCTACCTTCTGGCCCATATCGGCAACAGGTCCCAAGCCTCCTTGGTGTAACTATTAATCACGATCTCATAAATACAAACATTAATCTAGAACAAATTAATAAGCCCACTAAACAATTCCATAGATTGAAAAGAAAGAGGAGACAAAGAATAAAACAATGAAACAAGTCAAAAATTACACTAGATTTCCTTGTTTATGAGAGGCGGGGGAGGTGGCGAGTAAGTTAACCGTCATGAGAAATCTGGAGAGGGAATCCACACTCATGACGTCATCTAAATTTAGTAGCTTCATCGGAGCCCCCACCCACCCAGTGCCTCTGGCGATGTCCTCCTCCGCATCTGGGTGAAAAAGAGGTGATAGTGACGGCAGCGGGTGTCAAAGGGTTTGGTTACTCTTATATAATATCTGGTGGTGCTGGAGGATGTACACCGCGTACGAAAGCCTATCGGAATAGGTGGGGGTGATCGCAGGCCAATCCCACTCACCTTGATCCGTCGTGAGCTCGGCAACGTAGGGACTCGCCGACATCCGTCAGGGAGTACTTCCCGTCACTGGGGGGGAGACGTGCTCGGATATAACTAGGATTTTTCTTCTTCTACTACTAATTGAAGTCATTCACAAACACACACCGTCTAAACCCCTAAAATTTCTTTCCAAAATCCCCCATCCCATGTCTAGTAGTTTCGCTTCTTCTCCGCCTGAAGAAGAATCATGCACCATCTTGGCCTCATTTTCGCCTCCTCAAGTTGCATTTTGCATCACTCAATCTCCACCTTGAGAGAAATGTTTTCCAGCTGCAGCTATCTTGATAAGATAATCTTGTCCGCCAGATCTTGGGCATGCTTGGTGAAGGACTCTCCAAGCATTCTTTCCATTGCATAGGGGATACCGGGTCCTTCCTTGAAAAGCCTCTCCAATGATTCATAATAAGATATGACAGTTCCTCCAAAGACGAAGACGGTTGTTGGTGGATAGGACAGTTCATCCGTTAGGGTAATATTTTTGTCTGAAGAATTAGCAAATTGTAAACTATAATCCACAAATACAAAACTTACTTCCACCTTAATCCATAACAATTTGCACTCGCTGGCCAATAAATAAGTTTCAATAGTTATTAATATATTTATTAATTTTTTGCATATGAAATGGAAAAATAAAAAGATAATTGATTATGTATATATTTCAGCATAACAAACAAAAAGATAAAGAAAATTGTCTTTGGACTCCCAAAATGAGATGAAATATAGAAGATACATAAAAAATATGAAAAAATCAAGGACAGAAGAGAGAAAAGACTTTAGAACGTTTTATATGGGTTCATCGATTTTGAGGGCACTTTCATCCTCCTTGATAGGAAATAAGAGATTTCTTCATTGTCTGTTTGTTCGAGCTAGACAACTATTAATAGAAAAACACTAAAAAATGTCCAATAAAATAAAAAGACATATGTATTTTCTTCGTTTCTCTTTTTCCCCCTTTTTTTCTTCTAATAGTAGCAGTCAATGAAAAAAAACCAGAAATTATGTGGGCCCCAACCTAGAGAAAAGGTATATTTGTTCTCTCTTTTTCTTTCATATATTTTTTTTTATTTTCTTCCAATAGTTGCAATATGTGAAAAGAGATATGACAATAGTTCTGGGAAAATAGAGTGACGGAGAAGGGGGCTTATGAAATCGATAATTACTGATTAGGTTGTACAATTTTGACATGTTTGAGGGATTTAGGGATACTCGGTTGGAGGAGGACTTTGTGTCTCACTGTCAGTTTGATTCTCTTCTTCTAACTATTTCTATGACTAACGATTTGGTTTACATATGAACCTTAGATGCAACCAAAATGAAAAGCAAAATGAAAGAGATTGGTTGTGCGTCTCACATATCTTCGGACACTATCAGGAAAAAGAGTCGAGTGACCTGCTTTATCGACCCATCTATTACGGACAACTACTATGGGAAGGGCCACTAGATGAAACCTCATCGAATCACGATGACTCGCGAGATAGTATTGAAGTACAAGCTCCACAAACATATGGAGGTCTACAGGCCAGCTCCAGCCGAGAATGAAGATCTTCTCAGTTTCCACTCCAAACACTATGTGGAATTCTTGAGGTCTACCTCCTAAAAAAATTTACTAATATGCTCAAGAAAAATGATCAAGCACCCCCTCAAGAAGGTTTGCAAGGGGTAGGACTGTCCGATCTTTGATGGCCTACTCAACTTCTGTAGGGCTTCAGCTGGTGGGCTGATTGAGACGACAACATAACTCACCAATGGAGAGTTAGACATTATAATCAATTGGACTGGTGGACTCCAGGAGTACAACAGTTTGACCCAATAAAATCATAAATAAGAAAAATAAACTTGAATAAAGTAAAATAAAAAGACATATTTGTTTTCTTCTCTCGTATGTTTCTCTCTCTTTTTCCTTCTTTCTTTCGAGATTAGCAACCAAGGGAAATGAAGGACATTTTTTCACAAGTCAGTTCATTAAACTGAGATAGTGTACAAAGTAGGTAAAATATAAAGGAAGACTACATCAAAACAGATAAAATAGGGAAATGGCCATCCAACATACTAACATTGTGTCCTAAGACCCAACCCAAAACACAAAGAAAGCCCACGCGAAGAACCACCCCAACCCTAACTCTTCTTGCATCTCCATGGATGAATGTCGTCGATGGGAAGAAACATCCAACCAGACAAACTGCGGAAACAAAACCTCTAAATCGATGGAAGACGGATAGGAGATCAAACCAACCCAGTTGGATGGAGGGAGGAAGACGAGTAGGTTACCCAAAGAAGCACCAGAAATCTTAAAACCCCCCAAAATCCACTGGACCATACACCACTAGAAGCTCCAAACGCAACCTATGCAAGAGGAGAAGCACCAGTACGATGGGTGGCCAGCATTAGAACCATGAAAATCGAGTCTTTGTCTTCTTGTTTTCTTTCGAGTCCGAGCTGAATCACAAGGATGGCTACAAGAATCTCCGAAACACCGTAATCAGCTGGGCAAAGCAAGGCGGTAGATGAAAAGAGAGAAAAAGAGAAAACAAGCTGATCTTAGAAAACTAAAAACTAGTCCCCTTTGACACCAAGAACAAAAATCTCTAGATCTGATGACTGGGAACAGAGCAAGGAAGCCAATCATCTCCAAAGAGAGATCGAGGGAAAGATTTCAGAAGTGTAATAGAGAAAAAAGCATACATGAAAGAGAAATAACAAGCAAAATAAAGAGTAGGGCTGCCACCGGCCGCCGGAGGGACGCCGGTAGCATCCTCAAGGAATTTTGAGGGCGAGAAACTAAGAGAGAGGACATAGGTTTTACGTAAGTTGAAAGTGAGGGACATGATGCGGTGCTAGCCTAGATAAGAATGTGTATTTATTCTCTCTTCTTCTTCCACCAATTTCTTTTTTTCTTCCAACAACTACAATACGAGAAAGAGAGATAGGATGGGTGGGTGGACCCAAACCTCTTGGGCCTTTGCCCTTAAAGTTTGGATTATTTACGATAAATTTGCTTAATAAACAGTAAATGCAAAATTATGATTTTTATATTAGAAACTTCAATGAGTAAGTTTTTTATAATGTTATCATTTTGCCCTTACATGTAATTATATGTTTGATTTTCATATTTTGAATCTTAATAAAGTCAACCGTGAACACGTGATTCATTTTACAGCCAACATATAACATATTATTTGAGTATTTTTCATATATAATAATACTATATTTTATTTTTTACGATAATTGTATGTTAACTTTCTTCACAAAGTTGTATAATTTTATAACCAAATAAAATCTATCTATCTATACTTAATATTATGGCTATTCAAAAGTAAATTTTTGCTACATAAGCACTTGGTGAATTCACAAGATGCCAAGGTGGATAATGTTTATACAAACAAAATTTTATTTATTGATCTATTTATGGAGCTATCTCTCTCTTCTTTTAATAATTCTACTCATTTTTACTAAAATTTAAAATAAGTTACATTTTTTTAAACATTTAAGCAAACAAACACACATAAGTAATAAAATTTTTTAAATTAAACAAACTATAAAGATGAAAATAGAGAGTGACATAAATTGTATTTGTTTAACCCAAAAATATCTTATTAAATCTTATTAAGTAAATTTTCTATTCATTTTTACTAAAATTTTATAATAATTTACTTTTTGATGGAAAAAAAGAAGCACACATATGAATAATAATAATTTTCCAATTAAACAAAATTTAAACGATGTCCTAAGAGAAAATAAGTGTTTGACAATCAATCGACTTTGAAAAATAAATTATATGACTATATATTTTTTGCTATCAAATACTCACTTCTTCCTGATGCATATACTTATAAAATAAAACAAGTATAATTTACATAGAAAAGGTCGGAAGATAAACTTGACATAGCAATAATTGTTATTTTTTAAAACACTTCTTATTCATTCCGATTAAATTAAAACATATTAATTATAAATGCAACATTTTAATTTATTTCTACCCTTTTCCATTTTGATTATCTCTCCAGAAATAAAATCCAACATTGAAAATAAGTAATTAGATAGAGAAGGAAATGATAATCCATATGAAGTTTTTTTCTTTGTAGGAGAATATGAAGAGGGAGATACACGAGGCAACGATTAGATTGCGAAATTTTGAGAAATTGTAACATATTTTTTCCTGTTGATGAAAACAATTCATCCTATCATTGTGAAGACGAGGTGAACCAAACCGGGGATTGTCGATTGCTCCTTCTTCCTCCTTGATCTGAAGTTGGCAACTGCTCACTCTTCTTTCCATTCTTTTCTTAATTTCTTCCAAATTAAGACTGTTGTATGGTAAATTTCCCCCACTCGATGAGTGAATGTATTTCTTCTTCGTTTTCACGTAGTTGTTTTATGTTCTCTATTACGTCATATACTTTTATGTAAATAGGTAATATATAATTAGAAGGGATAATTGGTTGGATTTAGGGCATATTTCCTTTGGTTGAATAATTGATCATTTTTCTACTATGCCTATTGCAACCCGCTTCTTTAGATGATGAAATGGAGAGTAGAGTTGTGAGGTTGTTCGTTATATTCTTTACGTTCATGATTGACATACTACTAGCTAGCTATAAGATGACAATCTGGTTAGTAATTAGTACATAGCAATGGGATTATAAGTAGAAGGGAACATAATTGGGGTTTTATAAAGGTCGCGAAGAAGAAAAAAAGCGATGGTAGTGGTTCATCGGTTGTGTATTTCGATATTTTTTCAATGTCTACACGTTTGCAATGCCATTTGTTTGTTTAATTAGGGTGGATTTTTTCTCATTGAATTCCTAACTAAAATTTGAATTTGACATGATTGTTTTCTTACCAACTACTATTTGGATTAGTGCATAAATTCAGTTCACAAATTAGGGAAATGCAAGATAGAATGAGTTGAGTTGTATTGAAGTATGCTCCTTTCATTATTTGTCTATGTTGTTATTTGGTAAAAAAAGCACCATTTTTCCCTACAAGAGATATGTAGCTCTCTATAAAATTGTTATTTGCTGAAAATATTGCTTTAATAAATTAGTGACAACTGATAGTTCTGTTTGTGGTTGGTTTTGCTAGAACATTTCCAAGATAAATTAAATGAGTATGCGGAAGATTGATTGATGTGGATGCTAATGTGTTTCATCATTTATTCCATAATTGCAGGTTAACTGATAATACACGATATTCGTGGAATCTAGATCGAAATATTCTCTATTATCTTATACCGACATATGAGAAGGGAAAGAAAATGAAAAGCTCTTCGTTTTTTTATTTATTAATTGACGCATATTTTCTTATTTTAACTTCTTCGTTTGAGGCCTTCAATTTTTTAACTTCTTTATCACTTTTGTGAGTTCGATACGAAATTCTAAATCGATAAAGAACAATCTACAGAGAGCTTAGTTAATACAATTAAAATTTTCATAAATAAAAAAGGTATAAAAGTATGATACATTACCTAAAATAAGGTAAGTGAGATTTACAATTCCATGTATATTAGCTCCAAAAAAATAAATAATAATAATAATAATTAGAATACTATAGCGAATTATAAAATAGCCAAACATAATCCACCGCCCAACGGGCGGGTAAAAAACTAGTTTATATTTGAAACCGGTCTTCTAAATAGTAACAACTATTTTACTATATATAATCGAAAAGTATTAATAAAACATAGTAGGAAAGTATTGTTTGAAAATAATTGGACTTTTGAAAAAAAAAATTAGAAAATTGTTAGTATTGGGTATATGAAAAAGTGAGAACTAATCTTGGAAATAGGCGACGAAAAAATGAGTTATTTGATGTCGTATTTGCAAACCACTTGTTTTGTTTTTTGTTGACAAACGAGTTATCAAATAACTCAATTATGTCATTTGATAACAAATAATCATGCAAATGTAGATTTTAGAAGATCCATAGAGTAGAGATAAGTATTATTAGTCATTTAATAGTGATGAGTGATATTGGAAATAGGCCATCGCAAGTGCCGCTTGCGTCCTCCCCTCGCATTCGGCATTTCTCCTTCTTTCGCTCAGAACTCAGAAACCATGGGTGATGGACGGAAGATCATGGCGCATGAGAAGGGGAGCGGCAGCCCGGGGTCGTCGTCGTCGATGGGAAAGGGTGTTTCGAGAACATTCAGTTTTAGTAGGCGAATGGCTAACTAGTTATTCAAGGGGAAGAAGCCGGCTCTGTCGGAGCCGGTCCCATTCGTGCAGGATAGCGAAGCACTCATGTTTTCCTGCACCGGGGAGGAGTATGCCCTGTTTAGAGACATGAAAGATTTGAACAATGTGTTGGAGGATGGTCATGCTCTGATACCATGTTGAGAAATCAGAATATGGTGGAAACTATTATGTATTATTACTAAACCATATAGGGTTTATATAGAGTACAGAGACAGACTTCTATAATAACCCTAACAAGAATAGAGAAGTTACATAACTTCTACGACTATAACAAGAAATGTAACTCTGCCCAATTACATAATAGTACTCGTAGTATAACATATAACTACTTGTACTACTCATACTCTCTTCTATGATAACCCTAACACTAATAGGGAATTTACATAACTTCTACGGTTCTAATAAGAAATATAACTCTGCCCAATTACATAATAGTACTCGTAGTATAACATATAACTACTTGTACTACCCATACTCAAATAGTTATTTGGTGTTGCATTTTCAAAACCACTTTTTTTTTTTTTTTACAAACGAGTCACCAAATTCCTCAATCATGTAATTTGATAACAATTAATCATTCACATGTGGAATTCAAAAGATCCATATAGTAGAAATAAGTATTATTAGCCATTTAATCAGGGGCAGAGCTACCAACTACTCGGGGGGGGGGGGGGTGGCTCCGAGAATCTCGAACGTCATTTGTAAACTCGTCGTGCTTACTAAAACTTTTGTATAAAATAAAGTTAAGGGTGCGCCTATGGTGACATTCATGTCAACGTAACTTGCACTTTTTCGGTCGATCTCAGTTAGGATTAGGTCGACCTAATATGTTGTTTCAGTGTAAAAACAGTTTCATGGTGCCTACTTTGAAGATTCATATCTTACAATTGGCTTGATGGAAATTGGAGATTAATAGCTTGTTTTGAAGCTGGAGTGTTCCTCTACACATTGAAGTGCTTGGGAGCTCGATAGGAACTCGAGAATACCATTTTTGAACCTGGTCAAAAGGCTATGTCAAAACTAGGAAACTGCCTGAAAATGGCTAAGTATGGGAAAGTGTATGTGAAACTTACTTTGAAGCTCAATTCGAGAAGCATGGATGAGATTCGAGTCCAGGGGCCTCTACCACATGAAAGTAGGTATGTTTGTCTACAAAATCAAGGCATTGGATGAAATATTGGATATCTGGAAGGCTTCAAACAAAAGGCTCGAAGTTGCTACGAAGTAAGCTGCTTTCTAGCATAAGACTTAAACGGTATGTCGACCTAATCCTATATGAGGTCGACCTAAAACAAGTTACGGTGACATGCATGTCATCATAGCAAAGTCCTAAAGTTATAACTTGATTATTTGTCATTGTTGAATCAAAATAATAAGAAATTAGGTGTAGTATAGCGAATAGGGAGATTTTTACTAACCCATAGGTCAGGGGTTCGAAGCTGGATGTTTCCATTTTTGGTTCCATACTTATAATTTTTTGGTTTCCACTAACCCATAGGTCAGGGTTTCGAAGCTGGATGTTTCCATTTTTGGTTCCATACTTAAAAAATAAGTAATCATTTAATACTATAAATATTTTGAAGTACTTTAGTTCGGATTTCATTAGCTAACTGGTTTCATACTTGTATATTTTTTTCTCAAGTCTTGTAATCAAAACTCGACCAATTGAGTTTTTAACTAGAAAATTTTAACGTATTATTTCTGAAAATATGATGGATTATACCATATTAAAATGCATTATTACTTTTTCTTCTTCTTTCTTCTTCTTTTCTAATCTATACCGAATCTATCATAGCAAAAAAATTTAGTTTTGATCTTGTTTTTAGCGACGTTGATCATCTTTAAAAAATATAGTCATCATAATAATTCAAATAGTATTTATTTTATTTTTTAATTAAGACAACATTTTTTTTTGCATGTAATGGACTAAGGAATTCCCCCAGAAAACCAAATCCTGACTCCACCCATGCATTTAATAGTAAAGTGTCGTTAATACTTTGATTTCAACACAATTATCACTAAATGGTTGTTTGGAGGATGTGATTTCACGTGATGTATTTAAACAATACATGTAATGGCTAGATTAATTCTTTTTTTTTTTTCATTTTGAGTTGACATGCATGGATTAACTTTTTAAGGACCAACCTAAAATCATTCAAAATGAAGGATTAGAAATTTTTACCTAAAGTTGGGATTAGAAATGAGAGATTCTCTACCTATTTTTTGTTCCATATATGTCCCTTATTATTTTTAGTTTATTCCACAATTGCCCTCATCAGCTTCTCTTCTCTCCTTTCCATCATGCATCTCTCTTGCTCAACTCTTAGAGAAGCAAAATAAGACCCAACTCCTCTGCTCCTCCAATTTACATAATCTTAATGTGTATGAGTTGGGTATGGATACCAATTTATTAGACAAGCAAAATAAGACCCAACTCCTCTGCTCCTCCAATTTACATAATCTTAATGTGTATGAGTTGGGTATGGATACCAATTTATTCGAGGGTGTTTTAATTACACATACAAAAATTATACCTATTTGTAGAAATTCAAAAGTTTAGGTACCAAAATTTCATACACAAAAATTTTAGATACTAATATGTAATATTCCATTAATATTTTGAGGACTTATGTGCCAAAAAGATAAATTTAGGTTATACTATTAATTATCTAGACTGTTGGTAAGTTGTGTATAGACCTGTTCATACTATTGATTAGAATACATAAAAATTGTATACTAATTAGGGGTAGATGAAGAAGGCAAAAGAATAAAGAAAGAAAGAGTTATGGAAGGCGAGTGAAAATGAAACGAAGAGGAAGTAGATGATGGAAAGGTTCTCACCAATTCTTTTAGTTGGCCGTCAATACAACATTCAACCATTTTCACCGTAGCAATTTATTGATACTTGCTAATGTAGATGTCACCTATTTTGTTACATGTAGTAGTTAGTAGAAGTTTGTTTAGTATCCCGTAAATGTACTAAATAAGTTTATAAAATCACTCTTACAATATTTTAGAGTCGTCTCTCCTTTATCATTTATTTAATATTTCACGTAATGAGCAAATATAAAATGGTTGAATATTCTCCTACATTTATTTAATGTTTCACGTAATGAACAAATATAAAATGGTCGAATCTTCTTCTACACTTGAGTGATATAACATCTTGTATGGTACAAACTATTTTTTTTTTTGTTATGTTGGATTGGATTCGAAGATTCAAGTGAAAGCTAAACATTGAACCAATATGTAAATTTACAAAAATTGTAGGTACCAAAATCTCATAAAATTTAGATACCAAAATATAATTGTTCAATGATTTTACATTAAAATTAAATTGGGGTATCAAAATATAAAATGTATATTATAATGACTAAGTTGTAATTTAATTAAATTTGGGGTACCAAAATGTAAAATGTACAACCTCCCTATCAACTTGCGAGTTTAGTGAATAGTAAACCCACTTCTACTTTTTATATATTAATATAGTAACTAAGTTACAGTTTAATTAAATTTGGAGTATCAAAATGTAAAATGCACAACTGCCCGATCAGCTTGCAAGTTTGGTGAACAGTAAACCCACTTCTACTTTATATATATTAACTAGAAAAACACCCGCTCTACGCTGCGGATGATGAACGACCTGGTGAAATTTGCATTTGCTGTTTAATTTTGTATTTACATTATCAAATATTAAATTTTCTCTTGACATCCAATCATTATTCATAATTAGAAAAAAGAAAAAAATGGTAATTAGACTATATAAAAAGATGGTAGCAGTGGGTTTCCCATGCCCACGGTTTCCTTAAATAATTAACCCAACCCTAATCGGTTGGAATGTGTCACTGGTTGGTCCATATAGGATCACATTGGACCAAACCGACTCTTGAATCGGATCACACCGAATCGAATATATTCTGATACGATCCTCAGTCTTATAAATTTTATAAATACTGAAGAAAATTAACTGAATTAACTTTTGGATTGGACCAAACCAGAAAAAGCGATGAAATATACTATTGATCCGATCTTTGATCCTAAGATGCCTTGCATTATTGAATAGCAATTTTATGATAAATCTACATATTAAAAGAATAAAAAATCAAATGATACAATTAATAGAAACTAAAGAAAGTGAGATTTAAATAAAAAAAGTAAGAACTATCTTTGAAAATTCTCTCTAATGCAGCTTTGTTAATTGAGATATCAAATGAAAATTTTTCTTAAAGATTAGTATATCGAAATTGGAATTTGATCATAGCATAATAGAACCCGATATCGAGATTAAGATGTATAAATTTGGGCCTTCATAATTGTATAATGGAGCTTAAAACCCTGCAACACCATTTGACTATGAGTGAAAAAAGGATTATAAATGTTAGAAGTAGGGATTGAACCCGGGATACAAATAGTACATCATTATCAAGATTCCCCCAATCCCCAACCTGCCTCTGCCTCTGTCCCTGCCCAAAATCCATTCTTAATTTACTATTAAAACAAAAGGACCAATCAGCTAGAGAGTTTAGGCAACAGTAACAATACTTCATGTTTGTATATATTAACTAGAGGAACCCTGGTCGTGCTTCGCAACGGCTTGGGGTGGAATTTGTGCTGAATTTTGCTGCCCGTAAATTAGGGTCATGCATGTATAATTTGTTGTTATCGTTCTTAGTGCATGTATAATACATCATCCAGTTCCATAAACAATCTCATTGAAGGATGGTATATGGAATAAAAATGTCATTCTCAAGTGAATTAATGATCCAAATAAACATTTCTCTACTTTTCTATGTTACATACGGTATTCTTGCAACCCCGTAGAATTTATATCCAAAGTACAGCCTCAGAAATCCTTCCACTTCCAGTCAAGATTTGTTTTCTTAACGTTCTCTTCAATGAAACCTAAAAAGCTTTAACTCGGGAAGAAGTTCATCGATTAATTTGGATTAGCAAACTCCAGGGCCCTGTCTTTGTGGTTCACCCCTTATCTTTGTTCCATCATCAGCAATGAATCTTTGAAGGTGAAGAATAATTAACTTTCGAACTATTAAATCAAGTTCCAGCACAAAATGGACAAATGTATAACTAAAAAGAAAAAAAATCATATATATGGTAATTACCGATGCACTTTTGGAGTATGTTGTACTGTGAATCAGAACTATCGGTTATTATTGTTAGATTAAATAAATATTATTGTTTGGGTTAGAGAATTAGGTACTTAGGTCCATCCATTAGAAGTTAGAGTATAGTATCATGTCCTGAACTTCAGTTAATTTATCACTTAGTTAGCAAAACTCGATGCCATAGGTAAGATAGCATACGCTAACCTGAACTATTAAAAATAGTAAACAAACATATTGTTCTATCGCTATCATGTTGCTTTCGGCAATAGCCAAGCATCATAGATAGTTCTTTACTCCCTAATTTTCTGAATTCAAACCATATAATACCACTTTTGATAAATAAATATTAATCGACAATTTTGATTAGTAGAAACATAACAAAGTGCATCTAATATATCTAAATGCTGGTGTATATAATACATTGGGCGTATGCTATATATATTAAGAAAAAATATACAAAATATTGTTTGGTCATTATTTTTTTCCCTTTTGGCAATAACCAAGGTGTCATACCCAGTGTGTTAGTTAAATATTCTCTAAACCCAAACAACAAGATCACTTTAATAAGAAAAATAGTAAGCAATGATTCTGATTGGTCATAGTATATCAAAGCACATCTAATAAACGTGAACGCTTATGTATATTATACAACAGGTGCGTACCCTAAAATATGTTCTATATATTAAAAAAATACACAAAAATTATTGTCTGGTAGTTATCTTATTTCCTTTTGGCAATAGCCAAGGTGTACAATTCTATATACGATAGGCGCGTACTCTAACATATATTTTATATATTAAAAAAATACACAAAAATTATTGTCCGGTGGTTATCTTGTTTTCTTTTGGCAATAGCCAAGCTGTACAATTCTTTACTCCTACAGTGCACAAAATGCAAACCCTCTTATGACCATAGTTAGTAAATACTCCGTTTAATACACGTATATGTATCCGTACATACTTTATCTGTTTAAAAATTCCGTATCCGTATTATTGTCAAGCCATTTCATTTTTTTCCGTTCATTTGATGGCTCCCGTACTAAACACGTATAAAACTCGTATAACACGTTTATTTTCCGTATTTTACGAAATAAATTGTTAAATTTAGTATTATTTATATATTAATTTTTTTATAATTATTTATTTTATATATTTATGACTATTAACGTACTACTAAACGTAACTTTAGCTTAGAGACGAAGTATAATACCCATACGTATTTTTTACGTAACTTTCCCGTACCGTACATCCATTTGTTGTTGTTTATTTGGACCACACAATTTTCGAATTGCCACCAGCCTAATTAGAGACGGAATCCAGCAGGGTAGCATGCGCGCATCAAAAATAAAATGAGAATAATTAAACACTCTTATTAGGAGGGAGCTGAAATGACACCGGAAGAAAGTCAGGAGTGTAACCTACGCGCGCTTACGAGAAAAAAATGAGAACGAGCACACTATAAAATGTTGTTAGGACAATATTAGGCAACATTAACCTTACTTTAGGTTTATATATAATAATATTTATGCCTTTGGTGTCATGCTCATGTCTAATTGGAAGACTGGAATAAACGGTTGCTTATTTAATGATTTTTATTGCCTTTTAAACACATGTACCGATTAGAATCGATTAGTCTAGTAAAGAACCGATTCGAATAGTCTTACTAATTGAGTTTAGGTGTCTTGCATATGGAGGATGCAAACTCTTTCATAGATAACCATGCAAGTATCAATTGATATCATACTTGAACAAGATGTTTTATGAAGTACCATAAATGAACGGCCAAAACCAGCTAATCTAATGTATCCCTATAGGGAAATTTGATGGTGTTGTATTGGTCGATACTATATATGGAGAGGTTGAAGTTGTCGCAGTTGTGATTAATCTCACGGTTAATCATAATTACAAATTTGTGACTCATACCGCACTAGTTTTTTTTTTTTTTTTTTGTTAAGGATGATATAGATTAATAATAATCTGAAAAAGATACAAGAACCAACATGTTAAAACAAGGCTGGAAACAAAGGGAAAACAAGCGCAGGGGAGAACAAAGAAAATATACAGGGAAGAGAAGCAGGAGCCAAAGGAAAAGGAGGGCCCTGGGCAAAAGACAAAAGAAGCAAAACAACTGCTTCAATCGCCTAACTGGGGGGTTCCCCTAGTCTTGGGAATCAGCCTGCTTTTAAGAGTCGACACCCAAGCTTCGGCCACTTGCTTGTCAACTTTCTCTGTCGCGGACACCCAGATTGCGATTAGGCAACCAATTCGAAAAGCTGTGACTTGTGGGGAAGCTGCTTCCCCCTTGAAGATTCTGGAATTTCTTTCCAGCCATAATGTCCAACAGAAGTTGTGACTCATACTGCACTAGTTAATCACTAGTCATTGTGAGTTGATTGTGGTTTATCAAAAATTAAAAGCTTTCTGGACCATAAATTGATCAATATTTCCTTACATGTTTGAAACATTTTCTTAGCTGAATAGGGGTTAATTGCACTAGATAGCATTTAAGTTTCAGTTTTGTTGCATGCTAGCCATCTAAATATATTTTGTTGTAACTAAACCACATAACTCTAATTTTCGTTGCATCGTTACTTTTTCCATCTCAAAACTTAACGGTAGGTATTAAAGAGTAATTTTACATGCTATGTAAGAAATGCATCTCAGCTTCTGTTGCCTCCGGGTCATCAGCCGCCGGAAACCATCCTCCTAAAATCCATTCTTCAAAATATCACACAAGCCAATTAGCTCTTCAGATAAAGTTAAGAGATCGACTAAAAGATGTGATGGGAGCATTGAAAAGGCTACAATTAATAAAGGAACTCACATCTTCTTAGGAAGATTAGTTTTGCGGTAGTTAAAGAATCATTGGGTTTAGGGATAATCAGGCTCGAACTGATGACTTCCACCACGTCAAGGTGACACTCTACCGCTGAGTTATATCCCTTCCCTTGCCCCCATTGAGAAATCGAGAAATAGAACTGACTAATCCTAAGGCAAAGGGTCGAGAAACTCAAGGCCACTATTATTGTCTTGAACAAGGCAGCACTTCTACTATGCTATATAGCATCGATGCTTTAATGTACAACTTAAAGTTGTACCATAACATTAAATGTATAAGTTTAGGTTGTACCATAAAGGAATTTGGATCATTATGTTATGGTACAACTTTACAACTTAAAGTTGTACCATCAAATAAAGGTACAAGTTCAAATTGTACCATAAAAGAATTTTTACAAAATGTGTAGGTACAATCTGAACTTGTACCATAACGTTAAAGGTACAATTTCAAGTTGTACCATAAAGGCAAAAACCTATAGCACCAATGCTATATAGCATTGTAAAATTCCTCTCAAAACAAAGAAGATTTGCACAGAAAGATGGTCAGCAAGAAGAAGAAAGACGGTGAATCGACAATGTTGAATAAAATGGGCTTTTTGTCTTCTTGGCTCAATCGAAAGTCGCCGATGGTGTGGATAAATTAAACTTAGAAAACAATTTGCACGTTTTTGTTGAGCGCTTCAGCTCTGGCTTAAAAAGAAATGGAGATATCAGTTCTCTCATTTTCAAGCTCGATTTCTTAATCTGCTCCTCCTACTAAGTGTTCGATGAAAACCTGTTAAGATGATGAGAGTATTTTCGGTTTGCGCTTTTGGGTGTTTTTGGATTTTAGGCTAGGGTGTTTTTCCTTTGGGTTATGCCTTTCCTTCTATGTTTTGGGTTAGGGGTAGCCGAGTAGTAAGGGGTGTTTGGTTAGGATTAGGTTACGTATTAGGCTTTTCTAAGTCTATAAATATATAAATTTTGCATTATTCCCGTATCGAATAATAAAGTTAAGGTTTATCGACACCAACGTTGTTCTCTCGCTTGTGAGTTACAAGCAAAACCTTTGAACTGTGCGTAATAGTTCATCAATTGGTATCAGAGCCTGGTTCCAAATTCGTTCGCGATCTGTGCGAGATGGGTATGGGTACGGCGGCAGAACGATGCTCAGCGCTAGAAGCTATGGTGGAGGAGTTGCAAGTACTAGGGCAGGCTCATGCGGCCAGACTAGAGAAGGTGTGGGAGCAGGTGAAGGAGATAATGGAGATGATGAAGACCCTGGTGGCTAGGGTCGAGGCGTTGACGCGGCAACGAGAGGGGAAAAGCACGGTGGCGGCCTCGTTGTCCAGGGAGGAGAGCTCGGAGGAGAAGGATGGGGAAAGGAGCGGCAAGGAGGAGAAGGAAGGGTAGAGAAGTACGACCGTGATGAAGATTGGAGAGAGGAGCTCGGCAACAGGGCTCGTCTCCATGAAACAGCGGCGCGTGGGAGCTTCGGCGGTAAAATGTCCAGCAAAGATGGTGGTCAAAGCAGCGGCGAGGGAGGGTTCCTGGCAAAGCTCACAAGACTGGAGTTCCCTAAATTTGTGGGGGATGATCCTGGATCGTGGTTTCCTCGCTTCGAGCATTTCTTTGAGTACCAGGAGGTACCGGAGGCCATTAGCTGCGTTTCATCTGAAGGGAGAGGCGAACCAGTGGTGGTAGTGGCTGAAGCGGACCTATAAAGACGGCGGAGAGCCGATTTCTTGGGGGCTATTCTCGCAGGAGATGTGGGCGAGGTTCGGTCCGACTGAAGGAGAAAGCTGCGACGAAGCCCTATCGCGGATTCGTCAGACTAGGTCCCTGCGCGATTACCAGAAGGAGTTCGCGAAATTGGCTAATCGATGCGTCGGCTGGACGCAACAGTGTTAGAAACACGATTTTTTGTGTTTATCATTAATATTATTATTAGGATAATTCTTATTATGGTTAGTAGTCTTCTAGTAGAATTAGGTTTATTCTTAGGGTTTTCTAGTATTTCCCTATATATATGTACTTTGGGTCATTCATCAGATTAAGCAGAAATTAATAAGAGAAGTCATCTCCCCAAACCCCTAATCTTCTCTCAATCTCGTCTATCTTCCTCTCTAAAGGCTTCGGCCATTCTATCTCTATCTTCCCCAAATTCTCTTCTCAAATCCCTAAATCCCCAATTCTATTCATATAAACCCTAATCCCCAAATATCAAACCCGTTAGAAACTTTGTTTCTAACATCTGGTATCAGAGCCCGGTTCCGATCGGTGAGTTCTTCCCAACTCCATCAGGGACAGCTTCGAAACTAGAGAATCAGCGATGGAGAAATCAGAGCAGACATGGGCTCAGAAGCAAGAAAGGCTGTGGCAGATCGCGAGCTTTTGGAAAGAGGGGGCGGCGCGAGGCACCGCGGCAGAGGAGGCGAAGTCGGTAGCGCTCAGGGAAGCTGGCCGAGGCGGGGAGGGCGCCGCGCTGTGGGCGGCGGCGCGCGCGACTGCAGGCGGCGGCGCGCGCGACTGCAGGCGGCGGCGCGCGCGACTGCAGGCGGCGGCGCGCGCGACTGCAGGCGGCGGCGCGGAGCAGGGCCTGCTCGTCGGGGCTGTCGGAGGAGAGCCGGGGATCGCGCGGCACGCGGAGGGGCGCGAGGCTGAGGGCATCACGCCGGGGATGAGGAAGACGAAGGAGGGAGTTGGCGGCGGCGATGTTTTCCCCCTTCTCGCAAGACTGAGGCGGCCAACCCTAGGGCGAGCCACCCAACAGTCAGTTATGGTGGGTTCTGGGGCTGTTTGGGCCGCCGGGTTTGAAGATGGCTTGGGTGGGTCATCGTTTGGGCTAACAGCAGTTGAAGTGAATGTGCCGCATAATGAGAAGAATCTAGCCAAGCTAGGGTCACGTAACGGGCTGGAACTTGATAAAGTTGGGCCATTGGTAATGGGCATTATGGTGGAGAAAGATAAAATAAGCCTAACCCAAGGAGTGGACTTAAAAGATAAGGAAGATGGATCTATTGGCTTACCAACGGTGGTAACGAGTGGACTTAAAAGAGTTGAGTCTCTTTTATATTATGTGGGCTTGGAAGAGAAAGAAGAGGAACTCCTCGACATAGATGGTGGGCTCAAGAAAGAACGACTGTCTGATCCTTATTTTATGGAGTTTGAAAAGGAGGGCAGTGAGTCATTTAGCTATGGTTGTAACACGAGCCATATGGGTAAGGAAGAGGCAATGGAAGCCAAAATTGTGGGTGTGAGACTCGTTCGAATAGTGGAGCCCGATTGGAAGAAAAGGAAGCGCAAGACACGGAGCAGTCAATGGGCTGATCACGCAAGAAAGGCGGAGAAGTGGGCCAAATCAATCAACCTTGAGGGCAAGGTTGGTCTCAAGGGGGAGGGGATGTTAGAAACACGATTTTTCGTGTTTATCATTAACGGGTTTGATATTTGGGGATTAGGGTTTATACGAATAGAATTGGGGATTTAGGGATTTGAGAAGAGAATTTGGGGAAGACAGAGATAGAATGGCCGAAGCCTTTAGAGAGGAAGATAGACGAGATTGAGAGAAGATTAGGGGTTTGGGGAGATGACTTCTCTTATTAATTTCTGCTTAATCTGATGAATGACCCAAAGTACATATATATAGGGAAATACTAGAAAACCCTAAGAATAAACCTAATTCTACTAGAAGACTACTAACCATAATAAGAATTATCCTAATAATAATATTAATGATAAACACGAAAAATCGTGTTTCTAACATCCCCTCCCCCTTGAGACCAACCTTGCCCTCAAGGTTGATTGATTTGGCCCACTTCTCCGCCTTTCTTGCGTGATCAGCCCATTGACTGCTCCGTGTCTTGCACTTCCTTTTCTTCCAATCGGGCTCCACTATTCGAACGAGTCTCACAACCACAATTTTGGCTTCCATTGCCTCTTCCTTACCCATATGGCTCGTGTTACAACCATAGCTAAATGACTCACTGCCCTCCTTTTCAAACTCCATAAAATAAGGATCAGAGAGTCGTTCTTTCTTGAGCGCACCATCTATGTCGAGGAGTTCCTCTTCTTTCTCTTCCAAGCCCACATAATATAAAAGAGACTCAACTCTTTTAAGTCCACTCGTTACCACCGTTGGTAAGCCAATAGATCCATCTTCCTTATCTTTTAAGTCCACTCCTTGGGTTAGGCTTATTTTATCTTTCTCCACCATAATGCCCATTACCAATGACCCAACTTTATCAAGTTCCAGCCCGTTACGTGACCCTAGCTTGGCCAGATTCTTCTCATTATGCGGCCCATTCACTTCAACTGCTGTTAGCCCAAACGATGACCCACCCAAGCCATCTTCAAACCCGACGGCCCAAACAGGCCCAGAACCCACCAGAACTGACTGTTGGGTGGCTCGCCCTAGGGTTGGCCGCCTCAGTCTTGCGAGAAGGGGGAAAACATCACCGCCGCCAACTCCCTCCTTCGTCTTCCTCATCCCCGGCGTGCTGCCCTCAGCCTCGCGCCCCTCCGCGGGCCGCGCGATCCCCGGATCTCCTCCGACAGCCCCGACGAGCGGGCCCTGCTCCGCGTCGCCGCCTACAGTCGCGCCGCCGCCCACAGCGCGGCCCCCTCCCCGCCTCGGCCAGCTTCCCTGAGCGCTATCGACTTCGCCTCCTCTGCCGCGGCGCCTCGCGCCGCCCCCTCCTTCCAAAAGCTCGCGATCTGCCACAGCCTTTCTTGCTTCTGAGCCCATGTCTGCTCTGATTTCTCCATCGCTGATTCTCTGGTTTCGAAGCTGTCCCTGATGGAGTTGGGAAGAACTCACCGATCGGAACCGGGCTCTGATACCAGATGTTAGAAACAAAGTTTCTAACGGGTTTGATATTTGGGGATTAGGGTTTATACGAATAGAATTGGGGATTTAGGGATTTGAGAAGAGAATTTGGGGAAGACAGAGATAGAATGGCCGAAGCCTTTAGAGAGGAAGATAGACGAGATTGAGAGAAGATTAGGGGTTTGGGGAGATGACTTCTCTTATTAATTTCAATTTAATCTGATGAATGACCCAAAGTACATATATATAGGGAAATACTAGAAAACCCTAAGAATAAACCTAATTCTACTAGAAGACTACTAACCATAATAAGAATTATCCTAATAATAATATTAATGATAAACACGAAAAATCGTGTTTCTAACAAACAGGCACTAGTAGGCACCTATTTGGGAGGTTTGAAGTCGGAGATCGCTGACGAGTCCGAATGTTCCATCCATAGTCCTTGCGCGACGCCAATAGTTTGGCAAGGATGAAGAATGACCAAATCCAGCACCACAAGCCGGCTGGTCGGGGGCGCCGCCTGCTGGAGGAGGATGGATGACGAGCACTGGTGGCGGTGGCTACAATCCGAAAACTGCAAACTCGAGAGGAGAAGGACCAGCGTGCAGGCCGCCCAGTGGGAAGAGGTTAAGCTGGGGGAGCAGCAGCTGCGAAGAGCTCAAGGTCTTTGCTTCAATTGCGACGAGCGATTCACCATCGGGCACAAGTGCAGTAATGCTAGGGTGATGTGCTTGTTCGAGAAAGAGGACGGTGAGGGTCAACCTTGGGGACAAGGTTGATTTCAAGGGAGGAGGATTGATGAGAGTATTTTCTATTTGGGCTTTTGGGTGTTTTTGGATTTTGGGCTAGGGTGTCTTTCCTTTGCGTTACGGTTTTCCTTGTATGTTTTGGGTTAGGGGTAGCCGAGTAGTAAGGGGCATTCGGGTAGGATTAGGTTACGTATTAGGCTATTCTAAGTCTATAAATATGCAACTTTGGCATTAGTCACGTATCGAATAATAAAGTTAAGGATTATCGACACCAACGTCGTTCTCTTGATTATGAGTTACAAGCAAAACCCTTGAACTGTGAATAACAGTTCATCACAAAACCCGAGTGCTTGATCGTTAAGCAATCAATTCTGGCTTTGATTCTTTATGACTTTGATAAATCTGCATCAATTGCCATACTAAACTTTCCAACAATATCCAAAAATGGATTCAAAGGGTTGGATTTCCCCAAGTCGTGTTACGGATAATTAGGAATAATACCAAGTTGAGGTTGTTGATGAATTGGCTGCTCTGACTACGACAACCGAGCTTTGACGAATGGTTGTTTCATTGATAGGGATTTTACGAGTTGGGGATGGAATTATATTGGGCATAGTGGTGAGTTTTGACTCGATCTAACAACAACATGCCAATCGGCGGTCAAGTATAACCGGTGACCGGGTGCAGCATAGGGCAAGCAAACAATAAGAATTTATCGTACCACGGGGATCTAGGCTTACCCTACTTCAGGTTTAGGGTTTGTTATCTAGCCAACCTAGAGTAGTGATTAGGAAAACTAAGCTAACTAACATAGACTATCCACTAACCTAGCTATTTACAAGGTTGGAGCTCCATTGGGTTAAATCCCCTTATTTCCTACCTTTGGATCGATATTGAGCATCATCCTAGTTCGATCGACCCACTATCCTACTGTTAGGAGATAAACTCCCTCGAGACGGACCCTGAACGGTGAAGTGATGGATGGTAGGAACCCTATTCAACTTAGGGCACCCCTATATCGTAGGAGATCGATCCAATCGACTCCCTAGGGGATTGCCCGGACAATATGGAGTGAGGAGTTGTTTCCCTCCTAGATCAAAAGCTCGATTGACTCAATTACTCTATCGTTAGGAGATAGACTCCATCGAGAATGACCCAGAACGGTGAATCGATGAATGTGGTAGGCTCTATTCAACCTAGGGCAACCCTATATCGTAGGAGATTGATGGAATCGACTCCCTCGGGGATTACCCGGATGATATAGGATGAGGAGTGACCTGAATGATACAACCCTGGATTGTCTCATTGTCAAGCTAGAGTTACTTGCCAAAGAAGCCAACCCAAGACAATTGAAGAACATGAATTTTTGCTTAAGTCATTTTCCGTGCCCAAGTAGCTTACTTTGGAGGCATGGTTCCTTCAATTGGCTCGATGAAATTGTGAGTTTGATAGCTTGTTTTGAAGATAAAAGCTTTATTTACATGATGGTGTGCTTGGTGGATCAAGACAAGGTGCATATTGTCATTATCCAGACGTGTAAACATGCTATGAAGAAATCTGAAAATTGCCAGAATTTGGCCAAGTCTGGAAGCATGTTCAGGAAGGCCACTTTAGAGCTCCATCCAAGGCAGAAGGTTGGGAATCGACCTAGGAGCTTCCTTCCACATGAAAGCATGCATATCAATGTACAAAGGAAGGGAATTGGCTGAACCGTAGCTTGGCTGGAAGCCTTCCATCGAGTGGCTCAAAGAAGGGAAGGAAGTGTGTTTGGTGACTTGGGCAGAAAGGCAGAGATGGGAGTCATTGTTTTGTTCAGAATAGGTTGTTTTAGTTTCCTTGTTAGTTTAAGCTTTTGTTACGTTTTAGGTTTACTTGTGAGATGTATTTAAACAACACAAAGGGTTTGTGATAGACCGTCATTTACACATGTTTTTACCCCCGTTCTTACACCGTTTGAGGTGTTGATTCTCGTGTTTTAGGCCGATTTCACGCTAGGTTGTGCTTGTTTGTGATATTTCAAGTCCTAGTACGTGAATGAAGGCTTAGGAGCGAGTCTGGGGTCGATTGGACGAAGAACGGACGAATGACGAGGTTTTTGGGGAGCTGCACGGGCAGACCAGGGAGACGCACGGCCGTGCACGTGAGCAATATGGCCGTGCGCTTTATGCCGAGGCCATGCACGGGCAGACCCTGAAGATTGCACGGCCGTGCACCCTGGCCGTGCGAGAAGCCTGAGGATCGAGTTAATTGATACGCCGCGTTTTGGAGCTGCACGGCCAAGTGGGTGATGTGCACGGCCGTGCACCCTGGCCGTGCGAGTCGGGAAACCTGGTTTTAGAGCCTAATCCGAGCCAAAAAGAAGAGGATCGTGTTTTCAGAGCAAAAACAGAGCCCTAGAGAGAGAAAGTACGAAGACCACACCCTAGAAGCTGTCTTAGAGCTGGATTTCATCGAATCGAGCTTGGAGATCGTCATAGGAGTGAAAATCATCGTCCCGGAGCAGATTATCCTCATCGTTATGAGTATGACTAATCCGATTCTTGTTTTCTCTTCTCTCTCTATGGAGTAGAACCCTTCTCTCACTTGGGTATGAAGAACCCTAGTTCCTTGTGTTAGGGATTTGATTGTAATGACTTGGGATGATATTACTGTTTGATTTTAATCGAATGACGCATGTTTAATGAATTGATTTGAGTCTGATCAGCTTTTCTCAATTTCTGCTGCAACCTGAGATAGATAGAATCTGATTAGGTTGTTAGAGCCTCTTCATTCGATAGTAGGAGATTGGCTATACGAGAGTTAGCCAGTTTACTGCTTTGTACTGGTGTTCTTGGCTCCAGTAGTGGAGTTCTGTGTTCATAGCCTCAGCTTTCTATCCCGGTGAAGACTAGTCGTCTGCCGGGTAGTTAGACTGAGAGGGCTTGGTCAGCTTAAGAGATTCCAAGCTACTGTCGGATCTTCCGCAGTCTAATCAACAGTAAATCAACCCAGGGAATTACAATTGAACCTAACTAAGGGGCTAGGGGGACTCAATCCCGAGTGACTCTTGCCTGCTTTAGAAACCGAACAATTTACTGCTTTCTTGTTGCTTTTACTTTTCACAACAATCACTCGAACTAGTTTGCTAGATAATAGAGAATCACGGAGTAAGCAGTAGATCTAGACCCCGGGTTGATAATTGAACTTGCCTGTTACTGCATTCCCGGACTGCGATTACACTTGGTCGCAGTTTGGTGTTGTGTTTTGGCGTGTCAGTTTGTAATAGTGGGTAGATCATTAATCAAAGAATTGAAACCCTGAAAACTAAGTTTCGTGCTTTGTTTTTGGTTAAGAGTTTAGCCGAGAAAACCAAGCTCGATTGAGCTCTTATATCGAACAAAATCACATTGGTCGTGGGCGAGCATCGACTGATATTCATTGAGCCTTCCTTCACGTGTAGGATTGCACATTGAATCCCATCTTTACCTCTTATTTCGTTACGATTGAAGCTTTGTTGGAGAATTTTCGAGCATGAATTGCCAAGCTTGAGTTCGAGCAATCAAACACCCTACTAGGGTGTTATCAAGTGGTATCTAGATCCCAGTTCTACATAGTGGACATAACGGGGAAGGGCGTTGTCAGAACAGCTCTGTGGACGAGGTCGAAGGGATCTATCTCGGCAGACCCTATTCTTCGACGGGAGAAAACAGAGAACCAAGAAATATAAGGACAGAGTGCTTCGTCGTCTACTGAGGATCAATCTGACCCTTCCTTGATGCCGGGACAACCAAATGTGGTCGAGCTTTTGGCTCAAATGAGTGCCTTGTTCCAGGCAAAGTTTGATAAGATCGAGCAGAGGCTCGATGCTCAGTCACCAGCGATACTAGAGACGACCCAGAATGCAGAAACTCGTTGCGACAGGGAAACGGTTCGAGAA
Source organism: Linum tenue (assembly GCA_946122785.1). Lineage (NCBI taxonomy): Eukaryota > Viridiplantae > Streptophyta > Magnoliopsida > Malpighiales > Linaceae > Linum > Linum tenue. The sequence goes on along the minus strand of CAMGYJ010000009.1, from coordinate 65,255,939 downwards.
CGAGAGAGTCGCGAGCTCCACGCTCTAGTTGAGGAGCTAGAGCAATGGATTGTGGTGCACGATCCGGAACAGAGGCAAAGAATTGCGAGCCACGTGAATTTCAGGCAAAGCCGACGATTCCTCAAGGAATCAAAATTTTAATTCCGGCTTTCAAAGGCACGATGAACGCCGCCACTTACCTTGATTGGGATAGAAAGATAATTCTCTTCTTCCAATGTGGACAGTTCAGCGAATCCCAGAAGGTAGAGATGGCTACCTACGAATTTGCAGACTACGCTGCACAATGGTGGGAGCAGCTTCAAAGTCGTCGAAACTTGCAAGCTCCGTAGAGACGTGGGATGAGCTTCGAGGCTTGAATAGGGAGCGTTTCGTTTTGGCCTATTATCTACGCGAACTTCATGACTTGTTGCAAGGTCTTCGTCAAGGTGCGAGGGGCGTCGAGGAGTATTTCAGAGAGCTGGAACTACTCTTACTCCGAGCCGACGTTCGTGAGGAAATGGAGGTTACAATCACGCGGTTTTTAATAGCTTCAACCGCGAGATTCGGCATGAGGTTGAGCTACGACAATTTTTTGAATTGGAGGAGGTCGTGCATCTCGCCGTTAAGGTCGAGAAGCAGTAGAAATCGGTGACAGGACGACGATTCTCGTCGGTGTCAAAGGCAGGGGCAGAGGTGCAAACTGACCCCAATCCGCCTCCGCCATGCAATGACGCCGTGAAATTAGCTCCAAGACACACCAATCCCACGGAAACCGATCATGCAGGAATGATCCAATGCTTTAAGTGCCACGGTCGGGGTCACAAAGCTAATTGGGGTCACAATGCTTTGGTTCTCCGAGATGGAGAATATGTCACCGACGACGAGGGACAAAGTTTGGGTAAAGAAACCGTCAACGAGAAGATCGAAGTGGAAGAAGCTCTGACGGGGAAGCTGATGGCTGTAAGCAGAAGGGCCCTCGCCGCCGAGACCTCACTGGATTCAGGACAGAGGGAGAACTTATTCCACTCGAGATGTTTGGTTGACGGACATCTGTTGTCATTGATCATCGATGGGGGCAGTTGTGCTAATGTTGTGAGCCAGGAGGTTGTGAAGAAGCTCGGTCTGAGCACGATTAAACATCCCGAACCCTACAATCTTCACTGGCTCAATGACTACGAAGCCATTAGAGTGACGAAGCAAGCCAAGATGAATTTTGCAATCGGAGGATACCAAGCCAAGCTGATCTTCGATGTCGCTCCAATGCAAGTGATAGACCGATAATTATACATATTTTCACCCCTATTCTGGAGCCGTTTGTGCTGAGGAATCTCGTGTTTTAAGCCGATTTTACGCTAGGTTGTGTGTTTATGTCATATTTCAGGTCCCGGCGTTGGAATCGAGGCGGAGAAACGAGTTCTGGGTCAAAAGGAGCAAAGTTGGGACGAATAGGCTGAAGGAGGAAAATACCCGGTCAGGTGGCCAAATACCCGACCGGGTATTCACCACTTTTGGGCGCCCGAGAAGCAGAGAGGGGCCCGGGCACAGCAGCAAAATCCCCGGTCGGGGATTATGGCGATTGATCGGGGATTCTTCCCTTAAGCGAAACGGTGCGCTGCAGAGATACTCGGTCGAAACCCAAAATACCCGACCGGGTATTTCGACCGGGTATCGCGACCAGGCAGCTGATTTAAGGAAGAAGAAGGCCAACATTGGGGGGTTCCGAGTTTTTGAGAGAGAAATCGATTCCTAGAGAGAGAAAGCGACGAACCAGAGTTCCCAAGCGCCATAGATCGATCTTCAACACCATTGGAGCCCGTCTTGAGCTTGGAGAAGTGCGATTAAACGTCCAGGAGCAGGAATCCAACTTCACAGTATGATTTCCGTGTCTGAATCTGCTTTTGCTTCTTTCTCTATGGAGTAGTTTCCCCATTCATCTGGGTATGGAGAACCCTAGATTTGTATGCTAGGTCTGATTGTATGAACCCAAGTACAGAGTTTGTGAATTGATTATATTCGATTGAGGTTTGAATGATTGAATGACTTGAATCCTGATCAAATTCCTGTTGTTTCTGCTTTGACCTAGAATGAGAATATCTGCCTAGGTTGATAGAGTACCCTTAATCGAAGGTGGCGAATTGGTGACTTTAGTCGAGGAGCCAATTCGCTATTCTGTACCGAAGTTAATTCGGTAGTGGAGGTTTGGTTCATTAGGGCCTCAATCTGTTTACTCCGGTGGAGGTTAGTCGCCCGCTAGAGACTCAGATTGAGAGGGTCTGGAGACCTTTAGTCGAGACTTCAGGCTAATTGAGAACCTTCCGCAGTATAACTTTCATGAAAACTGAACTTGGTAATTACAATCCGACTTAACTGCAGTCTAGGGGGAACCATATCCGGGTGACCTCTCTTGACTTGACAACAAACCGTTTACTTGCTTTGTGTTCTGTTTGCTTGAGTTGCACTAAAAGTTCACCGCTGAATAACAAGAATTCACCGAGTAGTCATCACATCTAGGACCCGGGTTGACATTAAAACCCGACCCGCTATACTACGCTTTAGGAAGTGGTTATACTTGGCCATTTTCTAGGGTGACAGTAACAGCGAGTCAGCAAGTTGCTCACGTGTTGCTAGGAAGGCCCTGGAAATTCGACCACGGGGTCAGTAACTACGGAGGAATAAATCGATACAAGGTTCGCCACGGTGGAACAAAATTTATGCTGGAACCTCTGACGTCGGAAGAAGTCCAAGCAGACCGAAGACAAATGGAGGCCAATTGACAGCGGTTGAAGGGCGAATCTGAGGTGGAAAACTCCGAGGAAGATGAGGGAAGCAATGGAGTAGTCCAGCGGATGATGCTCACTGGATACAAGAGACTGAAAGTGCCTCAGCGTCGCCGGTGTTGTGCCAGTTTGCCGGAGTAGAGCACGAGAGAGGATCAAATGGGTAGAGCTCTTGGGGGAGACCCGACCCAATCCAATGACGCCGTCGTGTTCCCTACAGCCTCGACAATCTCTTTCATTGATCAAATCGAGCTGATCCCTTCTGTTATGCAGGATCCCATTCGAGCTTCTCCTCCTCTGCAAATACCCACGAACAAGGAACAAGTGACCGAATGGTTTGGGAAGTTCCAGGTCGATTCGATCCAAACGAACGGCGTGGAATCGCCAGGGAAGTTCCCGGGAAGCTATTGGATTGATCAATTGAAGCTAGGGATGATCGAGATGGAAACGCCCAAATCAAAATCGCAAATTCTAGGTTTCCAGAATTTGAATTCGGTTGGTGGCGGGAAGAATGAAAACACCATTTCGACACGAATGGCGACGAGTCAAGCCCAAATGTTGGTGCATAACTTCAATTCGAGGCTCGGCGAATCCATTGGTGACCAGGAATTGGGTTGTCAATCCCGGGAGAAGAAAGCCCCAATTCGTCGAATGAAGAACATTGACCTAATTTTCCAAAACTATCAGTTTGAGTTGCCAACTTTCGATCCCATTTGGGACCAATTCTGTGTCGATTTTGAGAAGCGAAGGGAACCAGCTTTGAGGGCAAAGCTTTTTGAAGAGGTGGAGCCTGATACAACCCCGGATTATCTCATTATCAAGCTAGAGTTACTTGCCAAAGAAGCCAACCCAAGTCAATTGAAGAAGATGAATTTTTTGTTGTCATTTTCCGTGCCCAAGTAGCTTACTTTAGAGGCACGGTTCTTTCAATTGACTCGATGAAATTGTGAGTTTGATAGCTTGTTTTGAAGATAAAAGCTTTATTTACACGATGGTGTGCTTGGTGGATCAAGAAAAGGTGCAGAAGGTCATTATCCAGACGTGTAAACATGCTATGAAGCAATCTGAGAACTGCCAGAATTTGGCCTAGCATGTTCAGGAAGGCCACTTTAGAGTTCCATCCAAGGCAGAAGGTTGGGAATCGACCTAGGAGCTTCCTTCCACATGAAAGCATGCATATCAATGTACAAAGGAAGGGAATTGGCTGAACCGTAGCTTGGCTGGAAGCCTTCCATCGAGTGGCTCAAAGAAGGGAAGGAAGTGTGTTTTGTGACTTGGTTAGAAAGGCAGAGGTGGGAGTCCTTGTTAGTTTAAGCTTCTGTTACTTTTTAGGTTTACTTGTGAGTTGTATTTAAACAACACAAAGGGCCTGTAATAGTGGGTAGATCATTAATCAAAGAATTGAAACCCTAAAAATTAAATTTCGTGCTTTGTTTTTTGTTAAGAGTTTGGCCGAGAAAACCAAGCTCGTTTGAGCTCTTGTATCGACCAAAATCACATTGGTCGTGGGCGAGCATCGACTGATATTCATTGAGCCTTCCTCCAGGTGTAGGATTGCACATAGAATCCCATCTTTACCTCTTATTTCGTTACGATTGAAGCTTTTTTGGAGAATTTTCGAGCTTGAATTGCCAAGCTTGAGTTCGAGCAATCAAACACCCTACTAGGGTGTTATCACTGAAGACGCCAATAATGGGCTCTAAGGGGATTTTCTCCCTCCTAGGTCAAAAGCTCAATATATGAACATAGAAACCAAACTCCTGTCATTCATGAAAACATCCATCAATTAATTAAAATCATCAATCAAACATGCAGTGAGTCACATACATCAACATTAAGCCCAAATCTAGACCTAGGGTTCTTAAACCAAGAGAAGAGAGTGAGTTTCTAGAGAGAGAAGAGAGGAATTACAAATTGAAGCCCAAGATCTTCTTCTTCTTCTAGGCTTGAATCTTTGTCCTCAAGATCAACCCAAGCCTCCAGTTAAGCTCCAAGATCACTCAAACACTCTCTCTCTCTCTCTCTCACTAGAACTCCCCTTTGGTGTTTTGGGTTGAAACCCTAGAGAGAGAATCGAATCCCTCTCCAAAAACAAGATTTCTTTTTTTTCCCTTCTGTTGCTGCCTTTTATACCCAGATCGAAGGCTGTTCACGGTCTGAGTTCGCGGTCGTGAACTCAAAGCCTGGACCGTGAACTCGAACCAATTCGCGTCGTTTTACTAAAGTCCTAACTACTAAACTTTATAAAAGTCCAAAAAAAATTGATAACAATATATATTATTATTAACAATTAACTATGAAAATGAAAATAAAAAGTTTGATAAATAACTGTGGTTATTATGGTTCAATTGTTCTAGTTAATGATTAGAGTATACATGTATTGTGCAAAATACAATGTTTTTACCGATTCTAAAAGTTGTATTCTGCATATACATGTATTCAGCAGAATGTATGTATAGAGAATGAATGATGTATTCATAATACATAGAAAATGATGTATACTTAATCTCACCTTTTTGGTGAGATTTAGTATGTATAATCCATGCATTCTTCTATGTTTTCCAAACAAAGTATTCTTAAAACCCACACATTTTTAATATACACCTAATCTTAATAGAGTAGACACATTCTTGTGATACACCATTTCCAGAATCAAAGGTTCCCAACTGCCCCTTACTAACTCCAAATCATCCACTTAAATTTAGCATACCCTTCTTTTTAAATAACCAAATTTGGTTCCCCTTTTCCTTTTTTACTCCAGCCCTACTCCCGGGCCTTCGCTCCTCCAATTTTTTAAGTCTCTTTTGCATTAATCATACTTATGATGATTCTAATTAGAGGTGGCAATGCTCAATCCAATCCACCAATCCATTAAAAATATCCACTAAATCAATCCATTTGATCTAAATCCAATTGGATTGTTGGATTCATGGATCTATGGCAAATTATAATTTAGTATCTATAATTTTTATGTTTTACATTTTGGTACATATAATTTATTTTTTATATGAAAATATCATTGAAAGTTTTTGTTTTGGTACCTAAAATTTTTCATTATGACATTTTGGTACCTAAACTATTTGCATTTTACATAATGATTCAAGGTTAAGAATGTCATTTGCCACCTCTAATTATAATCCATTCGTTTCACTTTTTTTATAGTTCGTCATTATCTTTTAAGAGGAACATTTTCATAAATTTTCGTCAAAGTTTGAGACTAATTTTTTTATATCAACTAGCATGTGCCCGACCGGTTTGCCTAAATATTTAAGTTTGTAATTTTTTTAAATTATCAATTAATTATTAAATCAACAAAAAATCAACTTGCTATTGTTCTAATCGTACAAAACTATTCGATTACTAAGTTATTTACCCTTAATGCTAAGATCTAAAGGATGCATTGTACCCCATATCCTGATTCTAAAAATGGCTGAATAGATAAAAACTCTTAATCAATCATTTTTTGTGAACTCATATAGAATTATTGAAATCAATGATAATTGTAAACAATATAGCTTAACCGAGAACCGGAACCACTCCAAAAAGAAAGAGATCTTAACTAAGAATAAACCTAAAATAAAAATGAAATAATAAGAACTAAGATATTAAGAAAACAAAAGTGATTATCAACACCTCCTCGTCTATTTAATTTTTTCTTAGTAATATTTATAGCATGTAAACCAGCTATGTGATCCATAACCGCACTTTGTACTCGATAAGCATTTGGAGTTTCTACCACACCATCATGTTAATTAAATACTAACATCAAACACAACTTCAATATCTTCTATTAAAAAAACTAAGCCATGTTTACTTTAATTTCTGTTTCCTATTTTTTAGAAAACATATGTTGAAAACAGGTGAAAACGACATTTTTTCGTTTCCGAAAATAGCAGGAAACTGCCACTTTGTGTTTTCAGAGTTGGAAACGAATAGAAAACATAATGAAAAGTAAACAAGTTTTCTCGTTTCGTTTGCCAATTTATGACATGAAAACAGAAAACGAAAATGGAAGTGAACAGGGCCTTAATTTGTAGTTATATGAGAAAGCACCAGGGGGAGCTTTGTTTGATCAGAATGCACAGCTCAAACTCTTCAACGAAAGATAAAACGGATGGTAGAATTCTCGTCACAATCGAGCTGATTAATCGATTGATAAGAGAACTTGCTCAACGATTCAGGAATCCACACAGAATAGCTTCACAAGGTTATTTTAATTAGCTAAGGAATCCAATCGAAGCTAATGACAATGGTAAACTCTTGAGACACAACTCTAGAACTCAAAACACTCACGTAGGAGTAATTTTCATTCAACAATAATCTTCTAACTATTACAACGTAAATTGAAAGGTATTTAAAGACAATAAAAACCTAATACAACCCTAATAAAACTAGGAAACAATTAAGATAAAAGTCTACACTAAAAAGGACACAAAATTCGGATTTAAACTCTCTTTCTTCAACCGCAAGTAAGCTGCCAGAAAACAGTCCAAAAGCAGCTTTCGTACTAACTTCACGCCTTTCGTTCGAGGCCTTTCAGAACTCCGATCTTTCATCCAATTCCTTCTCTTGGTAGATAAACATACCTAGTTTCATGTTTTGGAAGCCTTTGGACTTGAATCAGTTCCATACTCCTCGAATTATGCTCCAAAGTAGGCTTCACAAAACAGTTTCCAGACTTAACCATTTTCTGGCAGTTTTCATGTTTTGAGGTAGCAACTTTGAGGCCTTGTAAAACAATCTTAATGACTTTGTCTGGTCCAAAAAGCATACCATTGGAAAGATGGCAACTTTATCTTCAAAACAAGCCCTTGATCTCCGATTTTCATTGAGCCATTGAGATATAGGCTTCCAAAGTAGGTACCATGAACTCGGATTTTGACTTAGCCAAGTTCTGCCCTTTTTCTTCCCAACTTCGATAGCTTCTTCGTCAAGTAATTTAAACGTGTAGAGTTGACCATTTGTGATCATATCATTATATTTTTACCGGTGAATTAGTACTCAATTGTCAATATGTAGCTATATTGATATAGCCAAAAAAAATAATTTTTCCATGAGAAGTAGTTTACAACATTGCGAGGAATGCAACATCCTTAATGGATCTCAACGCCACAAGCAAAATTGCCAGCTGCATCCTTCAGAAATCACTGAGATCACATCAAGAAGTCCCAATTTATTACATATCCCTCGTATTGATCCTTCTGAAGAAGAGACAGATACTGAGTTCAAACAAAAAGTCCATGGAGCCCCAAAACGATTAAATGTGAGGAGGAATAAAAGATCTGCCACATATGATAATTTGATGGATATCTACAGCAGAAAAACGAATGATGAGAAGGAACCATTTAATAGGAAGGAAAGATGGATTTTCAGCAGAAGCTGTCAATAGGGTCAGCCTAAATCTGTAGGAAAACATAGCAACATGACTGCAAGCATTGAAGAGCAAATCGGCAGTAAATCCCAATCTAAACCCCCAACTAACTTCAGCAAAAGAGACTTTAATGATCTATCTACCAGCAATGGGGAGAAGCTACCTTCGAGTGTACTCCCAACTCTATAAATCAAGAACAGAACAACAACGAAACCAACCCAGAAACCCCAAACACAACCATGAAATAGAAAAGTGCATTCTCCTGCTCTACAAAAAAATGACCAATCTGGGTATCATAGAGATCCTACAAAAAACAGAATCCCTTGGGATTTCTGACTCAATCCTCCGATTCAAACCAAAGAAAGGACCAAATGAGAAAATCATGTTTGAGAAGTTGGTAGGCAAGATCATAACCGAGAAGAAATACAGTGTTGGGCTTATGGAAGTTACTCTGGGAAGAAACTGGAGAGAGATACGACCGCCATCAGTTGCTGAAATTGGGACGAACACTTTCGTCATCACATTCAAATCGCAGGAAGAAAAATTGAAGATCTGGGAGAATCGGCCATGGAAGATAGCAGAAGCCCTTCTGGTGCTCGTTGATTGGAAGGGTCATGGCCAAATCAAGGCTGAGGAGCTGGATTTAAAAAGAACCCTGATCTAGATCCAAATCCACAACTTCCCAGGAGAGCTACGATCAGAGGAGAACGTAGCGACACCCCTCAACGAGATCTTCAAAGAAGTTATTAGGGGGGACGAAATGGGGGTAGCGAAAAGACGGTATGTCAATTTCATAAGGGTTCTGGTGGGAATCGACCTGTCGGAGCCAATTTCACCAGGTTTCTACCTCCAAGATGACACCCCACCGGATATTTGGGTGGATTTCAAGTATGAATGGCTGCCGATGAACTTCTGCTACTATTCTGGACGAATAGGACATTCTCAGCTGGCATGCAGATTTCCAGAGGAAAGAGTAGAGGGGAGATATGGAGATTAGAAAATAGCAGGACAACATTCACTCTGTCGGCCTTCTCCACTCAAAGAGGAACCCCAGGCACGCCAAAGAGCAAGACCGGCGACAACTTCTCAAACTCCAACGACCGCTCAGTCTGTCGATTACTAGACAGAAGACTTTCGGGAGGAAGGGGGTCCCAAGTAAGAGAGAGGAAAGCAAGTTCGGATATCAGAGGTCGTACCTCATCTCACGTGATGGCAACGTGATGAGGACATCAATGGGCCAGTCACACGTGCTAAGGCAAGGACATTAAAAGAGAAGCTGGCGACATATTTGGAGAGCTACTTTGGAGCCATGGACGTGAAATTATTTCGAGGGAAGCCATATATGATGATTCGAGTGGAGGAAGAAGGAGGAAGTGCTTAAGAGAAGGTACATTGCAAGAAGGAGCCTTAACGGGTTTGCTTAATGGGTCCAGCCTTAACGGGTTTACTTAACGGGTCAAGGCTTAACGGGTTTGCTGGGCTGTTTTTGGGTTTCCATGTTTTAAAGTCGGTTTATGATTGTTTTTCCATGCTGGAGTCGGATTTGGGTTGTACTTTGCCTATTTAAAGGGATGAACACATTGGTTTGCCCTTAGATGATTATTATTGAATTTCAGAGGCTATTGCTGAGTTCCCTACGCGGAATTTTCCCTAATTACTTTGTCGAGAATCTCTAGAGTGCTAGAGCGACTCTTATCAGCTAGGTATTCACCCTAGTTGTGGTGAGCTACCCATATCGATTGCCCTTTATTCCGAGTTGAATCTATCCGATCAATTCATATATCGATTGCCCTTATTCACGGGTGAGTACCATCCGATCGATTTTCATCCTATCTGGTCTGTTTGGTTCGAGAAGCTTGAACCTGCGCTACTTTGATTATATCAAGTGGTATCAGAGCTAAGGTTCAAATCAGTGGCGTGTTCTTGAAGTTTTTTTTGAAGATCTTGTGTGTTCTTGTTCGTGTTCTTGGTGGTTTTGTGCGAGTTCTTTAAGGTCTTGGCGTGTTCTTGAGCCGCAAGACAGGAGGTTGTTTGTTCTTGGGAGTTCTTAGTGTTTCTTGTGAGGCAAGAAGCAGGTTGTGCGAGTTCTTGAAGTTCTTGGAGTTTTCTTGCATCGCAAACATGGAAGCAGCACTCGAAGCGATCATAAATCAATTGGAGAACATTGCTCATGCTCAAGAAGAGCAAATAGTAAGGCTTGCCGAGCAAGCCATGAGGATGGAGGCTGTCGAGACAAGGCTCCAACAACCGGTTGTGGTCGACGCAAACCCTAACGCTAGACCTCGACAAGAAGAAAGGGTAAGGGAAACCCGAGCTCCTCCACCCTTGGTTCACGAATTACAGCATCATATGCGCTAGCATAGACATCTTGGAATGCCTCAAGTTGAAAGGAGAGGGCGGCAACAGCATCATGAAGAGGATTTTAATGACGAGGAAGAAGAGGGCTTTGAGGAGGATGATGATTTGCGAAACCTCAAGGTCACGATTCCACCTTTTCGCGGTACCACGAACCCTGATGCTTATTTGGATTAGGAGCGAAAGATTGAACTAGTGTTTGATTGTCATAACTACTCCGAGAATAAGAAAGTGACATTGGCTACCCTAGATTTCTCAGATTATGCAGTTGTTTGGTGGGATCAGTTGGGAACGAGACGAAGGAGAAACATGCAGCGTCCTATTGAGACTTGGGATGAGATGAAAGGAATTATGAGGGATCGGTTTGTACCGAGTTCCCATTTGCGAGATATGTATCAAAACCTCCAGCTTCTACGGCAAGGAACTAAAAGTGTTGAAGATTATCACAAGGACATGGCAAGTAAATTTGGTGGATATACAACCGTTCTTTGAACTTGAAGATTTGGTGGATATGGCAAGTAAATTGGAACCAATCCTAAGTCGCAACTGCCCGTGAAAGAAGCTCCTAGACCCGCGGTAAGGGCTGATGGTGCAAATCTAGTTATGAAGCAAGGTGGATCGTCGGGGGAAATTCGTTGTTTCAAATGCCATGGAAGAGGACTCATTGTGAGCCAGTGTGCCAATAAGAATGGCGAGTATGTATCAGAGGAAGAGGAGAGACCACCGATTCTGATGTCGATGAGTTTGTGGAAATGGAACCACCTCTAGGCAGCTTTTTTGTAGCACGGAGAGTATTGACTACGCAGCCTAAGGAGGAGAGTGAACAGCGAGAAAATATCTTCCATACGAGATGTGTAGTTGATGGGAAGTTGTTGTCTCTAGTAATCGATGGAGGAAGTTGCATGAACGTTGCGAGCGCGTGTGCGGTGAAGAGGCTAGGGCTGCCTAAGTTGAAGCATCCAAAGTCATACACGCTGCAATGGCTTAACAATCACAGATCCATCAAATTCACAAAGTAGGCACTAATGAAGTTCGAGATTGGAGATTACAAAGATGAGATTTTGTGTGATATAGTGCCTATGCAAGCTGCGCATGTGCTTTTTGGCAGGCCATGGCAGTTTGATCGACAAGCACAGCATGATGGAGTGGCAAATAAGTACAAGTTGCAACATGGAGGACAGAAGTTCGTGTTGAAGCCTCTGTCTCCAAGTGAAGTATATCGAGATCAACTCCAAATGCATCAACGTCGAGAGCAAGAAAAGGCAAGTAATGCCTCGGCCAAGAAAGGAGAAGAAGGAGTTGGAATGGTGGATTCGAAGGCATTGATGCTAGCACGCAGTGGAGATCTGAAGCAAGCTGTATGTGCACGAGAACATTTGATTGTGCTCATGTACAGGGATGTGCTACTCAATCAAGAGCTAGTCCAAGAAGTTCCAGTCGAAGCAAGAGTGGTGTTGGATGAGTTCGAGGATGTGTTTCCAAGGAAGCACCGAAGGGGTTGCCTCCTATTCGCGGAATTGAGCACCAGATTGATTTCGTGCCGGAAGCTCAAATTCCAAACGAGGAAGCATATCGAGCTAATCCGGAAGAGACCAAAGAGCTGCAAAGGCATATTGACGAGCTCATGGATAAGGGGCATGTTCGAGAAAGTTTGAGCCCGTGTGCAGTTCCGGTGATTCTCGTGCCAAAGAAGAATCACACCTGGCGGATGTGTGTAGACTGTCGAGCCATCAATCAAATTACAGTTACGTATCGTCATCCAATTCCTTGATTAGATGATATGCTTGATGAATTACATGGCTCTATGGTGTTTTCCAAGATTGATTTGAGATAAGGTTACCACCAAATTCGTATGAAGGAGGGAGACGAGTGGAAGACTACGTTTAAGACCAAGCATGGTCTATACAAATGGATGGTGATGCCCTTTGGTTTAACCAATGCTCCTAACACGTTCATGTGGTTGATGAACCACGTTTTGAGGCCATTCATTGGCAAGTTCGTGGCCTTATACTTCGACGACATTCTGATATACTAGAAGTGCATGGAGGATCATCTCAATCACTTGAGAGAGGTGTTGGCGATGTTGAGAAAGGAGAAATTGTATGCTAACCTCAAGAAGTGCTCGTTTTGCACTTCTAGTGTGATTTTTCTTGGTTTTGTGGTGACTGCAGATGGAGTAAAGGTGGACGAAGAGAAAGTGAAAGCAATTCGCGATTGGCCTATCCCAACCAACGTGAATGAGGTGCGGAGCTTTCATGGGCTTTTTGGGTTCTATCATCGATTTGTGCCCAATTTCAACACCATTGCCTCACCATTGACATACATCATCAAGAAGAACGTGACGTTCTATTGGGGAGAGGAGCAGACCAGAGCATTCGAGCTGCTCAAGCACAAGCTCACACACGCACCTATTCTGATGTTGCCAGATTTCAATAAGACATTCGAGGTGGAGTGTGATGCTTCTGGTTTGGGAATTGGAGCAGTGTTTATGCAGGAGAAGAAGCCGATTGCTTACTTCGGCGAGAAGTTGAGTGAGGTTGCCCTCAACTATCCGACGTACGACAAGGAGCTTTATGCTCTAGTTCGAGCCTTAGAGATGTGGCAACACTATCTTTGGCCGAAGGAGTTCGTGATTCACACTGATCACGAGTCATTGAAGTATTTGAAGGCTTAACACAAGCTGAATAAGAGACATGATCGATGGGTTGAGTTTATTGAATCCTTTCCGTACGTGATCAAGTACAAGCAGGGCAAGGAGAACGTAGTTGCTGATGCCCTATCTCGAAGGCATTCGTTGATCACGACAATGGGGGTGAATTATTTGGGTTTCGAGCATGTCAAGGAGCTCTATAGAGCTTGTGAGAAGCATGGCGATGGGAAGTTCTATCGAAGTGATGGCTACTTGTTTCGAGCTAATCAGTTGTGTATTCCTCGGTCATCACTTCGAGAGTTGTTGTTGAAAGAGGCTCATGTAGGAGGCTTAATGGCAAATTTCGGTGTAGACAAGACGCTGAGTTGTCTACAAGAGCACTTCTATTGGCCGCACATAAAGGGAAACGTGGAAAATCTATGTGCGAGGTGTGTGGAATGCAAGCAGGCCAAGTCGAAGGTGCAATCATCTGGATTGTACACACCACTGTCGATTCCATATGCTCCATGGATCGATATTTCTATGGACTTTGTGCTTGGTTTTCCGTGGACAAGGAAGGGACGAGATTCGATTTTTGTGGTGGTGGATCGATTCTCGAAGATGGCACACTTTATCCCATGTCATAAGGCGGATGATGCTATTAACGTGGCTGATTTGTTTTTCAGGGAAGTGATGTGATTGCATGGGATGCCGCGTTCTATAGTATTCGATCGAGATACTAAGTTTTTGAGTTCCTTTTGGAAGAGGTTGTGGAGCAAAATGGGGAGAAAGATGTTGTTCTCTACCACATGTCATCCTCAAACCAATGGGCAAACAGAGGTTGTCAATCGAACTATGTCCCAGATGCTGCGAGCTGTGATCAGGAGCAACATCAAGGTTTGGGAGGACTGCCTTCCCCACGTGGAGTTTGCTTACAACAGGATGGTGCACTCGACGACGAAGTTCACTCCGTTCGAGCTCGTGTATGGTTTCAATCCACTCACTCCTTTGAACTTGATGTCATTACCTTCGAATGAGCAGGTCAATCTCGATGGAGCCAAGAAAGCTGAGTTCGTGAAGAGTTTACATGAAAAGGCAAGATTGAACATTGAGAGAAGGACGGAGCAGATCATGCGCAATGTGAACAAAAACAGGAAACCGAGGCACTTTGAAGTTGGTGACTGAGTGTGGGTGCATTTGAGGAAGTTGAGGTTTCCCCGGCAGAGGAAATTGAAGTTGGTACCCCGATGTGCTGGTCCTTTCCAGGTGATTTCAAAGATTGGAAGCAACGCCTACAAGATCGACTTGCCGGGAGAGTATGGAGTAAGTGCTGCATTCAATGTTGCCGATCTGGCACCATACTTGGATAGCAATTCGGACTTGAGGTCAAATCCTTTTGAAGAAGTATGGGTTGATGAGGACATCAATGGGCCAGTCACATGTGCTAAGGCAAGGACATTGAAGGAGAAGCTGACGACATATTTGGAGAGCTACTTTGGAGCCATGGACGTGGAGATATTTCGAGGGAAGCCATATATGATGATTCGAGTGGAGGAAGAAGGAAGAAATGTTGAAGAGAAGGAAGATTGCAAGAAGTAGCCTTAACGGGTTTGCTTAACGGGTTTACTTAACGGGTCTAGGCTTAACAGGTTTGCTGGGCTGTGTTTGGGTTCCAGGAGTTGGGTGTAACCTGAGGTGAGCAAAAGTAAAAAAAAGCTCATTCAAAATGTGAAATCTGATTCAAATCCATAAAACAGTGTATTTCAGTATTTACTTATTTCTTCATTTGTTTTCCAGATATGACTGCTTTGGAAGGGTGTTTCACTATGTTGAATCTGGGTGGAGATGAGATTGAGACTAAAAATGATTTGGCAGGTAATGATTTTATTTGTTACTACGATTAATTGCTTGGTTAAGTTTCAATGGAATAATAATTTTGATTCTTTTCTTTATCTTGGGCAGAAGATGCAAATGGGATTGGGAGGCCTATGTATCTTGATTGAGTACTTAATTAGGATTGTTGGGAACTTTCTGCTGCTGCTACTACTTTGATTCGTTGTTGGTTGTTGATGTGTTGTGTTCGTGTTGCTGTTGTTGTTGTATTCATGTTTCTTCTGCTGGTCTGCTGCTGCTGGAGTGTTGCTGGAGTGCTGGTCTGCTACTACTGGAGTGTTGTTACTGGTTTGCTGGTCTGTTCGTGTTGCTAAAGTGCTGCTACCCTGCTCTTGTGTTCGTGTTGTTGCTGCTTTTTATTTCTTGTTTTTAATGTTGACTTGATTATTGAGAGTAGACATTTCATGGATGTTGATGGATCGTGGATGTTGCTTTGATAGTTTTTTTGTTAGAATTTTGAAGTTTGAACGATGCAATTTGCTAGTTTCAATGAAATTCAATTGTTTTCTATCCGTCACATTTTGCTTTTCAGGTTTTAATTTTTATATGTGAGTGTAGCGGGTAAAACCCAACCAACCGAGTAATACCCAAACCCGGATGGATACGGGGATGGATAGTGATTTAGTATCCATTGGCCATTCCGGACAGGTACGGGTAAAACCCGTTTGTAATTGCGGGCGGAGCTCGGGGAGCTACTACCGGCCCCATACCCACCCGTTGCCATGCCTAGAGCCAACCTAGTATTTTGATTCAGGACGTACTCCTCCTTGACCGATGATTTAAAGGTGCTTGGGGTCATATTTATGCTTTTGTAGCTTGCGACAACACTCCTTGTGGACTAAGATTCGTCGGAGTTGGCATGATGGATGACCATCATAATAGAGCAGTTGACAGAGACACGACACACGGTGGTGATTTGAATATTGAAATTTGAACCCGACAAGATATTATTGGTGCTTTGCTCATTCGAGGGGATTGCGTCTCAGAGCTTTAGGAATTGATTTTCGAGGTAGATGATGATTAGGGGGAATGGATGTTACCTCGGCTCGCCGGATCTGACGAAAGAAGTCTTGCTTCAAAAGCAGCGAAAGGGAATCCAATTTCCCCACCTGCGGATTATCGATTTCCACCGGAGTATACACCTACGACGACACGATGTCTTGTCCATGCCGATGGGCTATGGTTGAATGCGAACTTCTGGGAATGTTTACTTCCGGGAATTAAAGGCCATTGGATAGTTGTAGGATGAAGAAGTAGGGTGATGGACCCAAAGGTGAAATGTCCTTGTGATTTTTTTAATGGATGAATCGACCTCGTAATTTTCTTGGAGAAGATGATGGTTAGATTTTTTTATCTATTTAATTTTTAATTTTTTAAAAGGCAATAAATAGTGAATTATAAATAATAACCATATAAAATGTTTGAACCAAATTTAAAACATAAATTTAATACAAAATACATTAATAAAGCACGGTTTAACTATTTATAGTTTTATGATTAATATCACCAAAAAGTTGAGCCCACACACACGAAAAAAGAGACAGACACCGGAAGAAGATTTAGGCGGCGGGAGAAAGAGGAGAAGAAGAAGGGGACAAAGGAAATCTGCGTGAGAGGGAGAGAGAGAGGGGGGCAATGGAAGTAGGGGAATTTTTTTGGTAGTCTGCGGTTGGCGCCGCATTCCCTCCCTTCCGTCCGCTCTTTCATATCCCGTCCCATTGCAGATCGTCGGAATCATCGCCGGCCGCCTCCGTCGTCATGGAGAAGAAAAGAGTAATCACAGTTCATGGAAGGGCAGATCATCACGGCGCCGCAGAACTTCGCGGTGATCAAGAGGGCCGGCAGCGATGGGCTTGAGTGGATTTCCTTCAAGACCAACGACAAGGCCAAGATCAACCAGATTGCGGGCCGAGCGTCAGCGATCATGGCGATTCCCCGGGACGTGATCGTCAACGCCTTCGCGATTTCCAGGGAGGAGGCGCAGAGGATCAAGTTCAACAGGCAGGAGATTGGGATCTTCAGACCTGGGACTAGGTTGGTGGAAGGAGGGACTGATTTTGTGGTCATTGTGAGAGATGAGATCTGTGTGATGACGGCCGGATGACGACGACTTCTGTGACCGGATGATGACGGTCGGAGGTGGAGACGAAGGATAGAGACAGAGAGGAGAAAGGTGAGAAGACAGACGGTTATCTGGGGTAACTGAACGAACGATTTCGGTGAGATCTACTGCAAGTAATTGGTAACTGTGTTTTTAATTAATTACAATTTCACACCTTTTGGAATGGCGTAACTGCTCCAGGTAAGTAACTGACTCGCTAAAACACAACTCCTAACAATGGCCAAGTGTAACCAATGAAAGGGACTGCAGTATAGTGGCACAAGTAATAAATATCGAATCCACGGGTCTCTAGAGTTACTATTACTCAGCTTCAATTCATTATCTAGCAAAACAGATTAAGATGAAAGAACTAAAACTACTCTAGCAAACTACAGTTAAAGTTAATCTAATTACAGGTTGGGAACTCACTTATGTATGATTCCTCCTAGCCACTAGCCAGATTAACGATTGATGATCTCTAACTTGTTTCACTTTCATTCACAATGCGGAGAATCCTTGACTAGACCTTGAGTCTCGACTAAAGGAACAAGGCCCTCTTGAGTCAATTGCCTAGAGGGACGTATCCTTCTCTAGAACAATCGATCAAGGCGTTCTGAACTAGACTCCCTCTATCGAATGAGGTTCTCAATCGATACAAAGCAGTGAATCAACCCTCGACTAAAGCAATCGATCCACTACTATCAATCTATGGTGCTCTATTGACCTAATCAGGTAATCGCTCTCATAGGATCAAAGCAAAATAATTAATCTCGACTAAAGCAGAATTGAATCGTGAAATCATGCATAGATTGAATATGAACTCAAGATTATCAAGTCAGAGTACTCATACAATCATCCAATCAAACAAACATAGCTAGGGTTCCTCAAAAGCTAAGTGAAGGGAAGTTACTCCATAGAGAAGAGAGAGACTGCAGAAATCTGATCTAGATCTTCAATCTCCATCTCCAAGCTTGATTCCCGAGCTCCAATGGCGAAGAAATCCTCCAAAATAGCTCCAAGAATGTTCCCAAGTCGCTCTCTCTCTCTAGGGTTCGTCCCTTGGGTGTTTGGGATCCAAAACCCAACTCTCTCTCTCCAAAAATCACAAAACAGCTTTTATACCCGCTGAAACTCGCACCCCCTACTTGCACGGCCGTGCAAATTGAGGTTCTGGCCGTGCACAATTTCCAGCATGCACTCCTAAGCTTCGTTGATCTCGTTTGAGCTCGTTTGACCTCCGATTCAGTCGCCGTTTGATCCCAGACGCTCGTAGTCTCGTCCTCTTTCTTTTCATAACAAGCTTGCATGATTCTTTGTCCATAAAGTGAGGTATAAATCCATTCTTCTTCAGGTCATGCCCGAGTTTCTTCTCTCGAATCGTCAATTGATCTCTGATTGACTTGAAACTTGCGCCTATGCTTCACTTTATGTGCTAGGACCTGAAATGGGACAAAGAAACACAACCTAGCATAAAATAGGCCAAATACACGATAATTCAAGCTCAAACAATCAAGAAACAAAGGGGAAAACATGTGCAAATACCGAGTCATCAAATCCCCCCACACTTAACTGTTTGCTTGTCCCCAAGCAAACCTAACTCAAACCAATGCAACTCTCCAGACCTTTATAGCAACAAACACCCCAGATCGTAGGTAGAGGACTTCCTAGATCATTTAGCAACTTACGAGGTCAACCGACACACAAGTCATCTCATAGCTTCTTCGGCGAGAGCACTAGTATCGAGTTGGCATCATGGCAAATAGTGAACAGAGGACAAATGAATTGTGGATGAAGAGATTCTCAAAAACAAAAGATCATGGACTCACATTTTTCAAGGTGCTCTATTTTCTTCTTGAAGATGGTTGGAACCCCTTTTCTTTTCTGTTTTGCTTGTTTTCTGTTATTTTTTTATTTTATTTCAAGGGTCCCAACCTGCTCTTACCGGCCATGCCAGGAGCGGATGTCTCGAGCCTCGTGCGGGGGAAAGACATGTAAGGGGGCTGGAGGTAGTAGGTGGAAATTGGGAACGAATTCCCGTCTCCCCTTACACACTTTCGCCCTATTCGCACGGGAGACGTTATTTTGAAGCACATTTTCGAGCACCTGTTAAACTCAAAACATGATACAAGAGTCCATGACAGGTAGAGAATCCACAACACCACACAATTCAAGGGTCCTAAGATCACTAATTCACTCAATCAACCAACACAATATGAAGAAGCAATGAGACTTCTTAAATGCATCAACATCCTCCATAGTGCTACACTACCTCCCTAGGTTGCATATTACTATAAAGACTGTCAATTCAAAGCATACTGAGCAGGCAATTGCAAGGGACACGTACTTGGATCCCTCAAATTTCAAAATTTGGACAGTGGTCTAGGCTCCAAGCACACAAACAGCCAAACATTCACCCGCATACATAATCGAACACCCCCCCACACTTAAGCACGACATTGTCCTCAATGGAGGAAAGATAAGGAGGGTAGAACGAAGTTACCAGATCAAGGGTGAATGATGATGGACGGGTCAGGCGGTGCATTCCAGGAAAAGAGAGTAATCAGAACACAAACACCACACAAAATCTCACAAAGGTTGAGCTATTGACTCTAAAATCAAATAACAAAACTGACTCAACCGAGGAGAAATAGAGAAAGAAATGCAAACCGACTGGTTGGGTTGCCTCCCAACAAGCGCTTCTTTCACGTCGTGAGCCGGACGATGGCTCCTAAGTTTCGGTCCATGCTAGAACCTCCTTGAAGTTGAGGTTCTCGTCGATGAGGTGGAGTCTCAAGTCACAAGCAGGTGGTGTGGCAGGTGATGAAGGCTCGTGCACTTGATGCAGATGAAGTCTCCACCCTCGAGACCTCTTCTTCTCTTCTCTCGTCTCATTGCCCCAAATCAGATAAGACAGCATCGATTGGCCACCATCACGTCCACCAAGAGGGACCGATGTCGACGTGGCCTTGGTCTGGCAAAGAGACACTGCAAATGGGTCCTTGCTGAGCAATTCCTCGAAGTTTGGTGGAGATATCACAAGTAACTCATGGCCGGTGCAAGCCTCTTCCACCTCGACTCCATCCTCAGCCTGGACGCCAATTGCTTCTTCAACCTCCCTTCCTTCTTCATGTGGTATCACCCCTGGGAAATAATCAAGAACTACTTCTGCTTCACTGTTGTCATCCTCCACAACTTCTTTCTGCACCCTTTCTTGCTCTTCTTCTTCTAGCACGGATTGGAGAGCAAGTTGCCAAGCAATTTCTTTCATGAGATCTTCTTGCATCTCCTCACTCATGCCCGCCTCTTCAAAGCTCAGTGTGGGATGTGGAAAGGGGTGGTCGGCTACGATAGGACATTCTTGATCATGATCTTCACGGGAGCTCTCCGTGATAACTTCTGTTTGCTCCACAATGTCCTTGTAGCCTTCTTCTTCCTCGCCCTCTTCTAGTATGGTAGCAGACGGGTGATCTTGAGCAAGTTGTGCACAAACCTGCTCAACCCGCTCTGGTTGCTTTGATGAGTGCGAAACATTCTCCTCCGACTCACGGATGGATGAAGAGTTAGGAGGAGCAAAGGATGAGAAAAGGAGGTCCATCTTGCGATTGCGTCTCTCGGAGTCCCGAACAAACTGCTCCAGGAGAAGCCTCAGTTCATAGTTTGGATCTGGCTGTGGAGTGTAGCATGGCTCTGCAGAATGGCCCGTGAAGGCCGCCATGGGTAACTCCAGCGCCGATGGCCCTTCTGGTTGTGGGAGAAAGTCTTCTTGGTAATGAGATTGTTCTTGATATGCCCAGGGGTCAGATTTTTCTCCATAGAAAGGGGGTTGGTACTGGAACCCGGATCCATAGTCTTCTCCTCCTTGATTGCTCCAGGGGGTCTCGGGGTAATACTACTCGGACGGTGGTGGATACCCCCAATGATTGGAGAAGCCATGAGGATCCATGATTCAGATCTGCACCAACAAAAACAAAACACCCAAGTGAAAAGCAAGGGTGGAAAAGAAAAGAAAAACGCTAAAGTAACAAACTTCTGCCTTTCCTAATACTCTAGAAAGTCCCCGGCAACGGCGCCAAAAACTTGACTCGCTAAAACACAACTCCTAACAATGGCCAAGTGTAACCAATGAAAGGGACTGCAGTATAGTGGCACAAGTAATAAATATCGAATCCACGGGTCTCTAGAGTTACTATTACTCAGCTTCAATTCATTATCTAGCAAAACAGATTAAGATGAAAGAACTAAAACTACTCTAGCAAACTACAGTTAAAGTTAATCTAATTACAGGTTGGGAACTCACTTAGGTATGATTCCCCCTAGCCACTAGCCAGATTAACGATTGATGATCTCTAACTTGTTTCACTTTCATTCACAATGCGGAGAATCCTTGACTAGACCTTGAGTCTCGACTAAAGGAACAAGGCCCTCTTGAGTCAATTGCCTAGAGGGATGTATCCTTCTCTAGAACAATCGATCAAGGCGTTCTGAACTAGACTCCCTCTATCGAATGAGGTTCTCAATCGATACAAAGCAGTGAATCAACCCTCGACTAAAGCAATCGATCCACTACTATCAATCTATGGTGCTCTATTGACCTAATCAGGTATTCGCTCTCATAGGATCAAAGCAAAATAAATAATCTCGACTAAAGCAGAATTGAATCGTGAAATCATGCATAGATTGAATATGAACTCAAGATTATCAAGTCAGAGTACTCATACAATCATCCAATCAAACAAACATAGCTAGGGTTCCTCAAAAGCTAAGTGAAGGGAAGTTACTCCATAGAGAAGAGAGGGACTGCAGAAATCTGATCTAGATCTTCAATCTCCATCTCCAACCTTGATTCCCGAGCTCCAATGGCGAAGAAATCCTCCAAAATAGCTCCAAGAATGTTCCCAAGTCGCTCTCTCTCTCTAGGGTTCGTCCCTTGGGTGTTTGGGATCCAAAACCCAGCTCTCTCTCTCCAAAAATCGCAAAAACAGCTTTTATACCCGCTGAAACTCGCACCCCCTACTTGCACGGCCGTGCAAATTGAGGTTCTGGCCGTGCACAATTTCCAGCATGCACTCCTAAGCTTCGTTGATCTCTTTTGAGCTCGTTTGACCTCCGATTCAGTCGCCGTTTGATCCCAAACGCTCGTAGTCTCGTCCTCTTTCTTTTCATAACAAGCTTGCATGATTCTTTGTCCATAAATTGAGGTAGAAATCCATTCTTCTTCAGGTCATGCCCGAGTTTCTTCTCTCGAATCGTCAATTGATCTCTGATTGACTTGAAACTTGCGCCTATGCTTCACTTTATGTGCTAGGACCTGAAATGGGACAAAGGAACACAACCTAGCATAAAATAGGCCAAATACACGATAATTCAAGCTCAAACAATCAAGAAACAAAGGGGAAAACATGTGCAAATACCGAGTCATCAGTAACTCAAACAGACTCCTCAGTTTCCTTTTTTACTTTATTGCAATTTAGTCATTTTTTATTTTCTTTATCTTTTTAATTAACCGCTATACTTTTCCTTCATTATTTATTAGTAATTTTTATTTGTTTTCTTTTGATACTTACCCTCCCTTTTATTCATTTTATTTGTCAATTTCGTCCGTTTTATTTTTTTGCTTTTCTTTAACTATTCTTAAAAAAAATTAATTTGACATAGTTTTGGATTCGGTGTATCCGACTAAGCCTTAATGGCTTGTTTAAGTCCATTTGGTGGAGCTTAGTTGTCCTACAGTGGGGACGCTTGTGTGTTTTTGTTTTTGTTTTTTTTTTTTTTTTTGTAGGGGCACGCAGAAGAGCTCCCGTTATCGGAGAGACTTCCTCAGACAGGTGACTTGGCTCATGATCAGGATGAAACTATCTTGCAGGATACTCAGAGCTCGGCTTCTCTCTGTAGTTGGGTTTCTTTCTGTTTTGTTCTCCGTTGTCTCAATAGGGCTGCCCATCATGTGGCATAAAAGGCTCTCTTATCAGGAGTTCGACTATTGGTCGACTCCCGCGTTCTTTTTATTTTCTCTATATGTCTCATTTTGGGTAAATGACACATTTGGTCACCGAGATTACTAAATCGTGTCATATTTAGTCACTAGAAAAATTTAATATCAATTTTGGTCACTCGAATTACTGACACAGGTCACATTTGGTCACTCTTCTGTAGCCTCTGTCCAACTCCGGTCACTCGAATTATTGAAAAATGTCACATTTAGTCACTCGTATTACTGAAACATGTCACATTTAGTCACTCTCCCAAAAGTTTCCGTCCAACTACATTAATGGAGTTGGACGGAAACTGACGGGAGAGTGACTAAATTTGACCAGTTTCGATAATTCGAGTGACCAAAATTGATATTAATTTTTTCTAGTGACTAAACATGACACAATTTAATAATCTCAGTGACCAAATGTGTCATTTACCCGTCTCATTTTATAAAAACTGACTTTGAAAAAAAAAAAAAGTTGAGCCCACACGGGAAGCCTCGCCCATGGTATTATCATTCATCATTCCCCTGCTTTTGTCGAGCTGAGCTGGATGCGAAAAGTGCCAGGCTGGCACCCGTTACTCCAGGATGATTTCGGGTTTTTCTTCTTCCCCAACAGAGGCCCATGATTAAAAAAAAGTAAGAAACTGAACGGTCCAGATCTCTCCAATTTCCCTCTCTTCATAATTTAAGTACCTGTAAATTGTTTCCTGCAATTTTTGGGCACCCCCTATTCCAGTCACTTCAATCCTCTGCCTCCCGTTGCCGAACGCGACGAGAAAGTACCCAAAAAAAACACCGCAAAAAGATAAAAAGGATAGAAAGAAAGCGAACAACGTAGAGGAGGAGAAGCACAAGGAAAAGCGCCACAGCTCCCGCCCACTGTGGTTGTGGTGGCTTTGTTTTCCGGACGAGCCCAATTTGAGGGAAAACAAACCCGGCAAAGGGATAGATAAACTCCTCCCAGAAGGAAAATCTCGCTGCATACGCGGGGAGTGCGTGCCTGTAGATCCGACCTGCATTTTGCTTCTAAGGTTAGCTCCCCTATCCGCTCCGTGCTTCCGTTTCGGTTCTGGGTCTTACTTATTTTTTGGTTTCTGGATCTGGGTAGCTTCTTGTTTCTTAGATTCTTCCCCGAAATTTCTTGTCAAGCTGAACGAATCCGTTGTGGTTTTTTTGTGTTTGTCGTTGGGCTTGAGAGAAAATCGCTTGCCGTGGTAATTGAGGGCTGGAAAGCCGATTCTTAGTGCTGCATTGTCCGATTTGTTTGTCTGTTTGATGGGAATAGCTGCGTACAGTTCAAGCAAGATCTTGATTCTTATCCCCTTCTCGAATTAATATTAGTTAGTTTGGGCTCTGATGGCTATCAAAATTCCGCGTCATGGAAAATTCAGCTTGTGTGGATGTAGATGTAGAGTTGAATTCTACCCGCTCCTTTCCTCCTCTCGTGGGTCCCGCTTAAAGTAGATGCTCCTTGATTGTTCTCTCGTTCTTTCCGTCATGGGAAATATCTGAGTCATCTTAGAACGACGTGAACTCGACGGTTGTTGGTTAGCATCATCAATAGATCTTATATTTTCCAAATGTCAAAGCATGAAACGATTTGCATGGACCCCATTTGGCCAGTTATTTAATTGCTGCAACGTTTCAAGATTGATCTGTTAGATTGACATGGATATTTCTTCTCTTTGGTGTAGTAGTACCTCTTTCTCCAGCTAAAGCTAATTAGGCCCTCAAGATGGTGGCCCAGGGGTTTGTAGTTGATCTCAATAAACCACTTGTCTTCCAGGTAAAATTGCAATCCCGGTTTGGATGACCTGATTGCATTTCATAGTTGATCTGGAGGTTTGAATTCTATTCAAAGCAAGCAAATCACCAAATGTTTTCACCTGTGATTCTCGTTCTCATTTTTCTTCCTGTCCAAACTTTGGCTTTTTGACTTCTCTCAAAATATAGCATCTAAAGTTTACTTCTTTCTGTTATTCTAGTTGCATTTACTTGTATTTAAGCTTTACAACCGTTTGCAGGCATATCAGGATTTCTCGTTATGATTTCTGAATGTTTGGAGTAGTCTCATTCTCTTGTGGTTTTCCTATAGGTTGGTCATCTGGGTGAGGCATATGATGAATGGGTTCACCAGCCAATTGTTAGCAGAGAGGGTCCTAGGTTCTTTGCTAATGATGTTATGGAGGTACTGTTTTGTTGCTTAACTTTGCCAGCTTTCCCAAGCTTTGCTTATTATTCCGAACTATGCATCTAAAAGTTTTTATTGTATTTCTTCAATAGGCCTTAACTCGTACAGTTTGGTGGGCAATTCCAACCATCTGGATTCCAGTTGTATGCTATTTCGCTGCGATGTCTGCACGAATGGGCCTCGCTATTCCCGAGGTTGTTTCGTTGTTGTGTTTGGGTGTTTTCCTATGGACACTAGTAGAGTACACCTTGCATCGCTTCCTTTTCCATATTAAGACAACTTCTTACTGGTTAGTCTCTCTCTCTCTCTGGTTGAGCCTAAGTTAATGTTCATTCACAATATTGGAACCCTTCATTTTATCAAGTTTATAAATCTTTGGTGTTGCTCAACGTGCTTCAGGGGAAATACTGCACACTATCTCCTTCACGGTTGCCATCATAAGCATCCCATGGACGGTCTGCGCCTTGTCTTTCCTCCCGCAGCAACAGCTATTCTATTAGTACCAGTATGTGCATTGTTACCTGTTATCTTGTTTCTTTTGATAGTTACACATTGCATGGAATATTAGGAATAGAGTCGGTGGAGCAGATTCCAACTAGTGTTTATATACCACTGTTGGATAATCGACTTGAATTTCATCTCCTTTTTTCTTTATGGCAGTTCTGGAACTTTGTTAAGCTTCTGTCCACGCCCACGACTGCGCCTGCTCTTTTTGCTGGTGGTTTGTTGGGGTATGTTATGTACGACTGCACACATTACTACTTGCACCACGGGCAGCCATCGAATGAAGTTCCTAAACATCTCAAGGTAAGAAGGCTCCTTTGCCTACGGTACTTCCATGTGAATGCATGCAAATTTGTGGTGGTTGCAAGTGACGTTGATGTGGGTTGATCTGGTTTTGTAGAAATATCACATGAATCACCACTTCAGAATCCAAGACAAGGGGTTTGGAATCACTTCTTCCCTGTGGGACAGGGTGTTTGGAACACTTCCTCCATCGAAAGAAGCCAAAAAGAGTAGATGATAAGTTTGGATATGGGAACCAGTGCAGTCCAGAGTAGAGAGACGGGAACACACCAGCTGATGGGGGAGGAAGGAGAAGGAAAGGGGAAGTAGTGGTGGGTGCTTTCTCTGGATGTTTTCGATGCTGTGTATTTTTTTCCGCTGTCCCTAGACCATATATAAAATATTAATATTCATTCCTGTGTCTGTTCGATTGATTGGTTTGGTTGGTTGGTTGGTTGGCAGATTAAAGGGGAAAAATCTGGGTTTGGGAACAACTTTGTAGCCTTCTGGTTTTTTGTACCTATGCTATGTGGGTTTTGCTTGAGCATCTCTGAGTTCAAATCTCTGACGAGAATAGAAGAAAAATATATTTAACAGAAAAAAGAGAGTTGTTATTGACTGTTGTCATGTTGACTTCTATCTCTCCCTCTCTTGGAAAGCAAAGTAATAATCTCCAATCAGACTACAGTTCTAACGCTCTTCAATTCCGCTACGACCCGTGCTGTTGCTTTTACAGAACCATTTGAAGAGGGATTGTTTGCTAGTGTTCGTGAATGAATGAAATGAACCCAAACAGAGAAGGAAAAGGAAGGGGTATAAAATGATAAGAAAGATGCTGAAGGATCAGATTTGGAAGTGCTGTTCTTCTATCAAAGTAGACCAAGATTTGTTCATTATTATGGTAGGGCATCGTTGTCTGCAATCACGTGGAATGTCTGTCTTCAGTCTTAACTCCTAATTGAACAAAACCAGCCAAATATAAGTCCAGCGCTGAGATGAGCGGCACGTTGCTCACTGCACTGGCGTTTTTGCTCCTTTGATTCCATCATCAAACTGATTGTATTCGGTTTTTAGTGAGAGATGTGATGGTTGAGCCCTTACTACAGGCCACATTGCTCCAAGTTCTAACAAGAAAGCCTTGCTAGTTCACTTCTGATATCGTAGATTATATTACAATTCATCATTTTTTCGTAATTTGCGAATGAGTATACTTAAGTGACATGTATTGAAGGAGCTCTATTACGGATATCCATTAAATAGCTGAGTACTCGACCGGTTCCAATTCTCTCACTGACTACATAAAAGGGCAAATGTGGTTTGTTGAACCTGACTGACCAATGCTCGGAAGAGTGGGGCGAATGAGTGAAACATGTAAAAGATAGTGTTTGTGAATCTGTATCGTACGGATAGTTCGATTGGAATAACCTTTTACCAGAGTTTAAACCGATATGCTGATTTTATCGGTACGAAACAGTTGAACCATGACTAATCCACAATTTCAACATAGATATTTTTTTAACACAAAATACCCTATCACTAACTTTTTCAATAAAATCTCTGATACGATATTACAATCTTTGACAAAAGTTGACCGATGGTTTTAGGCTCCTCATTTTGCAAAGGGTATTTCGATATATATGCAAAACATGATGATTGGATGTAGGGGTGGAAATCGGTACGGTATCGGTATCCCAATACAAAATACCAAAATCCCGAATACCAAATTACACCCTAAAATCAATTCCAATCCCAATCCCTAACTAATTTCGGTATCCCAATTCCAATCCCTAAATATTTCGGTATCCCAATCGGTACTTCGGTATCCCAATCGGTATTATCGAATACGAAGTTAATTATCTTTGCAATTAATAATTATATATAAAAATTAGATTTGATTGTTTAATTTAAGGCAAAGAGACTAAGCAAAGAGTCTCGAGTTTGCCTAGACCTAGGATATGGATAAGAAGAATGGAGGAAAGGTGACATCTCGAATTCTTGTCATTGGTAATCTTTAATTTGAAGAATTGGAGGCAGAGACGACTAATACTAGTGTTTATTTTTTTGGTGTTGGTGAAAATAACAAGAGATTAGGTGAGAGACGAGAGTGACTTAAACTGGAAAGTCAAAATTGAGTTGGATGGGGGCTTCTAAGTTGTGAAAGATTAAGGAATGACCAACAGTCGTGTGCTATATTTAATTAATTTTTAATTTTTGGTATTTCTCGGTATTTCGGTATATACTGATCCCAATTCTGTAATCCTGAATACCGAATAGCACTCCAAAATAAATCCTCATCCCAATCCCTGGAAAATACGCCGGTATTCGGTAATACCGAAGAGTGATAAATTCGGTACGGTATTCGGTATATCCTAAATACCGATACCAAACTTCCAACCCTAATTGGATGCTAAAATTAAGTATTGTTTTGTGAATTAATGGATGTTGTAGGATTGGATGGTTTGAATTCGTATCAACAATTATTATATTTTTTTTATTTCATAGTTTATTAGGATCATTTAGTGTTATAAGTTATAACCAACAATTTGCATATTTATTAAGCTTCATTATAATAATAGTCTATAGAATAATATTTAGTACTTTGCTACGGTAACTTACAAGTCACTGTGACTTGCACAAAACTGTCGACCTGTTCACTGATATGGTCGACCTATTTGGACAAAACGTTAGACCTCTTCATTGATATGGTCGAACTATTTGGACAAAATGGTCTACCACTTCCATCAAGTGGTCTACCTCTTTCAATAATTGGTCCACATGATGAACCATTGCTAGTGATATCATCATATACAATTAGAGTCCAATAACAATATATATGCTTGTTTTAAGAGGTTTAAAATTAGTATAAATGCTTCAAGCATAGGTGACAAGTTTCTCGAGTGATTGTTCTCCCGTAGATTTGAAAAATGTTCCACATATTTAATTTTATATTTGACTTACTTTATAGAGACTTTCATCTATCCTTCAAATCCTAAGTTTTCTTGTTTCTATCATATAGTTGTCTTGTGATTGATCAACTTTCTTGCTATTGTTGTTATGAAGATGCTCAAAAGTAGATTATATTTGTTATACAATTGTGTCATCTTCAACGTCCATAAATCTCATATCATCGATTTTGTGGATTTTTATTCCATAAGAGTTAAAAGAGGGCGTTTCTTTTTGTTTTGGCCTATAATCTGCGTAGGGCTATGGTTGCCCACATGTGATAAGATGTTGCGTGTCCATTATTTTTCTAATGTACGTATAAGATAACTGTGTCATCTGGTCGACTGTTTTCCGAAAGCGGAAATCGTTTGCCGAAAGAGGTACGTAAACCATTTTGCGGAAACGGTAGGCTGTTTTGGCGGAAGCGGTCTACCTCCAACAAGCAAGTGTAAGTTGAAGGTTAGTGTGTCACAGGTCGACCCATTGCTAGAAGCGGTAGACCGATTGCCTCAAGTGGTAGACCTCTTGGTGGAAGTGGCAGACCGCTTGGTGGAAGTGGTAAACCATTTTTTTGGAAAGTGGTTGCTCACTTGGTGGAAGAGGTCGACCACTTAAAGGTAATTGTGTTATTAGGTCGATTCATTTCCTGAAGCGGTAGACCAGTTGACTCAAGTGGTAGACCACTTGGTGGAAGAGATCGACCACTTGAAGGTAAGTGTGTCATCAGGTCGACCTATTTCCGGAAGAGGTAGATCAGATGACTCAAGTGGTCGACCACTTGGTAAAAGAGGTCGATTATTTTCTTAGAAATTGGTCGACCACTTAATAGAAGAGGTCGATCGTTTTCTCCAAGTTACGGTGACTTGCAAATCACTATAGACATACCCTAATATTTAATATTCAAAAGTGCGAATAATGAGTTTGCAAAACTTCCTCTTAGTATGACACTCATACTAACTTATATTTTTAAAAATAGGAATGAAAATAATTTAGATAAATCCATTACAGTTTCTAATTACAAGTGACCATCAAACCAAATCAACAATGTGTTGATCAGTTGGATGCGGTACGTACCTCCAAAAACCAACTCGTTATGGATGTATTTAAATTGTATTCTTGCATTAATTATGTTTTCGCCCGGCTAATTGAGCTCTCCATTTAGCAACAAAAAGTGAATAAATTGGACATGAAAGAAATAATCCATTATCGTGCATTTACAATCGAAGTTGAATGGATTCGGTCGAAGAAAATCCAACCAAAAACTGTTTTTTACAAAGATGGTATAAATTTGATTTTTTCCCCGGTAATTTATAAGTTTTATTTTTAATTAGGTAAGACTTAAGAGATACAAATTTGAGACTTCCAGATTCAAGATCAATAGTATTACCATTATATAAAGAACTTGTTTGTCCAACCGATATTATTTTTGGGTAAATTTTATCCAACCCAACAAAGAGAATAATGAGTTTGGTGGGATTTGATTTTTTTTTATGTATTCAGAACGAACCCATTCAAATACGTGCTACAACTATGATTTCGATCACTAGTTTCAACACTTCAGTAATCCATATCTGCCAAGTATTATAACTATCTTTTTGACAAAAATTTTATTAATTTTTCGTCGTTTTTATAAACAATATCTTAACAATACTAATTAAAAAAATATCTTAACAAAACTTAAAAAACAACACAAACATTCTAAGAAAAAAAACCACTTTATACTTATTCATAAAAAAATCACTTTTTAAGAAAATTTTTTATATATTATTATAGAGGATGATGCATATTGATTTTCTTCGAATCTCATCCAGATAGGTTTTTTTTTTTTGGTGAGACATCCAGATAGGTTTTATTATGTGATTTTATATTTTCTTCTATATTTAACTTCGAAAACTGTTCTGATTTTAAAATTATTATTTTGAATAATATGTAGAAAAATAAAAAATCATACCCAGCCGAACTTTTTGTCATACTAAAATTAGAGCAAATTTCATTTTCCATTTTTTATTTTAAGTTTATTTCAAGATCGATTGCGGTTGCAGGCTCGCAGTATGATTAATTATTTTGGGTCCGCAACTGAAGCCCATCATATATAGGAAGTGTTGCTAAACAAAAGGTACCAAGAGCGAGGGAGAACCAATCATATTTATTTGGGCTTTATCGGGAAGACGATGACACATATCGCAAGGCCCGGCTTATATCCCCTGGGTTTCTTCGTCGGAACGATTTGCCGGAACTGAAAGGCGGCTGGTTCATCATTCAAAAAAAGAGGATCGGTCCATCTGTTGGGTTGTACGGTTCATTACCCGTTGCTGCTACCGGCCAGACGCTGACCGCTAGGGTTTCTCTTCGATTGGCTACCGGTCCAGGGGTTTAGGGCTTTCCCATTCGCCCGCTGAATCTATCTGTTGAACTCTACCAACAAACCAGAAATTGCTCTTAATGGAGGATCCTGATTCCGAAGCCTCGCTCTAGTCTGTATGCTGAGCTTAGCGATTCCGAGAAGGCGCTCAACGGAGCAGTCCGTTTGTTCTCTGTGCGTGTAGCCGTAGGCAATGGAGGAGGGTGTCGCGTCGAAGGAGGCGGGTGTAGGTTCCTGTTGTGAGAAGGTAAGTGGATGTGTTCCTGCCTGCCTCTTATTACTCGTGAATCAATTGTGTTTCGTGTTCTCCGAATTCGTTTCCGCTGTAGGTGAGTTTGATGTTTGGGGTCTCATTTTGCAGTTGAGTGTGAAGTGCTCGCAGTTGGTGGAGGGGCGCAAGAATCTGAAGAAAGCGGTGGCCATCCTAAAGGAATCGATTAACAAGATTGAGGAAGAGAATGCCCGCCTTAAGAAAGGTGAGTTTCTTTTCTCATTTCCTATTAGATCGTTCGAGGATGAAAAATCAAATCAAAGGCATTGTGGAGATGCTAGAATGTGATTCTCAGATGCATTCCCCTCTGGAAGATGCAGCTGTTTTGAGCTGGTTATGTTTTTTTTTTTTTGAACTTTCGACACTAGGTTATGAAATGATAAGTTTTCTGGTCTGGGCTTAATTGATTTCCTGTAATTGAACGTATTCCAGAATGCGAGGAAGCACGGGGCCTTGCTGCCAATGAGTGTGAGAGAAAACAGAAGGAACTTGAGGTCAGACTTTCTCTTGAGAAGGAGGTTTCTGCTTTGAAGTCGGAGGTCTCCTCCTTGCGCCAGAGAGGAAATGTAGATACCGAAGGCAAGGATGGGGAAATAAAACTCCTTCGCGAACAAGTTTCTGAAGGGAAATCGGAGACAAGTAAACTTAAGGAGCTTCTTGATAAACAGATTCAAAGGGCAGTTGCGGAGAAAAAGAATGCGGATGCAGAGAAAAGAAAGGCTGCTGAGGCACAGAAGAGCATGAAAACTGAGAAGACTAGGGCTGACAAAGAGATGAAGTGTGCTGCTACAGAGAGAAAGAGGGCTGAGGATTACCAGATCCAGTTGGAAGCACTGAAGAAAGAATGTGCAGATTTTCGACAGAAGGAGAAGGAGTTCATGCTTGTTAAAGATGGGGCTTCTGAACGAGATAAGGAATTAGGTAGGCTGAGGGACTTGCTTGAGAAAGAGAAAACAAGGGCAGAGTTTGCTACTAAGGCGGCAGAAGCAGAAAGGAAGAATTCTATGGAAGCTTCTAATCAAGTAAAGGCTGCAAGTGCGATTGCTGAGGAACGTTTAGTTCAGTTGGAGGCTTTGAAGAAAGCAGTTGATGAGGCAAACATGAAGTTTCTTCAGGAGAAAGAGGGGAAAGAGAAAGAATCAGCCGCAAGAGCTTCTTTGGAGATCACAGTGTCTGCTCTGATGTCTGAAATCTCTTTCTTAAAGAAGAGTACTGCTAATGTTCAAGAGACAGAACGGGCCATAAACGTCATTCAGGAAAATGATTGTGGAAGGGAACTGGAGACAGATTTGGCTATGGGGCATGTTGAGAAACTCAACGAAAAGGAATGTTCTCAGAGTGATATTGCCGAGCTGAAGCCTGGGGATGCGTCTGAAAGGCTTGTAAATGCTAGTCCAGGAAATGCTCATGCAGATAGGGGGCTCGGGTTATTTGATGAAAAAAAGGCTGAAGGCTGTCTGCTCCAGTTACAGGCACTACTGAAAGAAGCGGAAGAAACTAAGTCAATGTTAGTAGTTGAAAAAGAGGAAAAAGGTAGATTAGTTGCTCTAAGAGTCTCTTTGGAAGAAGAGATTATGGCCTTAAAGTCTCAAATCTGCTGCTTACAGCAGAGAGGAGCTGAGGATAGAGGTCTTCTGCATGATAAGGAAAGAGAAATTAAGCAACTAAAGGAACTTGTTAATAAAGGCATGATGCAGTTGGATTCTGAAAAGAAGAAAGTGGAAGTGCATAAGAAGTTTGCTGATGAAGCATGCGAACAGTTGAAAGCTGAAAAGTCTAAGCTGACCACTGAAAGTAAGATTGCTAAGAGTGAAGCAACAAAGGCTGAGGGATTTCGAAATCAGTTGGATTGTTTGCAAAAAGAATTCCTTACAATGCAATCAAAATTGGCCTCTGAGACCCAAAAGATGAAGAAAGAGCTGGAAATGGAAAGGCAAAATGTGATCAAAGCGAGACAACTGGTAGAAACTGAAAGTGCCAAAGCAGATGACCTGAGGAAGCTTGCTGAAGCAAATGTTAAGATGGCTGCGAAGGAAAAATCTCTTGCAGATGACCTGTCTCGCCAGTTAGAAGATTATAAAGCTAAGAATAAGGAATTGCAGAAATGTGTACACCAGCTTTTTCACTCCCTAAATGTCCCCGAATTTGCTGGCAATTCCCCTGCGAAAGTCAAAGAGGCGAAGCTTCTTGAAAAGCAATTGAAGCTTGAAAAGATGCGGTATAAGCATGCCAAACAATTGGTTAAGTTTGAAAAAAACCGTAGTGCCATTCTAATGCAAGAGCTAGGTAACCTGAGGCATGATTTTGCACGAATTTCGTGTCGCTTGGATGTCGTGGGTAAATATTTCTCCCCAAGCGTTGAAGGTATTTCAGACGCGAAAAAGGTTGGTTTTGTGACATTCATAATTTTTACTTCCTTTGATCTGTTCATCAGTAGGAATCTTTTGGT
The DNA here is from genome assembly GCA_946122785.1 of Linum tenue. Classification (NCBI taxonomy): domain Eukaryota; kingdom Viridiplantae; phylum Streptophyta; class Magnoliopsida; order Malpighiales; family Linaceae; genus Linum; species Linum tenue. Next base: position 65,221,855 of record CAMGYJ010000009.1, on the reverse strand, counting down.
AAATGTGTTCATTCTCGGTATCTCATCCTCTTAGTAGTGCCCGCCGCAGATTAGGGTTTGGATTTTTTCCCCTGTTCTGCGCTAGTTGTGCTTAATCTGAGGCCCATTTACCTTTCTTGTTATCAAGGTGCCGATGCAAGCAATGAAGGGATACTGCTGTTAATGTTTTTTCTAGGAATGAGTGAGACAGGTGATTACAATGGAGGGACCCATGTGTACTTTCATGTGGTTGTTACATCACATGGTGGGTTTTCCATTTGAATCTTTGTTTGAGTTAAGAATTAAAGGTTTTTACCCGTAATGAAATCTACTGTGCATAATGTTTTGCTCTTTGCTTCTACCTTTTTCAAGAACTGTCTGGTGAATTTTTTTTATCACCATCAGGGTGTTCTTTGAGGATGCTGGTAGTTATCTTGCTCCGTCACCATTGTTTTTTATTAGAAACTAGATCTCCCAAAAGTTCTTTCCTCATGACTCTTTCATATCCATGGCATCTTTTTCTTTGTTGGCCATTCATCACCCGTGCTTTTTCGCTATATTAGCGGTGTATTTATTGTGGAATGGTTCTGGTCTTTTTGGAGTTTTTGGTTCACTCTGTTGTCCTCCCTTTTTGTGATCCCAATATGAGAAGTCTATCAACAGTTCGCTTACTTGTTTGGTTTTTTTGCTTTTCAGGATGGAGGACTTGGAGATGTACAATGTTTGAAGGTGGCGAGAAAATCATGTCGCGTTGAACCATTTCAAATGAATACTCAAAATGGAAGTGAAACTTTCAACCCCAGTTGCACAGGTATTGATTCTCAATTGAAGTCTCTGCATGGAAGCTCTAGCCCAAAGTTGTTAGCACATTCTGCAATGAATTCGAGTTCGACATCTTTTTCTGATGGTGAGTTGGTCCGCTCACAGGACAGGGGTGCTTTTGTTTTATCATCTGAGAAATTGGTTGAAGATAATTTTGACACCCAACAGACAGTTCCCTTTATGTCTGCTGCGGTTAAGGGGTTGCATAAAAACATGACTCTTACCAGTAATCATCACAATTGGAAGGACCAATTGGCTTTTGATACTATTGAATCTGTCAAGCATTTATTCATGGAGGATAAGAAGTTGCATCTACAGATGAATGAGAAAATTCATGTCTTGGATCAAGTGTTGAATGGCCAAAAGGATGTACCTCTGGAAGCGCAAACAGATTTTGATCCCGTCATTCTATATGGTTCTTCTGTTAAACATGAGAGGCTGCACAAGAGGAGAAAGTTATCTCCCAAGGAGGATGTAGTTTTGCCATATTTTCTTGCTGTGGATGAACCTGGCAACAGGAAAATGGTGAGGGAGCAAGTTGTGAATGAGGCAAACGGTACAGGATATTCTTATCCCAATGATGCTTTTATCACGATGGCGCAGGCTCGTGGGGACACTTCGCCCAGTTTTGAGGGTATAGCTGATGGGAACTACATGAAATTACTGGATTTAGATGACATCAATGAGGAAGAAATCTACAAGAATGCAATGAACAGGCCTCTGTCCCCTACGCTTCCTGATATATATTCTTCCCAAGCTTTTGTATCATGTGAGGATGAGTCAAGGAAGATTGAGATTCGAAGCGTCCTTGATAAAAATGAGTCTTTGACTCCTGCCATTAATGTAGAAATGCACTGCGATGCATCAAGAGGCAATGGCCCTACAACCACCCATGAAGACTCTATGCTTGAGAATGATGGTGTAATTCGTGATGTCCGTGTTCAAACTGTCGAAGCAGAAAAGTCTATGGATTGTTGGCCTCGGGACTCTAGATACGGAATTGAGACATCACATATTCCTGCATACTGTGTAACTTCTGTTGTTGACACCCGAAGCATTTACCAGGTTTTACATGCCACACGAGCTTGTATGGCTCACTGCAGCTCAAATACTCGAGCAAACTCCATGCTGGAGAGAATCCTGCAAGCTGTCACAACGCAGGGAACAATGCCATCAAGGTAACTGATGAGCAACAAGGTTACAATGTTATCTTTCTTGGAGAGTTTTTGATGTTGACTGTATTATCTGATCCTCACCTTCACATCATCTCTTCCAGGGAGAGAAGTTGTGTACTCTTCACATTGTTGCTGTGGAACTTCTCTGCGTTGAAGTTGGCGGATTCGGGAAGGATTGGATATAGGGATCTGACTGTTCATGTAGATTCCTTGGTCAGAGACTTAAAACCAGGTATTTGCTGTCATTTCGCAATGTGCATCATTTTGTTACATTTAGTAGCTTACCGCGATCTTTTTCTTTACCATTTTGCGTTGTGTTTGATTAATCTTTTCCTTAATGTTCAGCTTTAGTCTTAAGACGAGAATAAAATAAGTGTTCTGTAAGGTTTCATAAAAAGTGGAGTTTTTCTTTTCTATAGAAGCACTGTTTTTACTTTTTAGTGATAAACAAACCATATCCTCGAAAACTATATCATTGGTATATCATTGGTGTAACTTTGAGAGTAAATTCTTACTTCAAAGAGGTCAAAATTGGAAAATGATAATTTTTTAGTGATTTGGCCCGTTAATAATTTGCGGAGCCCATCATGAAGAGTTATTCTACAAATTTAGAGTTGAAGTGTTTGTTTGAGTTACTTTTTCAATTTATATATTAGGGATAAAAAAAACTAAACGAAACAAATAAATCCACCCAAATCTGGTGCTTAATTTGTTCTAATGTAGCCAAATATAGCTTGCTGTTCTAAGTCTTCCCTCTTTCCAATTTCAACAGTGACATCAATTTCTGGAGAAAGAAGCTTGTTTGGGGGAGTGTGCTCTTTGCATGAACTGCTTGGCACCATTGAGGATTTTCTCATCAACGGGACAGTTGTTGATTACAGCAATATATCTTCAGAGACATTGAATGAGTGGAATTCAAAATGCGATGTTGTACCTTGTGACAAAGAGCCGAAGTTCTCCACTAAATTAGCTACAGTGGAGCAGTTGCTGATCGGGAGTGCTTTGCTATCGTCCATCTGTGTATCAACTGGGCATGTCGAGTTTGTCTGTGACACTTCCTTCAATCTTTTACAGAAATCTGGATGTGATGCTGCTCGTCTATTGACCATACTTCATGTCTTTGCTCGCATCGTTGGGGAACAGTATTTCTCTGTTAGCGACTATGGTTTGACCATGAATGTGGTGAGATCAATAGTAGGCTGGCTTGAAAGAAGTTCACGGGTTACTCCAATTCATACTTGTCTTTCATCCAATGAAGCTACTAGACTTCAGTTTGACGGATGCACGAAATGCCCATTTGGCGCAGTATCGGTAGATATAGTTACATCTGTGCTACTGGAAAAACTCTGGAGTTCTGTTGATTCTGGAGCCATACAACAGCATAGAAGGCAATCAAATAGCTCTTCTGAGGCCAATGTAGTGTATCGTGAGCACTATGAAGTTGACTCAGGTATTAGTCAGTCAAACTCTATCATGAATGCGACACTAGGTGATACAAGCAATGTCTTGTCATTATTGGAGCTTGTGGCCTGCAAGATGGTATGCAGTTTCCTTAGTTTTCCATTTCTTTCTTTTGGTGTACTTTCGTTTTGTTTTTTAATTTTGTGCAGCTCGTGTGTTGAGAAATACTCATTTAATTCTCTTCTGTTTGCTATGAGTCTGGATATGAACTAGTAGCCACTGAAAGTTTGTTTTTGGCTCTTCTGAAGGCTTATATTGTACCAAGTACTAACTGCGTTCTCTATGTATGAAGGGTTGGGAATGGACGCAAAGCAAAATAGTGCCCGAGCTGCTGGAAATGATGGAGAGACCTCTGTCAAGCACCTTCCAGATTGCTGTTCTTCTTTTCATTGGTCAACTTGGGAGGTATTTCACCACCACATCTATGCTATTGTTATTTCTGCTGATCATTCTTTTATATACTCAGAAGTCAACGTGCCTACTCTACATCCTGGATTTTTATACTTAAATACCAAGATTGCTATTTCCCGTCGTGTGAATTCGACAATTGTCCTTTGTAAACCTTAAATGGAAGCACCATCTTTTCACTAAGTTTTACAGATGATACTTAACAAACATTTCATTCAGGAGTCACAAATGATATCCTTATGTAGGAGTTATACTTTATAACATGGCTGTTGCTTAATAATCTGCTGACAGTTCCGTATTTCACATTGTTCAGGTTTGGGGTTGCTGCTTCTGGTTACGAAGATGCAGGAGTCGAGAGCCTGAAAAGCAAACTATCTGGCTTCTTGCGCCAACAGTTGACCAAGGAATCTATTATCCCAGTTCAAATGGCCACCGTCGCATCTCTGCTTAGGCTTCAACCTCTCGGCTTTGAGCAGGTCACTGATGAGAATTTCAGTTGCTTGGCAGATGCTGCAGGTCAGCCTGACGTGATACGTCTTGTCAGAGACTGGATTTGTCGTTTGAGCAAGGATCAACGTACCACCTCTCTCAGCTTCCTACAATCTCAGATTGCAGGCTCATGACTTCTGCAATGGGGGATCGCAGTTGATTTTTTTGACCAGAAACCTTTCGGCATTAGCTCTTTTACGGCTTCGGTGGAGCTTGAGGAGTAGTGGCGCTGGAGATGCTCTGCTAATCCCGTTCTTAATTTTGCATTTTTCCTGTGCACTGAGCATAACTGTAAATTTTTGTCAGGGCATTTTGCGGTTTCCGAGTAACGTTGGGCTTTTGGGTGGAGCAGAGCTTTTTTTAACCTCAAGTTCACCTGAATTCGGCATAGATGGTAATACAAATTTAAATTATTCCTGTAGGCGGTAGGTGAATGGGTACCGTAAAAGGGCTCTTTCATTGGCATTATTTACTGTCTCAATTACGTTGCAATATTCTCTTGTACTCACTCTTCTACCGATTTACGATTTATCTATTTTTAAAAAAAGAAAGGTACCGTAAATAGCTAAATACGTTAGTATGATGAATTGTAAGAAGCAAGTAAAGGCAGCAGGCCTTCTGCTGGTCATGATGGCTGCTGCCTGTATGCTCCAAATTATTTTATTTCCATGTTTGTTGAAATGGCTCTATCAAGCTCCCTTTTATACTCTCATCTATTGATGAAAGTAAACGAATATGCTGAGGTATTGTTACTTTCTGGATTACGCCTCAAACGTTGCAAGTCATAGGGAGTTTGTTAGAATGTGGTCAGAGCGCTTTGCTTTCATCGGATTGGGTCAGATGTTTTAGAGTTGATGGATGGACTTGGTGACATTTCGTAAATAGGAACTCATTATATCCGTATGATAGCTGCTAAGTGTCCATTTCAAATTCAAGGAGCGATAAGAATGTGCTCACAAGTCACAACGCCTTTCGTCGGATCGCGAGTGAATGCTTTAAAGTCGTTGGATGAACATGACAACATTTTTATATTGTTCACCTCAAATTCAACTCGTGGCAAGCACTGTGAACATGTTCTCACATGTGCTATATAAGCACCATCCATAGCCGATTTGACTGGAGAACTCGCTATCAAGATCTACCACAACCTGCTCGCGTTGAAAATGGCACCTCCTCTGCTTCTCTTCATTCTTCTTCTTCCTCTACTCTCACCTTCCCTTGTAGCATCTTCACTTCCACCTTCATGGCAATCCAGTGAATCCACCTTTCACCAATGTCTCAACGATAACTCCAAATCTCCACTCCCATTCTCCGAAACTTTCTTCACCCCTGCCGCCAATTCCTCTGCTTTCACCTCCGTCCTTTCAAACCCTGCTCAGAACCCCCGCTACTTGCTCCCTACCGTCCCCAAGCCCCTACTCATCTTCCGCCCACTCCGCATCTCCCACATCCAAGCCGCCGTCATCTGCGCCAGAAAGCGCCGGTTCCACTTCAGAGTTCGCAGCGGCGGCCACGACTACGAGGGTCTCTCCTACGCCGCCGAAATCGAGTCCCCCTTTTTCGTTCTAGATCTCTCCAAGTTCCGCAAAGTCAATGTGGATGTCGCTTCCAACACCGCCTGGGTCCAGGCCGGCGCCACCACCGGCGAGGCTTATTACCGAATCTCCCAAAAAATCCCCACCCACGGCTTCCCCGCCGGGCTCTGCACCAGCTTGGGAATCGGCGGCCACATCATCGGCGGAGCATACGGCTCCATGATGAGAAAATACGGCCTGGCAGCTGACAACGTCCTCGATGCCCACATAATTGACGCCAACGGCAAGCTCCTGAATCGTCGGAAAATGGGGGAAGACGTTTTCTGGGCGATCCGAGGCGGCGCCGGGGGTAGCTTCGGCGTGATTGTCGCCTGGAAGTTGAAATTAGTCCCCGTCCCTAAAACCGTGACGGTGTTCGACGTTCCCAGGACATTAGAACAGAACGCTACCAAGCTTCTCTTCAAGTGGCAGCAAGTCGCGCCTCATCTCCACGAAGACCTATTTGTTAGGGTTGTGGTCAGCGCCGGCCCGATTGCTAATTCGACCAAGAGAACCGTCACAGCCACGTTCAACGCCCTGTTTCTGGGTAGTTCCGATCGGCTACTGAGAATCATGGGTTCCAATTTTCCGGAATTGGGTCTGAAGAAAAAGGATTGTTTGGAGACGAGCTGGATCCGGTCCGTTATGTTTATTGGGGGAATACCCAACACCGTTGCTCCCGAGTTTCTTCTGCAGGGGAAGTGGTTTCTGACCCCGCTGTTTTTCAAGGCCAAGTCGGACTACGTGAGGGAGCCGATTCCGGTGAAGGCGCTGGAAGGGATGTGGAGGAGGTTGTTGAAGGAGGACAATCCGTTTGCGATATGGACTCCTTACGGCGGGGAGATGGACAGAGTTTCGGAATCGGCGACGCCGTTTCCTCATCGGAAGGGGACATTGTTCATGCTTCATTATGCAACGGGTTGGGCAGACGGGAAGGTGAGCGAGGGTAAACACTTGGATTGGATCAGGGAGCTGTACAGCTACTTGGCTCCCTATGTTTCTAAGAATCCGAGGACTTCGTATGTCAACTACAGGGATCTGGATTTGGGGATGAACAAGAAGGGCAATACTAGTTTTAGCGAGGCAAGTGTTTGGGGTCGGAAGTACTTCAAGAACAACTTCGATAGGTTGGTTCAAGTGAAGACCAAGTTCGATCCTAGCAACTTGTTCAGGCATGAGCAGAGCATTCCGGTCCTTCCAGTTTGATTTGGTATCAAATGGAGGTTTTCAAGTCGGAATTGCTCATTCGGAGCTGTATTAAATGTTGTTATTGTCATATTTATATCTGGTTTGTACTAGGTTATCGATTCCAAACTCTAGATCTCTAGATGAAATGGAAATCTCATATTCGATTTGGTAGAGAGAATTTTCTTCTTCTTTTTACAAGAGGGGGGCATCACTGCATCAGCTTGGTGACATCAGATGTAATTCGCCAGTGGCCCTCACGTACCCGTCTTTGCCATCAGGCTGGTTTAGAGCAAGTGTGCTCCATGCAATATGTTGTTTTTTGTGGTCGGAAAGGAACGATAAAATTTTCAAGGCAAAATACACTTGTGTAGCCAAAACTTTAATGATTTGGCCAAATATAGCCATATTTGGCGAAATACCAAAAATAGTCACTTCCGTCAAATTGTTTGACAGTGTTAGTTAACGTGTTGACTGGACTAACGGAAAAGCTGACATGTCAACCTTTTAGTTAATAAAAATATGATGTGAAATTAGCAGAAAAAATAAAATAAAATAATAAAATATATTTTTTATTATCTCTCTCTCCCTCTCGGTTTTTTCACCTTCCGTTCCCCCAACCATCGCGAACAGATCTGCAAATCTTCAATCTTCTTCCTCTCTTCTTCCTTACGATGCGGGGGGAAGCCAACCAACAATAACAAAACACACAGGAGTCCAACCCCATTAGAATTCTAATTAAAGAGCTTTTTTATATTAAAGTTTCTTCCTTTTCATCAACTTCTTCCTCTTCCCCTCAATTCAGTCGCTTCCTTGTCAGGTACACTTCCATCTCTCGCTCACCTCTTTTTATTCTCCTCTGCAGCTTCTTCGGTTTCCTCTGTTTCTTTTGTTCTTGTTGTTCAATTTGGTGGGGTTGGTTTTTTGTGGGTGAAATTTAGAAATGAAATTCTAATTCATGGAAGTCAGAGTCTTGAAATAAAGCTTGAGGAGCGAAATTATGGCTTCTGTGAAGTATCCTCAACAAAACCAGCTGCAGCAAGATCTGGGCTTTGAAGATTTCCAGTGCTTGAACCCCAGTTCAGCAGAGGATTTCACAGTCACCGAGAAGACGAACTTCTCCACAGTCATGCAAAACAAGGGGTATTTATTCCTGGTGTTCCTGAAGCGATCCAGGCGCGAACGGAGGCAGAGGAGCCCGGCGGCGGTGTAGACAACAGCGGAGAGCCGACACCTGTTCTCTTCACTGCCGGTGCCATCCTCTTTGCTTCATCTTGTCCGCGACCAAAACACAGAATCGACGGTTCTGGAGGCCGGTAGTGGGAGACGATGGCGAACAGTGTAGCGGGGGAAGATCGATTCCGTGGAGAGGATTCCTCTGTCCCTGACGAAGACGACGTCGGCCTAGAATCAGATGGGAAGAAGAGTTATGCGAAGGCGACGACTCGAATTGTGGATTGGGGTAAGTTTGGGAAGATCGAGAGGCTGGGATCGAACATTGGGGGAGAAGAAGAGGGTTCGATCAGATTAGGGATGGGGGAATTTTTTTAAATGACGTGTCATCCACCTGTTAATGAATGCTGAGGTGGAAACGAAAGAGAGGCTGAGTTGGAAGCCAGGTCAGCGAATCCGTTAATTTGACTGACGGTGTCACTAACACTATTAAATTATGTATCGGAAATGGCTATTATTGTCATGAAACTTTCAAAATTCTGGCTATTATTGGTATTTCCTCAAAAGTGGCTATTATTGTCACAAACGTCAAAGTTTTGGCTACGCAGATGAATTTTGCCAATCTTCAATGACAAAGCATGTTCAGCTAAATGTATTTGCATGAGAGTGATTAAAGCATTGGTAGAATGGATAAAAGCAACAGGGAAGGTGGATCGTACTCAAGCTGAAGGCTGGAGAATCTTCTTTGGGTAATACTTAGCTGCAACCTAGGTTGCCGCCTGCTCCTGCTACCCCTCCACATGCTGTCTCCTCATTGACTATCTATTTTATTTTTCATTTTCCAAAACTTCACAAAATCCCATTTAATTTTACCAACGCGGTTTATCAATTTCACGGCCACCACGCCCAGTACGCCGGTGAGGATTTTGACCGGACACAGCTTGGGGGATTGTTTGGCGATTCTTGCCACATTCGATCCCATTGAAACAGTGTCGTATCTGACACCACTCTGGTTACCGGCAATCGTGTACGAAAGTCCGCAAAAAGGAAAGAGAGCATTAGACGAAAGGGTGAAATCGCTCTGTCAACCTAAAAATCCTTCACGTACAGAAGAAAACCGACCTTCTGATGTATTACCTTGGGCCACTGCTAGGCTATGTGTCGACATTGGCGACAGATCTGGTTATCGACGCCAAGGGAAATCATCCACAAGGCAGACTCGAGCCAAAGGAAGGGGATACGACTTTTTGTGCAAAAACAGAGTTCTAGAGAGAGAAAGTCCGAAGAACAAACCCTAGGAGCTATTTGGAGTGGATTTCTCACCATTAAAGCTCAGATTGAATCCCCAGGAGTGAAGATCGACATCCTAGAGCATATTATTCCCATCTTTATGAGTATGACTGCTTTGAATTCTGTTTTCCCCACTCTCTCTCTATGGAGTAGACCTTTCTCTCATTTCGGTATGAAGAATTCTAGTTCCATGTGTTAGGGATTTGAGTTGAATGACTTTTGGATTGATATACTGTTTGATTATAATTGATTGAAGTGTGTTTATTGAGTCAATTGAATCCTGATCAAATTCTCATGATTTCTGCTGCAACCTGAGATAGATAGAATATGATTAGGTTGTTAGAGCTTCTTCTATTGATAGAAGTGGATTGATTATACGAGAGTTAGTCAATCCATTGCTTTGTAATGGAATCCAATTCCAGTAGTGGAGTTCTGTGTTAACTGCCTTAGCTTTCTATCTTGGTGAAGACTAGTCGTCTGCCGCTTAGTCTGTCTAAGAGGGCTTGGTCAGCTTAAGAGATTCCAAGCTACTGTCGTATCTTCTGCAGTTTAATCAACAGTAAATCCACCTAAAGAAATTACAACTTGGATCTAACTAAGGAGCTAGGGGGACTCATTCCCGAGTGACTCTTCTCTTGCTTCAGGAAACCGGACTATTTACTGCTTTCTTTCTGATTTACTTTGAATTCAACTTCACTCACTTAGTCTTGCTAGATAATAGATAATCACGCAGTAGGCAGTAGATCAAGACCCCGAGTTGATAAATTAAACTGACCACTATTATGCATTTCTGGACTACGATTATACTTGGTCGTAGTTTGGTGTTGTGTCATAGCGTGACAAGTTTTTGGCGCCGTTGCCGGGGAACTCTAGGTTATTGTAGAAACGTGAAAATCTGTTACTTTAGCGTTTTATTTACTGCATTTACTCTCTTCCACCCGTGTGCCTTCACGGGTTGCTTTTGCTGATTGCGTGCAGGTAGTGCATGACCCGTAGCTAGTCGGGAGATCTACTGCCATTGGACCAGGAGATTGAACGAACCTGTCGTATCCTCAAGCGGACTTTGAAGGCACGACTGGTTGCGGAGGAAGCTTTGGAGAAACTGCACATCACCGAGAAGGAAGAAATGGGTGAACCACAGAACAATGATGTGGTCATTCTCGAGGAGCATACCATGGGCTATTACTGGACCGCCTGCGCCGCAGACATGAGGTCCCCCATCTAAAACCCTCAAGTTGATGCCAACAGCTTTCAGCTGAGTACCTCTGTCATCACCATGTTGCGCGGCTAGGTGGTATTCCATGGAAAGGAGGGGGATTGTACCAGATCGCACCTTCGGCGATTCCATGAGCTGATTGATGGGATCAAGATAAATGGGGTCCCTGCCGATGCGATTCAGTTGATATACTTCCCATTCACTCTGGAGGGGCAAGCCAAGGAGTGGCTGGACACTCGGCCTCCGGGATCGATTTCGCCAATCTGGCGGACAAGTTCCTCACTAGCTATCATTCTCCATCAAAGACAGCGGACCTGTAGAAGCAGATCACTCATTTTGCACAGGAGGAGGATGAAACCATTCGGGATGCTTGGAAGATATACACTAGTCTCTTTTTGAAGTGTCTCAATCATGGTTTCAATGACGCCTTCAAGGTGGGCACCTTCTACCACGCCCTCTTCCCCTAAGACAAGCAGCTAATTGACTCGGTTTATGGCGGGAACATGCTGACTAAGACGCCACCGCAGTTAAATTGACTCTTTGAGGATATGGCAGAGCAAAGATATGATTGGGGTACAACTAAGAGAGCGAGGCGAGTACCAGGCAGGGGTGTACATGCTATGGACACCCAATCATCTTATTTGGTTCAGGTTGTTTCTAAGCTGGTCTCGGCCATCGATCATACTGGGATGGTTCCAGGGATAGGACAACATCAGGTAATGCGTTGCCAATGGTGCGAGAGCTCCCACCATACTGTAGAAGACTGCCAGGCGATGAGGGAGTCGACTACACCCCAGGAGTAGTTGGACATCATCAGCAATGTCAGGCGTTTCGACCCCTACAGCAACACTTATAACGAGGGGTGGCACCAGCATACCAACTTCTCCTGCAGTGGAAATAATCCTAAGCCACTAGTCTCCCAGGGACCCCCAGGCTTTCAGAGACCTCCTTACCAGCCAAGACAAGGGCAATTCCAGCAACAACAGCAGCCTCTCTATCCGCCCAGATAGGGGCAAGTTCCTCCTTTGTCACAGATGAGGCCATTTCAGCAGCCAGGTGCAGCTCCCGCAATCCTAGTACGGAGCGATACTATGGCCGATTTGGGAGATCTGGTGGGTTCTCTGGTCACTTCCAGTGCCAATAAGTTCAGCAACATCGAGAAGTTCATGGAGAAAGTCTCAGGTAAATTCCTGGAGCTTGAAGCTGGCCAGACAAACACGCAGGTTGTACTGCGGGATATCCAGACCCAGCTCGGAAGTGTGGCACAGGCTGTAGCATAGAGGATTCAGGGTACTTTACCCGGTCAGACCATTCCCCATCCGTAAGACCCAAATGAACACTGCCAGGCCATTACTACCATGAGAGGGAAAGTGACTACAGATCCACCTGTCCAGGCCCGATAGGAGAGAGAGAAACCAGCTTCAGCACTTCCAGCTAATGAAGAAGAAATGGAGGAGGAGATTGAGGTGCCTGCTCTTAAGGCACAACCAGTGGTGAAGGAGTATGTCTCTAAACTTCCCTCTCCTACTCGGTTGCACAAAGACCGACTGGAGACTGAGTTTGCCAAGTTTATGGCAATGCTAAAGCAGGTGAACATCATTATGCCTTTCCTGGAGGCATTGTCGAAGATGCCCAAGCATGCTAAATTCATGAAGGATCTCCTCACCAACAAGAGGAAGCTTGGAGAGCTATCGACGGTGATGCTCAACGAGGAGTGTTCTGCCATCCTGCAGAACAAGCTACCAGAGAAGCGCAAAGACCTAGGGAGTTTTACTACCCTTGCATGCTTGGTGGTTTGCATAAGGGAAGTCCTTGACGGATTTAGGCTAGCATAAACGTAATGCCATATAAACTGTTTAAAAATCTAGGCCTAGGTGAACCCAGTAATACTAGGATGAGCATTCAACTAGTTGATAGGTCCATTGTGCATCCTAGGGGCATTGCAGAGGACTTGATAGTCGCAGTAGGGCCCTTTTCATATCCTGTTGATTTTGTTATTCTTGACATAAATGAGGATGTGGAGGTGTCTTTAATTCTGGGTAGACCTTTTCTCGCCATCGCCAAGGCGCTTATTGATGTGAATGATGGAAAATTAATTTGAGGGTTGGGGGTGAACAAATAACCTTCTCTGTTTCTGATAATATGAAACACCCACATCTTCATGATGATCTGGATTACTGCGATGTTATTGCTGATTTTGAGACCGCACTCGCCATCACGAGTGCGGGTACTGACGGTTTCCTTGAGCGTTGTCTTTTGCTAGGGGAACAGGCATCGCAGGAGTTGCAGCTGGAGGAGCAGCTCGCAGAGCTAGAAGAGGCTGCGATCGAGGGATGAGAGAAGCCATTCAAGCCGATCCCTATCTCGCCCTGGATCGCCACTAGAGCTGGAGCTTAAGCCCATCCCCTCTCACCTGGAGTATGCATTTCTCTGGGAGGTAAATAAGCTCCCGATCATTATTAGTTCGGAGCTGACCCCCGATCAGAAGAGCAGACTGGTGGCTCTGTTGAAGAAGTATGTTCGGGCCATGGCATGGAAGATAACTCACATCAGAGACATTAGCCCATCCTTCTTCTCCCACAGAATTCTGATGGAGGATGAGGTTAAGCCAGTCAGGCAGCCGCAGCAGAGATTGACTCCTAGCTTGAAGGCAGTGGTCCGGGCAGAGATTGTGAAATTGATGGATGTAGGTATAATCTTTGCTATATCTGTTTGAAAGTGGGTCAATCCCACCCAGGTGCTCCTGAAGAAAGGCGGGATGGTTGTGGTCCAGAATGAAAAGAACGAGCTTATCCCGATGCAGACTGTGACTGGATGTAGAGTCTGCATCGATTACTAGCGCCTGAACGACACCACTAGGAAGGACCATTTCCCCTACCTTTCATTGATCATATGCTAGAGAGGTTGGCTGGTCATGATTTCTACTGCTTCCTGGATGGCATGTCTAGATATTTCCAGATTCCCATCGCGCCAGATGATTAAGTGAAGACCACATTCACTTGCCCCTTTGGTACTTTTGCTTACTGGAGGATTCCATTCGAGCTATGTAATGCACCGGCGACCTTCCAACGGTGTATGTTGGCGATCTTCGACCGACTGGTTGGAGAGATCATAGAAGTCTTCGTTGGACAACTTCTCGGTTTATGGAGACTCCTTCACTCGTTGTCTTCATAACCTGGAACTTGTCCTGGAGAGGTGCGAGGAGACTAATTTGGCACTAAGCTAGGAGAAGTGCCATTTTATGGTTCGTGGGGGGATTGTTCTCGGGCACAAGATCTTCAAGCAGGGGATTGAGGTGGATCGCGTAATGATTGAGAAGATCAGTAAGCTACCTCCTCCCATTTTTTTTAAGGGGGTCTGCAGCTTTCTGGGTCATGCAGGCTTCTATCAGCATTTTATTAAAGATTTCTCAAAGATTGCCCTGCCTTTGACCAAGCTGCTGGAGAAGGATGCACCATTTCATTTCACTCCGGAGTGCACAGCTGCATTCGAGACCTTGAAGGAGAAGCTTACCCATGCACCCATCATGGTGACTCCTGATTGGTCTCTTCCATTTGAGCTGATGTGCTATGCGAGTGATTTTGCAGTCAAAGTTGTTCTGGGTCAAAGACGTCAGAAACACTTCAAGCCCATTTACTACACGTCGAAGACCCTGAACGATGCACAGGAGAACTACATCACCACTGAGATGGAGCTGCTCGCTGTGGTGTATGCATTTGACAAGTTCCAACATTACCTGGTGCTCTCCCATGTGGTGGTCTACACAGATCACTCCGCCATTCGCTATTTGATGAGCAAAGATGATGTAAAGCCTAGACTCATCTGATGGATCCTGATGCTGCAGAAGTTCGATATTGAGATCCGGGACAAAAAGGGAGCCGAGAATGTTGCTGCAGATCATCTATCACGATTGGAAGCCTCTCCGGTGGACAATTTCGTTGAAGAGATCAATGGCTTTTTCCCGAGTGAGCGATTGCTGGCGATGACTTTGGTAGAGAGCGTCGCCCCTTGGTATTTTGACTATGCCAATTATCTGGTAGGCAAACAGTCGCCTAAGGGGATGGCCACTCACGCCAAGCGCAAGTTCTTCTCCGATCTGAACCATTATTTATGGGAGGATCCTTACCTCTTCATGATCGGAGCAGATGGCGTGATCCGGCGCTGCGTTATGGAGCATGAGATGGGAGACATCCTATCTCAGTGCCACGAGGGACCTACCGGCGGTCACCATGGAGTCGCACGGCGTGGAAGGTACTACAGTCGGGCTTCTACTGGCCCTCACTCTTCAAAGATGCAGATACCTTCGTACGACAATGCGATCACTGCCAGAGGTCAGGTAACATTTCTTCCCGGGATGAGATGCCCCAACATATATCTGTCGTTTGTGAAATTTTTTATGTTTGGGGCATCGATTTCATGGGCCATTCCCTCCACCTTTTGGTAATTTGTATATACTAGTAACAATGGATTACGTCTCTAGCTGGGCAGAAGCTCAAGCCATGCCCACCAATGATGCAAGACGTGTCTGCTCATTTCTGAAGCAGCTATTCTCCCGGTTCGGGACTCCTCTCTCGCTATGATGTTTCACATAAGGTGTTGGTGGCTTACCATCCCCAAACGAATGGTCAAGCTGAGCTGAGGAACCGGGAGATTAAACGAATACTTGAAAAGACGGTGGATCAATCTTGAAAAGATTGTTCCACCAACCTCGATGATGCTCTCTGGGAGTATAGGACAACCTACAAGATCCCAATTGGTACTTCACCATATCGGCTTGTTTATGGAAAGGCTTGTCATTTGCTGGTTGAGCTAGAGCACAAGGCCTTCTGGACCCTCAAGCTACTCAACCTAGATTTGAGTGCTGCAGGTACTGAATGTAAGTTGTAGCTGCTGGCGTTGGAGGAATGGCGTTACCACGCCTATGAGAATACACGGGCTCTACATGGAGCGCACCAAGTGTCTCCACGATGCTCGGTTGAAGGGCCCTGAAGAGTTTCAGGTTGGTGATCGCATTTTTCTCTATAACACATGCCTGAAACTCTTCTCGGGCAAGCTGCGGTCCAGATGGTCGGGACCATTCACGGTCACCCAACTGTTCACGCATGGTGCGGTGGAGATCAGCAATGCTGAAACTAAGCCATTTAAGGTGAACGACCACCTTCTCAAGCTGCATTTGGGAGGTGATGTGGAGCGCGCAGAGCTGCTGATCGAGCTCGAGGACCATTAGTTTCTCTATCGGCGTCCAGCTAAAAGACGGTAAAGAAGCGCTAGTGGGGAGGCAACCCCACCACGGTTTGCATTTCTTTCTTTTTTCCTTTTCAACTTTGTCGGATTTTGAGTCTTCGAGTCTGTTTGGAGTCCATCTGGAATGTACTTCGTGCCCTGGGTGGTCTGTTTTTCTCTGTGGTTGTGGGTTTTTCGAGCCGAGGCACGAATGGGGTTGGATGTCGGAATGGCGGTTAAAATTATTTGGCAGTGGGAGCCTCGACAATGAAATTACGGACACCAGGGATGCAAATTACGACCGTAATTTGATTTTTTTGCCCGTAATTCACATTTCTCCAGTGGAGGCTCACGACTTTGAAATTACGAGCATGAGGGACTAAAATACGACCGTAGTTTGATCAAAGAAGGAGGAGGCTCGCGACAATAAAACTACGGGCTCAAAAGGGAGAATTAATGTCGTAATTCATGCCCGTAAATCGCTCATGTACTTTAAAAATCAGCGACGGTCATATTCTCTCTCTCCCCCTCACTTTTCTAATCAAGTTCTCTCTCCTGTTCACCGGAAAATCGCCTCCTTCATCTTCTTTGGCGGTTTTCCGACCATATCTCCTTCCCTAGACCTCCAAATCTGAAACCGAAAACACCCTCGTGCTCCTCTTGTCGCCGCGCACATTCCTCGACTACTGGGTTTGAGTTTGGCGGTGGTTTGGGTTGCCGGAAAATCGCGCCTCCCCGACACTCTTTCGGCCTGATCTCCCTCCTCCAGCCTCCAATCCCAAAACCACGACCACCACTGCGTTCCTTGCGTCTGAGTACTCGTTCCCCAGAGTTTTGGTTCATTTTGTTGCTGCTCAAGTCGTCGGCGATGAAAATCCGGCGAGCTTTCCGGCGATTTTAGTGGTGTTTCTCCTTTTCCTCATCTTTCCCGTGATATCTCCTTGAGCCTCCACGTGTGTGTCTCTCTTTATATTGTCTAATTTTGGAGGATTGCTATTTAAGGTTCTAGGTGAGGAATTTGGTATTGGAGCTCTATTTGAATGCATTCGGTAGGCATACGGTCTTGCATGCTCTATTGATCATATTTAGTTCATTTAACCCAGTTGGCCTACCATTTGCATGTTTGTAATGGTGGTTTATCTTGCTTGATGTGGAGCATAGACTCGTTGAGGCATTTGCTTGGTGGAGTGTTTTTTGTTCTGCATACCTCACTTGGAGCCTAGTCCGTTGTTTGAATTTTCCTATTCGAGCGCTCCAATTGCAGTTTATCTAGATTGATCGAGAGAATTGATTATTGTAGGCTTGAGTGGTGGAGTTTGATTTTGGATATGAATGTTTACCTCACTCGGAGCCTAATCCACTGTCCAAATTTTCTTATTTGAGGGCTCCAAGTGCGGTTTATCATGCAACTACTCTTGGTGTCGCCTCCTCTGTCTTTCTGAGCCAACTTATCTGGAGCTATTATTGGAGTTCTATGCCTCATTTGAGCACTTCCCAATCCGAGCGGGCACCCACGGTAACGCCATCCACTTCACCCTCGCTCCCTCAGTTATGATGACTTTGGTCAGGCCCTGGGGCTTCTCCCGCTGTTTTCCTGCCACCTTGCCATCGAGGAATCCGATACTCCTGCCTTCCAGGACCAGAGGTTCTTCGAGAGGATCTGCCTTTCGAAGTTTGCTGGAGCTGTGTTCACGCCGGGTGCCACAACTGCTACTCAGCTGCGCCTTGAGTGGCGCATCCTCAACCAGCTGTTGGGAAAGTCCTACACCCCTAGCGGGGCTCCACAGTCATCTCCAGCTTCACACTTTGTCTTTCCTGCACTCGATGAGCCAGGAGGAAGATAATCTCCACTTGGCCTCTGTCATTGCCAGGACAGTATCCAAGGCTTCTCGTTGCAGTCGTGCTTTTGCTTGTGGGCCGGTGGTCACTGCTTTGGCCCGGTACTACGAGATCAACCTCACCGAATTCATTGTGGTCCAGGCCCTATCACCTTTTACCCGGGACATCTTTCGGCACCAGCTGTTACTTCAGCGTGATGGGGATGTGACCTGGATTCGGGGACTCCCTCGACCTCTTCCTCGTGTACCAGAGGATGCTGAGCCCCCCGAGGCGAGTGATACTGGAGCTCGTCGTGGACCCCGTTGGACTGCCCGCTGTGCACCGACTTCTGCAGCTGGCGCATCCACTTCTGCTGCCGGGCCTTCTGCTGCTGCCCCCACGACCTACATTGCTGAACAGCTGGCGGCCATTGCTCGTCAGAACGAGCAAATTCTAGCTGGCTAGGAGCACCTCAACGCCCGCCTCGATCATGAGTGCGATGGTCGCCGCCGCATCATTTCGGCTCAGCATTATATGATGCACTACTAGGACATGGACCCTGCTGTTGTTAGCTACCACTGGCAGCCTTCCCCGGGGCATGAGGATCACTACCCACCTCCAGCTGGCGATGAGAACTAGGCTGGCTCTGACTGCTGACCCATCGACTATACTTTTCTTTCTTTCGAGACTGAGACACCATGTTGTGTTTGATTTCTCTTTTCCTGTTTATTTGGATTGTAGACTTGGAACTATGGTTTCTTTCACCCAGTGTGTGTGTGTGTGTTTTCATGCCTCTATCTCTATGCCATTTGGACTGGTCCCCTTCCCTTCCCTCTGCTCCATTGAGGGCAATGTCGAACTTAAGTGTGTGTGGGGGGGGGGGGGGGAGTGCTTTGTATTTATTAGAAAATATGTATGCGTGTTTGGAGCCTAGTCCGCTTTCTAAATCTTGAGATTTGAGGGCTCCAAGTACTGATGTTTGCATGATCATATGGGCACTGTGGTTTATGTGGTGAATCGATTGGCTGTTAATATTGATGCATGACAACTTGATTGGGACTAGTACAACTGTTAATAATGCCTGAGACGTGCAGTACAGTTGTGTAGGGGTTCAGTTTTTTAACTGTTTGCTTACCAATTGCGACTTGGATTGATCACTTATTTTTTACAGTCGTTCAAGCATCTAGTTCAGGGAATCAGAATGAGAGATAGAGCATATAGGTAGCCATGTGAGATTTGAGCCTGCTCGTTTCTTTCTTGTGTGATAGATCCCTCTTCCATGATGTGTAGCATTCACATTGTCACTAATTAGGATGATGGAGGCATAGGATTAGTCCACGACCAAATTGATTGTCCTGGTGTGTCATACCCCCCTAGTCAGCCCCTTTGAGCCGTGTGACCTTCTTTCTTTCGGTCTACAATGAAAAATCACCCTTTTGCATCTCTTAGAGGTTCCACAGAGTGGTTTTGCATGATCTCTGTTGTTTCTGCTATAAATAATATGAGGGTTGGGGTAGTTCTTAAAAGTTGGGCATGTGTTCGGAAAAATGTGTAGAGGTGGTAAAAAAAATAAAGAAAAACAATGAAAACAAAAGATAGCCACCATAAAAATCTGAATCATGCTCATTAAGTAGTGTTTCTTAGCAGTCTAGCATAGAAATACTAACATCATTGTGACCTCCTTCTCTCTTGTACTCTAAAGAACTGGATTAATGAAGAATAGCAGAAGGAAAGTAAATGGTTTGAATGATTGGAACTGTGGAACCTTGTGTTATAAATTCTTCCACCACCTAAAAGGCCTTTTCCCCATGTCCAAGACCCTGGCCAGTCATATGAACCCGTGTCTAAGACCTCCTGACTAGTTAGTGGTGACATCTGATATGTGAACTCTAGCATTTAAAGGTTGCCATCATGGTGAAGAGACATTAGGATTGAGAGAGTAAGCATGCGCATCTTTCTCATCAAATTGTCCCGACCCCACTGGTCGAGAGTGAGCAATTCATTTCATCATACTCTTTACATTCTTTACCCCAGTGAGGACCTATATTGCTCAGTCTTGATTATGATGTCTTGAGTTTTATGCATGAGGTGATTGTCTTGAATAAGTGGTTAAGTTGAGTCTATGTTGGTTGCTGAACAGAAGGGAGACTCTTCATTTACTCGATTTTGCTGCACTCGAATGCCATCTGTGGTGGTTGTCTTGGTTTCCGTTGAGGTTGTTCATGTTTTGATGTCTAAAAGCTAGTACGATTCACGTGTGTTGTGCCTATATGATATGTCCCCAAAGTTTGCATGATTAAAATGGTTTGAGCTTACCTTGTATTTGACTTGGTTTGCTTGGGGACAAGCAAATGCTTAAGTGTGGGGGAATTAGATAGCGTCGTATTTGCACATGTTTGCACTCTAGTTTCCCGACCGCTTTACCTCGAATTTGTGGTTCATTGGCCTATTTTATACTAGGTTGTGCTATTTTGTCACATGACAGGTCCTAGCAGGTAAAAGGAGGCAAAGGGCGCAAGTTTTGGGTCATTTGGAGGTCATTTGGCGATTCAGAGTGCAAAATACGGTTGTCTCCTGAAGGATTACGACCGTAATTTGTTAAGTACTGGGGGTATCTCCCTAAATACGAATGTATTCTATGCCTCATAAGCTTAAGTAAAACACGCGTTTTGGCAAAATACGGGCATGAGTGAATTACAATCGTATTTCTGCCCGTGTTTCGCCCAGAATCCGGTTGATAGAGGCAGACTCGAGCCAAAGGAAGGAGATACGACTTTTTGAGCAAAAACAGAGTTCTAAAGAGAGAAAGTGCGAAGAACAAACCCTATGAGCTATTTGGAGTGGATTTCTCACCATTGAAGCCCAGATTGCATCCCCAGGAGTGAAGATTGACATCCTAGAGCAGATTATTCTCATCTTTATGAGTATGACTGCTTTGAATTCTGTTTTCCCCCCTCTCTCTCTCTCTCTCTCTCTCTCTCTATATGGAGTAGACCTTTCTCTCACTTGGGTATGAAGAACCCTAGTTCCATGTGTTAGGGATTTGAGTTGTAAACACTTTTGGATTGATATATTGTCTGATTATAATTGATTGAAGTGGGTTTATTAAGTCAATTGAATCCTGATCAAATTCTCTTGTTTTCTGCTCAACCTGAGATAGATAGAATCAGATTAGGTTGTTAGAGCTTCTTCAATTGATAGGAGTGGATTGATTATACGAGAGTTAGTCCATCCTTTGCTTTGTACTGGAATCCAATTCCAGTAGTGGAGTTTTGTGTTAACTGCCTTAGCTTTCGAGTCCGGATCTGGTGACTAAGGGGGTGTCCTTAGTTACTCGACTAAGATCCCCTAAGCCTTTGGATTGATCTAATGGTTCAGATAAAGTGTTCAATTATTATTAAATGAAAAGGGTAGTTTTGCCATTATCAAAAATTCATTACATCCTAATTTCAGTTTTGTTTTATTTATTTCTTTTTTTTCCTTCCTCTCCAACCGTCTCCTCTTTTCCCGTCCACAGAGAGAGAGAGAGAGAGAGAGAGAGAGAGAGATGTGCGATGTTAACGGCGACGGTGGTGGAGGAGACAGAAACACCCAGAGGCGGGTCCGTCGGAGAATGGCAGCGGCGGCAACGATGGATGAGAGAGAGGCGGCAACATCGATTGAAAGATAGAGAGAGAGGGGCAGCAATGGTCGTCGTCGTTGAGAAACAGAGGAGAGAAACAGGCGATGGTGGAGGAGAGAGAGAGCGTCGACAACGGGGGAGGAGAGAGAGGCGGCACGATGATGGAGAGAGAGAGGTGGTGACGGCAGTAGAGAGATTCGACGGCAGCATCGGTGGAGAGAGAGTCGACGGCGGCGACAACGGTGGAGAGGGAGGGAAGAACAGTGATTTGTAATGCAAGTGTTGTCGGTTTGTATTGTTAGTATTTTTGTACATAATGTCAGTGTGATTTGTATGTTTTGTAAAAATGACAAACATGGTGCACAAAAATAACAAAGCTTACAAACATTGCAAAAGAAACCGACAAACATTACAAAAGTAATAAACCTTATAAACATTACAAAAGAAACCGACAAACATTACAAAGCATACTAACATTACAAAATTACACTACTTACAAATACAAATCGGTAAAATTGTATTACAAATCAATGAATACAAAGTATACAAATCATAACATAAAAGTATACAAACTAGAGCAACAAATATTATAAATCAAAATATATACAAATTATTCATGTAGACATTACAAACACAACAGACTAAAATAACAAAGTAGAATGCTATACGATACAAACCGAATTGGTATAAACAATACAAACTGAACTTATAAACATTACAATATAGGTTGACAAACATCATGAATTCAGCACTACAAATTACAATATATACTGAACTTACAAACCAATAAATAAAAAGTATACAAAATAGACAAACAAACACTATAAATTACAATATATAAAAATTAGTCTTATAAACATTACAAACGTAATAGATAAAAATGACAAACTAGAATAATAAATAATACAAACTTAATTAATACAAAATTACAAAATAGTCTGACAAACATAACAAACTGTCATTGTCGTTGGAAAAATCCCCAATCGTCAGAAAATCCTCTCCGAAGGCGTGGCGAAAAATCATCGCTAAATGTCCGGCCGGAAAAAATTTGGCCGGCCGGAGGTGCGGGAGGAACGCCGATCGGCGGGACGGAAGCGAGGTGGGAGGGATGGAAGTGACCTATCCAATTATTATTTTAACTGTTAAATAAATAAATTATAAAATTGCCATCTTACCCTTCATTAAACTAGATAAATCTGGACCATTAGATTTTAATGAGGTTCAATGGCTGAGATTGACTTAGTTATGTGACTAAGGCACCCCCCTTTAGTCCCTGATCTTAGCCCTTAGCTTTCTATCCCGGGGAAGACTAGTCGTATGTCAGTTAGTCTGTCTAAGAGGGCTTGGTCAGTTTAAGAGATTCCAAGCTACTGTCAGGTTCGTGTTTCGAAATAAAAGCGATAAAGCTCACCTAAGGTTACTGAAGTCCTCTCTTCAAGTTTTCACACAGTGAATGTTGAACTTTGTCGCCATAAATTACCTCTACATGTATAAATATATGAGATCATTCACCTCCTGCCCAACTACATTACCCGTCCCATCGTCGAGCACTAGCATGTGAAATCCACTTTCCTTCACCATTTTGAATCACCAAAATTGTTTTACCATTCCGCGACACTATTTCCATTTACAGTTTTGACTAAATTGTAAAAGGAAAAGCATCAACACATGGCGAAAGCTTATTAAATGGCTGTTTTTTGCCCTTACACGGAGATGCACATTTCTTTATTTGATTATGAAATTTAAGTGTTGACCTTGATCCGCTTAGAAAAACGGGCCACACACACCCGCGGGGTCGACCCGCTGCAAGGTTACCGGATTGGAGGTCACACGACGTTGTTTTTTACTTTCTTTTACGAATCACTTTTTCAGTTTTTCTATCGTGGAGGGCACTAGCATGTGAGATCCACTTGCCTTCACCATTTTGAATCACCAAATCTGTTTTACCATTTTTCCCGCGACATTATTTTCATTTCCAGTTTTGACTAAAGTGTAATAAGAAAAGGATAAGACATGGCAAAAGCTTATTGAATGGCCTGTTTTTTGTCCTTACACGAAGATGCACATTTTTTTATTTGATTATTAAATGTTAAGTGCTGAATCAATATGACATTTCAATTATCTTATATTGTAAATAAATATTATACAAAATAAATGATTGCGCTGCGGACTGCGCAGCTTGCTAGTTTTAATTATTTCACAATGCTAACATGTTATTTCACAAGAAACTAAGGGGTGATCGTAATTGTAATAGATCAATGTTTTTTTTAAAGATAATTGGATCAAGTTGACTCGTTTGACAACAAAAGAAATTACATTTGTCAATTTGGTCTGGGAAATTCGGGTCGTGAGACAATTTCAATTATCTAAAGATGGAGCATGTAATTCAAATTAGCCAAATTGTCTCGGGTCGACCCACTGTTACATGTTATTTGAAAAATAATGCACGCAAAATTTTACTTTTTACGATAAAACTAAGGAAAAATACTTGATAAATGAAAATTGTGAAAATAGAATAGGTAATTGAGTCTAACTAGTTAGAAGATCAAGTTGAACTAGTTGAAGAAATATCATAATGGGAGAAATATGAATATATGTTGTAAGAAATTAAGGTAGAAGGGCAAGGCAGGGTGGATTGGAAGTAGATACCTCTGTCCTGCCCCACTCTACTATAGGTTGAGTAATACCCGCCCATCGCGAGTAGGGATGGCAATTACCCACCCATGGGTAATTATACCCAAACCCAAGTAGACCCATTGATAATGGATTGGGTATGAGTGAAGTGCATATGAGTTTGGGGGTTTGTAGATGGGTTTGGGTAAGATATGGATATTGCTTCCATAATCTAAATGGGTATGGGTTGGATATGGATATCCATTTACTTGAGGGTGTTTTAACTGCATATGCAAAAATTGGACCTATTTGTAAAACTTGAAAATTTTAGGTACTAAAATGCAAGACCAAAAAAATTTAGGTACGAAAACGTAATTTTCCATCGATATTTTGAGGACTTATACGCAAAAAAAAATTAAATTTAGGTACTAATTATGCATATCTATTAAGTTTAGGTACCAAACTGTAATTTGTATTTGGGCATGAGTACAAACCCAAATCCATTTGTTATAAACTCACCCCAACCCAAAGTAAATGGGTATGGGTACAAACCCATCAAACTCTACCCATATCCATATATTTGGATTTCATACCCAACCCAATTGGGTTGGATAGTAAAATACCCATGGGTATGAGCAAAATTTCATCCCTAATCGCGAGTGAGATTGGATAATATCCGATGTGACGGGTTCAAATTGGCATTCCTATACTGACATTAATCACTTGGGAATGCATAAATTTTATTATGTACGTGGTATGAGTAGAGAATGCAGATAATTTACCTTACTATTTTGGTTGTCGAGTTTAGAATGCATAAATGCAACTCATTTTCCGTTCTTCACTTTTTGGGTTGCATCCTTAGTATCTTTTTATCATTTTATGTAAAGATTAAAGAGTGTCAAGTTGGATTCATCTTATTTCTACCATTTTTACATTTCATCAATAAAATTTTCATGATTCATAAAGAAGAAGAGAACATTAACCAATTAAAATCATTTCACTAGTATCCTCTTATATTGACACCAAGAATAAAAATGAAAAAGTTACTCTCAATTCTCAACCTTGTATTGGCCTGTATTCTTTACTTCTTGTATGCGTACAAAGTACAAACAAAAGGGGAAAAGCCCAGTTGTGCAAAACTAATCCAACCATCAGCTTTACAGTTGACAAATGGAACCCAGTTGAACCACAACAAGGGCCAGCCGGCCAGGCGCAAATTTTTAATTTGGTAGAAAATAGGTGCAATTTTCAAGCTTTGGGAAGTCGGCACCCGGGCTTTCTGGGTCAACGAGCCGAAAAACAGAGGCCTACGGGGTACTGACTTTTATGTTTAAGATGGTCTAGTTACCCGACCCAACTCGATCAACGCAGGTAAAATTCGTGTTGATTGATTTTGGGTCGGGTTTGGCTTTAAACCCGTTCACTATTTATCGGATTGGGTTTGGGTTTAGGTAAATCCATATAATTAATTTTCTAAGTATATTTAATATATTAAACAACTAATCTTATTTATGTTTGGGTTTGGCAAAACCCGACCCAACCCGACCCATTGCCATCCCTAATTGCTTATAGGGGTGGCTATACGGTCCGGTCCGGTTAAATTGGCCCAAATTGATCCGGTCCAGTCCGGTTTTTTTGAAAATATAAGGACCGAAGATTGGATTGGATACAGTCCGGTCTTGATCCGGTCCGGTCTTGACCCGGTCCGGTCCCAATTCGGTCTTGGTTTTATATTGAGATTGTGGGAATTTGAGTGGCCTAAGGCCTAAAAGGGTGAGGAGTTGGTTAAGTTTTGTACTAAGTGCAAAGGTTTGTGACCGTTTATGCAAATTACCCTTAAGTTTTGGATGTTGAGCTCTCTTATCCGGTCTTTATCTGGTTTTTTACCTCAAATCTAAGCCCAAAGATTGGACTGGATTGTTTACTATCCGGTCCCGGTCCGGTCTCGGTCCGGGTTATACGGTCCGGTTTCCGGTTTTTCATCCGGTCCCGGTCCAAATAGCCACCCCTAATTGCTTACACTCAGTTTGTTTAGGAGTGTGATGAAGGGGTGTAATTTTGGGATAAAACCCGCGCGGGTATGGATCGAGGCGGGTCGACCTACTCTTACATGTTATTTGAAAAAATATATCTAAATTTTACTTTGTATGATAAAAATGAAGGGGAAAACACTTTATGAATGAAAAATAGTGATAGTAGAATGAGTAAGTGAGTCTAACAAATTGAAAAATAGACTCCAGCTAGTTGAAGAAAAGTAAAAATAGGAGAAATATGCATAGATACGTTTAGAACTTGAGATAGAATGAGCCAAAAATGGGACGGGCAGGACGGGTCGGAAGTAGATATCCATGCCCCGCCCCCATACTACTGCGGGTCGGATAATATCCACATTAAACGACCATATCACAGATCAGGTCGGATAATACCTGTGAGGCGGGATCAAATTGCTGGGCATAGGCCTATTTATGGCATTGCTTACTCTCTATTTGTTTAGGAATGTGATGAAGGGCTGTAAATTTTGGGGGAATAATGGGGAATTTCAAGGGACTTGTGCATGCTTGAAAAAAACTTGAACAGTAGGAAAGTGATTTTTCTTTAAGATAATCTAATTTGCACTTCACGACAATGTTTTAACACTCATGAAATTGTTGTGCATTGCTATTATGATAGCACAAAACTAAACATTGATATAGTTTAGTAGCTCAGTAAAATTAGAAACTTGTCCGTGAACTTTGGTAGTACATGAGTACTTCATAGAGGTAGAACCGAATGAAATTGATATAGTTTAGTAATCGTCCAATAGAAGTGTGACTCGTGAATATATGATCGTGACTATGTTTTAGAACCTTTTTTTAACATATATCAAAATGGATATCGTTGTGTAGATCACATGAAATCTGATTTTTTGGCGCAAAAATATCTAAATTTGGAGTTCAAATTAAATAAATACGGATCAATTAAGAACAGTAGGGATTAAAAATAAGAGAGACAGAGTGTGCTAGGTGGCACTTCCTAATTGGATTACTAAAAACTTAAAATAAAAACACCGCTCCTTTAATGTAAACTGTTAGATCTACGAAGGAAAAATATAAATTACAATGAAAATAAAAAAATATGTTAAGAAAAAATTTGATTGGAGGGCTGCTGACATGGATGCGTAGGAAGGCTGGAATTTTGAAATTGTGAAATGTAAGTGGAGAAAGTGTTTATTCTATTCTATAGATAGACAGGTTTATATTTATTTCTATTAACCCTATTTACATTCTCTTATTTTTCTTTCCAAACAACAATTTGCCTCTTCACTTACACCTTTTATAATTTACACCCTCCTATTGCTCGAGAGCTTCACCATTATCTCCAGATGTCATGGAGTTTATGAAGATGTAAGTTATGGTTTGTTGTAGTCATTGGAGCTTCGGTTTTTATTTTCTAGATGGATTGCTGTTGAACAGTTGCTCTACGAATTTGCAATTGCTTTGGTGGCGAAGATCTTTAAGGATATGGAATGAGAGAAACTTCAAGTGTTAGAGCACCCACATTGGTATTGCAATCCCAATTGCAAGATGACATGACATGAGTGTTTGCAATTGCAAAACCATTTGCATTGATGTAGCTATCAATTGCATATTTGCAAGCTTGCAACAAATGGAATTGCATATTCAAGTTAAAAGGTCCTAAAAAATGGAGATGTTTTATTTTATATTATTTTCTTTACTATTTTACTTTTGTTTGTAATTTAAACATAATATTTAATTACATATGCAATTGTAAGTTAATTGAATTAATATAGGTGAATGAAAGTGATTTGAGGTGGATTGTAAAAAAATTGAGTTGGCAATAAAGAGAATAAATGCATTTTTTTCAATTGAATTAATTTGGATGCTCTTATTAGTGTCATGGAAGTAGGTGACAAAGGAAGTGCGCCATGTCGGCTCTCCTAATCCAGCATGCATTGAGCTATTAAGCAGAGTATTATATTGATGTAATTACATGTGTTGTACTTCTCGCAAATAACTAGTTGATTCTAATAACTCGAGTTGTTGGGAGAAGTTTAATTTTAAATTTTGGCTTAATTGCAAGTTTGGTCACTCGAATTGCTATAAAATTTCACGTTTGCCACTCAAATTAACTTATTCCATTTATAGTCACTCGAATTAGCTGAACAGTTCAAGTTCGGTCACTCTCCGTTAACCTCCGTTAACTTTGACTGACGTGGCGGTCAACTCTGACAGTTGACCGTTAAATATGTGACGTGACAAATAAAAAATAATTAAAAAATAAAAATTAGATTTTTTGAAATTACACATCATTATCACAAAAAATTATAATTATAAAAAAATAAAAAAAGAAATTACACATCATTATAATTACAAAAAATTAACCTCCGTACAAATGCTGATCTTCTTGTGTTCGACTTCGAGCACATGGGCGATATGAACACTACTACTCTTCAGACCAACGAGAGGGGAGCACTCCTGGCAAAGCATCCGGCCGTCCGCGTCGGCCCTTCGTCGGAACAACACAAGGCGCTGCAAGTGTTCGGCGTCACGATCGACGGCGAGCAACTAGGTGGGCTGGCTCGCGAGCTCAGCGGAATCGAAGACGGGAACAATGTGTATGTCTATGTGAACCGACTCGGGCTCTGCGTAGTCACCAAAATCAACCATCCACAAACCAAGTCCCTGCGGGTCAACGATTGCTTTGGCTGGTCCAAGTACGGCGTGAGGGTGCCTCGAGAGATGATTTACGGGGTCATCGTCGCGAGGATCCGTGACCACGTAGTAGCGGCCGTCTCGGCCACCGATGGCGTTGCTGCCGAAGCCGATGGCGCAGTTGGCCAGGCGCTTGCGGTGGAATTGCCAGTTGGGGTCGCATCGCCAGCAGTCGTCGATGGGATTGCCCGTGGAACAAGACAAGTATCCCAATTTCCTTCTCGCCGTGCTGTTCCTAATGCTCCTGTAAACAAAGATTCATGGTACGTAACAGATTAACAGCTAATCTAAAGAGAGTGGGGAAATATAACGATTAATGGCTTCTATAATGTGGGAGATGGAGCAATTATGGTTGGGAAGGATTTTTTTTTCAATTTTTATAATTATAATTTTTTGTGATAATGATGTGTAATTTCTATAAATTTAATTTTTATTTTTTAATTATTTTTTATTTGTCACGTCACATATTTAACGGTCAACTGTCAGAGTTAACCGCCACGTCAGTCAAAGTTAACGGAGAGTGACCGAACTTGAACTGTTCAACTAATTCGAGTGACTATAAATGAAATAAATTAATTTGAGTGGCAAACGTGAAATTTTATAGCAATTCGAGTGACCAAACTTGCAATTAAGCCTTTAAATTTTATATCATTTACTAACATGTCTTTTCAAACGAAAGCCTACTCATATTGACTTTAAGTTTATTTCATATTGACTTTAAGTTTTCATAAATATGAATACTATGTGGTAAACAAATGGACATTGCTGGAATTCAAACTGAAGATCTATCGGTCACAGAAGGATATGATAGTGTTTTAAGAACCAATTGATCTAAGGGGTCGTCTAGAGGTTATGATTTCAATTGATGTATTTAGCGAATACATGTAATGTGGAGATTTTTAGTAATTTTATTCTTGTTCAATTTGAGTTAGAATGTATGTATTTACTTTTTCTCGACCCACTTATACTCATTCATAATGAAGGATTGACAATCTCTGCCTAAAGTAGAGATTATAAACGAATGATTGTCTACCAAATTTTTATTCTAACTTTGTCCCTTATTATTTTGCTTTATTCCATAAGTGCCCTCATAAAAAAATTGGAGGAGAAGGATTAATAAATGAAGGGAAATTGTGTCTTCTATTCCTAAAAGGTGTTTTGTTTTTATATCAATAAAAAAGTACAATCCAATCCTCCAAACAAAGTATTATTCAAATTCATACATTGTCTAAATGCATATAATTACAATACAATAATTGATTAAATACATCAATTGAGAGAATCGCAACCTCCATACGATCACTAAATAATTCGAATATTAGAAAGATGTTAAATTATGTATCTTATACCATTTATAAAATGCTTTTTTCAATACAAAAAAAGAGTTTATTGTTGTTGTATGTCTATTTTCCGGAATTGAAGCTGGAGGATGTTCCAAAAATGAACTACACTTCTCAAAATCGACCATATCCATGTGGCAAAATCTGTACGTGTGAGGGATCCCGCCGTATTCCAAGGCTACTATATATAAAGATGAAATTCAGACGTCAAACTTTTGCGCCTTACAAATACCCTTCTAAATTACTGTTGGTTCTACAGTTGTCGACTTCGGAAACTGAATTAACAATCCGATGATGCTGAATGTGGTTCATGAGAGAAGTGATCGATAAAGAAGATTGGCTACACACTGGAGACATTGGATTATGGCTACCAGGAGGATGTCTGAAGATCATTGACAGGTGTTAATCTAAAACTTGAACTGCAAGCATGTTTGTTTTATGATGCCTTTCACAACAAGCAAACAATTAAACACCTGGTAGTGGTTGGTACAGAAAGAATAACATTTTCAAGCTAGCACAGGGTGAGTACATAGCTCCCGGGAAGATAGAGAATGTATATGCCAAATGTAGATTCGTCGCTCAGTGCTTTGTCTTTGGTGATAGCTTATGCTCTTCTTTGGTTGTTGTTGTTGCTCTTGATCAAGTTGTGTTGGCAGATTGGGCTTCCTCTTAAGTCTCAACGCATCAAGGTTAGATTTCTGATAAAATTCTCCTCCAAATTCCCATTTTTGCAAGAGATTGATTCTTTTGTATGAATTTCAGTACACCGACTTGGAGCGACTGTGCAATGATCCGAGAACAAAAGCAACCGTTTTAGCATACTAGCATAAGCCCGCTCGCTATCGCTTCGAGTGTAAGCGATAACATGATATTTTGAAGATTGATTGTTTGAATTTTGGCCCAAAAGTAAAGAGCTTGTCATCTACAAGCCATGTAGTCGACGCAACGATGAACTTTAATAAGGGAGAAGGGTCATCGAGCAAATGATTTCTATACTTAATCTTATCTCTAGTTTGTATGCTTTTTGCTTTGTTTTTTTAAGTTCATCTTGGTTCTCCTTATCATGGATTTTCGGGACTAATTGCAGGTTTGAGAAGGTTCAAAGCCAGGTCGAATTAGGTTGAACCCGTAGGTTTGAGTTCAACTTAATTCTCAACCAAAAAGAAAGAAAAATTAACAAACACAAAAGCTGATAAAACTCGCTCATGACCCAAAATTCGGCAACACCATGTAACAAATTCATAACATACCCGGCCCGCCAATTACAAAAGGGAATAAGCATCGGGTTCAAGTCATTTTCAGCAGGTTGAATTAGGTTGGATATCCATAGGTTTGGGTACTCAACCAAAAGGAAAATGATATATAAAATAGCACTAAAGCGGATAAACTCCCTCCCTACCGAAAACTCTACACACTGAGTTCAATTCGCGTTGACTGGTTCGAACCGAGTTTTTAACAATTCACATTTGGGTCAACTTGTCAATGCTAATATCATATAAAACTCACTCTCTATACAAAACTCGTCAGCACCTGGTCTTGATTCAATTGTCATTCTCAACCAAAAGAAAAAGGAGAAATAAAAAATATTAAAACAAACAAAATTCACTCTCGATCAAAAACTCGTCAAAAGTGTGTCAGCTCGCTATGACCGGGTCGAATCGAGTTTTTAGAAAATTCACACCGACCCAACCTGCCAACGATGTACAAAAACATATAAAACCTGTTCTCGATACAAAACTTGTCAATACCATGGGTTTGGGTTCAATTTTCATTCTCGATGAAAGGAAAAAAATAAAATTTTAAAAGTACTAAAATTGGGTTCAAAACACTTTGAAGTGGTCGAATTATGTTGGATACCCATGAGTTTGAGTTCAATGGTCATGCTTAACCAAAAGGAAAAAGAGAGATAAGAAAATATTAAAGAATATGAAACTCGGTCCAGATACAAAATTTGGCAACACAAAGCAGATTTTTTATGAATTTTCGGTAGCGGTCTTGGGACACGGTGGATGGGTACAAGTTAGGATTATACCGAGAGTGTTTGAAGAAGGGTTGTGCATTATTGAGAGAATGCGAGTATTGTGCATAATAGAGGTATGGATCTTCAGTAGCAGTCGTGGCAAATGGTGGAGGAGGACAACTTGATTTGTCGATAATGTTTGGAGATGGATTATGAATTGGTGGGCGAGTGATGATTTTGGAAAAAGACGAAAAACCTAATGGATAATTGTTGCAACATGAAAAGAAATGAACAATATATAAAAACTAAGTGGACAATAACTATTATGAGAAATCTAATGGGCAATAGATGTAGACCCAACGGACAATAGATGAACACATAGGTTATAGAATAAGGGAGTCGGGTAAAAGAAGGCCTTGAAACTTTCCTACTTGCAATTGGAGGAGTTTGAGATCAACTAATGAATAGTAACTTCAATATTACGCTTTTATATATTAACTAATGTTAGGTTTTTATATATTAGCGTGGTTGAATTATGTTGGATACCCATGAGTTTGAATTCAATTGTATGCTTAACCAAAAGGACAAAAAGAGAGATAAGAAAACATTAAAGAATATGAAACTCGATCCCAATACACAATTTTGCAACACAAAGCAGATTTGGTACGGATTTTCGGTAGCGGTCTTGAGACACGGTGGATGGGTTCAACTTAGGATTCCACCGAGAGTGTTTGGATAAGGATTGTTCATTATTGGGCGAATCCGAGTATTGTGCATAATAGAGGTATAGATCTTCAGTAGCAGTCGTGGTAAACGGTAGAGGAGGTTGCGAATTGGTGGGCCAAGGTGATGATTTAATTTGGGCAAAAGATGAAAACCTAATGGATAATTGTTGCAACATGGAAAGAAATGAACAATATATGAAAACTTAGTAGACAATAACTATTAGGGCTAATTCCACTAGGAAGCCCAAACTATTCAAAAAGTGTCATTTGTGTCCTAAACTATTCAATATGACAAATCTGGCACAAACTATTTTTTTGTTCATGTTGACCGACGTTGACCGTTAGTAGATCACAGAAAATGTAGTCAGCTTCTATGTGGTTTGGGCCAGATTTGTCATATTGAAAAGTTTAGGACACAAATGTCACAAAACGCATATAGTTTGTGCGAGATTTTTCATATTGAACAGTTTAGGACACAAATGACACTTTTGGGATAGTTTGGGCTTCCTAGTGGAATTAGCTCTAATTATTATGAGAAATCTAATGGGTAATAGATGTAGACCCAACAGAAAATAGATGAACACATAGGTTATAGAATAAGGCAGTGGGGTAAAAGGACTTGAAACATTTCCACTTGCAATTAGAGGAGTTTGAGAGCCACTAATGAATAATAACTCCAATGTTAGGCTTTTATATATTAATTAATAATAATTAATGAGAAATCAAATGGGAAATAGATGTAGACCCAACGGAAAATAGATGAACACATAGGTTATAGAATAAGAGAGTGGGGTAAAAGAATGACTCGAAACTTTCTCACTTGCAATTGGAGGAGTTTGAGAGCCACTAATGAATAGTTACTCCAATGTTAGGATTTTATATATTAATTAATGAGAAATCTAATGGGCAATCGATGTAGAACCAACGGACAATAGATGAACATATAGGTTATAGAATAAGAGGGTTGGGTAAAAGAAGGACTTGAAATTTTCTCACTTACAATTGAATGAGTTTGAGAGTCACTAATGAATAATAACTTCAATGTTAGGCTTTTATATAATAATAATTTATATAATAATAATAATTATTATTATTAATTAACATGGATGCTATATTGGAAGAGACGCTCAGGTAACGGGCAATTCCATTAGCACTTGCAAACCTTATTCTTGATGCGATTTTCACTTCATTGTTGCAGTTGCAAGGATTTAAGTTTGCAAAAGTTGTGACGTTGGTGGGGGAGCCGTTTACACTGGAAAAGTAGACTTATCACCCCCAACATTTAAGGTGAGTGTTTTGTAAGATTTGTTATAAAGCTGAAGAAAGCTTGTGATGAGGACTACTTTACTGCAACCTCTTGTTTTTTTCAGATAAAGAGAGCTCAATGGAAGGCATATTTCCATAGTGCGATAACAGAAATGTACAAGAAGTTTGATATACATGAACCGCGTGCTAAATTAGTATTGTAACGCGATACATAAACCGAAATCAAGAATTATATGACTAATGCCATGCATCGAAATGTTGTCGAGCCTTCATTAATTGAAATAATAATAGAAGTGAAATCAATAGATGTACATTGCTTTGTCCTTGCTTCTCCGGCTCTTGATTGAGAATAAAGTTTTCCATCACTTGTTTTTAAACTTATCGACATATCTCATTCAGCTTTCAGCAGCTCATTAGAAGCTATACAGTATAAACGTACTGATAAGTTGGGGGAATAGATTATTAATTAATATATAAAAGCTTAGGTTTGAGTTACTATTTATTAGTGACTCTCACACTCTTTCAAGTGCAAGTGTGGAAGTTCTAAGTCCTTCTTTTACCCCGCTCTCCATTCTACAACCTTTGTGTTTAGTTATTGTTAGCTAGGTTTTCGTCTATGGTTTTTTGCACAAATGAGTTACTATTCATTAGTGGCTCTCACACTCCTCCAAGTGCAAGTGGGGAAGTTCTAAGTCCTTATTTTACCCCACTCTCCATTCTACAACCTTTGTGTTTAGTTATTGTTTGCTAGGTTATTGTCTATGGGTTTTTGCACAAATCAGCCTTTATGTTTTGTTATTGTTCGCTAGGTTTTCGTCTATGCCTTTTCGCACAAATCATCGCCTTCATGTTTAGTTATTGTTCGCTAGGTTTTCGTCTATGGTTTTATTCGCTTTTTTAATGGACATGTTGGGTAAATTGCGAATTTGTTAAAACTGGATCGACCCTACCAAAGCGAGTTGAACTCAGTTTTGAGAGTTTGTGGTCATGAGCGAGTTTTATCCGCGTTAGTATTTTTTTATAATTTTCCTTTTGGTTGAGAATGACAATTGAGTCCAAACTCATGGGTATACAACCTAATTTGACCCGGCCAAAGCAACTTGAACCCGACTTGAACCCGATTTTACAGGTTTTCGGCGGGACCGAGTTTTTTCTATGATTGTAATCCGCGTGTTGTGCCCGGTGTAAATTTTCCCAAAAATTGTTCCAACAAGGTCAGAGCGAGTTGAACCTGGTGTTGATGAGTTTTGAGTCGGTAGCGAGTTTCAGCTTTAGTGATTCATTTTGCTTTTTCCTTTTTTTTAGAAAGATAGTTGATCCCAAATTCATGGGTATCCAAACCTAATTTGGCTCAATCAATGCGAGTTGAACATTTTCAAACCTGCAATCAGTCCAAAATTTTCATAAAGGAGAACAACGATTACCTCAAAAAAAAAAAAAAAAGAACGCCTATGCTTGGCAAGAATTTTAGAAGTTTTATTTTTCAAAAATTGAAGCCAAGCCAAACACCTCTAAAGTTTTTCTTTTTAAAAGCAGAAGCTCCGATTTGAAAATACAAAATTGTCCTTACCATATATTATTCTTTTTCTAGAAAATATAATTTTCTTTCATATATATCATTTTAAATAAATAAATAGAAATAATATGATTTAATATGAAATAAATCTTTATTTTTTAGAATTTGTATTCATATTTTATTTTAGAAATGTTTTTTAATCATTTTTCATTATCTCTTATATTCAAACCCAAAAAAAAGAACGACTATGTTTTGCTAGAATTTTAGAAATTTTAAATTTCAAAACTTGAAGCCAATCCAAACACCTCTAAAGTTTTGCTTTTTAAAAAACTAAAGTTTTTTCGTAACTTAAAAGTAGAAGCTCCGATTTGAAAATACAAAATTGTACTTACCATATATTATTATTTTTCTAGAAAACATAATTGTCTTTCATATATATCATTAT
Source organism: Linum tenue (assembly GCA_946122785.1). Taxonomy (NCBI): domain Eukaryota; kingdom Viridiplantae; phylum Streptophyta; class Magnoliopsida; order Malpighiales; family Linaceae; genus Linum; species Linum tenue. The sequence goes on along the minus strand of CAMGYJ010000009.1, from coordinate 65,185,843 downwards.
AAAAAAATAAACTGAAAATAGTATTATTTAATATGAAATAAATCTAACGTGATCCATTTTAAATAATTTTTTTACTTTTTAGAATTTGTATTCATATTTTATGTTAGAAATATTTTTTCGTCATTTTCATTACCTCTTATATTAGAACGTAATTATGATAGTTTTCAAATAAACACTCAACAGTTTCTTTTTAAATATTTCTTGAAAAGATTCAGAAAAGTTACAGCAGGATCTACTACTAGTCATACAAATTGAAATATTAACGTGATGAAAGAAGTTTAAACATAAATAATCTATTCGACGACCTCTCTACCTTATGCAAGTTCATCGGCCATATGTTATTGTAAATAACAAACCTATAAAATGAAGGGTTAATATTTTTGTATGGCCTGAACTTCGACCAAAATAAACATCTTGGCCAATCTTTTCGATCTATAATATCCTGGCCCGAACTATACATCAAAATAAACAATTTGACCAGATCCGACTTTTGATCGTTAACTTGGACGGTCAACACGCCATGTCACTGCCAACTCAGCAAATTTTAATTAATTTTTTTTAATTTACACCTATTTTCATTTTCCTTTCCTTTATCATTTTGAACGAAAAACAAAACAAATTTTCGTTTTATCATTTCCAAACTGATAAAGGAAAGGAAAATAAAAATAGGTGTAAATTAAAAAAAATTAATTGAAATTTGCTGAGTTGGCAGTGACATGGCGCGTTGACCGTTCAAGTTAACGGTCAAAAATCGGATCTGGCCAAATTGTTTATTTTGATGTATAGTTCGGGCAAGGATGTTATAGATCGAAAAGATTGTATTTTGGTCAAAGTTCAGGCCATACAAAAATATTAACCCTAAAAAGAATGATTAAGAATGAAATAAGATTACCTTCACTTTTGGGTCAACATTAAAACTATTAATCTTTCAAATATTTATTTTTCTTATACGCGAAACGATAGCGAGTTGACTTTTGCTAGTCTATATAGAATTGAATTGCCATTGCATGCATGACTGTTCTCATTTGCCTACTTTCAAGCATTGTTGACACCATATAACTCGGTTGAACTGAAAATGGCGAATATCGAACATTAATTGATAGATTGTTTTAGTGGTATGAAATGATTGAACTATAGTTCAACCACGATTTTAGTATAAAATATTCTATCACTAAATTTTAGTGTATAATTTTGAATACGATTTCACAATTCTTGCTTTCTAAGTTCGTTGTTATTATGGTGGCTCTGAATTCTTGCTTTCTAAGCTCGTTGTTATTATGGTGGCTCTTCAGATTTTTATCCATAGGTGCTGAGTGGGTAAACTTGAATAATGGGTGGGAGAGGATGGACGGTGGGATCATGCTCAATATTCACTTCTCATGGTGGTGCTGGGCTGTTCCCCGCTGCACGCTGCCTTTCCTGACATTTTCTCAATTTCAACTGTTTCATATTGACCATTAATTGTGTCCCGAATAGTGTAAAGAAAAAGAAACTTCTATTTTGGTGGGAGGATATTAGGATAGTAATGGCGTGGGTTTATCAATCATCTATATGTTTCGGTTTTTAAATATCCAAATTCATAATTGTCTCATATCTCTATAAAAACCATCCAAATTCATAATTGTCTCATATCTCTATGTAGCGGAAAGTTTTACAAACTCATCCTCATACTATTGGATTTCGGGTACCCATGAGTAATACTCAGCCGCTACATCAAACATTATAATACCTAAATTTTATATGTAATTTTCAATTATAACACTAAATACACGTACTATATCATGAAATCGACAAAGATACAAGCATTCTTAATACGATTCAAACCATTTTATCTTAAAATATCCATAAATACATAAGATATAGTATAATGTAATCCAAACCATTAAACTCTAACTCTGATACATCTACAAAATAATAACTAATTAACATAATCTTGTTGTTTGGGGAGGTTAAACCCTTGTGAACCTATGCCGCTGTCCTTTATTGTTTTGTTTGTAGAACTTCTCTTGTTTTGGTTTAATGCAATTCACCATTATAAAAAAAAACATAATCTTGTTGTTTTTGACAAAAGATAATCATTATATTGATTAGAAAAAAGATCATTGCATCCTGGAATTTAATCAGGTCAGAAAATCAAATAAGCGACACGTAGTCACATAGAATGAAAGGGCCTTTCTAGCCACCAAATGGGATACCCTATTACTACTCTGACCTACAAATCGCACAATAAGCCCATTGTGAATCGCCAAATAACCCAGGATCTCCTCAATGATGGTTCATATTCGATTATCGCGAGAATCAGACTGATTTATTTTATCAATGACCACTTTGGCGTCTCCTTCGAATCTTGTCTCCATGAACCCATTCCCCAGACACCATAGAATAGCCTCACAGAGAACGAGCAAAGCGACAACAATAGGATTGTCAATAACAGAAAACTGCACCCCGCCCTCCTTGGTTCAATTAACGTGATCTTGTTAACACGAGAAAAAAGTAAAAGAATGAAGAAAGAGTTGAGGGAAATGAGTTGGGTTTTAATTTGTGTGGTCTTAATTTGTCAATAACAGAAAACTGCACCCCGCCCTCCTTGGTTATAATTTGATTCATTTATTTTTTATATTTAAAAAAATATCTATAATGGGACAGGTATGAGTATGGGTAAGAGACAGAGAGACTAAAACCATACCAATTCATACCCATCAAATGTTTTGCGTGCTTTGATTTGATCGGCATCGGTTCGAATACTTGATGGGTTTGCTTATCATTCGTAATACTTTCATTTTCAATCTGTTGAAGCTCCAATCAGCTTTTGCTGCCTAGATGAATATGGTGAGACGGTGCAGAATCATACTCCGCCGGAACTCAGCTACATGACAAACAAGAAAAAAATTCAATCATTTTCCGTCGGAGAAACCAATAGCATTCTCTGCACATCGTCGCCGTTTGTCCACAAACCCCCCAACGCTCTGTGTCTTCTTGAATCATTCCTTCCACCAGCTGCCGGCGGCTCACAAACTACAATATAAAAAACGCCGTCCCTGCAGGCAGAAGCAGAGTCACACAAAATATCCCAAACCCAATAAACTCCAACCACTGCTTGTCATTCTTCACGTCACTTCCAGGGTGAATGAACTCGTCTGATTCCCACCAACACTACTTCCATGGCGGACGGCTCAATCCATTCTATAAATACATTCGTCCTAAATGTGAACAAAATAGAGCAAAGCATTAACATCAGCCCCCTAAATATGAAGAGTCTGATTGGCTTCCTGTCTTCTCTGGTTCTGATCGCCTCTGCGATTTCACCAGCAAGTTCGAGCTCTGTTGCTAATAAGTTAATTGAATGCATAGCCAACAACAACATCAACCCGAGCTCGTTCCAAACCATATTCAACCCTGAATCTTCTCTATTCTCGCTCCTTCTCCAATCAAGAGTCCAAAACCTGAGATACATTAACTCCACCACCAAGCCGCTCCTCATTCTGACTCCTTCCGACGATACCCAAATCCAATCCGCCCTACTCTGCAGCAGGGAACAGGGGATTGAGATCAGAGCCCGCTGCGGCGGCCACGATTACGCAGGCATTTCATACCTCAGCGACAAGCCTTACATCGTCATCGACCTCTTCAATCTCAACGAAGTACAGGTCGATGTCAAGGAAGAGACGGCGTGGGTCCAAAGCGGCGCTCAGCTTGGAGAGCTCTACTACGCGATCGCGAGGCAGAGCACCCATCTCGCTTTCCCGGCGGGACTCTGCCCCACGGTTGGAGTCGGAGGCCACTTCGGCGGTGGCGGGTTCGGTACTCTGGTCAGAAAGTACGGCCTGGCCGCGGATAATGTGATCGATGCTTACCTGATGGATGCTCGTGGCAGGATTCTGAACAGAAAGGCAATGGGGGAAGAGGTTTTCTGGGCAATTAAAGGCGGCGGAGCGGGAAGCTTCGGAATTGTGCTGTCGTGGAAGGTGAAACTAGTCAGAGTTCCTCAGAAATTGACATACTTCACTGTTACCAAGACGCTGGAGGAAGGCGCGAACAAGCTGATCCATCAATGGCAGAGATTCGCACACGACGTGCACGAGGATTTGTTCGTCAGGATTTTGCTTCTCAACGTCGGCGGAGGAGACGACAAGAAGAAGAAGACGGTTCAAGCAAATTTCCAGGCTCTGTTTCTGGGAACAAAAGACAGAGTCATCCCTCTGATGAACAAGAGCTTTCCGGAATTGGGCCTGAAGGCAGAGAACTGCACGGAAGGGACATGGGCCGATTCCGTGCTCAATTTCGCCGGATTCAAGCCCGGAGTTCCACCGGAAGTATTGCTGGACAAAACCCAGATGTTCAAGGCCAAGTTCAAGGCTAAAACCGACTTCGTGACAGAGCCGGTACCGGAATCGGCATTCGAAGGGATATGGAAAATGATGCTGGAGGAAGATGTGCCAATTGTGATTCTTGAACCTCTTGGCGGGAAGATGAACAAGATCCCTGAATCCTACACTCCATTCCCGCACAGGAAAGGGCATTTATATAACATTCAGTACCTGGTGAAGTGGGATAAGAATGGGAAGGAGGAAGAAGAGAGGCACTTGGAATGGATGAAGAGGCTTTACGATTACATGGAGCCTCATGTTTCCAAGTCCCCTAGGGCGGCTTATCTCAACTACAGGGACCTTGACATAGGGATGAACTCGGCCGGCGGGAAGACGAGCTTCTCGGAGGCGAGTGTATGGGGGCAGAGGTACTTCAGGGACAATTTCAAGAGGCTGACAGAAGTGAAGGGCATGTTCGATCCAGAAAATTTCTTCAGGAATGAACAAAGCATTCCTCTGCTTCATAAGTGAACAAAAATATGAGTTAATGGCATCTCAGTTGCAACCTAGAGGCATGTATGATGGTTAATCTACTATGTCTAAGTGTTGTTTGTTTAGACGATCTTTGATATCCGTTGTTTAAATTCTGATTCAGATTTGGTTAAAAAAATCATAATGTAACAAATGTTGTCATTCCATGTTATAATTAAGGATAACTACAATGTCAAGTGTTGTTTAGGAGAAATTATATGATACAAAATTATCATAACGTTGTCAGCGACCATGTCTTACTTTCTCGTCCCATTTGGAAGAAAGTAGAAACCTCGTATCATCCCAGTTTTTTTATCCATCTTACTACTTACTCATCATGGTTCTTCAAGCTAATAATTTGATATATTTAGCCGATGGAAAAAGCCAAAATCAGATACACCAACGACAATCATGAAGATTCACATTTCCAAATGACAATAATCAAATCAGGCAAGAAAACGAGATATACGAACAAACGAAAAATCAAAAAACAAAGGAAGGAGCATCAAATGGAAAGACGAAACGACCAACCTACTTTGAAATCGGACATATAACCAAGGGGAGCCATCAACCCCACATCGAAGCAATCAAGTAGAAAGATGAAATCAGCACAACAATGACAATAATGAAGAATCGCCGATCCAAACAAAAACAATCAAATCAAACAGGAAAACAAGACTAACGAATGGAAAATCAAACAACAAGGTATGAACATCAAATGAAAAGGTAGAAACATCTTATTTGGTTGGGAATGTTGCCATTAAAGTACAGTCATTTTTTATTCATAAAATAAAATGAAATGATTAGAAAATCAAAGTTGAGAGAATATTCTTAGCCTTCAAGTGTTTTTATTCTTGTACGACTAAACACGAGTAAAAATTCTAATATGTGTTTCTACATACTAAGAACTTTGAGAGATAGAGAGATTGTTGATTTGGTAAAGGCAGACCCTTAAGGAAGAAGGGTTGTTGCTGCTTCTTTTATATAAGCTCGAAAAACACATTAACCGTACTAATATGGTTTTGCCACGTGTCAAGTAAACACTGGTCATTACAAACATAAAACACTGTTACTTACGGCTAGCAACTAAAGCTACACGACTACTTTTTGATGGCTAAGGAAACCCTCTGAACATTAAACGCCACCATCTTGTATCTCTGCTTCCTTCCTCTGCTCCGTTCCCTCTACTCCACAATCATTTCTTCACAAGGATTCAACAACTTGACGTTGTCCCCCCCCCCCCCCCCCCTTCAAGTTGTGGATGTCACTTTGACTCCCAACTTGACTAGAAACTCCTTCAATCTTGTGTTGTCCAATGCCTTAGTGAACAAGTTTGCAAGTTGATTCACAGTTCCAACATGCTGCAGTTTAATCAAACCGATTTGATCCTCTCCCCTGTCACATGCATATCAATTTCTATGTGTTTTGTTCTCTCATAGAACACTAGATTTTCAACAATATGAATTGATGAACGATTGTCACAGAAAATGGATATAGGTAATGGAACCTGCACACTTAGCTCTGCAATTAGAGTTCTCACCATTGCACCTCACAAACTAATAGAGCTAAAGCTCTATATTCTATCTCTGATGATGACCTTGACACAGTGGTTTGCTTCTTTGTCTTCCAAGTCATAAGTGAACTTCCAAGAAAAGTACAATAACCAATTGTTGACCTTCTGGTATCAGGGCAACTTGCCCAATTCGAGTCACAATAGCCTGTCAATTTCAATTCAGGCTGACTACTGAAATGTATACCTTGCCTAGGTGAATTATTCAAATATCTCAGTACCTTGTAAGCTGCTTGTAGATGATCTGTGTGTGGATCCTTCTAGAACCGGCATAACTGTTGCACTGCATATGTCAAATCAGGTCTGGTTATAGTCACATAGTGCAGCCTTCCAATCAGCCTTCTATATGACTCAAGATCATCCAATCTTATTCCTTGTCCTGCTGACAATTTGGTTTTGGTATTTGCTGGTAAGACAGTACCTTTAGCCTCAAGATATCATGTTTCTTCCAGTAGATCCAAACTGTACTTTATTTGACAAACAGACAAGCCTTCATCTTATCTAGTCACTTATAGTCCCAAGAAGTACTTCAGAGGACCTAAGAGTTTGATTTTATACTCCTTGCTCAGAGCCTTCTTAACCTGCTCAATGTCCTTGGGTGCATTACCTGCCACTATTATATCATCTACATAAACTAGCACAATTACTGTTCTACCTCAAATCCACTTAGTAAACATAGAGTAGTTCGAGCTTGACTATGAAAATCCATTCCTCAATAAGAAGTTAGTCAACTTGGTAAACCATTGTCTGGATGCCTGATTTAATCTATACAACGATTTCTTCATACGACAAGCTACCTGCCCTAAACAAGATGGTGGCAAAACAACTCCTAGTGGTACTTTCACGTACACCTCTTTAGTTAATCACCCTATAAGAAAGCATTAGAAACATCCATATGTTCTAGACTCCAGTTTTTAACCGCTGCCACTGCCAACAGGGCCTTCACTGTATTAATCTTTGCTACAGGAGAATATGTTTCCAAGAAATCCGCACCATATACCTGTGTAAAGCTTTTTACAACTAATCTGACTTTGTACCTTTCAATGGTACCATCAGGTTTCAATTTGACCTTGAACACCCATTTGTAACCAATGGCTCTCTTGTTTGGTGGCAAAGATACAATGCCCCATGTATGGTTTTCCTCCAGTGCAGCTAGCTCATCATCAATAGCTCTCTTCCATTCTACATTCTTTACTGCTTCATCATAACTCATTGGTTCCATATGTGTGATCACACTCATTGCATATTTCTTATCTTCTATGCTAAGATGATCCACCTCCAAGCAAATGGGATACTTGGTTACTGAGGCGGTTGTACCAAAACCACCAAACTATAGTCTTGTGCCTAGCTCACAAGTCTTGGTATTTAGCAGGAAGATGATGGTGTCTGGTGGGCCTAGCAGGTGGTTCATAATTAGCTTGAGGGTCAAGTTCAGGATCATGTTCACCATAATCCGTAGAAGGTGAATCATGATTCAGATCATGTGGAAGTTCTGGTTGAGAAGAAGACTGAGACTGTGATGTAGATGTTACCCCCTATCAATGCAGTTAAAAGTGCGATTCTACCTAGAAGCGGAAAGGGGTAAAATCATAAAACGTAGAATTAAAGCGTAGAAGCGTAAGTTTTTTACGCATACTGTAGAATAACTACAAAAAATCTTAAGTACGACATATATTATGTAAAATATGAGTGCAAATAATTTAGATAAGTTAATAAATATTTGCAATTCATTCATAAAGTAGAGGAACTTATAACATTTTAATAATTAGTTAATAAACATAAATCTTAACAATAAGTCACATTCCCTTCTATGCTAATGAATTTGGGAAGAGTCTAGCTGGTGAAATAAACTACACTATTGAAACTGAGAATGCACCTAAGTACCTGGTATTATTTTATAATCTCAAATGTATCATATTGTTGGTAATCTACGTTTAAAATATACTTTTATAATTAATTTCATGAAAAGAGTACTCATTTGGTGAACTAAAAGCGTAAAACGTTTTAGTGAACTAGAAGCGTGAAACCGTAAGCTTTTAAGATTTAAAGCGCAGTTTAGTCTGATTTTAAGATTTAAAGCGTGAAACCATATTGGGACATAGAAAACATCACAACGAGAGACTTTAGTAGCTGTTACAGTGGAATTAGATTGATGTAACAAGGAAATCATATCACTACTAGGATGGCCTAATCTCCAATGCCATAGATCAAATTGTTGTGTACTAAAATTAATGGTGTTCTTGCTTGTGGTGGTGGTGAGAGTTGGTTAGAAGCTGGTGGTGGTTGAAAAGAGAGTTCATAAAGACCTCTAGTCTCTCTTGCCAAACCAATCATCCTCTTTCTGAGTAGGTCCTGAATTTGGCATAAATCAAAATAAAAGTGTAAGGCTAGAGGGAAATCTTTAGTGAGCTTACTAACTGACATGAGGTTGAAAGAGAAACCGGGGACTAGAAGAACATTGTATAAGTAGAGACGAGAAGGAAGTTTCAATGTCCCAATATGAGTGACATGAACCTTAGTACCATTAGGAAGGTGAACATATGTGTTGTGGACTAGCTTATGTTCAACAAACAGTGCTAAGGAATATGAAATACGATCTGAAGCTCCTGTATCTAGAATCCAAAAGTTAACTAGATTTGGGAAACGATTGTCATCATGAGCAGACATGACATATTTACCTGAATGATTTGGGAATGGTGGCATATATTGGGACAATGAGAAGACATTGTGTGAAATGGAAGGGGAAAGAGGTGGTTAAACGACATTGTTAGCACTAGATTGCATCATGAGCCTCAATCTAGTCATTTTTTCAGGAGTAAAGCCAACAACAGAGTTAGCAACACTTACTAGGCTACCTCAAGATGAATCCCCAGTCACACTACCTTTAGTATGTGAGTCTTCTGAACTCCCTTGTGATACTAAGCCAGCAAAACCTGGTGTGCTGCTCTGTGATCCACTGGACTTGTTACCAGCTGCTAGTTCTTTATCCCTTCTCTTCTTCCTCCAGCAGTCATCAACAATATGATTAGTCTTCTTGCAATAGACACAATATCTCCTGTCTTGAGTCTTTTGAATGATGGTGTGTCTGAGTTCACAGCCAGAGCAACAGTCTGAGCTCTCTTTCCATTATCTTCTCCTTTCAGCATTTGTTCATGTTGTAACAAGTCATCCACTACTTCTTAGACACTTGGGAGTGATTTCTGCATAAGTATCTGGGTTTTCACAACTTCAAAATCTGGGTTTAGACCTCGAAGAAACCAAATTAAATAATCTGCCTCCTGGTTTTCTGTGTAAGCAGTAACAGCATCAAAAGGATTTGGGTTCTCTGGAACACAATTAGAGGGGACAATAGGACTAAACAACGAGTATTCTTCTCAAAGCCGCTTGATCTTGGTGTAGTAATCATTAATAGACATATTTCCCTGCTTACAACGTTGAATATCATCTTCCAGATTGATGATTCTTACAACATTTTGTTTACCAAATATGCGTTTCAGTTCATCCCACAATACTTTTGCATTCACATGATTCATAACTGACATTCTCAAGTCTTTTGAATTCAGAATCCATGACAAGGCAGCAGTGTTAAAACCATCCCACGGCAGGAATTTATCATTATTCACAGCAGGCATAGCATAGCCGCATAGGTATAGTACCATCGATGAAACCCATTTTGTGCTTCATCTTCAAACCCATCACTATAGATCTACTCCACATTGTATAATTGGTTCCATCAAACACTTTTGTACCAATTGATTGATTCAATGCCTCGTCTGGGTTAAGGTAAAAGTGGTTCCAAAGGTGATTACCTCAGATCTGGGTTGGTTTTGTTGCTGCTGACCATCAAAGGACCCAAACTGAAAGTTCGTTGCAGTCGAGTCACCAAAACCATTTCCTCGTCCTTGAGGTGTAGTTGGAGATGCGCCTGACAATGAGCTTACCCTAGATCGTCACCGCTCTGTACCCTAAGAACTTTTAGAGAGATAGAGAGATTGTAGAATTGGTGAAGGCATACCCTTAAGGAAGAAGGATTGTTGCTGCTTCTTTTATATAAGCTCGAAAAACACATTAACAGTACTAATATGGTTTTGCCACATGTCAAGTAAACACTTGCCATTACAAACATAAAACACTGTTAATTAACGGCTAGTAACTAAAGCTACGCGACTACGTTTTGATGGCTCAGGAAACCCTTTGAACATTAAACGCCACCATCTTGTATCTCTGCTTCCTTTCTCTATTTCGTTCCTCTGCTCCACAATCCTTTCTTAACAAGGATTTAGCAACATGATGTTGTCACATACAAATTAAGGTAATCTAATAGTGAAAACGAAATAACAATCGAATAAAAACTTCTTTGTTATAGATAAAGGCGAATAATATTAATAGAAAAAACAAATTGTACAACGGCTGGCAGAGAAGCCTGCAAAAGACTTGCAAGCGACAACAAACCAACAAAAAACGAAAAACAAACTAACTAATAAGAGAGAAGAACTCCAAAGGCACCACAATACGAACAAAGCACCACCTAGAAATACCACAAGGCTTGCAGAAGAACCAACACGGAAAACGCAGAACATATTAGACCAAGGACTGAGTTGATGATGTCAACCACGAAGCACAGCCTGTGAAAAGAAGATGGGTAATACTTTGCTGCAACCTAGGTTGCCGCCTGCTCCTGCTACACCTCCACATGTTGTCTCCTCATTGGCTATCTTTTTTTTTCATTTTCCAAAAACTTCAAAATCCCATTTAATTTGATTGTTTATCATATACGTACTATCAACCCGATTCTTGGCAAAATACGGGCAGAAATACGGTCGTAATTCACTCATGCCCGTATTTTGCCCAAAACGCGCGTTTTACTTAAGTTGATGGGGTATAGATACGGTCGTATTTAGGGAGATACCGCTAGTATTTAACAAGTTACGGTCGTAATCCTTCAGGAGACAACCGTATTTTGCACCCTGAATCGCCAAATGACCTCCAAAAATGACCCGAAACTTGCGCCCTTTGCCTCCTTTTACCTGCTAGGACCCATCATGTGACAAAATAGCACAACCTAGCGTAAAATAGGCCAATGAACCACAAATTCGAGCTAAAACGGTCAGGAAACTAGATTGAAAACATGTGCAAATACGACGCTATCAGGTATACATCTTCTTAGAAACACATCATGTTTGACAGAAAAAGGGGGGATCCAATTATCGCTTAGAACCCGATTTTCTCAGGAAATGGGAGGATCATGTTGATCGCTTAAGACCCCATTTCCTTAGACATGCATTTCCTTATAAAGAGTCTAAATAAGTGTTGTATTGTATTGATTTAAATTATTGAGAATAATCAATACGATTAAAAATTAAGAAAATTATTTTACAAACCAATAAATTACGTTAACATAATAAAATTTACAAGTGATGATAAATAATATGTACCTTGTGGTCGTTCCAAACATCCCTTGAACGATGATTAGCTTGGTAGTATGACACAGTGGAATCAATCGATCATTGATCAACATAATATCGTTGATTGTATATATTAACATCCTCCCCAATCTACGATAGCATAACAACAACATAAATCAATTAGTATATAGATTAAATAAAATCATTACAACAACAACAAAAATTAGGTAAAATGAGTACGGACCGCTTGATAGTCATCATAGTAAATACCCTCTTCTTCGAGAAAATCGGCCATTTTTCAGGAACCGGACATAGATTCGACGGTTTTTAATGAAAACCAAAGAAAAGTTTTTTGAGGGCAGATCGGACTTAGCCGCAACCAACAAACCACTATTTCCAAGGTTTCTAGATGGAGAGGGGGATGGGTAGAGTGATAAACTTAGAGAGAGGAGATTGGTGTTGGTGTGAAGAAAATGAGAGGAAGGAGGTGGGTATTTATAGGTGGAGGACCGCCTGTGGGGGGGGGGGGGGGGGTTGATATTTTTACCCCACCAAAAATCGCACCTCCAGCGCACGGTTTTCGTTTCCCAACGGGCAAACAGCGCCCTCGGGGAACGGTTATTAGTGGTGGATGCGGATCGCTCCGTAGCAGGCGGTTAGCCGTCAGATCGTCTCCCAATCCAACGGTTGCATGCACCGCCATGTGGAGGAGCGATTTTGCATATGCCCGGTGGAGAACCGCTTGTTCCCCGCGCGGTTTGAAGGAGAATCGCGCCTTCGAGGCGCAGTTTTTGATTAATGTGGTAGTTTTTGAATTTTGTTCGATTGGGTGGTAGTTTTGTAGAAAAAATTTAAAGGATGGTAGTTTGGGGGGAAATCCAATAAAAAGGAGTTAGCATTGATATAAGTAAAAGTTACAAGAGATTAGAAGAAGCACGTGAATGGTTAGATTTCAAACCCAAATTATTGATTGATTAGAAATATTAAAGTCGCAAGAGCGTATATTATCGCTTCCGAATTTTCATATTAAGATAGCTAATTTATGTAAGCATGTCTATCCATACGAATTGAGATAATTCAATCATGTAAAGTAAAGCTCAGAGCAAGGACTCTTGACAAACGAGACAAATTATAACACTCAACACAACTTGAACTCGACAACTCTGCAACTCAAGCTCGAACGGCCGGAATGCTCTGTTCATGCCTAAACAAGTTTTGAGGGTCGAACTTGGCCTTGATCTTCACCAATCTGCCGAAGTTATTCTTGAAATACCTGCGACCCCAAACATTTGCCTCGCTAAAACTCGCATTCCCCTTCTTGTTCACACCCAAATCTAGATCCCTGTAGTTCACATACGCAGTCCTCGGCGACTTGGAAACATAGGGAGCCATGTACCTGTACAGCTCCCTGATCCAATCCATGTGTCTAGCAGAGCTCACATTCCCGTCAAGCGAAGCAGTCAGCCACTGGATCATGAACAACGTCCCCTTCCGGTGAGGAAACGGCGTCGCCGATTCCGAAATCCTTCCCATCTCCCCGCCAAACGGATTCCATATCGACAATGGAAAGTCCTCCTTGAGAAACCTTCTCCATATCCCTTCAATCGCCTTCTCCGGGATCGGCTCCCTGACGAAGTCCGACTTGGCCTTGAAGAACCCCGCGGCAGCGAAGGACTTCCCCTGGAGGAGGAACTCGGGAGCAACGGTGGCCGGGATCCCTGCAATGAACAGAATCGATTTAATCCAGCTCGTTTCAACGCAATCCTTCTTCGTCAGGCCCAGCTCCGGGAATTTTGAACCCATGATGTTGAGAAGCCGATTGGAATTTCCGAGAAACAGAGCGTTGTAGGTTGTTGTGACGGTTCTCTTGGTGGAATTGGCGATCGGGGTAGCCAAAATCAGAACTCGAATGAACAGCTCGTCGTTGAGCAGAGGAGCGATTTGCTGCCATTTGTACAGAAGCTTGGTGGCGTTCTGTTCCAATGTCCTGGGAACATTGAACACCGTCACGGTTTTGGGGACGGTGACCAATTTCAACTTCCAGGCGACGATTACTCCGAAGCTTCCCCCGGCGCCGCCTCTGATCGCCCAGAAAACGTCCTCCCCCATTTTCCGGCGGTTCAGGAGGTTTCCATTAGCATCGATTATGCGGGCGTCGACGACATTGTCGACCCCCAGGCCGTACTTTCTCATCATGGAGCCATAAGCTCCGCCGGTGATGTGTCCGCCGATTCCCAAGCTGGTGCAGAGCCCGGCTGGGAAGCCGTGGGTGGGGCTCTTCTGCGCGATCCGGTAGTAAGCCTCGCCGACGGTGGCTCCGGCCTGAACCCAGGTTGTGTTGGAAGCGATGTCGACGTCCACCTTGCGGAACCGGGAGAGGTCGAGAATGAGAAAAGGGGACTCTGTCTCGGCGGCGTAAGAGAGGCCCTCGTAGTCGTGGCCGCCGCTGCGAACCCGGAAGTGGAAGCCGAGCTTTCCGGCGCAGATCACGGCGGCTTGGACGTGGGAAATGCGGAGCGGGCGGAAGATGAGCAGCGGCTTGGGGACGGAAGGGAGCAAGTAGCGGAGGTTCTGAGCAGGGTTTGAAAGAACAGAGGTGAAAACAGAGGAATTGGCGGCAGGGGAGAAGAGGGTTTTGGAGAATGGGACTGGGTTCTTGGAGTTATTGTTGAGACATTGCTGAAAGGCGGATTGCAATGGAAGTGGGAGTGAAAATGTGAGGGAAGGTGCGAGGAGAGGGAGGAGGACGAAGAGAAGCAGGGGAGAAGCCATTTTCGTTTCGATTGAAGCTTGTGGGTCTGAATGTGGGAGAGTGGGGGAATTGGGTATATATGGAGTAACAGAGTGATTGCATGCACGATCTGAAGTCAATCTCTTGTCTATGGGAAATAAAGGATCTTGCAGAAGAAATGGTTTAATGTCGATTGTCGATTAGGGTTGATATGTTTGTTTATTCGCAGCGTGATGCGTCAACAGAGATCGTCCAAAAAGAAGCATTTGCGCGCGTTGCAAGTAATCGAACACCAAGTTAGTAATTAGTACACTACAAGGATTAGGGGGCTAGGTGGGCTTTATTTCGTGAAATGTGGAACCAAAATATTGGAACAGGGGGTTTGCTTAGAACTATAAAATGTTGTGTAGGAAAAGGGGACATTTACGGTTAAGACCATTCAAATTTAAAGTCATTGTAATTACCTCTTTTCTAGTTGTAATTCAAGAAATATTTATTTTCAAAACATGATCGTGGCTCATCATATATCTTTGAGAAATGAGAGATCTGAACGAGATAATGATATTGGTTCAAAGCAGAATCTCGATTAAAATAAAGTTTGGCTGAGCAGGTTATATCATTGAGCTTCAGAATGAACATGTTGAACTTGAAGGAGAGTATGTTCCACTTGGTTACGTGCCTAAAGTAGTAGGATGAATGGAAATTCTTGGTGTGGAACTATCGATTTGGAGTACATTATGGTAGATAGAAAATCTTCTCATTTGACTTCGTTAAGCACCGATTTATACGAGCAAAGATGAGAACTCCCAAATTTTTTGTAAAAGTTGTCATGCGATTGAAGGAATCGTATCTTATCATTCTCATTTTTTCGTTAATGTGGGAAGTAAGAAGATTATTTTCCTAACTCCATATATAATAGACTTTTGACGCGAAATATGATAGAAGGGTATGTATATTAACTCCAAACTAATAAGGTTGTGTTCCTTGAAAATACAAAGGTGTGTTTTTTAAAGTGACCTAAAATAAAGGGTGCAAAGTAGCCATTAGCCCTTAAAATTTCCATATGACCAGAAGACTTGCACCAGTTAATCAGAAAATAAAATAAAGTTGACTTGCAGCTTAGGAAGACTTGAGATGGTAGTGCAACGTGGTTCATTAAATTTGCAGCCTAAGGGAGACTTGGAAATCGGTTCTAGACCAATAATCCCGATTATAAAAATTCACTTGATTTTTCATGCTCAGTCTCTAGTCAAACTTATTGAAGGAAAATTCTGGTATTGGCTATTCCCCAAATTCTTGTTTACTCAGCTTCCCAGCTAAAGTATTGTATATTACCAATTTATTATTCTTAACCACATATTTTGATCTAATTTTTGAACTTATTCAAAAAATACAACTTGAAAGAATAAAAATTAAAACCGGTAGATGGCAATCAACTTGAAATGATACAACTGACGAAGTTCTGAATAATCATGAGAAGTTGATTTGATAATTTTGGAGATTTATCGAAGAATTTAAATATTTGGATAAATTCGTTTCTCTTCAATTTTTAAACATATATTTTTTATTCAATAGTTACCAAGAAATTTCAATAGGTTCTAAAAGTTCATACTACCGAGATAAAAACAAAAATACAAAGAATGTCACAAAATCAAGCATAGACAAAAACGAAAATTGAGCCCTACCAAATTGGGGAATAAGAAAAGAGTTTTATGTCACAAATGAGTAACCATATTACCAAAATGGCCAACAAAACACACCCTAATTACTTGGCAAAAGTAATTCCAAAGTAACTATATAAAAATTTAGGGTTAAAGGTAGTTCATTTTCTTGAGTTCTTTCTTGTACTTACATTTTATTCTCAAACTTGTCTACGTATAAGAAAAACACAAACTTATGGACCATAATCGTAATGTAGACAAAACTCGATAATCTCATCATCCAAGTCCCAACTTATCATCGTTATTCTTATCTTCCTAGTGCATATATAGTATCGTCATTTTCATCGGTAAGTCATCTCTACGAGCCACCCACATGACACAAAAACTATCATATTTTTCATATTACATGCCTCTTCACCTTATAGCCGAGCATAATTCAAACCTCACCGAATTCAAGTAACTATCATGGGTTCACATAGAACATATTCAAAATCTGACCTTTATATAATCTTTGGAAAATAGACGACGCCAGTAACTTGCATTCTTGTAAAATAGGGGTCACAATCTTGCTTGCCTAACACGCATCCTTCCTTTCTCTCACTTTGCTCAAGTGACTTTGGCACCTTAAGGAACGAGTTAGAAGTGGAACCCTAATCCAATCTATCTTACTTTGAGGAGTGAGTTATAACTTAATAAGTAGAACCCTAATACAATTTATCTACTTGTAACTTCACTTAGCTGTTAAAATACTTACTACAAAGTCCTTTTTGTTAAACTTGCATTTGCATATATAGTACGGGGGATCTAAAATGGCCTTAAATTAACCCTAATTGATGATAACTGTGCTAGTTGCAGCGTGAAACGCTTAAACAAACAAAGCTTGTGGGTAGGTAGCCTTGCATTATCCACGGGTTGACCCTGAAAGCTAGGGTAATCTGCCCCCCGGTTCACGGTAGCGTCCAATGGGCGACGACCTTCCCAAACTATACTCAGTCTCTAGATGCACTCTTTTCAATATAAGGAACGTGAGTGGTAATTACTAATTAGAGGCCAAATGGCATCCCAATGGCTTCATAATTCGTACAAAATTCAAAATATTGAATCTTTTCAACGTTCTAAAACGAGTAACAACAGCTCCAGTTTAACTAACATTCTGTCCGGCCGATACTTCCATCTAAACGAACAAAGGAGTTTGTTGATTGAAAGCTCAGAGAATGATGCGAACTTACGGGCAGCCGCTTGAAGCGAGGATCATTGGAGGAGGAGGAGGAGGAAGAAGAAGCAGAAGAAGAAGCAGAAGAAGAAGTCAACCCTTGATAACACGGACTTGTTTCTTAGCTAAATGATCAAGTCACAGTCGCCAGATTATCCCATCTCCATATCCGGTCGTGTAAAGTAGTTTGTCAATTGTCAAATACTAACATAAAGAGGGTGGAGGGGTACTTCGGTAAAGTAGATAGAGAACGGGCATATGGTTGATTGAGCTTTAAAAATCTGCTTCATTTCACGATATTGAGAATCTCCGCTACAAATAAACATAACCCATTGGAGGATCTGACCTTGAGATTGCTCGGAATGCAAGAGACGATGCCGGTATAGAGTGAAGTTAATTAGTAATCGGTCGAGGACGATGTCGGTATAGACTAAACTGTATCTAATGAAGAGGTATAGACTAAACTCTCTCTAATGAAGATGAGGGTGTGGAGAACCTATGGTTATTTTAAAGAATTCAAGGTTGACGGCCGAGCTGTATATCGAGGAAGTATTAAAAAATAAATTTTAGATGCCAAATTATAAAATATAAAAAGTATATGTACTAAATTATAATTTTTCATTTGGATCCATGGATCAATCAATGAATCCACCAATCCAATAGGATTTGAATCAAATGAATTGAATTAGTTAGATATTTAAGTAGATGGATTGGATTGAATTGATAATTTGCCACCTCTAATAGTTGCTAATCCCCATAGCTTGTCAGTGTTATTTTGAATTTATATTCATTTGGCACATTATTCAGAATTAATCAACCCGAGCTTATCAGTGTTATTTTGTATTTATATTCATTTGGCACATTATTCAGGATTAATCAATAAAATTATCAAAATCACTAGTTTCTTTCTCTCGGAGTCGTCCTATATCGACCCCTTCTTCCTCAATTATCCCCAATTCTCTCTCCCGTCTTCCCCCAACCCCAATAGCAACTGAATTCACGTAGGACGGCCTATGGCCTAAGTTCTGGTCTCTTTTAGTGGTGCCATCGGCCTGGGCTTGTTTCCCTGTTTTTCAAAGGAAGTCTGGGCCTATTTCTTCATTCCATACCATTAGCATCCCGCACACCACTCTCCCGTTAATGTGCAAAGGACTAGAGAAGCCCACTATATGTTGATCAAGCCCAAAACGCCTCAATCGCTAACATCCTGGCCTCAATGTGCAAAGGACTAGATAAGCCCACTATTTTTAGGCATCTGAATGGCTCTGTTGTCTTTTCTATTGCTTTAAACCTTCCCATATAGTTTAATGGTAAAACTGTTGCGATAGTGAAGAATTGAGAGTTGCAGATCTCAAGTTCAATTCAAGCGAGACTCGTTGGTGTTCCCGAAGGTATAAGGCTGCTGGAGGCGAAGCCTCGTTGGTGTGGTGTCAAATTGATTGCAAGTGGCTCCCAAATTTAGTAGGCCCCGCTGTCACAAAGTGACACGTGTGGCTAGTGATGGCAATGGGGCGGGGCGCGTAAAACCCTCGCGGATACGGGGCGGAGCGGGTCGACCCACTCTTACATGTTGTTCAAATAAAATACAAGTAAATTTTACTTTTTACAATAAAACGTAGGGAAAAACACTTTAAGAATGAAAAAATATTGATAATAGAATGGATAATTGAGCCTAACAAGTTGAAAGATCGACTCTAACTAGTTGAAAAAAAGTCAAAATAGGAGAAATATATATAGATATTGTAAGAAATTGAGATAAAATGAGTCTAGAACGGGGCAGGGCTGGTCGGAAGTAGATACCCATGCCCCGCCCCACGCTACTGCGAGTCGGGTAATACCCGCCCCATCGCGGGTCAGGTAGGATAATACCCGCGGGACGGGTTGAAATTGCCATCACTACTTGTGGCTGAGGTTTCTGGGTATAAAAAAAACTTCTCAAACAACAAACAAAGTGTGGCTCTATCATTGCGTGCCCCTTGAAGTACGCACTGAGTTCGAACAATTAACCAAAAAATGAATGATAGTATGTTAAGTGAGATTTATTATTTGTTATGAATCGATAAATGGAAGTGATGTTTTTTTTTGTCTCAAACTCGATAACAATTTTGGTTTTTTTAATAATGGTAAGATTCAATAACAATTTAACGTAATTTAACGATTATATCCATCCAAATGAACAAGAAAAAAAACACAAAAACACATCACTGTTGCTGAGAACAGGGCGTGAAAGAGCAGTCTCATACTCTCATCATAAAGAGTAGGAGTAAGAACTGCCCTTGTTCTTTAGTCCTTAGTCCTTACGAAGCTTTGAAGACATCCAAACCAAAACTAAAAATATTTTTCCTGGCTTTATGCGAAGAGGTAGGTACGCCATGAAATAAATAATAACTGCATTATTATTATTATTATTATTATTATTAATATTAATAACATGGTGCATTAATTTTTGCAGCTTTCTAAATAAAATCTCCAACTACTGTTCTTGCTCATAGTTATCCTTACGAAGGGTGGTTTGGACTATAGCTCGTACAAGAGATCATGGGTCCTTGTCCTCAGGAATCCGCTCATATGAATGTATAATAGTAAATGGTTTTTGGTAGAAAATTTATTGGTATATAGTATATACGTTGACCTTGTAGAAATTTAGATTATAGGTTCAAGAAATCATGGGTCTTTGTCCTCGGAATCCGCACCATAATTCATGTGAACTCTGGAACTACAAGAGTCATTGAAGATTTTCAACTAGACTGACAATTTTAGGGATGACAAAAATAACTATATTCATGAATATCCGCTCGAATCTTACTTAATTGGGTGTGTAATTGAATGAGAGAGGCTTAAAAAATTTATTGTTGGATGTTCGATGTCTCATGCAGTGGCGGGGGCAAAATTGAATGAGAGGGGCTTAAAATTTACGCACAGAGAATTTGAACTCGCGAGGGAAGGGCTAATGCTTTACCAACTACAAAATTTACATGAAATTTTACATGATTTGTGGAGTTGGAGGGAGGGGGAGGGGGAGGGGATAGCTATAGCCTTCCTTGCTATTAACATAGCTCCGCCACTACTCTCATGATTGCCCTTCGTCAAGATTTCACAGTGGTAATACCGAACTCGCACTAATAAAGAAAGGAAGAAAATATTATTTTACATCTAACTCTAATGATATGTATAGTTCTAATAATATTAGTTTGAATGAAAATAGAGTTCTTATAATATGGATCATTATTAAATTTATTCGTCTTTACAACAATATATTTACAGGGAAAAATTAATAATATAAGAAAGTGAGTATTGGAAGGAATTATTAGTGGTTATGTTCGTGAATTCATGAGTACTCATCCACTAGTTTTGATATTTGTTATTAATGTTTATACGATTCTATTGAGATTTTTTGTCCGTTCCGTACTAATATGATGAGGTAGTAATGAAATTTATGATTAAAAGAAGTTTTATATTGACAAGAGGAAGAATCATTACATCAGCTTTCTTGTCACATTGACGACCCAAAATACAAAGCATGTAAATATTGTTTAATCATCTCAAATCTTGTCAATATCCCCACCATATAATAGATTAACCCCCAAACCCAGTTACATTATCAGCAATCCCTCCCCTTATTAATCAAAGCCAAAACCCCCAAAACAAAACACAAGACAAGAATAGTAAACTATCTGTGGACAGTGGACACTAATCCAAACCAAAACACTTACACACAAACCATGCTTAGTACCAAAGCTGCTTTTTCTTTTTGTAATTAACAATCAACCGAAGAGACAGAGTCCCTAATCACTCAATCAGTGAAACCCAACTCCGCCTCTTCTCTTCCTCTTCCTCATCGACACCGGCAGCGGCGGGATGCTCTGTTCATGCCTGAAGAAGTTCTCGGGATCGAACTTGGTCTTGATCTGCACCAATTTGTTGAAGTTCCCCTTGAAGTACTTCATCCCCCACGAACTGGCTTCAATGAAGCTGGTGTTCCCGTCCTTGTTCATCCCCAGATCCAGGTCCCTGTAGTTCACGTACGAAGCTCTGGGCATCATCGACACGTAGGGAGTCATGTAGTTGTGCAGCTTCCTCATCCAGTCCATGTGCTTCGCCGCGCTGCTGTCTCCGTCCTGCCAATTCGTCAGCCACTGGATCATGAACGCGTTCCCCTTCCGGTGGGGGAACGGGATGGCGGATTCTGAAATCCTTGCCATTTGCCCGCCCAATGGGTTCCAGATCGTCAATGGGCTGTCCTCTTCGAGGAATCTCTTCCAAATTCCTTCAAGACCGGTCTCGGGGATTGGTTCCCTCACGAAATCGGATTTCGCTTTGAAGTAATTCTTGAACAGAGACTTCCCCTGAAGCAGGACCTCCGGCGCGGTGCCGGTTGGGAATCCGGCAATGTAAAGCACGGATTTGATCCAGCTCGTTTCCAAACAATCCGCTTTGGTGAGACCCAATTCCGGGAAACTGGCACCCATGATTTTGAGGAGTCTCTCGGAATCACCCAAAAACAGAGCCTGGTACAGAGTGGTGACGGTTCGCTCGGTCGTGTTGCCGATCCGGCCCGTGTTGATTATGACGCGGATGAACAGATCGTCGTCGAGTTTGTCGGCGACCTGCTGCCACTTGTACAGAATTTTCGTCGCGCCAGTTTGGAGGGTCTTGGGAACGGTGAAAACGGTGACGGTTGCAGGGACAGGGACCAATTTCAATTTCCAGGCGACGATCACGCCGAAGCTCCCCCCGGCGCCGCCGCGGATCGCCCAGAAAACGTCCTCCCCCATTGCCTGACGGTCTAGGAGCTTTCCGGTGGCGTCGACGATGAGGGCGTCGACGACATTGTCGGCTCCCAGGCCGTATTTCCGCATCATGGAGCCGTAGGCTCCGCCTGTGATGTGGCCGCCGACGCCGAGGCTGCTGCAGAGGCCGGCGGGGAAACCGTGGGTGGGGGATTTCTCGTAAATCCGGTAGTAGGCCTCGCCGACGGTGGCGCCGGCCTGGACCCAGGCGGTGTTGGCGGCGATGTCGACGTCGTAGACGGCGCGGAGCTTGGAGAGGTCGAGGATGAGGAAAGGAGACTCTGTTTCGGAGGCGTAGGAGAGGCCCTCGTAGTCGTGGCCGCCGCTGCGGATTCGGAGGTGGATGCCGAGCTGCTTGGAGCAGATGACGGCGGCCTGGATGTGGGAGACTTGGAGTGGGGTGAAGATGAATACGGGTTTCAGGACGGAAGGGAGGAGGTAACGGAGGTTTTGAGCGGAGGAGGAGAGGACGGTGGAGAAGGTGGAGTTGTCAGGGGTGAAGAAGGATCGGGAGAATGGGATGGCGGTGGTGTCGCTGTGATCGGAGAGGCATTGGAGGAAGCTGTGCTGTTGTTGGGCTGGTTTCCGTTTGGGAAATGCGAGGGATGGGGTTATGAGGAGGCAGAGGAGAAGCAGGGGAAGGATGGAAGAAGGAGGAGGAAGAGCCATTGTTGCTTCTTTTCTTTGCTTCTCCTTTTGGGTTGTGACGAAGGAATGAATGTGGGAGATTGAGGAGTTGGGGGGATTCTACTTATAGAGGAAGGAGGAATGAGGAATGAAGGATGAGGTTGTAACTGACCTAATCCTAACGTCAGTGGAGATGGCTGGTTTTTTTTTTTTTTTTTTTGTTTGACAATTGGAGATGGCTGGTTTGATGCAGTGATTGACTCCATAGTCCATAGTAAATTTCTTTTTGAATTATTAATGGTCGAATTGTACATAATTGAATGTAATTAATTCCACATTCATGATTAGACATTGTATTATTATCTCTGCAATTTGAGGATGGTTTGTACCTAAATTTTGATAATTTGAAAGGATTGGGATAACATGTAATTTTTAAGTTCAGACAACGATTAGAAATTGTCGGTATATAATTGATTTTTGTATATATATTTGTTACGAGTTTATTGGCTGTCTGTTCCTCACCAATTTTCATCAAATTAGTACGATGTATGAATTGAATCCAGAGATTAAGTGTCTCAATTCCATTATTATCATTTGAGCCATCCTTTCATAGTTTGGGTTAGAAACTTCTTTTTGATAATGGTAAAGTGCGTTAAAGAAAGAATATCAAAGGAGTATGCAAAGGCAAAAACAAAGACAAGGACTTCACAATCTGTGAAATTTCATACCAAACCCAAAAAACAAGCTAAAGTAAAAATGTCAAACCAGTATTTTGAAGATCGGTCCATCGGATGGATCGGTCTGACCTGTAAAATTGGCGATTATTTGGTCCAATTGATGTATCTGATCGGTTCAGCATTCCAGCCAACAATTAAAGAATATTTAATAATATGAAATAATTTTTCAATCGGGAACAATGGGTCTGGACGGAAAAAAATATGAAAAAAGATGGGGTGAGATAGCATGACTATCCTAAACGGATTGGAAAAATGATACTCTCTATTAATTATAGGCTTTTAAGGTATTAACTCTGTGTTGCATTTAATAATCTGTCTAAATTAAAAATTCATATTAATTACTTTCCTTAATGGTAGTTGTATAAGTGCAATGGATTAAAAAAAAGGAATGTAACTAGTATGAATTGGGACGGGATACGGTGACAACCCCTAAGGGGGTTGTCAGATTGACAACCAAGGGTATTTTGGGTATGAAAAAAGGAATATATTAATTAGCTTTTTTGTATTAATCAGATTGGGAATTAAAAACTCATATTAAATACAATTTTTTTTTAAATTTAAATCCTATACATTAATATCTCTATCTATCTCTCTCTCATCCTTTCTCCTGCGGCCACTCCGCTACGATGGACAGACTTTTTCTTCGACGAATTCTCTCTGGCAGACTCCCTCCGGCAACCTGAAAAAATGTACCAACGCGTTAAAAAGTGTACCAATCTATTAGTCTACTGGTAATTAATATACCAGTGCTAGTGGTACGCTACTAGTGAGTTAAAAATGTACCAGTATTAGTGGTACGCTACCAGTGCTAGTAGTACGCTACCAATACTAGTGGTACACTACTGTGCTAGTGTTACGGTACCATTACCACTTGTAGCGGTACCATTAGCAGTACCGGTACCATTAGCGGTACCAGTACCACTAGTAGCGGTACTAGTACAAGTACCACTGGTAGCGGTACCATTGCCACTGGTAGCGTACCACTAGAGACTAGCACAAAAAAAATCATATCTGAAATATGAAAAATCACAGATTTGGAAAAAAAAAATAGGGATGACGAAAGGGGGAGGCAGGGGAGAGGCGGTGACCTCGTGGCGACGGTGGTGGTGGGAGGCCATCGCGGCGGTGGTGGGAGGAGGAGGCTGCGACGGCATGGCGGGTCGGCTGCGACGACGGTGGTGAGAGGCGGAGGGCGTAGCGGGTCGGGTGCGACGACGGTGGTGGCAGCCAATAGAGAGAGAGAGGGAAGAGATGGGAGGAAGAAGAAAGATGGCGTGAGAGAGAGAGGAAAGAGAGAGTGTAGGGTTTTAGGTATTAATAGGGTTAATAATCTAGTGTGGTCAATTTTTTTCGTCCAAAAATACCCTTAATCCAATCTGTACCATTGATTTGAAAAAAGAAGAAAGAGACAAGAGAGAGAATGGATCCTATGGTTATAAAATGGGTTGTCAATCTCACAACACCTAATGGGGTTGTCACCGTATCTCATCCCGTATGAATTCTAAATTTCCAAAGATTATTAATACAACACGAATTTAATACAAAAAATAATTATAATTAATAAAAACTGTCATTTTTCCAACCTCTTAGAGTGTTAGCAAGCTAACCGACTCCCAAAAGGATGGATAATTTTGAACATTAATCTCTTCTCAGCCTACAATTAAACAACACTAAATCAAACGAATTAAAGCCCCTCAATCTCTCCTCTCCTAAAGGGCAGGAATGTGTAATTTTGTTATCATTTTCATCAAATATGTTTGGGATTTAAAGTGTTATTAATAGTTTTGTTTATGCAACACCCGTTTTTAATGGTTTAATACTGGTTAGACCAATAAAATGTGAATCCCGTGATATATCATTCAAACTTCAGTTCGATTCTGACAACATTGGTTTAAAATCAAAAGCAACAATGGCATCGACAATGCTTTTTTTTAGTTACCGTGCTTTTACCAAGAGATAGAAAAAGTACAACTACTATATCCTAAAAATAGACAATACATAAAAAATTATGATAAGTTCAGAATTAAAAAGAAGAGTCGAAAATCTATCATAGTAAACGCAACCTGTCGTAGCGCGTGTGAGACATTTATCTAGTATCTCAATGAAATGGGAAGGCGAACCTTTTGCAAGTAGACTTCTACGATTCAAGCAGTTCATCACAGACTATAACTGTTATCACGATATTATTTGATAAAAAATTCGTGGTTTTAAAGAAAATCCAAAATCATCATAAAAGATCTACTATAGTTGTCTAATTAAAACCACAAGTTTATTTGGTTGATGGACTGCACATTTTGGTTGCTTAACTTCAACAATTTGGTTAAGGGTAAAGTCTCAATTAGATTTTCTTTCTTGGTGAAGATTGGAAGTTTAATTTCCTTGAAAAGACCCAACCTAGAGTACTCCATAACTTCGACATGTTTAGATTGGACTTTGATATTATGCTCCACCGAAAAGTGGAGGCACAACCTGCATCAACCAATTCACCTCATTGCTAATTTATTGATAAGACACAAGACTTAAGAGGATGGGTTGTGACTGTGTCTTAATTACAGCACTAAACAGTTTTAACGTTTCTCTTTGGTTAGTAAGTGAAACAGAGTATAGTTACAGGTTTGGTTTATGGTTGGTAGCTCATTCCTTACCTCACTGCTTATGGTTCATCACAGATGGGGAAAAATATATTGCATTAGTTATGAACAAATTTTGTTTTTAGGAAGGATCAACAGATTAATTGGCTCATTAGATTAGTGATTGTTCTCTTCTTCTTCTTCTTCTTCACCAAGCTCGGGTTCAATATCAGTTAGCGATGAAAATTGAATTTCAATTTGTTGGCTGTTCTTCATATTCTATTTTCCCAGGCCAGCAATTCCATATGACAAACCTCATTTCTCCTATATTCTAATCGATGTCTCCAACATAGATGGTCGATAAGGAAAAGGTAGTACAAACATAAATTTCATTTTGATGGATACAAACAAACATGTAGTTGGTGGTAGGAGGGATGCAATATGCTGAAAAAGGAAATTATACAATTGTAATTCCTGGTAACGAACGAGAAAAACAAATCAATAGTAAAAAAAGATAGACTTGGGCTAGTGCACGACTTGGTTTAAAATAAAAAAATTAGCCGTACTCTGTCGTTGAATCGTTCTTCTTGCCCGCCGACCGGGTTTTCTTATGTTCGGGCGGCGGGCCATTAGGGTTGACCGGTGATAGACTTCGTCGGGACTTCTGGTTGTGAGAAAATAATTGGCAGCGACGCCGACGGCCGGGTTAGTCAAACAAAGCCGTCAGTCCAAAAACTAGCCGTAAAGGTCTCTGTGAACCAAAACTTGGAGCAAGTTATTTTACAAATTTGTCAACAGACATTTGCATCTTTCCTTCTACTTTTTCTTTAATTTTGGTCTTTCCTTCTACTTTAACTCATTACCTAAACGAAGGTGGTAAGTAATTTAAAAGGGTCATACTACCCCATTAGGTTAAAAATAACGTTTAATTATCGTATTTGAATATTTTTATGGCTTGTATTGTTCTTATGTGATGATATGGTCTAGAATTACAATTAATTTATCTATTTTTAGTATAAATTGTCGTCATAATAGTTAGGGACAACAAAACGACCAAAAATTTGGGTATATGCTCAAACAGGGAGCAGATCCGGTAAGTAACCTTGTGGTGAGTAACCCCATGCATAACCCAATAAAAATCTGCCACATAAGCGCCTCATTCTCTCGCCTGGAAAAATCATTAATTTTCTTTCCCTCAATATTTAATGGACGATTCAACGAAAAAAAAAATATTTAATGGACGATTTCTCACTCGTTTTAACTCGGAATTTAATTTTTTTTTTGCACAGTTAGATCAGATTAATTGTGCTCTTCAAAATGATATCCACTTTGATATTTTTTGGAACAAAAAAATTTGCTAGTTATTATCAGTCTATACCATATGGAGTTGGTAACGAGAGGGATGAAATTTTTTTTTCTCAAAAAATATTGAAAATGGATATCATTTTGTAGAGAACACCGAACTCGTTACATCTATGCAAAAAAAAATTGAAATTCGAGTTAGAATGAAGAAGATATGATCCAATTAAGAAAACTAGGGAAAATAAATTTCTTTAATTCTCCACCCTTAGATCTGCAATCACTTAAAAGAAAGGTCCAGATTTGGTTACTCAATGTTACTCATCCTAAGGTTACTCACCCTATCTTGAGCCCCAAACTCAAGGCTCAAGATAGGGTGCATAACCATGGGTTATGCACCCATCAATAACTAAATTTGAACCATTCATTTAGAAAATCCAGATCTAAGAATGGAGAATTAAAGGTTATTTTTATTTTCCCTAACTTTCTTAATTGACTCATATCTTTTTCGTTTTAACTCGGATTTTAATTTTTTTCGCACAGATGGAACGAGTTCATCGTGCTCTACAAAATGAGATCAATTTTCAATATTTTTTGAGAAAAAAAAATTCAGGCCTCTCGGTACCAACTGCATACCATATGGTATCTTCTTCGTTTTAAATTCGTTTTTGAAAACATTTGCACAGCAGGAACGAGTTCATCATGATCTATTGGATCTACAAATTTCTGGGTGAACAAATTACAAGACCAAAAAGTACCACACAATACCATACAATATCACCCCGGTACGGGGTTGTATCTTATGGTATACAATGTTAAAAGTCGTAAATGACAATTAATATACTTCTACTATCATGTATTCAACCATCCTACAATTTTGGTTTGTGTCATACCATCATGGTATGCTTTTCGAACCATAGGTATGCTCTTATTTCAATACCAGTCAATACCATATGGTATAGATTGGTAAAAGATGGTTCAATTTTTTTTTGTTCGAAAAATATATCAAAGTGGATATCATTTTGAAGAGCACAATTAATCTGATCTAACTGTGCAAAAAAATTAAATTTCGACTTAAAACGAGTGAGAAATCGTTCGTCAAAGATTAAGGAGGGGAAAATTAAAGGCTTTCCAAGAGAGAAAGGATGCTGATGTCATGCTGATGTGTACGGATTACTCATGGGTACTCACCTGATCCGTTCCCCAAACTCAGCTTATTATTGGTCAAATCAGATTTGGACAATATTACTTTTGGGGATGCGAATTTGTGTACCACACCCCAAATGGTATACTTACCTTTCTTTTGTATTAATTTGACGACATGGCCGAGCGGTAAGGCGGTGGGCTGCAAATCCTTTTTCCCTCGATTCAAATCCGGGTGTCGCCTAATCGGTTCAAATCGGATTGCAGCCTGCAACTCGCCTGCATGGAGACAGAATCGATAGTAATTGCTGGTAAGCTATACAGCGGTGAATCCGTTCAGGCCGCCAACCCCCCATTTCATCAAGGTAGGCGAGACGTATTCTATAATAACCCATTCCCGCTAAGAAAAAAAGTGCAGCGCCAATAAATCCATGCGATACTATTTTACTAGGAATGACAATGAGGCAGGTCCGGGCCGGGTTTCTTGGTACCCAGACCCGCCCCGTGGCAGGTCGGGTTCAGGTCGGATAATTTATCACGGATCACGGTTCGGGGCAGGTCGACCTAATGGGTATGCAATTTATATGAAAAATATTAGAAATATTCATTATTAACATACAATAATTCCGCCCCAAATGACCTCATACTAATTGGGCTAGGTGGTCACTAACATACAAGTATTTCTTTCCTTATATTATCAATGTTGTACTTGAATTGTCCTATAACAGAAATATTAAAAACATACCATAATTCACCCATTATTGAATATTGAATAAGATATTGTCATGTTGAATAAGATGTTGTCATGTTGACGGTTAGGGATGATCATTGAATTTGAACCCCAATTTATGGTTGTATCATCCTAGTCAAAATAGATAAAAGTTTGTGCTGACGAGGTTTGGATGGCTCAAGATAGGGTGCATAACCATGGGTTATGCATCCATCAATAACCAAATCTGCACCCTTCATTTCGAAAATCCAGATCTAAGGATGGAGAATTAAAGACCATTTTTATTTTCCCTAGCTTTCTTAATCGACTCATATCTTTTTCGTTTTAACTCATATTTTAATTTTTTTTGCACAGGTGGAACGAGTTCATCGTGCTCTACAAAATGAGATCAATTTTCAATATTTTTATAGAACAAAAAATTCTGGCCTCTCGGTACCAATTGCATACCATATGGTATTTTCTTGATTTTTAATTCGTTTTTGAAAACGTTTGCATAGCAGGGACGACTTCATCATGATCTATTGGATCTACAAATTTCTGGGTGAACAAATTACAGGACCAAAAAATACCATACAATACCACCCTGGTACGGGGTGGTATCTTATGGTACACAATGTTAAAAGTCGTAAATGAAAGTTAATATATTTCTACTATCATGTATTCAACCATCCTACAGTCTTGGTTTATTCATACCACCATGGTATGCTTTTCAAACCATAGGTACGCTCTTATGTCAATACTAGTCAATACCATATGGTATAGACTGGTAAAAAATGGCTCAATTTTTTTTGTTCGAAAAATATATCGAAGTGGATATCATTTTGAAGAGCACAATTAATATGATCTAATTGTGTAAAAAAATTAAATTGCGACTTAAATTGAGTGAGAAATCGTCTGTCAAAGATTAAGGAGGGGATAATTAAAGGTTTTCCAGGAGAGAGAAGGATGGTGATGTCATGCTGATGTGGACGGGTTACTCATAGTTACTCACCATAAGATGATAAGATTACCGACCTGATCCGTTCCCGGTTTGGATTGGGTGACTGGGTGAGGGTTTTATCCGTTTTTTAAATTGGTGGGCCGGGTGCGGATTTTCAAAATCTGACCTGCGCCAAAAGCAAAATAACAATTTTTTTTTGTATCAAATCTTAATAATATGAATAGTTTGTAAATCTTATTAGTCTTTATGGCAAAATGGTCATAATAATATGAATAATATATGAATGTTATTATTTTTTGCGAAGACATATTGGCGGAGAAAATTTTGATAATATTATGTTCGGAGAAATTATTTGCAGTTATGTCCGTGAATCCATGAGTATCAAAGTACCCGTTGGATTGAATTGACGTTTTCTCTTTTGAAAACCAAGTGGATATCTTAGCGAGTTTTCTTGACAAGTATACTCTGTTGAATTGAATTTGAATTTAAAAACACCAAACTCAACCCGACCAATTACCATATCCTATTTATAATGTCTTTATTCAAAGCAAGATTAAGTTTGGTAGCATCAATAGCACCATATCATCCATTAATGCCAAGTTTTGATAGTATCAAATATCAATAGCACCATATCATCCATTAATGTCAACGTCCCAAATCATAACAACAACCGAAGAAGCAAGTAGGGTTTGAGTTGGCCTTTAAGTTTGAACTAGTCGTTGTCAAGGCATCAACACTTTGGCGCAAAATGGGCGCATGGGAGCATATGGGTGGGGAGGGGCTAATCTATGACTCATTTGCCAATAATTCACTTTCCAATTATTCATTGATTGAAAGCAACTCTTTCCCTCTCTAGTCGTCGATCGGTCCAAGTTTTGGGTAACAAAGTGACCTCTTTTCCCTGTCTGACAGGGATGACTAATTCACTTGGTTAAGAGATTATCTGTGTACATCGGGATTTGGGAAAGACTGGTGGTGTAAAAGAGATTGTAGTCAGCGGCGGATCCAGGATTGGGTAGAGCACTGGGCCACATTGGAAAAAAGCAGAGAAGGCTGGGCCGTAACACGACAAACACGGGAACGAACACCTAAACGAACCCCAAAAATCGAAAATTTACACGTGCTATACTAGCTCTGGATCGAGGGAGGGCTGGGCCGCGGCCCGGGGCGGCCCCCCTAGATCCGCCGCTGATTGTAGTAATGATATTTTTGGCAAAGGGAGAGAGATCATGATCATCACCATTTGTTAATTATCCTTTACCTACCAAAATATGAAAACGCACAACAATTGGATTCTATTTTAATCGACTTTATCCATGCCCTGGCAGAACGTCAACATTGTGCAATTATTCAATAACCGTTTTTGTATTCTTTGGTTATTGCCCAAGTTGCTTGGTAATGGCTGCTTGCTAGCTAGTTGTTAAAAGTGTTGGAACAAAATGGAGTGTTCTGCTTCTGCATGCGGGTGTGTGAAAAGAGAAGAAGTAATGCGACTCTCCAAGCTAGCTTCATGACAGCTCCAACTTCCCCTCTGATAATTCATTCTCATCGTCGCGAGTTCATCAGTTAATTGTCGTCGTCTTGACGATGGCGGAAGATTGAGAAATCATGTTATCTAGCCGAGCTCCATATTATAGGATAATTTGGTCGCAAATCATTTTAGGGTGAATTCAGGTGGGAAAAAGAAAGAGAGAAGGAAGAAAGTAGAGCTGCAGAGAGTAGGCCATTCTCTCTCTTTCATTGAAAAGTCAGTCATTGAAATGCGAAATAAATAAATAAAAAATACAAAAACGGACAAAAATACCCCTCCCCATCTCCGCATCCAGCCAACCACACGATTGCTCCATCCCCAGATCTACGGCTCCCGTGTGGTTACTGATAGGTCAGTAACCAGTGGTTACTGACCCTATCCCAAGCCGTCGTAGTGACATGGTAGCCACAGTAGCACTAATCATTGAGTCGCCGTCTCTAATTATTTAGCTATATATTATTTGTCGGTCAACTAAAAATCGAGCCAAATTTATTAAAAAAGCCAAGTAAAATCTGTAATAAAATATTGCATGTATAGTTTTATTAGAAAACTCAAACCAAAATGTGTTCTGATCATATCATCTACTAATCTGTCACACAGGTGAAATGTTCAACTATATAAATGCGTGTTGTCAACTATTAAAAATGCACTAATTATTAGTCTGATTTCAAAGTAATTGCAATAATTAGTCAACGAAGTCAAATTTGCTCCGATGAAGAAAGCAGTCTCGTTTAAGATTTTTACGAATCATCGCCGAGTGACCCGCTGCTAATATACTCCTTTCATTTGTCATTCATTCGCATTACCGTTTTTGGTTGACTCCCCAGTACCCAATCTCCAAGTCGCCTATTCCAAATTAATTTAATTTAAAGGAGCTTCCAGATTTATTCAAATTTGCATGACAAATCTGGCTGTCAAAGCAATTTATATTACTATAGGTTTGGCTAGTGGTATGATTCGGCCGAGATACAATTCATTTATGTCAGTTTATAATGGATTGTAACAAAATATGTATGAAAAGTGAGAAATCATTAATATTTAATGAATTACGCATATATAACATATTTCAAGACAATCTTCATACAATCTACATTCCTATTTAAAAAGAATACAATACTACGAACAATATGAAAAATTATCATATTTAATTACAATATTTAACGTCACCATATAAATATTTATACTTGAATCGAATAATTCAGCATTCATACTTAAAGTAAATTACATAATTACACACAAAATGACATACTAGGGTATTCCACAATTTTATATCTGATACCCAATCGGATTGTATCGACCGTCATGCAACTGGTTTGACAACCATAATGAAAAGTAAAGACTAAAATGCTGCAAGGTCTAACACAAAAAACAAATAGATAATGGTAAATATATATCTTTCCTAAATCGTTATTGAATTGCCCTTCCCTTATTCCTTATGATTGAATCGATAATGGTAATATCTTTGTAAATAACTATGATCTCAGCAAACAACACTCGAAATTATCCAACGAAAAAGTGTTGAGTGGCCGCGGGGTTGCCGCCACATTTGGTGCTCTCCCTGCCGCCTCCATAACCAACCCAAGCAGTTGGATATTAATATATTATGCATAACTTTGTGGTCAATAATAATTAGGGATGACAATGGGTCGGGTTGGGTCGGGTTTTGCCAAACCCAAACCCATGGATTTATCTTTGAAAAAAACCCGGGGTAAAACCCACCGGGTTTGTAAAACTCAAACTCAACCCAACCCAACCCGTTGGGTATCCGCGGGTTCATGGGTACCCACGGGTTTTGTCGTAAAAAATTTACAATTACAAGTTCTTATCAAAATTAAAGTCAAATATCAATCTCTCAATATAAATTATCCATATATAAAACACCATTCTAGAAAATTCAAGCAAATCACAAATTAACTATACAAATTGTTCAACACCAATCTAGAAAACTCATGAAAATTGAAGCAAATCACAAATTATCCATAAATAACATGTTTAATTGAAAGCTTCTTTCTTTCAATTAAGTTTCTTTAGGCTCCACTCCATAACATCAACTTCATTCTACACAATTAAAAAGAAAAAATTAGACATGTCTCCACAAATATAAATAAGAATAGTTGTTTAGAATATTAAATATACCGAAAAAATTAATTATATGAGTGGACGGGTACCCACGGGCCGGGTTTACCTAAACCCAAACCCAACCCAACCCAACCCGGTGAATAGTGAATGGGTTTAAACCCAAACCCGGCCCAAAACCCGTCAACACGGATTTTACCCGCGTTGACCGGGTTGGGTCGGGTGGGTACTGTCACGGCCTTACTCTTGGTCGTGCGGCCCTAGCTCTCAATTCCGTTAGAGATGCTAGGCAGCCTTCTCACAAGCTCTCAAACTCACCAAACTCACAAGAACAAGACACAAGAAGATGGGAGAAACTCTATAGTTGTATTGCTCACAAAAATGATGGATGAGTTGCAAGTGAGGGAGATGGCTCCTTATATAGGCCTCTCCTCATACAAGGCATCAATGCCCCTCATAATGGTCCCTCCCCATTACTACACCCTATTAAATTTCTCCCATTATGCACACCATTATACCACCTCATAATGTGGCTCTTTATGTGCACCATTAAGCTCATATTCAAGATGGGGAATCCTAGGAGCATCCTATGCTACTAGGTCTTCCTAATGCCACACGTGCTTGACTTGGTCATGATCCGCCACATCATTCGCCATGTCGCCCGCCACGCGTGACATCCTCCCCCACCTTTTCTCGCGATGCCCTCATCGCGTCCTTGCTACGAAATGCCTCCATCGACCTCGAGCAGCCTCTCTCGACTCTTGAGCCTCGTTGGTGACATTCTCCTCCACTCAATCCACGACGCCCTCGTCGTGGCTCTTTGGCAGATGCCTCCCTTGCCTTAGCTTCATTGCTTGCAAGGTCTCGTTGCACCTTCCTCCAAACCAAGGATGGCCCTGGCTCGCTCTCGAGCCTTGTGCTCCCATGATGTTGCGCACTCCTCCGCGGTCTTCTTCGTTGCGTCTTCGAGTATCCCGCCTTCTCGATCATGGTGGCCTTTCCTTGCTTCTCCCGGCAAGTCGAAGATGACCCATCCTCGTCTCTCATGGCTCCACGATGTTGTGCACTCCTCCTTCTCGTCCTTCTCCAACGAGTCTTCGAGTGAGCCGCTGGCTCCACCATCGTTGCCACTTCTCGCTGCTCTTGCCTTGCCAAACACCTCTTGTTTGACTCGAGTTGCTCTCTTGTCATGGAAACCGATCTTGCTCCGCCATTGATGCATAATCTATTGGCGTATGGGATCGGGAAAGCTTTCTCCCGCACCATGAACTCCATGCCGATGATGACCTGATAATCATCCAACGGCACAACCTCAAAGTCCGCCACCCCGGTCCATCCTCCTAGCTTGAGTGGCACCTGGCGCGCTACTCCTTGAGTTCTTGTGGCCCTTGAGTTGGTAGCCTTCATCCACCCTCTTTGCTTCTTCTCGTACGTGATGCCCAGCCTCCGCGCTTCATCTACGTCGAGAAGGTTGCAACTTGCCCCGGTATCAACCAAGGCTTTTGTCTTCCTTTGGTTGAGTTTTGCCTCTACGAAGCATTGACCGTGTTGCTTGGGATGGGGAGGCTCTTCCGTCCGCTTGATGGCGCTCAATCTCTTCATGCAACCAATCTTCGCGACATGGGGCTCCACTCTTGGAGTCGCCTCCGCTTCCTCTTCCGAGCTCGAGCACTCTGCTAGTACGGCCTTCATTGCCGACAACTTGTGCTTTCTTGGGAAATCTCTCACACGATGCGGACCATCAAAAAGGAATCAAGTAAGTGGTTTCTCAACCTTATGACTACCTCCTTGGTCCAGTCTACCACGCCTTCGTGTGTCTCTGTCATAGTCGCGTCCACCTCCATTGCCTCCGAACTCCACACGTTCATCCTGCTCGTGGTACTCGACTAGGGACTCGGCAATTGCCATTGCCTCGGCAAGACTTTGCACGCCTCGCCGTTGTAGCTCCAACTTCGCCCATGGTTGGAGGCCGTCAAGGAAGGTGAACATGGCCTCCTTGTCGGTGTAGTCGGGGATCTCGAGCAACAATTCAGAAAACTCCTTCACATACCCTCGAATCTCTCCTTCGTGAGCAAGCCTCCTTAGTCTCGACCGGGCTTCAAACTCAACATTCTCTGGGTATAATTGCCTCTTGATCTCCCTCTTGAAGTCATCCCATGACTCCATCACGCACGTCCCTTTATTGATATCGCCTTGGGTCCTTCTCCACCACAGCATAGCAACATCTCTCAAGTAAAGAGGTGCAGTTTTTACCTTGGTATTCTCATCTCGAATACCCGAAGCTTCAAAGTATTGCTCCAAGCTCCATAGGAAGTTCTCTAACTACCTTGCATTCCTCGACCCTTGAAATCTCTTTGGCCTTGGAATCTCCATGGTTGAGGCAGGTTGTGCGATGGCAGATCCGTTAGCCATGGCCCTTTCACAAGCGTCACTTCGCTTTTGAGCTCCGCAACCTCCTCCTTCAAGACGGTCACCTCCGCAGCAGCCGCCTCCTTCATTAGCTCAATGGCATCGTTCATGGCGGTGGAGATGGTGTCTTTGATGAGGGCCATGAGCTTATCTCGAAGCCCTTCATTGCCACACTTTGAACATCGCCTTGGATTTGGGTGAAGTTAGCTCCCAAATCCTCCATGACGGTGACATCTTCGGAAATCTTCACCTCCACCCTCGAGACTCGCCTCTCTAGAGACTTGAGAGGATCACGAGTGCTCGACGTACCTTTTGACCTTGCGCCTGGAGTGGGATCTCTTCCACGTTGCTTCTCCGCATCGTCATGGACTTCTGATCCAGCCATCTTTGGTGAGGTTCTCGCTCTTTCTTATCTTCCTTCTTGGGGAGTGAGGACACCGGTTCTTCTTTCAGAACCAGGCTCTGACACAAACTGTCACGGCCTTACTCTTGGTGATGCGGCCCTAGCTCTCAATTCCGTTAGAGATGCTAGGCAGCCTTCTCACAAGCTCTCAAACTCACTGAACTCACAAGAACAAGACACAAGAAGATGGGAGAAACTCTATAGTTGTATTGCTCACAAAAATGATGGATGAGTTACAAGTGAGGGAGATGGCTCCTTATATAGGCCTCTCCTCATACAAGGCATCAATGCCCCTCATAATGGTCTCTCCCCATTACTACACCCTGTTAAGTTTCCCCCATAATGCACACCATTATACCACCTCATAATGTGGCTCTTTATGTGCACCATTAAGCTCATATTCAAGATGGGGAATCCTAGGAGCATCCTATGCTACTAGGTCTTCCTAATGCCACACGTGCTTGACTTGGTCATGATCCGCCACATCATTCGCCATGTCGCCCGCCACGCGTGACATCCTCCCCCACCTATTCTCGCGATGCCCTCATCGCGTCCTTGCTACGAAATGCCTCCATCGACCTCGAGCAGCCTCTCTCGACTCTTGAGCCTCGTTGGTGACAGTACCCGTGGGTTCGGGTTTTGTTGTCATCCCTAATAATAATGTATAATTCAATTAGAATTCTTCACATCATCATTTTTTCTTTCTCTTGGAAAACCTTAAACTTTTTCCCTCTTAATTTTAATAGACGATTTCTCACTCTTTTTAAGTTGATTTTTTTGTGCAGTTAAATCAGATTAATTGTTCTTCTCAAAATGATATCCATTTTGATATATTTTTTGAAAAACCATTTTTTATCAGTTTATACCATATGATATGAAATATACCACCCAGGGTGGTATAGTATGGTATGGAGTTGGTACTTGGTAACGAGAGGTATGCATTTTTTTCCTCAAAAAAATATTGAAAATGGATCTCCTTTTGTAGAACATAATGAAATCGTTCCATCTGTGAAAAAGAATTGAAATCTTAGTTAGAATGAAGAAGATATGATCCGATTAAAAAAAAAGGAAATATAAAATATTTTTAATTCACAACCCTTAAATCTACAACTCAATAAAAAGATCGAGATTTGGTTACTCATATTAAACACTCTCACGTTATACACTCTAATTTGAGCCGGTATTCATCACTCGTCCGTGCAATTTGAGGAAGCAAATGCAATTAAGTTGCACTGACAAGACAAGAAGGCATTATTCAATCCGTGCAATTTGAGGAAGCAAATGCAATTAAGTTACTCTGACAAGAAAAGAAGGCATTATTCAATCCGCAATCATTACTTTGTGCAACTATAAACTGGTTTCAAACAATGATAACCAAATTGATGAGTTCCCATTCCTACAGGGACGGAGGGCAAACACATCACTCCAACATAATCACCCATCATCTAAAATGTATTGGGATAAATCAACTGATCTTAATAAATGGAGTCGTTGAAAGATGTTTGTGTACTAATTTTAATCATGTATTTACATGTTTATTACAAAAGAAATCAACTCATGGGTTTGAAGTTTGCACACCACCACCTAATAACGAACTCAAGAAGTGAAGTGAGGCGTCTAGAAATAACAAAACGCAACTGCGTTTCTAAATCTTAAATGAGTGGGCAAGTAGAGCCCCCAATCTAATTTTTTTAAAATGTATCCTCAAGATACAAATACACTTAAATCCTTAGATAATAAAAAAAAAAAAAAAAATAGGGAGACTAGGAGATTGGTTAGCTTGCTAATCACTCTATTGGATTGGAAAAATGACATCCCCTATTAATTATATTGAATTATGGTATTAAATTCATTTTGTATTTAATAATTTTTGGGAATTAAAAACTCATATTAATTATATTTTTTTTAACTACCATTGCACTGATACAACTATCATTGCACCTCTACACTGAACTCATATTAATTAACATTCCTTTTTTAGTACTACCATTGCACTGGTAGAACTAACAATGCACTGAAAAGGAGAAAACAATTGATATGAGTTTTTAATTCAAACAGATTATTAAATGCAACACAAATCAATTGACTTAAAAATCTATAATTAATAGGGAGTGTCATTTTTCCAACCATTTTGGGGGTAATCATGCTATCTCATCCCGGAGACTAGACATAGGTCCACCACTTGGCATGTCATCCTATGTGCTTTAAGACAATGATAAATATTGGAGTTTGTGAGTACATGAACACTTGATCTCAAGGATAAACCAATTTTAGTACTGTGTTATAAACCAACTAGTCTCAAGAACTAGAATTGTTGGAAGAAGTCCATATATGCATTTTAACCTTAAAATATCCCTTTATCATATTGATGTCACATTCTAAACTTTATTTATCGGAGCAGATGGAGTCACTTGGCTTTATGTAACCTACAATAAATCTTCCAAGTAAAATTTAATGGATCGCTAGTTTTAGTTTGGATTGTTAATTAACACGAGTCATGAATAAATAAAAGGGCTTTGATATCTAAGAGTGTTACTCATACTAAGTGATATATTTCCTGTCTCGAGCTAATGCAATTTTTATAGCATATCTTGTAACCTGTAATGAAAAACAATGTTGGTATCTGCCTAGTGGGTTTGCTATTTTTGTTCGATAGCTCTCTTTTCAGCGAGTAACATAACATCTTTAATTGGTAGTTAAAGTGCTAATTCCTTCTCTTTTTATGTTTCTTCTTTTCAATGAATCTTCGTTTTCTACTAAGTTATCGCAGTTAGGTGCAGCTTCATGTGCAATAATGTGCTGGAACGCCACTGAAACAATGTATAAAAATATGACAACAACATGCTGCTCACTGACGATTGAGTGATTTAATTTTGTCGGCAATTCGATGGCAGTAGTGAGTTTGGAATCTCATTGATCGATCTCATGCAACCCACAAACTATGCAACAAGTTTTGATAGAAGAAAACAAACACGAGTTCTACATTATCATGGTTTAGGGCATATAAATACAAAATTCAGTCTAGCTGGTAACAAGTTGATTACAACTGCCCGTACATAACGAAAAGGTACGTTGATTACCACTGAAATTCCTAGGAAATACAGAGTGCGTATTTCAAATACATGTGTTTGAAATATTTACATTTGAAATACATATCATTCAAATGTATTATTAGGATGCTCATTGGAAATTTATGGATATGTTATGTTTAGAGATTTTTTAGTTGAAAAATGAATTTTCTGGTCACACCATAATTTTTGGTAAAATATATTTTTTACTCAATTTTATTTTTTCTTACAATTTTGTAAAAAAATTAATTTTTTATGAAGAGGTCCAGAAATTTTGATGGTGCAATTACATTTCAGTACCATTATATTTTTTTGCCTAACAATCTAGTACCTGAACTTTTAAAATTTTACAAACAGGCTCAATCTGTTGCTTTGCTTTGAGGAAGTTTAAATGTAAATGAACTTTACAAATAATAAACTAGTCATGTATTTGAAAATTTTCTCGTAAATTTGGTACTAATCGAAACAACACAATTAATATCCAAATATATATTTGAAAATTCAAGTACCGAAAATTAAAATCCAAATCTCCCCACCAAAACACACCCTAACTAATGGGCAACACAATGGAAAAAACTATAAATTCAACCGCAAATGAAGCTAGTAAACTTGCGAGCATGATGAATACCAAATTAGTACAAAAATATTTTGTCGATATCCGGTCTTCAGAAGTAATTTGCCGAAGCGCTACCGCTGCGTGATGAATTCCGAAAATGGTGGGAGTTTGTTAATGTCTCACTTTCCCCTTGCCGAGGACGGCAAGTTCGTAACGTAACACCAGAGGGAGAAGCAGAGCATCAGGCTCAGGCGTAAAGTAATTAACCAGTAATCAAATCCCTAAAGGGAATCATGTCCTTTGCCATGAAAAAGAGATTTGGGATAAGACCTCGAGTTTAAGAGCTTGTTGATACAATTACTCCAAGCAACGCCACTGCTAATTGCTAAATTCACGCAAGCATCTACATCTACTATTATCTATGCTTCCTGAAAACCAGCTCACGTCTAAGAAAAACTAAGAAGATTAGAGAATTTGGATGAAGATGGAGAATATAACGGATTGCTGGGATAGGGAGAATCATGTTGCTTGGAGAATCGAAAAGATGGAGAATAAGGAGGCCTTATAAATATTATATATGAGGAGCTTCGCAGCTGTAAGAAATCAATTACATTTAAAAGTTAATTTACAAATTATTGGAGCAAGATATATCCCTAAGTTTTTTTTATGATGGATGTTTTAGTTACTAATAAAGAAATTACATTATATAAAGTATCACATTTGATTAAAATATTACATTAAAAAGTAACCAACCTTGTATAAGCTTTATGTCATGTATGTAAATTGATGAGATGGTCAACAATTTACTTAATAATAAAGGATGTTCTTTTCAAATTTATATTATGGTAAACTTACATGATAAATTAAACAAACTGATATATAAGATATACCTATCCTAATTGTTATAGAACCGTGTTACATAAATCTTCTATAATGTGTGATCTAGTGATAAAATTAATCTTCGATAAGTATTCAACTTAGTTGAAATCAAATAATTCAAACAATTGTTTGAGTAAGATACCTTCATAGGTTTTACATAGTATTTGATTAATTGATACATAATAAATAATATCATTTCATAAACTTTAGGTAATGTATTTAATTGGCTAAATTACACATTCGGTCACTCAAATTACATAAATCTTTCAATTTTTGCCACTCGAATTACTTTTCTTTCATATTAGCCACCAACTTTACGATTCGTTTCACCGTTAGTCACCAACCGTTAGTTTCCGTCAAACTCCGTTAATACTATTAAATTTTTGATGACGTGGCAAACATAAATGCTGACAGAACAGTTAACTTAATGACATGGCAATTTAAAAAATATAAAAATAAAAATCAAGAACGAATTGTTCTACCTTCCCCTCGCTCGTCTCCCACCTTCCCCTCCCTCGTTTCTCAGCAAAAACCATAACCAGGAGAAGAAGAAACAATCGCATGGTTGGTGATGATGAAATCAACCTCAATGAATCCAAGGTGTCCATTGTCTTTCTTCCTTGCCTGCTCTATCCTATTTTTTTTTCTCTTCTTTGTTTCGTTGATTCAAGGCTTTTGTTTTGTTTGCTGGGCAAAGGGTGGTTCCGCTCAACACCTGGGCACTAATCTCCAACTTCAAGCTAGCTTACAACCTCTTCCGCCGCCGCTATGGCGGCTCATTCAACCGCGAGTTCTCCGAGATCGAAGGGAAGGAAGTGGAGAGAAATTGGCGGAGGAGAACCCCAATCCCAAATCCGACATAACCCCAGTCCCTCGTCCAGATTTCCACCTCCGAAAAGAACTCTAGCCCCGTACCAATATTCACCTTCGACAAAAACCCAGTACCCCGTCGACCTTGGAGCGGCGACGGCGGTGGGTGAATTGGAGAAGACACAATCGATTGGAGCTCAATTTTCTAGGTTCGGCGCCGCCGCAACCAATTACTTCCTCACTGGTGATACCGGTCCGACCAGTTCGAGCTTCTTGTTCGGGAACTGCAATGACGATCTTGGCTCCAGAATCTTCGGCCTGTTTTGCGATTCTGGAACGAGTGGTGATGGGAAGCACGAGTTCCTTCCGCGGTGACGATGGTATTTTTCGAAGTGGAGGAAAGACGGCGAATTGGTATTTGGAAGGGGTTGGGTTTAATTTTGTTTTCGTTTTAGTCCTTCAAATATAAATAAAAGAAAATTAAGTAACATGCTTTGGTCAATTTGGTTGGGTGAGGCTGATTTGGTGGTCAACTTGCATGACTTATTCTTTTTATCAGTCCAGTTAGCACTTCCGTTTGTCATGTCATCAAAATTTTAACGGAATTAACAGAGTTTAATGGAGACTAACGGCCGGTGACTAACGGTGAAACGAATCGTAAAGTTAGTGGCTAATATAAAAAAAAGTAATTCGAGTGGCAAAAGTGAAAGATTTATGAGTGACCAAATGTGTAATTTAGCCGTATTTAATTGAAAGAAGTGTCAAACAAAAATACTCAACAACGAATTATATAAAAAGAGCTTATTATGAAATTGGGTATATAGAATAAAAACATTCGTGAAGAGTACGGCTCGAAAAATTGATACATGTCCAGTTATTTTATACTTATATATTAAAAGGTTATATAGATTTCATATTTAAAAGTTTTTTGGGGCTTTAAATTCGCGCATGTAAACGTGGACCCTGGCAGTTTTGAGTCTGATCAATAATGCCTAACTATTACAGAAGACTTATATAATACGTTTGTTTATATAAGGAATAAATATCCCTTTATAAGTACTTTTGTACAATATATTTCTTTTGAAATTTTGTAACTATTATAAAATATTGTTATGAAATTTTTTCAGATTGTGTAGTCTAATAATAAAATCATCAAGTTGCAAAGTATTACATTATCTTTTTAATAGCAATTGAATATATTTATGTCAGTACTAAAGTGAGAAGAAAAAAGAATTGAAGTGCATGCATCTTGATTGTAAAACTACATAAGTAATTTTGCGCAATGTATTTGAAATTTAATAATTGTTATAAAACGTTGTTATGTAAATTTTTTATATTGTATGGTCAAATGATAATCAAATTACAACAGATCATATTCTCTTTTTAATAGCAATGGATTGTATTTGTGGTAGTCCTGAAATGGGCAGAAGAAAGAATTGAAGTGCATATTGTAAAAAAAAGAAAAAATGAAGCATGGACGGCCTATAGGCTTGGAATGATTAATCCTTCCTATGTTCTTTTTCTTTTTTATTTTAAGAAGCATGGTCCATGAAACCGTATCGAAGATCGTATCGGAAAAGTTAGGGGTAGGGTATTTTATGACAAAATCATGGTTTAACTGTAGTTCAACCGTTAGTACCGTTAAATACCGCCTGACGGTTTAGCCTCCGATATTGGTATTTTGTGGTTGTACCGCCTGTACGGTACGGTTTCATGGACCATGGTAAGAAGACGGATGCAAACCATCCCAACCTTAGATTAAAACATCACGTTCATGGGAGGTCTCCCTTACATCATAATTAAGCCAATACATGAGGTTCGGGTCGCACGTATCAAGATGATGCGTGCCAAAAGGAACCTCGTGACCCTTGCAAGCCAAGAAATCAGCTGCATAATTACACTCTCTATAAACATGGTTAATTTTCACAATTCAATCACGTCTCAAAAGCTCTTTC
Source organism: Linum tenue (assembly GCA_946122785.1). Classification (NCBI taxonomy): domain Eukaryota; kingdom Viridiplantae; phylum Streptophyta; class Magnoliopsida; order Malpighiales; family Linaceae; genus Linum; species Linum tenue. The sequence goes on along the minus strand of CAMGYJ010000009.1, from coordinate 65,141,902 downwards.
ACTTGGAGGATGAAAAGGCCGTGTCTGTTGTTGGGATTGCCTTCTCCTTTGAAAAATACCCACCGCAGTTGTAGAATCCAGGTTGAGTTCTACCTTCCTCAAGCCCATTCCCCACGCGATATGTAAACCCTCAACTGCACCTTTAAGCTCTGCCTAGTAATGGTGCAGGATCCCAGGTTGCACACAAACGTGCCAAGCACTTCCCCAAGTTGTCTCTGAGAAGGCCTCCCGCAGCAGCATTGTTGTTAGAGCTCTGAATGCTTCCATCACTTTGAAGTTGGATCCAATCTTCTGGTGGTGGCTTCGATGATATGAACCTCCATTCTCTAATGATTCTCGTTCCTTGTTCAACAAAGGCAACATTCGCCGCAACATTGTTGTTAATGGAAAAGCAAGCCTCAATTCTTTTGATCAGGCCCACTTCAGAGAAATTTTTCTCGTCCATTGCTTCCTCATTCCACTGTTTCCATATACACCAGCATATGATACTGAACTTCGTTCCTTTTCTCTCATTTTTCATGTTGTTGAACAGCCGGGTCTTGAAGTCATGGCTGGGGGTATTGTCTGAAATTTGATCTTTGAAGTGACTCTACACAGCTTTGATCTTCTTGCAATTCGAAGACTATGCTCCACAATTTCCTCAGTATTGCTGCAATGAGGGCAGCTGCTGTTGGTAGTGAGCCCTCTCTTTGATCTTTCCTTGTTAGTCATTAGTCTGTTGTGTGTCACCAGCCATAGGAAGTGTTTAATCTTGCTCGACCCTTTCCATTTCCAGATACCTTTCTAGATAGCATCCTCCTCCCTCCCCAAAGCATCTGAGACAAGGTTGTAGGCATATTTAAGTCTGAACTTCCCATCTTTTTCCACTCCCCAGATGTGCTTGTCCTCCCCCGAGCCAGAAATAAGAACATCTGTACCTGGAATCAGCGACAGGATCTCATCATGTAGTAGATAATTGAGTATACTCCAGTCCCAATTACCTTCCTCCGTGGTACAGTCCGTAATAGCAGAACTCCTTTCTTCCTCACTAATATGTTGTAGGAAGTCAGAAAGGATGATGTAATGATCAATCCATGGGTGGGTCCAGAAACCAGTGGAAGTTCCATCACAAACACTCCAGGCTGTGGCACTCTTCATCAGTGGCATTGCTTTAAGGAAAACTTTCCACAGACTTGAGTGATTGCTCTTCTTCATAGAGACAATCATTCCATCTTTATGGTTAAAATACTTTCCCTATAAGACCTTCACCCAAAGAGCTTTTTCATTATTTAAAATGAGCCACTCAATCTTAAACATGTAAGCCACATTGAGACTTCCAGCAGATTTAAGGCCGAGGCCACCCTGGCTTTTAGGTTTGCAAATAGTATCCCACGACATGAGGTGAACTTTTCTCCTCCCTTCCTGAGACCCCCACACAAACCACCTAACCGTTCTATCAATTGCATCAAAATCCGAAATAGGGAGAGTGGCAGTTTGCGTGGCATAGGTTGGTATAGCATTCAAAACAGAGAGAGCAAGGATAACCCTCCCTGCAAGGGATAGCGTTTTCGCTTTCCAAGCAGTCAGTCTTTTATCAATCTTATCAAGGATATATCTAGAAGTGTTCCTAGTAATCTTACCATGCCGAACTAGAACCCCAAGATACTTTCCTAAGTCATTGGTGGATTGGATTCCAATAATGTTACAAATAGACTTTCTCATATCACTTCATAGTGTTGGGAGAGAAGAAAAAACGAGATTTGTCCTTGCTAATCAACTCCCTAGACTTTCTTTGTGGACCAGATCGTCCGCAAAGAAAAGATGTGAGTGAGGAGTTCCATTCACAAACAGAGTAATTGGTTTCCAAGACTTATCATTGACTGCTCTATAGATGCTATGACTCAACTTTCAATGCATAAGGTACAGAGATAAGGAGAGAGGGGGCATCCCTGACGCAGACCCCTGCTGGGCATGAAACTATCCGTCTCTCCTCCATTCACTAGGACTTGGAACTCCATGGTGGTCACACACTTCATTATCATCTCCACGAACCTCGCAGGAAGCCTGTCAGCAACAAGAGTTTCTTCCAGAATTCTCCAATCAAGCCGGTCGTGAGCTTTAGCGAGGTCGATTTTGATCACCATGGACCCTTTATTTCCTTTCTTCCTTATCATGGAGTGGACAGTTTCCTGCAAGATAATGATATTGTCAGTGATATGTCGATGAGGGACAAAGCTAGTTTGGTTGGGTTTGATAAGATGGGGCATAAGATGTTTAAGCCTTTCGGCTAAACATTTTGCCACCGCTTTATAACTCAAATTACACAAAATTATAGGTCTAAAGTGATTCATGGAAGAGGGGTTATCAATTTTGGGAATAAAGGTAATAAGGGTGTCATTCATCCTTCTGATTTGTTCAGGTGAGATGAAGCAGGAGTTGACAAATCTGATGAGGTCGGCTCCCACTCTATCCCAACACTTCTAAAAGAAGACGGCTTCTCAGGGGCTTTCAAAGAGTCCATGTTTCTGATGATGGTTCTGATTTCTTCATGGCTAGGGGGTTGTTTGGTCTTGTTCATCATTTCCAAATCGATGCAGGGGAAGTCAGTTGGGATAGCAGGATAGAGTTCCTTCTCATCTTTGGTGAATTGGTTGATGAAAAATTCACTATCCATGGTCTTCAGAGCATCAGGATCATCCATCCAATTGCCTGATGGGTCCTTCAAACAAAGGATCTTGTTTCTTTTGTGTTTGCACAGAGTACTATTGTGTAAGAAGCGTGAGTTGCTGTCTCCATGGATCCACCAAATAGACCTTGACTTTTGGATCCGCAACATCTCCTCCTCCCAAAGAGTTTGTTCGAACTCAATTCTGGTGTTGTTCTCTTGCTCCAAGGATAGAGGCGTCGGGTTCGTCTCATTCAGGAACTCAAGGGAGTTCAACCTCTTGAGGAGGTTTTTCTTTCCTTTGAAAATGTTTCTGAACACGTTTTTCTTCCACTCCTTAACCTTCGTAGTAAGGTCTTGCAAAGAAGGTAGAAGGTCGTTACCAGTCTTCTAGTTCTTATTCAAGAAAGGAAAGAAATATTCATGAGTCAGCCAAGGAGCTAAGAAATGGAAACGTCTCACCAGGTTAGTGTCTTTGTGCTGTCTTGTGGAGTAGGTAAGGATAGGCCGGTGATCAGACTTCAACCTAGTTAAATGGGTGACGTTAGACTCAGGAAACTGTTGGTGCCATTCCGGATTACATAAACTTTTGTCTAATCTTTCTTTAACCCTCCCTGCACTTTTGAACCATGTGAAGTTTGGTCCAGAGAACCCCAAATCAAGAAGCCCACAGTCTTCAATGCATTGGTTGAAAGCCCTAGTCTCGCATAGTTGAAGGGGGCCCCTCCCGACTTCTTAGAAAAGATGGTGATGTAGTTAAAATCTCTAGAGAGCATCCATGGAATCTTGGTGCATCTCGCCAACATTCTTAAAGCATGCAAAAGATCCTCCATTTCAAAGTCTCTCAGACTGGCATAGATAGCCGAGAAATGACAGAAAGCCTTCCTATTCCGAGTGCATTTAAAGTGGATAAACTGTTTCTGTTTGTCCACCACCTCCATGTTCAGCTGCGTGTTGTCCCAAAGGACCCAAATCCCTGCACTGAAACCTGCGGCATCAAAGACAGCATGTGAATCAAATCCCATAAGCTTGATGACATCCAGGGCGTCATCACCACTGATTCTCGGTTCAAGGATGCAAACAATGTTCATTTTTTAAAGGTTCTTGTACAACTCAAAGGAAGGCAAAAACTTGGGGTGTTTGGCACCCCTGCAATTCCAGGAAAATACTTTAACCATAGCAAGCGTTAAGAAATCTTCCCTATCGTGAAAGGTCAGGTTAGAACTGAGTCGACGGCCATAACCGTCTCATCTTTCCTGTTCTCCCCATCGCCAATTGCTGTAGTGAGAAGAGATGTATTTTCTGGCTAACTTTGAAGTCAAGCTTCCTGGGTTGGGTTCTTCCACTTTTCGGGGAGGGTGTTTGCTGCTTTGGTCCCTCTTTAGGATCTTCGCTAGGAGATAGACCTCTCATCTTTGGTTGGTGTCCCTTAATTGCACCAACAGATGAGCTTTTGACCTTCCCATTCTTTGAATCATCACTGTTGGGGTTCCCCATTCCTCCTTGGCTTTGGATTGGCTTGTGGGAGGGGGACATGTTCTCCACTGGCTTCTTCCCTCCCTTTGCTTCTTTGGCTGTCTTAGCAGAGGCCACATGGATCTTTTCCACCTAGATCTTGCTGACAGTTTTCTGGCTACTGTTCTCTGGTGTAGTCTTCTAATTTTCTTTCCTATTAATTTCCTTCCTCAATTTATCTTTTCTTGCTTTGTCTTTCCTCTCTTCTTCTTCTTTCTTCCGATTCTCCTTTCCCTTTCTTTCCTTTGGTTCCTTCTTGCTTTCCTGTATTGTTTTTTCTATGTTCCCTCCACTTCCATATGTTCATATGCCTCAACCTCAACACGAGGATTTTGTTTGGGTTCATCATTCGCTTCCTTCTCGTTTTCATTATCCTCTCCTTCATTTTCCAGAGCAGCAAAGCGAGAACCTTCTGTGGTCTTCTTTTGGTATTCCCTTTTACTGTTGTTATCAGACTTCTTCATTGGCTGTTTTCTTCTCTTTGTTCTTGAAGCCAACATCCTGTGCCCGAAGCCCTCTGTGACTTCCAGTATTATTACCGGGCTCGAGTTTGGCACAACATGATCTTTGGAGTTTTCTTCCGGGGATAACTTGCACCCCTCACGGCGGATAGGGCACGAATCCTCTTTTGTGACCATAATTTCCTTCGAAGCAAACAATGTTCAATCCTTCGTATTCAACCCTCCTTACTCTTCTTTTCAATCTATACTTGGAAACAAGCTTCTTCCTAAGATCAATCTCAACACAGATTCTAACATAGTTGCCCCTGAATCCGTTGGCAGTGTGGCAATCAATTTTGTTTCACTCTCCCCAGTTTATCACCAATGTTATACAAGATTTCTTCATCGAAATAAGCTAGAGGTAGTCTAGGGAGTCTTACCTAGACTGACGTTTTGTCGATTGTGTCGAAATTCGGATAAAAATTGAGCTTTCATGGTTATGAGACGACGTACTGATCCTCCACCGTCCAGGGTCCTCCATGCAGGGCGCGATGTGATACTTCTGAGAATCAAAGATCGCTTGGTAATACCCATCACCAATGTCTCCAATTTCGATTTCTCCCGTCTTGGCCCACATCTTCTACACTCTTCGTTGAAGGAACGCAAAGGGGAAGAGGGTTCCCAAGACTCTGAAAGTGATCGCTCTGTGCCAAATCTTCCTGATTCTGCCATTTGTGATTTTCTTAACCCTAATCGTCGGGCATTCTGGGTCGTCCTCGCCATCTTCACCTTCTGACCCGTCTGACATAAGCTCCTCCCCATCCCTGTCATTGAATGTCGCCTTTGGTGGGTTGACATTCATCATGGTGGTCTGGTCTCCACCTTTCGTTGCTTGGTCTGCTTCTCCCGTTAGGTCACAATCTTGTTGTTCTCTGGAGGTGACCACAGAAAATCCATTTCTCCTTGCCCGGATGAGTTGTTGCTCACCACACATTTGGATTTCTTCGTTGGCTGGGCTAGCAATGTTGTCGGCGAGTCATCCGGGTCTTGAGACAATGGTCCGCCTCCTCAGCCAGAGGCTTAGTCCCAACGGTCATCTTTTCCTTTCTAGATATATGGTGAGTTTGATACAACCGCCCACACAATATAAAACACCTATCAAAAGTGTTTTCGGATTTAGTATTTTACAGCTTATATATTAAAATTTAAAAATTCTTTTGGGGCTTTAAGTCGCGCACGTAAACACGGAATATGGCTTTTCCGATAAAGCAGAGGTTATGGCTATTTAATCGTAACGAACATTTTTTTATGGGTTGGTTTACTTGCGTTTTTAATTTTATATAATATAAAATAATTTAATTGAGGGCAATGTGATATTTTTACCTTCTTCTTTATTAAAAAAACCATATTATTTCAAATAAGTTCATTGGCCTCAAATGCTCACAATTCAAATGGGTTATTTATTTTTCTTATATGTTAAAATCAAATACATAACAACAATAACTTGCAAAAAGAATTTACTTGATTTTGGTGAAATATTCTTTTATTTAATCAATTGAATGTTAAACAAAAGTTGTAAGGATAAATATTTTGCTAAAGTGGTTTGGAATGGGCGAGGCAAAATAATTGGTGGAGAGAGTCTATTTATCATGCCCTTTTATTCTCCACCTTTGCTAGTAGTTCTAAGGTGTCAATCGGACGGGTTCGGGTTGGGTTCAGTCGGGTTGCGGGTCAAACGGGTTGATCGGGTTGCGGGTCAAACGGGTTGATCGGGTTGCGGGTTGATCAGGTTGCGGATTGATCGGGTTGCGGATCAGTCGGGTTACGGGTTGATCGGGTTGCGGATCAATCGGGTTCGGGTTGATCGGATTGCGGGTTACAACAGGTCGGGTTGCGGGTTGTTCGGTCCACACCATCGAGTTTTTTTTAATTAGTTATTACACTATTTTTTTTATGGAGTTATTACACTAATTTAAAACAAACTCACTGATCACCATATTGCAATGAATAAAACATGAATGTACATTATTAAACAAATGAATAACTATATTTTGCTTGAATATATCATAAACAAGTTTGATGTTGCTAGTTGTTGGTACCTTGTAGAGGATTCATTAAGGTTACAGAACCAACATAAATAAAGAGTTGAACAACAAGAAATTAAAAAGCCGACAACTTGTTTGATCATAAACCTATGAAACCACCTCGTGCTTTTATTTTGTTCACATTCGTGCTTATTCGTGCTTTCTAGTATAATTTAACTTTCATTCTTATTTTATATGGTAACACACGCTTTTAATATTCCTTACTCAACTTCATCTACAAATTATTAACTTCCATACTAATATCTAGCACTGCATTTTCGCATAGCTAATTATAAACCGCTAGTCATATATCCACCATACATATATTAACATGCAAATGTTATCTTGAATTCAGTGAGTGGTACCTTTTATCTTTCTATAACAGATTTGGGCGTCATTTTAGAATTTGGGCGAGCTAAATTTTTGGGTTATGGAGCGAAAAAGCGAAAATTTAGATCGGAGAGGCGGGGAGGGAATCAGTGGGCGGGAGGGAATTTCGGATCGAAATTTATGGAAAGAGCTGGCGGGGAGAGCTGGCGGGGAGAATTATTTGGCGGGCAGTTTGGCGGGGATAATTTCTTTGGAACGAAAATTTGGCTGGGCTGGGGCGGGATGTTGAAAGCGCTGGAGGGGATATGAGGAAAGCGGCGGGATAACAAAAAATGTTTGGCTGGGGTCAATATAATTGTTTTATTAGAGATTAGTCCCCAATTATTTGCTGGCGGGAGATTAAATCCCAATTGACATTAGAGATTAAATCCCATCTAGGTCAATTATAAATAAATCACAATTGACGTGCTGGAACATTAGAGATTAAATCCCAATTTTATCTAGACATTAACGTTTTCTTAGGGGCCAAATCAATTGGTTTTATGATTGTTTTTAAGTTCATCTAGATTTTAACCTAAATTTTGGAAAGATGAATTGTCACATTAATCATGGTAATTAACCGTGTTTAGAACTATGTCATCAAGTAGTCACGGGAAATGAATACTGAAAATAGTTAAATAGATTACCGTGTTTAGAATTTTGCAACCCTAAACCCTAAACCTATAACACCATTTTAAATCTGAAACCTAAAACTAACCTTAACCATCAACCATACATTATCCTAAATCACAACATTAAGTAATTAACACTAAACTAACCTCAATCCTTAACCATAATTCCATAACCCAAACATGCAAACAATGAACTCTAAACCATGACCCTATGCGGCTATACCCTATACTATAGTTATATGTTATGAAATTGTTGGAATAAGCTACAACGTATGTTATGTGAAGAATGTAAGTTGAGTCAATTTTATATTCGGTTATTGAGAAGACATATGCCCTATTACTCCAAACTCTAAACCACGAGTCCACTACCGTATACCCTATGCACTAACCTTAAACCATGAACTATAGTTATGTATTATGAAATTGTTGGTTATTGAGAAGAACATATGTCTTACGACTCCAAACGTTTAATATCCGTATTTAATGAAATGAATGATTAAATTTACTATTTTTACATATTGATTTATTTATAAAAGTAATTAGTTTTATATATTTATAACTATTAACGTACTATTAAACGTAACATTACCTAAGAGACGAAGTATAATACCCGTAAGTATTTTATACGTAACTTTCTCGTACCATATTTTACTAACTATGCTATACATTAAGTGAATTTTATGTATTATTAAATTTACTATTTTTACATATTGATTTATTTATAAAAGTAATTAGTTTTATATATTTATTACTATTAACGTACTATTAAACGTAGCATTACCTAAGAGACGAAGTATAATACCCGTAAGTATTTTATACGTAACTTTCTCGTACCATATTTTAATAACTATGTTATACATTAAGTGAATTTTATGTATAAGTTGACATACAAAAACATTAAGTGAATTTTATGTATAAGTTGACATGGGCTTTGAACCGTGTCCCTCGGATGGGAAATACCAGCACATAAGCCAGCTAGTCCACGTAATTGATTTGTTATAATTTGAACTTGTTGTTTATTTGATTCAACTAAAAGGCAGAGAGACCAGAAAGTATTACGTGATTCAATTTACCGAGACAGTGAGGCTATTATGTGATTCAATTTAATGACAGTTGTCATTTGTCAACACAAAGTAAACCTTTGTTCTTGGTGGGAAAGATGAAAAAATAATAAACTTTATATATATTATTTACATATAATATTTATACATAAAAATATATTATGTAGTATTATTCGTGCCAATCGGGCGGGTTCGGGTTGGGTTAATCGGGTTCGGGTTAGTCGGGTTACGGGCCAAGCGGGTTGCGGGTCAAGCGGGTTGCGGGTTACGCGGGTTGCAGGTCAAGCGGATTGCGGATCGGGCGGGTTGCGGGTCTTTGACTTTTAGTCCAATCGGGTTGCGGGCGGGTCGTGGATCGGGTTGGTTGGGCGGGTTACTCGGATCGGGTCATGTTTTGACACCTATAGTTCTAAGTAGGAAGCTTTCAGACCTGCAAGCTCATCCCCTCCACCAATTATTTAGTGGCTTCCCTTCAAGTTTTTCCCTGAACGCCATTTCTTCCGGCCTTTTCTCATCGATTGACATGAGTAGCTCATTGAGAGTTTGGTTTAGTTCTTGGTGGTTGAGGCTCCTGTTGTTGGCCCAAGTATCGATGAGCGAGGACTTCGAAGGAAGGATGTCCAAAGTTGAAAGGTATGCCTGTAGCTGTAGGAGAGAAAATAAAAAAAGTGAAAAAACCTACCTCGCCATCCGTCAGTGTGATAATTAAGCTCGCTGCAATGTATATTCCTAACCTGCGCTTTGAAAAGGTGGTTATAAGCTTGTTTTTTCCTCAATTTTTTTCATCTCAACCTTTCGTCTCCCTTGACGATGGAGTTATTGTTGTTTTGAACTTTTTTAACCATTGTTTGGAATTAGAAAGACAGGCAATTGGGACAAGGATTGAATGTCTTGTATATCAGGAAGTGTAAGAGAGATACTTGTCAAAAAGGAAGTGTAAGAAGAAAGGATTGATATTTGCCCCTTTGCTTGATGTTCTTTGTAACATATTTATAGCGGGGAAAAACACGGTAAATGGGAAAATAAATATAATTTGGATACGACGACAAGAATTTGGCCGTGTGAATAGAATAATATTTATCATATATATATTTCCAACGGTAATCTATAAGAATCAATGTATTTGGCGACTTTCGTAACTTTCTATAGCAGATTTACCAAAAAAGAAAATTATTAGACAAAAAAATTATGTGTCGTAGATTACTTGACATGTATGCATGTATGTATATTGTATCCTCATTGTGTTGACACCTAAAATTAATTTGACCGGAATTAAATGCCGCATTAATTAGTCTTGGCATTTAATTCGATACCGCGGGTAAAAAACGGTGTCGTTTGGAGTCGAGCGTTATCGCGGGAAGTTAAAACGATACCGCGAAACAGAAAAACGGTACCGCAAGGAAGCTCAGCGGTACCGCAACACCGGAAACGACACCGCTGGCCGAAAATAAAATAGGGTCGCGCGTTTAATGAAGGTTGGAGGAGGAGTTTTGATTATTTAATTATTATTTATATTCCTTGTTGGATAGGGAGAAGCGGCACCGCGGAGAGCTAAAACGGTGCCGCGGAATTAAAAACGGTACCGCGAGGAAGCCCAACGGTACCGCTATACTAGCAAACGACAGTGTTTAATAATAAACAGTGTCGCGGAAGAAAAAAACAAACGGAGCTGGTTGGGAAAGAAAACGACACCGCAAGTCTGGAAGCGGAGTCGTTTAATATTAAAACGATGTCGCGGGTAGAATCAAGCGGAGCTGTTTGGGAAAGGAAACGACATCGCGGGATCATGAAAACAATTCATGTAAAGTTCACGCGAAGTAGTTTGAGGAGCGAAGCGGTTGAGACACGTGGGATTTCACAACGGAGCAGTTGAGGAAGCGGTTCCACCGAGCGTGAAGACTACGAAGCAGTTTTTCGAATAAAAGCAGTGGAGCAAGGAGAGAGAAAGGGACAACCAAATCAACACAGAGCAACTCTGTCAAAACTTTACCTTTTCTCTGTAACTCCTTCGCGGAGCTCTCCTTCCAGGAAGGATCTCCATAGTTGTAGTCTTAGCCGTAGTCGCGGAGCTCTCCACAGGAATCTCCATAGGAGTAGCGGTAGCGTACATTCCTCAAAACTCAAACACCCTCGTTCGAACGTAGTTTGGAGAGGTGTGAACCGTAGTCACAGTCGTCTTGATTAGAAGTCAGTGGCGCATCAATTCGATCAAATCAACATCGTCGTTTGGCACGCCGGCGGTGGTATTTGGTCAAAAGATAGTGGTGCATCCGTTCAATCGGCACCGCAAGAGTTTCCACCGCGAAATATTAAATCAACATCGCCGGGAACAAATTCGGTACCGGCGGTGGTATTTGGTTTTCCGGAGGAATCACATTGTAATAGATTATTGTATATATAACTACATCTTTATGCGGTAAATGTCTACACTAAATAGGACGTTTTATATGTCAAAGGCTAGTGTATGCCCGGGCGTACACTTACCTTACCGTACGCCCATTGAGTTTTGTTATTTAGACAATGAATCAACCGGAGTTTGAGCCATGATATTGTACCCTTACCCCTAATGGGTGAACCCTAGTCCCCAATTCACTAACCCAAAGCATATTTAATCTTGAAATTAAAATCAACGATTCTGATTCATTGAAATTATCATTGATTTTCATTTTAAGATTAAACGAGTCTCATGGTTTGAGTTAGAAAATTAGGGACTGGGGTTCTCCCATTAGTGGTTAGCGTATAGTATCATGCGCAAAACTCCGGCAGTTAACTCATGATCTAAATAGCAACATTGTACATAATTGAATGTAATTCATTACATATTCATGATTAGACATTGTATTAGTGTCTGCAACTGATTTGTGATTGCACCTAAAATTTGATAATTCGTAAGGATTGAGATAGCATGTAATTGCGAAATTCAATATAATCGGCAAGAAATTGTCGGCATATAAGTGATTTTTGTGTATACATGTTTATTGGTTGTCTATTGGTCATCAATTTTTATCAAATAGTAGATGGTATGAATCGAATCCAAAGATAAATGTCCATTCCATTATTATCATTTGAGCCATCCTTTCATTATTCGGGTTAGAAACTTTTTTTTGATAATGGTAAAATGCATTAAAGAAAGAATATCAAAAGAGTATGCAAGTTCGGTCCGATTGATGCATCTGACCGTCTCAACATACCCGCCCATAATTAAAGAATATTTAATAATAGGGTTAATAGTATAAATTTGCTCTTTCATTATGTTTTTTTTTTCAAACTTACATCTCTACTATGTTTCACGTCAAACTTGCCTCTTTCTTTTCTTTGCCCACAATTAAACCATATTAAATCAAACAAATTAATTGTCTCAATCTCTCTTCTCCTGTTATGAAGGAATGTGTAATTTTGTTATCATTTTTAATAATTATTTTTTAGATTTAAAGTGTTATTGATAGTCTTGTTTATACAACATCAATTTTTAACTGCTTAATACTGGTTAAACCAATGAAACATGAACCACTTGCTATACTCAGTTCATACTTCGGTTCGATTCTCACAACATTTGGTTCAAACTAAAAAACAACAAGAACATCGACAACTACCCAAAATACAGCAACAGAGGAGCATCACCAGCCTCACACACATTTGAGTGGAACACAAGCAACATCAAGGAAAAAATCCAAATCTATCGCTTTTTAATTTTTTTTTACAAATATACCACATAAACAAAAAATATTCCAAATCTACCACCATTATTTGAAAACCGCCTGGGGAAGCAGCGGTTCAAAGGAGAACCGCGCGGGGAAGGGGCGATTTTCCTTAGGGCAGCTAAAAAAACCGCTCCCCCACGTGACGTTTCTACAAACCGTCGGATGAGGGCGCAATCCGACGGCAGACCGCACGCCAGTTCTACGATCCGCGTCTGGCCGTGGTAACCGCCCCTTGAAGGCGCGGTTTGTGCGTTGGAAAATGAAAACCGATGGCTAGGGGCGCGGTTTCCTTAAGTGTAAAATTACAAAATTGGCCCCCAGCCAGGCAGTTCAAACTTCAAACACTACATAAACCCCCCTCCTCATTTGTTCATACCAAAATCCATTCCTCTCTCTCTCTAAGTTTATCTCTCTATAAATCCCACTCTCCACCTAAAACCTAGTAAATAGTGGTCTGTTGGTTGCAGCTAAGTCCGAACTGCCATAATAAAACATTTCGTTGGTTTTTCCTTCAAAACCCGTCGAATCCCTGTCTGGTTCCTGAAAAAATGGCCGATATTTTTGAAGAAGAAGATATTTATTATGATGACTATCAAGTGGTACGTACTCATTTTACCTAATTTTTGTTGTTGTTATAATGATTTTATTTAATCTATATACTAATTAATTTATGTTGTTGTTATGCTATCGTAGTTTGGGGAGTACGTTGATATTTACAATCAAAGATATTATGTTGATCAAGGACCGATTGATCCATCCGTGTTATACGACCAAGATAATCATCGTTCAAGGGATTTTTGGAACGATCACAAGGTACATATAATTTATCATCACTTGTCATTTTGTTTTTGTTAACGTAAGTTAGTGGTTTGTAAAATAAGTTTGTTAATTGTTAATTGTATTGATTATTTTCAATGATTTAAAATAATACAGTGTGCCACTTATTTAGACTCTTTATAAAGAGATGCATGCCTAATGAAATGGGGTATTAAGCGATCATCATTATCCTCCCATTTTCCGGGAAAATCGGGTTCTAAGCGATCCTCGAAATTCCCCCTTTTCTCTCAAAAAGGCTGTGTTTCTAAGTAGATGCATACTTCTCCTAAGAGTCTAACGAGTGTAGTTGTATTGCTTTAAATTATTGAAAACAACCAATACGAAGTACAGAATAATATAATTGATTTTATGTGTATGTGTACATAATTAATTTTATTTGAATTTTGAAAATGGTATTCATTTTAGTTAATTATTTTAGTACGCTTAATATGTTTGTTTTACGAAATTATGTATATATCTTGGGAAAAACCTTGATTTTGTTAATTGATATTGTTTGTTATAATAGATTTATATATTTATAAATCATAAACTTATGGTGATAGTTAAATTTTTCGCTAGGAAGCATACCATATAGTTTGCTATAGGAGTACGAACAATGTCCTTCGATGTAACGACTGTTAAGTGTTTAACAAACTTCAGTACTCCTGTAACCAAATCTGTTAGCTCTCCATAGCTTCAGCTCCCACCTTTCTAATTCTTAGAAACGTGGGTTAAGTGGTTTATCATTCTAGATCCTCTTCTTCTCTAATCTCCTTCAACGTGGCTTCTCAACTTCCACGTAGAACTCACTGGAGCCTCCAATTATCCTGTTTGGCGATCCCAATTTCATTCTCTTCTCTTCGGCTATGCCATTCTCACCGCCACCATGAGACTTGTGATGATGATGGTCGCCTCGACTCCAACGTCCCGCGATGCGTGGCTCAAGCTTGAGCGTCTCTATGCAGGCAGCTCCCAATCTCGAGTTTTGTCCCTCAAGAAGAAGCTCTCCAACTCTCGTAAGGGTAATGAATCTGTCTCCAGCTATCTGTCTGGAATTAAAAGGCTTGCCGATGATCTTGCTGTGGTCGGTGCACCCGTTAGTGACATCAACATGGTTATTCCCGCTCTTAATGGCCTGGGTCCGGAGTTTCAAGGGCTGGTTGACGGGCTGCAAGATCGTGATACTCCTATATCCTTTGATGATTCATTTGACAAGCTCAATGACTTTGAAGACGTTCTTCATCACCGCAATGCTGCTGCTCCGGATCTGTCCGTTGTGATAACTCACTCTGCCCGACGTTATCCTCCCCGAGGGTCCACCGGCGGTGCTCCCTATCGACCACCTGCTCGTCCTTCCTCTGCTGGCATTCTCCCACGTCCAACTCACCCCACAAGCCGTGGCCCGAACCTGCCAGTCATCACGTAACTCAGTCCCTGGGGAATCTCTCTGTTGCTGACCCATACCATAGACCCGACAGTATTACCATTGGTGATGGCACAGGTTTACCAATCTCTCCTGTTTTTCGATCTCCATCTGTTTCCACAAGTCTTATTTCTGTTTCTTCCTTTTGTCGTACCAATCACACCTCTATTGAATTTTCCCCCTATCATTTTGTTGTCAAGGATATATCGACGGGGGACCTCTTCTTCGGGGGCACGCTAAGAGTTGTCCAAGGAGGAAACGACGAGGACCTAGATGTAGTTATTAATTAGTTTATAGTTCTTGTTGTAAATATGTAAACTGTAAGTACTGTATAGGTAATTTGTAGTTAATATATATATATGATATTGTAACGAATAATGTAACATTTCATTTCCAATTAATAAAATTCTGCCTGATGGCTTCCCTAAACGACATGGTATCAGAGGGTGAGATTCACCTTTCTTGTTTTCATTGACTATTCAGTCATCGTTTTCTTGTTTCTCGAGGATTCCAGGAGAAGTGAACATCTCGTTCGTTTCTCTCTCCTCTGCTTTTCGATCGTTTCTTGATCCGATCCAGTTTCCGCTTCCGTTTGTTTTTCCGATTCGTTCCCTTGTGACGGTCGATTCTAGATTCTCCGATTCGTTTCTTTTCTTTGTGACGATCGATTCTCCGATTCGTTTCTCTGCGACGATCGATTCTCCGATTTGTTCGTGGTTCTTGCATTCGCTTAGTCGACTCCTTCATCAGTTTCAGATCTCGCATCGATGACGTCGTTTTCTGTTGTCAATGCGACGTTCGGTCCGCCTCAGGTGTCTGGTGCTGCGTCGGGAGGTGCTCCTCCTGGTGGTTCGTCTTCACTCTCACCGGCGCACCCGTTCTTTGTGGCCAATGGCGATTTGTCTGCTCAGCAGCTCGTGACGGTGCCGCTCTCTGGTTCCAACTACCACAGCTGGGCGCGGTCGATGAGAATGGGGTTGCATGCACGCAACAAGCTTCCATTGATTGATTCTGGTTCACCGGTCCCGTCGCCAGATGATCCTCTTTGGAGCGCTTGGGATCAGGCTAATGTACTTGTGCTTGGGTGGATTCAGCGTTCAGTGTCACCTGAGATTGCGCAAAGTGTACTGTGGTTCAACACAGCTGTGGAAGCTTGGGAAGATCTTCGAGAGCGCTTCAGTGAAGGTAATGAGATCCGCATCTCGGATATCTATGATGAGATTGCTGCTCTCAAACAAGGTTCGATGACTATCAGTGCCTATTTTACCAAGTTTCGGGTGTTATGGGAAGAATTTTTGATTCTTAGGCCTCTCCCTGTGTGCACTTGCAATCCTAAGTGTGCTTGCTCTGCTTCTTCGATTCCACGTGAGTATGTGCGTAGGGATCAGGTTATTCGGTTTCTGAAAGGGTTGAATGAGAGTTTTGCTCATGTCAAGTCTCAGCTTTTGTTGAATGATCCACTGCCTTCTATCAATAAGGTGTTCTCTAGCCTAGCTCAGCATGAAAGGCAGTCTAGTTTGCCTTTGTCACTTCCTACGGCTCTTGCTGCTCATGGAACGTCAAAAGGACACCAGTCTGGTCAGGGCAAGGGTCACGGGGCTTCTTCTCAAGGTCCTGGTGGGGGTAAGAAACGGCCTTACTGCACTCATTGCGAGGGTTATGGGCATACAGTGGATCGCTGCTACAAGCTTCATGGTTCTCCTCCTGGATATAAGCATCGTCGTGTTAATGCTGTGGTTGAGTCTGATTCTCCTACTGGAGTGGTAGCTGATGATTCGGTGGTAATCTCTCGAGCACAGTATCAGTCTCTCTTAACTCAGACTCAGTTCCAGCAAGGACAACGTACTTCTGCTACTCCTGTAGCCAACTTGGTCACTTCAGCTAGACAGATGACTCCTGCACCAGAAGTTCGCACTCATCCATCTGCTGATTCTGGGATTATCCCTCAGACTGCTGATTCTGGAGTTCTCCCTCAGACTGCTGATTCTGGTATGATTCCTCAGGCAGCTGATTCTGGCTACATTCCTCAACCTGTTGGGGTTAACTTGGTTCCCACAGAAGATACTGGTATGATTCCGTCCTCTATTAATTCAGTCTAACTTCTATGGATTGGATAGTGGATAGTGGTGCTACTGATTATGTTCTTTCTGTTTTACACTTATTCCAAACATATACAACTATAAGTAATATGTCAGTCTCTTTACCTAATGGTGTAAAGGTTCAGGTTACACACATAGGAAACATCAAAATTACTCCAAAACTGACCTTATATGATGTCTTGTACATCCCTGCTTTTACTTTCAATCTTATTTCAGTGTCCAAATTAGTTCAGACCTCAAATTGTTCACTGCAATTTACTGCCGATTCTTGCTTAATTCAGGATCTTTCATCCCTCGAAACGATTGGTACAGCTAAGCAAGAATTTGGCCTATATCATCTCAACATGCCACTTCCTAAGCCTTCACGATCTGCCTGTAATGTTTGTTTCAACACTGATTTTGTTCCATTTGATGTTTGGCACTATAGGCTTGGCCATACTGCCATTCCTCTATCCCAGTTCTTAGACAAGGATGTTAAACCTTCTATTAGTAATAATAAAACTCCTTGTACTGTTTGCCCTTTAGCAAAACAAAAGCGGCTTCCCTTTCCTTCTAGTACATCTCATGCTCTGAGTCCGTTTGAATTACTTCATTTAGATATATGGGGTCCATATCAGACTCCTACTATTGATGATTTTCGGTATTTTCTCACTTGTGTTGATGATTTTTCACGCCACACTTGGGTTTATTTACTCAAAACAAAGGGTGAAGCTCGACAAATCATGTTAGATCTGCCAGCTTTTGTTAACACTCTCCATTACAATGGATAATGCTACTTCTAATTATATCCTTGCAGAGTGTATGCAAACAAAGATGAAAGAGTGGGGATCATATTTGCTTGGTGGGAAGTATTTTCAATTTTGATGTGTGGCACATATAATCAATTTGGTTGTGTTAGATGAGTTGAAGAAGGTTGGAGTTGTTATAGAAAGGGTTAAATTTTCTGCTAAAATTAAAACAATCAGAACCGACAATGGGCAGGAATTTAATATCCCTTCCTTTTACAGTGAGTTTGGTATTATACATCAAACAACCTGTGTAGCTTCCTCTCAACAAAATGGTCGTGTTGAGAGGAAACATCAACATATATTGGCTGTAGCTCGTGCTCTTATGTTTCAGGCTTCTTTACCTATTAAATTTTGGGGTTTTGCTGTTCTACATTAAGTTTTCTTAATTAATAGAATGCCATCTCCCTTGTTACAAAACTTTTCTCCATATGAATTACTTTTTCACACCAAACCTATCTATACTGATTTCAGGGTATTTGGTTGTTTAGTTTTTGCATCTACCTTGCAACATAACAGACCAAATTTGCCCCTAGGGCTGATCCTTGTGTTTTCTTAGGATTCATCAACACTGTTAAAGGGTATAGGCTTTATAACCTTGTTTCCCATAACATATTTTACTCACGAGACACTGTTTTCCATGAGCATGTTTTTCCTTTTGCTACCTCTAACTCCACACTTGATTTTGAATTTTGTTTTCCTTGCATTCAAGTTCAAGAAACAGTGGTTCATAATATTCCTACTACACTTCTCCTTTACCATCTACTTCACATTCTTCACCAATTCCTACTGTTTTAGATGCACCTTTACCATTTCCTGAGGAGCCTCTTGATCTGGTTGACATAATTCAGGCAGTAGAACCTCGACCATATGCGAGGCCTCCCCGTGTTAAGGTGCGTCCTAAAAAGCTTAATGACTATATTTGTGCTGTTGAATGTGATGGGGTTACATACCCTATATCTCAAGTCATGTCTTTTGATAATCTCAGTCCAGAATACAAAAGGTACATCCTGGCCAGTTCTGCCATTCTAGAACCTAGGTCTTACAAAGAGGCTATTAAGGATCCTAGATGGTCAGAAGCTTGCAATTCTGAATTAGCTTCATTAGATAAAACTAATACATGGACTATTGTAGAGTTACCTGATGGTAAGATTGCCATTGGAAACATGTGGGTTTTCAAAGTTAAATTTCTTTCAAATGGTGAGATAGAAAGGTTCAAGTCTCGTTTAGTAGCTAAGGGGTACACTCAAACCCCTGGCCTAGACTACTTAGAAACCTTTGCACCGGTTGTTAAACACACTACTGTTCGTCTTGTTCTATCTTTAGCTGCTATTAATAATTGGCATTTGCATCAACTTGATGTTAATACAGCTTTTCTTCATGGAGACCTTGATGAAGAGGTCTACATGAAGATTCCCCCAGGTCTGATTGTACCCCCTGGTTTTAAAAATCCTGTTTGTCGTCTTAACAAATCTATATATGGGTTAAAACAGGCTAGTCGCCAATGGAATATTAAGTTGTCCAATTTTTTAACTGCTGCTGGTTACAAACAGTCTAAGGCTGATTATTCCATGTTTGTTCGTAGCCATGACAAGTCGTTTACCGTTGCACTTTTATATGTTGACGACATTATTTTGGCAGGTAATGATCTCACAGCTATCACTGATCTCAAACAACAATTGGATCAAACTTTCACTATCAAGGATCTTGGTGAATTGAAATTTTTTCTTGGACTAGAGATTGCTAGGACAGAGAAGGGTATTCTGTTAAACCAAAGGAAATTTGCTTTAGATTTATTAACCGATTATGGTTTTCTTAGTGCAGAACCTTGTGATTCTCCTTCTATTCCAGGCACAAAGCTCTCTGCCACTTCTGGTAACACACTTTCAGACCCTTCTGTTTACAAACGCTTAGTAGGCAGATTACTTTATCTATGCAATACACGACCTGATTTGGCTTATTCAGTGCATCAATTGGGTCAGTTCACTCATAGTCCCACTGATTTACATATGCAAGCTGCTGAACGTGTGTTACGTTATATCAAAGGCACTGCAGGTCAAGGATTGTTCTTTTCTGCTTCTTCTGAGATTAAATTGAATGCTTTCTGTGACAGCGATTGGGCTGGATGTCCAGACACACGCAGGTCTACAACAGGTTTCTGTGTATTGTTAGGGAATTCGTTAATTAGTTGGCGCTCTAAGAAACAGAAAACAGTCTCACGTTCTTCAGCAGAAGCTGAATATAGAGCAATGGCTAGTTTGACTTGTGAAATCTTATGGCTCAGATATGTTATGAGTGATTTGCATATCTGTTTTTCTTCTCCCACTCCCATATACTGTGATAGTATGTCTGCTATCAAACTTGCTGATAATCCAGTCAATCATGAACGTACAAAACATATAGAAATTGACTGTCATGTTATTAGGGATAGGATTCTTGATGGTGTGATTAAAGTTTTACATGTTTCCTCTGCTAACCAACTTGCTGACATGTTTACAAAGTCGCTTCTAGTCCATATTTTTCAGAAGTTGCAGGTCAAGCTGGGTCGTCTTGATATATACGCACCAGCTTGCGGGGGGAGTTGTCCAAGGAGGAAACGACGAGGACCTAGATGTAGTTATTAATTAGTTTATAGTTCTTGTTGTAAATATGTAAACTGTAAGTACTGTATAGGTAATTTGTAGTTAATATATATATGTGATATTGTAACGAATAATGTAACATTTCATTTCCAATTAATAAAATTCTTCCTGATGGCTTCCCTAAACGACACTAAGGATGGAGTATATGTGTTACCGCCAGCCACCATGTTTGATGTATCTCCTTGTGCTTTTGCTGGCGACCTTTGGCATCAACGGTTGGGGCATCCTTCTACCGCCATTGTCTCTCATGTGATTCGTAATGCTTCTCTCAAATCGATCCCACCACTTGCTAGTTCATGTAGCTCATGTCATTGTTGCAAAAGCCATCGGCTTCCGTTTTCTGTATCCACTCTTACTAGCTCTAAACCTCTTGAATTACTTTACTAGTTTTGTGCCCGCCCGATGGGCGGCGAGTGTTATCTGTTTGTATTTTTCCTTCTATTATTTGTTATTTTTTTCAATGGTACCAGATTCCTGATTTTCATAATTATTTATTATTGTTACCTATTATCACTGACTTATCTGATATGAGGGCCGCTACATTTACTCTATGTTTTAATGATGGTCAACAATAAAGTCAAACAACGCTGTAACTTCATCACCGCTTGGACCAACAATTGTCAACTTCATAAGTTGTACATTGTTTAAGCTCGTGTACGCCACCTTACCGAACTCTAGAGTTGGTATTTAGACCATGTATTAACGAAGTTTGGCACATGATGCTATACCATATTCTCTAATAGGTGAACCACGGTCTCTAATTCTTTAATCCAAATCGTACGATTCATTTAATGAAAAATAATAACCTCCGATTCTTATTTGTCAAAATATATTAACGTACAAATAATAGGTATGAATGAAGGTGCATATTACACCTTGAGTGTACGCTAGCCTTTTCCACCATTATATCAAAGTACAACAAAACTATTCTGTTATGCTTCTTACCTTCAACAGTGTACGAATGATATCAAAGCAAATGTTAGTTATTGAGACACTTTGTCTTCACTTCACATTATCATCCAATATTAAATATGTGACTGACTGTAACTGGAATTGTGTGACTTAATACAAACATAAAGGTGCTATGTTGTGCAGTCAGTATAGTAACTGAATTTACAGGACATCGTCATGATATGATCCTGCATTGATTTTATAGGACACCGGTCCGGGTACATCCCACCCTGGTATACATGACATCGGTTAGGGTATGACCCGTAGTGGATTTATAGGACACTAGTCTAGGTACGATCTGTGGTGGTATGCATGACATCTACTATACTACCCGAGGAATGTATGACTTCGCAAATTAAGATGTAAAATGCAACGAACCTAACCATGCATGTGATTGAATCCTTGTATAAATATTACTTATGATGTGGTTAAGTGAGGACTTTCTATGATGTGATATATGAAATGTGCATGTCGATGATGATGGTTTTCTATGGTGTTTTATACAATGATTTAAGATTGGATGATATGATGTTTTGCTATGTTGGGACAGGGGTTACATGGTAATGCCAGTATGATGTGATATTTGATGCATACATGTTTAAACATTGAGTTATCAAGAGGCTGGGTGATGGTCCTTATGTTGTGATGTATGAATTCTTTGAGTTTGAGATGATGAATGTGATATGGCATGTGGTGATGAATGGATGTTTATTTGACTGAATAAGATATAGCATATCACATGTATCTTGACAGTTAAGTTAAGGCAGAAGGCCTGAGAGGTGGGTGATGGAAAACTGAATACTCCATGTTCTACCATGGTCAATGAGAGGGACAATAAGTCATTTTGAACTATACTCTTAAAGGTAACAGAGAAGATATAGATCATTATCTTATGAGTAAGACTGTCCGGCGAGTATAACTGGTTACTAAAAACAGTAATAGTAATATATGTATTAGGGTGTCATATTAAGTAAGTATTAAAATAGTTATTTACATATCAATCATCATATATCCAATAGTTTAAGATTCGTTTACAAATCTTGCTTAACTTAGGTGTTATTCATCTGAATATGACTCAAAGTTGCACATCTACACTCATGTATGAAAAAGAAAAGAATTTATGTCAAACAATAAAAAGAGAAAAGAAAGGAATTATAATTACATTAGGAAAAAAGTAAAGACAATGTGTTTTATAATTGCGCATGGAAGAATATTTAATGACGTACGGAAAATGAAAAGAGAAATAAGTCGGAATAACATAAAAGAAAAGATAATGATATCATTTTAATATGCCTGAAATGCCAAATTCAATCCTAAAAATGACAAATGCATTATGTATATGTACATGACTTTTTTTTAACTTCTTTCACCAATTGGTCACAAACATATTTAAACCATATAACCATAATTCGATTTTGAAAAATATACAAAAAACATTTGGTGACCATTGGTGTCTAGTGATATTCATAAACACATGAAATTTTGTGTATATATCAATGTACCATATGACTGAACTATGTTGATATATTTCATATATTTATAGTAAGTATTTTCTAACAAACTACAACATATCTACATTGGTTCACGTATTTATAGTAGTGCGTACAAATAAAATGTTAAATTCTTCGTGTTATAGAATGCAGAAGAAGATTATTCTTTACTTTTCATTTTTCAATTTTAAAAAAAATCACATGTCAAATTATGTAAAAGTTTATAATTGTGTACCAACTAAATTTATGCTTTTCGGATTTTTTTTAATTATTTGTAAGAAATTATAAACAATTATGAAACATATTATAAACTAAAAATAATTTATTTGTAGATGTTAATGATTTTCTTATCAATGCTGAAAAATAGAATATAAAATTTTAACCGTGATAGCTATTCTATTGGTTAAAAAATAGTTGTGATTAATTGCATTAAAGATATTTTATTCTATTGGTTAAAAATTTGAAATGATTACAGTTTGAGCTTGTAGGTTGCATGATTAAATCTTAGTTATGGTGATTGATATACATGTTTTGTTGTGGTTAATAGCATCAAATATACTTCATCCTAGTTGTTGAACATTTGAAATGATGGTAGTTTGACCTCATAGGTCATAGGTTCAAATCTTGGTCATGATGATTGATATACATGTTTATTTAGTTTTATTTTAATGTAACTAATAACTTAAAATGTTAAAAATGACGTGGAAAATTGTGGAGATTTCGTTGTCCTACGTGGCAAAAACTTGCTCCACAACGGCCATAATATAAGTTAAGATTCCGACATTTGGGGTCCTGCCCCTGTTTTATCTGTTGATGGCTTTAGATACTATGTTATTTTTGTTGATCATTTCACCAAATATGTGTGGTTTTTCCCTCTCCAACGCAAGTCTGATTTGTCTTTTTTTTTCTCAGTTTAAAACTCTTGTTGAGAATAAATCCCTGACAAAAATTATTTCCTTATATTCTGATCGTGGTGGTGAGTATGACAAACTCCAAACCACCCTTCTTACCCCTGTCGGCATTAGTCATCTTCAAACCCCTCAACACAACGGCGCTTCTGAACGTCGTCATCGTCATATCGTCGACACCGGTTTGACTCTGCTTCATCAAGCCTCTGTTCAGGCTTCCTACTGGACCTATGCTTTCAAGGCTGCAGTGTATCTCATTAATCGTCTTCCCACCCCTATACTGCAAATGGACTCCCCCTACTTTCGTCTTTTCCAAACCTCTCTCAATTACACCAAACTCTGAGTCTTCGGCTGTCTCTATTTCCCATATCTTCGTCCCTACAATTCTCACAAGTTGCAACCCCGCTCGCGTCCTTGTGTCTTTCTCGGTTACAGTCCATCTCAGAGTGCCTATTTGTGCCTTGATCCGAAGTGTGGGCGAGTTTATGTTTCTCGTCACGTTACCTTCAATGAGCACTCCTTCCCCTTCACCACCCGCGCATCCTCTCTTCCTCCTCTCTCTTATTAGACTGATCCGCCTCCTCTTGAACCTCCATTTTACGCCGTGCCTCTACCATCCTCTGCCCTAGTCTTTGCCTCACTTCCAATTTCGCCTATCACTGCTTCATCATCACCATCGACGCCATCTAGTCCACTTCCCCAGGTATCTCCATCACCGCTTGGATCCGGTAACACATCTACAACATCCTTGCCGCCACCTCCCCCCGCTGGTAATGCATCTCTACCCTCTTCCTCTCACCCTATGACAACCAGATCGAAGAACAATATCTTTAAAGCAAAGCAAATTTACCTCACCACTAAATATCCCCCCACCTTACCACTTGAGCCTACCTCTCTTAAGCAAGCTCTTGCCGATCCTAGGTGGCGGGCTGCCATGGGCGAAGAGCTCGCTGCTTTGTTTCGTAACCAAACTTGGACACTTGCTCCAAGGCCTCTACCGCTAATGTTGTTGGTTGCAGGTGGATTTTTCGCATCAAATGGAACTCTGACGGTTCCATCTCTCGTTTCAATGCCCGCCTTGTTGCAAAGGGCTTCCATCAACGTCCTGGGGTTGATTTCTCCGCGACCTTTAGTCCTGTTGTGAAGCCGGCTACCATTCGCATTCTCTTCAGTCTTGCTCTCAGCCAATGTTGGTCTCTTCGTCAGGTTGATATTAATAATGCCTTCCTCCAGGGGACTTTGGTGGAAGAGGTCTATATGGATCAACCACCCGGCGTCTCTCACCCCACGCTAGGTTCCTACATCTGCAAACTGAACAAAGCTATTTACGGACTCAAACAAGCGCAACGTGCTTGGTATCAAGCCTTGCGTCGCTTCCTACTTCAGTTTGGGTTTGTTCCTCAGCTGCCGATGCTTCTCTTTTCATTCTCCATGGTTCTGGGTTTCAGCTCTACACCCTTGTCTACGTCGATGATATTATCATTACTGGTGACTCTCAAGCTGCAATCTCTCAATTCACTAATGCCTTATGTGCTCAATTTTCACTTAAGGACTTGGGAGATTTGCATTACTTTTTGGGTGTTGACTTTACGTGTACAGACCATGGTGCTTTTCTCTCCCAACATGAATATTTACATGACTTGCTCAAGAAAGGCAACACAGCTGATGCTAAGTCATCCTCCATGTTTGATGTCCACTACCGATGTCCTCTCTAATTATGACAGAGCACCCTCAACCGATGGACCCCTTTACCGCAGTATTCTTGGGTCTCTGTAGTATATTACTCTGACTCATCTCGACGCCAGCTACGCAGTTAATTGGCTTTCTCAGTTCATGCACAAACCAACGATGACTCATTGGACTGCTCTTAACCGACTGCTTCGCTATCTCAAAGGCACACTCCTTCTTGGCCTTCACATCCCATGTCAATCCGATCTTTCCCTCCGTGCATTCTCCGAAGCCGATTGTGCAGAAAATCCACATGATCGGGCTTCCACTGGAGTTTATCTTGTGTATCTTGGTAACTCTCTCATCTCTTGGTCTTCGAAGAAGCAAAAAAACCATTTCTTGCAGCTCTACCGAAGCCGAATACAAGGCCGTCGCTGAGGCATCATCTGAACTTGCTTGGCATCAATCCCTTCCCACTTAACTTTGTGTGCCCATCTCTCGTCCTCCGGTTCTTCATTGCGATAACCTTGGCGCTACTTATCTTGCGGCCAATCCCATATTTCACTCTCGGATGAAGCACGTCGCTGTTGATTATCACTTTGTGCGTGATCGGGTCACCCACCAAGAGCTACGCGTTGCTCACATATCCTCCACCGATCAACTGACCGACCTTCTCACAAAGCCTCTTCTCAAGTCTCGATTCCTCTCGTTGCGGTCCAAGATCGGTGTCACTACCAGTGACTCCATCTTGCGGGGGCATGTTAAGTGTTCAACAAACTCTAGTACTCCTTTAACCAAGCCCACTATCACACTAAAGAACATCGCCAGCTCATGGGATAAAGATCGACCGCAACTCATCACATCATTGGTGGAGAGATGACAAAAGGAGACACATTGCTTCAACTTTCGTGAAGCCGAGTCCACTATCACACTAAAGAACATCGCCATCTGATAGAAACTTGCATTTAAGTACTTTGATTAATTGTCGGTTATTCGTTATTTCGGATTATTTGGATTGTTTTGGGAAAACATTGATAAGTCGGGTAGTAGTTGGTAATTGTCCATTTTTATATAAACTACTTGTACGTGGGATTAGGCCACTAAGCATGAATTAAAACCCTAAATCTAATATTCTCTAATTCCCTCCTCTCTCCCCTCTGCTGAAACCTCCATCTCCTTTCCAAGGATGCCGAGCATCCATTCTTTCCCCATCCTCCTTCTTCTCGTCTACTCCAAGTCTCCCCTTTCTTCCAAATTCACCTACAATCGGATCAACTCCAAATTGATCCCCCATCCATTTCAATCCCTAGATAGACTCGATTCGTCGGGATCTATCATTTGGTATCAGAGCCACGTTCTCGATCAAACGAAGACAAACAAGATGGTGCTGACGAAGTCCATGACTGCAGCTGAGAAGACAGCCAAGGCGGCACAAGAGTAGGCCGCAGCTAGGGCGGAAACGGGACTACCGTCCCCTGGCGATGGCGCACAAGGGTCCCCGTCCGCCATGATGGGGAGCTGGTCGATGAGACGATCGGTGAGGAGATTCGCACCGACTTGGACAAAATGGCTGAGGCAGTGGAGCAGGAGCGCCGGTCCAAGCTGAAGGGTGAGCGGGCCCGTGAGGCTGACTCGCAGAATCTGTGGCTCGCAATTGGCGAGCTCAAGGAGATACTGGCAAAGGCCCTGGGGCGCGCAGGAGGCGGCAGTGGCGACGCGACCGGCGGCGAAAGGTCGGCAGCGGGAGCTGCGGGGGGTGGAGGCGGCCAGGTCGACGAAGAAGAACCGGCGGCGGCGGCGGCCAGGGACACGGCGCTGGAGGTGGCGACGGCGGTGGCAGCCAGGGGGCGGCGCTAGAGGCGGCCTCCGAACCCGAGCAGGGTGCGAGTGGGGGTGGAGCAGTCCTAGTGCAGGCAGGGTTGGGTGCGGGCTCGGGTCTTTTGCCTACACCTACGGCCTAGAAGATTGTGGCCCGCAAGGGGAAGGCCAAGATGCCAGGCTATGACACGGAAGGGCCTCTAATGAATGTTGGGCCAGAGATATTGGGCCACTACGCAAGAGGTGCCAATGGGCTGGGGTGGTTGGCCCTGGATGACGAGCCCGAAGATGACGAGCTCAGCCTGGCGGATCGACAGGCGCAGTGGGCCGAACCGGAGGTGGAGCAGAGGGGGCCCGGTTGGTCGGGTAGGGCAACCGACCAGGTTGGGCGGATGGGGTGGGCTCCTGTAGGGCGGACCGTAGCGGGTTGGGCCGAGGCGGGTTGGGCAGAGGCGGGTCGGACCGAACTCGGTCAGATCGATGGTGGTCGAACCGAGGTAAGCCGGACCGGACCTGGTCGGGTCGTAGTGGGTCGGCCCAAGGTGGGTCGAACCGGACATCGACCGAGTCCTTCTAATAAGCAACCAAGAAGGGTGGACAGCAGGGGACCAGCCGGTTGGGAAGGTCCGTATGGGGCACCCCATGCTCCGGGAGGGTATCAGGGCCAACCAGGCGGCTACCCGGGTGACTAAGGGCTTGGGAATCCGAGCCGGGTCCTGGGAATTTCGTATGGGCAGCCGTGGAGGACACCGGGAAACGACATGTATGGGTCATACTATCTTAACTATGAAGGAGCTGATGGAGTGGTTTTTCGAGCCAAGCCTCCTACCATTGAGTTTCCAAAATTCAATGGGCAAGAGGATGCAGGTCTTTGGTCGTATGCAGCTGAGAGTTGGTTTAAAAACCACCCGATTCCAGAGGAGAGAAAGGCCTACCTAGCGTCATTTTATTTGGAGGGTGACACGCTTTAGTGGTGGGAATGGATGGAGAGGTCCTATGCGGCGGCTGAACCCTTGATCACCTGGCCTATGTTTCAGGAGGAGCTTCGCTACCAGTTTGGAAAATCGGAAGGATGGGCGCCTGAGCAGTTAGCAAAGCTGAAACAGACCGACACTGTGGCCGACTACTGGCTGAGTTCTTCAAGCTGGGTAACTAGTGTAGGGGAGTGCCGGATGACACATTGGTGGGGCTGTGCATGGCGGGCCTCAAACCCGAGCTAGCAGCGACAGTCAGAGTATTTGAGCCGGATTCCTTGAAAGCTGTTTTTCGTCTTGCAGGCTATAAAGAGGAAGAACTTGCCAGCTGGAGGAGCACCATAGGCCGCTACCCGAAGTCAAGTGGAGGTGGTGGAAGCAGTGGGACTGGTGGCAGTAGTGGAGGAACGCTGGCGGGAAATGCAGCTGGAGCTAACACCGGAGGTGGAGGCACGGCGCCGGTGGCTAGGATGGGACCGCGGCCCATACCAAAGGGGTTCGTGCGACTGTCTCCGGCCGAGGTCGATCAAAAGAGGCGGGAGGGCAAGTGCTTCAATTGTGATGGCCGGTTCACCATTGGTCATCAAT
Organism: Linum tenue; assembly: GCA_946122785.1. NCBI lineage: Eukaryota > Viridiplantae > Streptophyta > Magnoliopsida > Malpighiales > Linaceae > Linum > Linum tenue. Next base: position 65,113,294 of record CAMGYJ010000009.1, on the reverse strand, counting down.
GCCCGAAGTCGGACCTGATGATGTTAGTCGGACGCTGGGATGATGAAGTGGAAGATGCGGCCGAGGATGTCGGGGATCAAGAGGAGGAGACCCAGTGAGCTCGAGAAGCAACCTTGGGGACAAGGTTGATTTTTGAAGGAAGCGGGGATGATAGAAACTTGCATTTTAGTACTTTGATTAATTGTCGGTTAATCGTTATTTCGGATTATTTGGGCTGTTTTGGGAAAACATTGATAAGTCAGGTAGTAGTTGGTAATTGTCCATTTTTATATAAAGTACTTGTACGTGGGATAAGGCCACTAAGCATGAATTAAAACCCTAAACCTAATATTCTCTAATTCCCTCCTCTCTTCCCTCTTCCGAAACCTCCTTCTCCTTTCCAAGGCTGCCTAGTTGCATTGTTTCCCCATCCTCCTCCTTCTTCTCGTCCACTCCAAGTCTCCCCTTTCTTCCAAATTCACCTTCAATCGGATCAACTCCTAGTTGATCCTTGATGACTCGATATTTGCACAGGTTTTCCCCTTTGTTCCTTGATCGTTTAAGCTTGCATTATTGCTTCTTTGGCCTATTTTACGCTAGGTTGTGTTCCTTTGTCATATTTCAGGTCCTAGCACATAAAGTGAAGCATAGGCGCAAGTTTCAAGTCAATCAGAGATCAATTGGCGATTCGGGAGAAGAAACTCTGGCATGACCTGAAGAAGAATGGATTTCTACCTCACTTAATGGACAAATAATCGTGCAAGTTTGACATGAAAAGAAAGAGGACGAGACAACAAGCGTCTGGGATCAAACGGCGACTGATTCGGAGTCCGGACGAGGGAGAAACGAAGCATTGAATATAGGGGAACAGGTTCGGCAGTAAAAACACGGGCAGGAGGCCTTCAAAACACGGCCGTGTTCTGTGGCCGTGCTTTTACTGCCGAGAGCAAATCCGAGTTTGGCAGACATGAGCTGATTACACGGGCAGGGCCGAGACAAAGCACGGGCGTGTTCTCCCAAAGCACGGCCGTGTTCTCCCAAAAGCACGGCCGTGTTTTCACCAACAAGATGGCCGTGTAATTAACCCTAGCCAAAGCACGGGCGGGCTGAGGCAAAGCACGGCCGTGCCCTCGACCGTGCTTTGGCCACTGATGCCTTTTTAGGCAGATTTTCAGCCAAAAGAGGGGGGTTTCGAGTGTTAGAGAGACAGAGCGATTCCTAGAGAGAGAAAGCGACGAACAAGAGCCTCCAAGTGCCCTAGATCGATCTTCAACACCATTGGAGCTTGGTTTGAGCTTGGAGAAGTGCCGATTCAACGTCCAGGAGCAGAAATCCATATTTACAGTATGATTTCCGCATCTGATTCTGCTTTTGCTTCTCTCTCCATGGAGTAGTTCTCCCATTCATCTGGGTATGGGAAACCCTAGTTCTGTATGTTAGGTTTGATTGTATGAACCCAAGTATTGATTCTATGATATTGATTATATTTGATTGAGGTTTGAATGATTGAATGGCATGAATCCTGATCAAATTACTGTTGTTTCTGCTTTAACCTAGAATGATAATATCTGCCTAGGTTGATAGAGTATCCTTAATCGAAGGTGGTGAATTGGTGACTTTAGTCGAGGAGCCAATTCACTATTCTGTACTGAATTCAATTCGGTAGTGGAGGTTTTGTTCATAGGGCCTCAATCTGTTTACTCCGGTGGAGGTTAGTCGCCCGCTAGAGACTCAGATTGAGAGGGTCTGAAGACCTTTAGTCTAGACTTCAGACTGTTTGAGAACCTTCCGCAGTATAACTATCATAGAAATTGAACTTGGTAATTACAATCCGGCTTAACTGCAGACTAGGGGAAACCATATCCGGGTGACCTCTCTTAACCTGAAAACAACCGTTTAGTTGCTTTGCTTGCTTGTTAGTTTAGATCTTCACTAAAGTTTCATTGCTAGATAATACGAATTCACTGAGTAGTCATCACATCTAGGACCCGGGTTGACATTGAAACCTAACCCGCTATACTACGCTTTAGGAAGTGGTTACACTTGGCCATTTTCTAGAGTGACAGTAGGAGTGAGTCAAGTTTTTGGCGCCGTTGTCGGGGACGGCTAGGTTGTTGAAGAAAAGTGATTTCTGTTACTTTAGCATTTTGATTTTCGCATTGAGTTTTTGTTTTTTCCACTTGTGCCTTCACGGGGTTTGCATTGCTTGATTGTGTGCAGGTAGTGCATGACCCGTAGCCAGTCGGGAGATTTACTGCCGTTGAATCCTGAGATTGAGCGCACCTGCAAACAACTTCGGAGACAACAGCAAGCTAGACTGGCTACGGTGGAGCGCCGAGACGGCCAATTGACCAGCGACTCCGAGGACGAGCACGAGATGGAAGGCGATCAGAACCCACCTCCTCAGAACCAGATCCTGGGGAACGACCAAAACCCCCCCGGAGCTGGGCACCATCATCATCCGCCACCACCGGGTCCCACCATGGAGTACTACTATACTCCACGGATTGCTGACATCCGCCCGGTCATCCTCTATCCGCCCATTCCTGCAAACAACTTCGAGATCAAGCCATGCTGGATTCAGCTCATCACATCCTCTATCCAGTTCCATGGCTTGAAGGATGAGGAAGCCCGGGCACACCTTTCCCGTTTTCTGCAGCTGACGAACGGGTTCAAGATGAATGGTGTTCCGGATGATGCAATCCGCCTTCACCTCTTCCCCCATTCTCTGGCGGGGAATGCTAAGAGGTGGTTGGAGACCCAGCCCCCATTGTCCATCACCTCTTGGGACGATCTGGCTGACAAGTTCGTGCACCGGTATTATCCGGCATCGAAGACCACGGAGATTCAGCGGGAGATCACTCACTTCCGCCAAGAGCCAGATGAGTCCCTTCGTGATGCATGGGAGCGGTACATGGGATACTTCTGGCAGTGTCCCCATCATGGCTTCAGCGATGCTTTCACAGTAGGGAACTTCTACAATGCCCTCACCCCAGACAGCTAGAGGGTGATCGAGTCTCTATGCCCAGGAGGGGATATCCTTACTAAGACTCCACCCGAGCTGAACCAGATGATCAGTACTTTGGCTCCCCGTGATCATTCCTGGGGGCAGAGCAGCAGAGGCAGGCATTCCCGGGACCGAGGTGTGCATGCTATGGAGGCCAGGTCCGGATTAGAGCAGCAGGTGGCTGAGTTGGTGCAGACATTGAAGCAGCCTAACGGTCTCCTTCCGGGCCGAGGTGTAGCTCCGCCTCCAGTCGCTCAGTGTCAGTGGTGTGAGAGTCCGAACCATCTGGTGGAGGACTGCCAGGCTATGCGGGAGTCCTCTACTCCCCAAGAACAGTTGGCCTTCATCGCCAATGCTCGGCGCCTCGATCCATACAGTAACACATACAATGAGGGGTGGCGCCAGCATCCCAACTTTGCCTGGAGCAGCAACACCAACAAACCACCTGGTTTCCCAGCACCAGCAGGTGGTTTTCAGCAGAGGCAGCCTTTCCAGGCTAGGCAGGGGCCACCACCACAGCAGCAGCCCCAGCGCCAGTTTGCTCCGCCTCCAGCAGCCGAAGCTCCAGATAATCAGATGGCTGAACTGAAGAATATTTTGGCGACTTTCATGACCACCAGCCAGGCGAATTTCACGAGGATGGATCAGACCATAGCCTCACTGGAGGCAGGCCAGAGAAACCTGGAGGCAGGACAGAGGATCCAGGGTGCCATTCTGCAAGATTTACAGAACCAGGTTGGTGCCATAGCTCGCCAGATTACTACTCGGGCCCCGGGGACTCTACCTGCCACCACCATCCCTAATCCACGGGACCCGCACGAGCAGCTGGGTGCCATTTTCACCAGGAGCGGCAGGCCTACATCAGCTGATCCTGCCCCGACCAGGCAGGAGGAACCACTACCTGCTTCAGCACTTCCAGCCGGTGATGCAGAAGTGCGGGTGGAGAAGGAAGCCCCTGCTCCCAAGCCACAACCAGTGGTGAAGGAGCACGTACCCCAGCTTCCCTTCCCCACTCGCCTACACAAAGACAAGCTGGAGACTGAGTTTGCCAATTTTATGGCAATGTTGAAGCAGCTCAACATCAGCATACCATTTGTGGAGGCACTGTCGAAGATGCCCAAGTACGCTAAGTTCATGAAAGATCTCTGCACCAACAAGAAGAAACTTGGGGATCTCTCGACAGTGCTGCTGAGCGAGGAATGTTCTGCCATCCTGCAGAACAAGCTGCCCGAAAAGCGCAAGGATCCAGGGAGTTTTACTATCCCTCTTACTATTGGCAGCATGCATGTAGGAAAGTCCTTGGCGGACCTAGGAGCTAGCATTAATGTCATGCCATATAAATTGTTCAAAAAGCTAGACCTAGGTGAACTTAGCCCTACTAGGATGAGCATTCAGCTAGCTGATCGTTCCGTGGTGCATCCTAGGGGTATCATAGAAGATTTGCTTGTTAATGTGGGTGCATTCACATATCCTGTCGATTTTGTTATTCTGGACATAAATGATGATGTGGATGTGCCTTTGATTCTAGGTAGACCATTTCTTGCCACCGCCAAGGCACTGATTGATGTGCATGATGGTAAACTGATCCTGCGTGCTGGAAATGAACAGGCTATTTTTCCTGTGACTGAGTTTGATCATTGTGCTATGATTTCTGTATCGCCTGTGCATGCTATTTCTGATCAGGTACACGAGCCTGTCGTGTATCCTTCTGCACCTCTCATTTTGCAGGACCCGCCTATCATTCCTTCGCCGCCACTCCATCCAGTCTCGCCTCCGAACAAAAAGCTCAAGGAGGAGTGGCGACCGAAGCCGCAGGTGGCTAAGCCTGCACGGAAGAAGAGTGGAGACCACTATGAGCTGGTCCCACCCCCTGCACCACGACCACCCTGGCCATCCGCGTACTCACTCGCCTGCATCTTGCCGGATGGCCAGGTTGAGCTGACCGATGCTGGTGGTTGCAACCGTCGGGTGCACGGTCACCACCTGAAGCTTTACCTCAAGAGCGACGTGGATCCGCTCTTGGAGGCACCTGTTCCTGCACCTCCCTGAGTATCCGCCATGGGCGTCCAGCTAAAAGACGGTAAAGAAGCGCTTGTAGGGAGGCAACCCCACCATGGTTTTCATTTATTTGTTTTGTTTCGAGTCGGATTGCGATTTGGTTTGTTTTCTTTTGTTTTGGATGATGTACTATTGGGCTGACCATTGGACCTAACATATCGTGTTTGAGCTCTTTGGTTTCCTTTAGCTGTGCCTGTGTTCCCGACTGGTCCTCTCTCCAGTCTGCTTCATCCTGACTGGTCCATTTCCAGTCTTCTGCAGTCTGTGCATACCGGTAACATCGTTCCCCTTTCCTTCCCTCGTCTCCATTGAGGGCAATGTCGATCTTAAGTGTGGGGGGTGTTTATCTTTAGACTGCATTAGATCTGACTGCATTAGATCTGTTTGTGTGCTTGGAGCCTAGTCCACTGTCCAAATTTTTAAATTTGAGGGCTCCAAGTACATGTTCCTTGCAATTACCTGCTCAGTATGCTTTGAATTGACAGTCTCTGTAGTGATTTGCAACCTAGGGAGGTAGTGTAGCGCTATGGAGGATGTTGATGCATTTAAGACGTCTCATTTCGTCTTCATAGTGTGTTGGTTGATTGAGTGAACTAGTGATCTTAGGACCCTTGAATTGTGTGGTGTTGTGGACTCTCTGCCTGTCATGGACTCTTGTATCATGTTTTGAATATAACAGGTGCTCGAAAATGTGCTTTAAAATGACGTCTCCCGTGCGAATAGGGCGAAAGTGTGTAAGGGGAGACGGGAATCTGTTCCCAATTTCCACCTACTACCTCCAGCCCCCTTACATGTCTTTCCCCTGCACGAGGCTCGAGACAACTGCTCCTAGCATGGCCGGTAAGAGCCGGGCTCTCGCAAAACCTTTGCTAGGTGGGAGCCCCCGTTTTCTGCAAAAACAGGTTGGAACCCTTGAAAAAAAGAGAAAAACAGAAAAACAAGCAAAAAGAAGAAAGAAAAGGGGTTCCAACCATCTTCAAGAAGAAAATCGAGCACCTTGAAAAATGTGAGTCCATGATCTTTTGTTTTTGAGAGTCTCTTCATCCACGATTCATTTGTCCTCTGTTCACTATTTGCCATGATGCCGACTCGAGACTAGCGTTCTCGCCGAAGAGGCTATGAGATGACTTGTGCGTCGGTTGACCTCGTAAGCTGCTAAATGATCTAGAAAGTCCGCTACCTATGATCGAGGTTGTTTGTTGCTATAAAGGTCTGGAGAGTTGCATTGGTTTGAGTTAGGTTTGCTTGGGGACAAGCAAACGGTTAAGTGTGGGGGGATTTGATGACTCGATATTTGCACAGGTTTTTCCTTTTGTTCATTGATCGTTTAAGCTTGCATTATTGCTTCTTTGGCCTATTTTACGCTAGATTGTGTTCCTTTGTCATATTTCAGGTCCTAGCACATAAAGTGAAGCATAGGCGCAAGTTTCAAGTCAATCAGAGATCAATTGGCGATTCGGGAGAAGAAACTCTGGCATGACCTGAAGAAGAATGGATTTCTACCTCACTTAATGGACAAAGAATCGTGCAAGTTTGACATGAAAATAAAGAGGACGAGACTACGAGCGTCTGGGATCAAACGGCGACTGATTCGGAGTCCGGACGAGGGAGAAACGAAGCATTGAATATAGGGGAACAGGTTCGGCAGTAAAAACACGGGCATGAGGCCTTCAAAACACGGCCGTGTTCTGTGGCCGTGCTTTTACTGCCGAGAGCAAATCCGAGTTTGGCAGACATGAGCTGATTATACGGGCAGGGCCGAGACAAAGCACGGGCGTGTTCTCCCAAAGCACGGCCGTGTTCTCCCAAAAGCACGGCCGTGTTTTCACCAACAAGATGGCCGTGTAATTAACCCTAGCCAAAGCACGGGCGGGCTGAGGCAAAGCACGGCCGTGCCCTCGATCGTGCTTTGGCCACTGATGCCTTTTTAGGCAGATTTTCAGCCAAAAGAGGAGGGTTTCGAGTTTTAGAGAGACAGAGCGATTCCTAGAGAGAGAAAGCGACGAACAAGAGCCTCCAAGTGCCCTAGATCGATCTTCAACACCATTGGAGCTTGGTTTGAGCTTGGAGAAGTGCCGATTCAACGTCCAGGAGCAGAAATCCATCTTCACAGTATGATTTCCGCATCTGATTCTGCTTTTGCTTCTCTCTCCATGGAGTAGTTCTCCCATTCATCTGGGTATGGGAAACCCTAGTTCTGTATGTTAGGTTTGATTGTATGAACCCAAGTATTGATTCTATGATATTGATTATATTCGATTGAGGTTTGAATGATTGAATGGCATGAATCCTGATCAAATTCCTGTTGTTTCTGCTTTAACCTAGAATGATAATATCTGCCTAGGTTGATAGAGTATCCTTAATCGAAGGTGGTGAATTGGTGACTTTAGTCGAGGAGCCAATTCACTATTCTGTACCGAATTCAATTCGGTAGTGGAGGTTTTGTTCATAGGGCCTCAATCTGTTTACTCCGGTGGAGGTTAGTCGCCCGCTAGAGACTCAGATTGAGAGGGTCTGAAGACCTTTAGTCGAGACTTCAGACTGTTTGAGAACCTTCCGCAGTATAACTATCATAGAAATTGAACTTGGTAATTACAATCCGGCTTAACTGCATACTAGGGGGAACCATATCCGGGTGACCTCTCTTAACCTGAAAACAACCGTTTAGTTGCTTTGCTTGCTTGTTAGTTTAGATCTTCACTAAAGTTTCATTGCTAGATAATACGAATTCACTGAGTAGTCATCACATCTAGGACCCGGGTTGACATTGAAACCTAACCCGCTATACTACGCTTTAGGAAGTGGTTACACTTGGCCATTTTCTAGAGTGACAGTAGGAGTGAGTCAATCCTCCATCCATTTCAATCCCTAGATAGACTCGATTCGTCGGGATCTATCACCATCCTAATCGTTTTGCCCATCAATGGCGATGTTGTGTGTGTGGACTCTTTTGCACCACCTAAAGTTGTTGCGAATATGAGCGGTTGGCAGCATTTTATATGGAGCGCCACGGGGTACCATGTGCCAGAAAAGGGATATCATGATGAGAAAAGTGATCCACCATTGACAAAGGTCCAAGTATCCATCACTTGGTTGACAACGGCGATCAGGCGTAAGCACAACCCTCAGGAAGGAGGCATTCCCCTCACAAAGGAAGGTTCGGTCCGTGTTAAGGAAATTAATTGACGTGTCTACCTCATCGGCATGATCGGAGGAGTGTTCTTCCCCAAAAAATCCAACAACTTAATCAACAATGGATGGTTGAAGATCCTCCTTAGTGCTTGGGATGATATGGAGAACCTGAACTGGGCATATGCTTGCCTAGCACATATCTATCGCTCCCTCTGTAATGCCAACTTCGAGAGCGGTTAAGGAGATTGATGGGGCGATGTTCATCGTCCAATTTTGAGTTTGGGAGCATCTGTCATGGATTGCGCCTATGAAAAAACCCGACAAGTAATGGGGACTCGACCATCCCTACGACTCCAAGCTTATGGTTATAGGTAAACTTCTTCGATCTTACTCATAAGCTGGAGGAGAGGAGTGAAGAGTTGAGCATTGTTATTAAACCCGGGCCAGACCGAAAACATCCAGACCCGGCTACAAATCCTGTCCTGGAAGTTAAAAAACGGAAGTTCCAGCGCTGATCACAGTGCACCTTCCAAAAATAATTGGGAGCCTGCCTTTTACATTTCTTGCAATTTAAAATTGTGAAACAATGATAAAGGCAACGTGAAAAAGTAACTTACATAGAAAATGAAAAAAGAAATAAATTCAATTCAATTCTCATCCCCATTCCCCCTGCTAATATAGCACTAACAGTTGCGTACATTCTACTTTCAGTTTTAAATTTATTAATTCTCCCTATTCTTCCTTATTTGTAGAGGCTAGAGTGGAGATATTATAGGCCAGTACCGGTTTATGATCGGTTTTTAATACCGGTTAACTATCGATTATCCGATAAACCTTGAACCTTTTACTAATTCGGATCGATGTCCGGATCGATTTTAACAACACCAGAGCTGAGGCTTTCGGAGCAGCCTTTTATAGGAAAAATTTTGACTAAAAACCGCTGGGGGAGGGGGCGGTTTTAGTCTGGTATGTAGCCCCACGTCTGCACCCCCCCACATGCCAAAATGTCGGATGTCGGGGGAATGGAGACTACACACAAACCGATGGGGTAAGGAACGGTTTGTGTGCCGACACAATAAACCGCATTCTAAAGGAGCGGTTTCTGTTGTCGACGTAGAACCGCTCCTTCAAGTGGCGGTTTGTTCAAGGGCAGTCAATGAACCGTCTCTACAGGAGGCGGTTTTGTTCTCCCACAAACCTCGACCTCACCATGTGTTGCATATGCAAACTGTCTCCTGGGGTGGCGGGTTTGAAATAATGGTGGTAGATTTGAAATATTTTCGATTTGGATGGTATATGTTTAATTTTTTTAAATAGTGGTAGATTTGGATTTTTTCCCAACATCAACGTAGAGGAACAAAAAGAAGGACGACATGGATATTTCTAACCTCGGTGGAAACTTAAACGAACCTATCTTTGTGCTCGGGCATCCTATCCTAGCGGTTTTTGATAAAGGGTGGTATTTTTGGATTTTTCATGAATAGGTGGTATTTTTGGAATTTTTATTATTTTAAGTGATATTTCTGAAAAATTTCCACATTAGTTGGGCTTATGAAAGTTTGTCTCACAAATTTTAGAAACACTTAAAACACAAGTAAATGAAAAATAATCTTCGTTCAAATTTGTTATCATATAACAATACGAGGGCTGATATTATATTCACATGAATCACAATCGCATACCAAAAATAACAATTACAAGAAAAATAGAAAGAATGCATTAAACAAGGTGAGTGGATAAAACATAAACCTAGTTTTTATTTAGGGTTATAGGTATAATATGCCCCTCTACTATGTAGTTTTATCAAACATGCCCCTTTACTATTTTTTACATCAAATATGCCATTGTACTTTGGAAAAATTAGCAAACATGCCCTTCTATTAAAATTTCCATTAAAAAAATCGACAGCCATGGTTGAAACGAGATGTAGTCGACCCGACATCGGCAAATGAGAAGAAAAATGTCAGTTTTGTCCCCCGTTTTATTTTTCTAGGTCTCGTTAAAGTGAAATAATTATAAGAGGTATTTAGCTCTACAAAATAACCCAAAAATTCTAAAGTGAAATTACCAGGGATATTTTAGATATTTGTGTCGCCCAAACCAAGGTACGATCGTGGTTGGCTGTTTTTGGATGAAAATATTAACAGAAGGGCATGTTTTATCATTTTTCTTAAGTACATGGGCATGTTTGATGTAAAAAATAGTAGAGGGGCATGTTCGATAAAACGACATAGTAGAGGGGCATATTATACCTATAACCCTTTTATTTATTTATAATGCATATGTAAAAAAGAAACCTAGTTGGAATTAAGAGCGAATACGTACTCTCATATTCTCATGACAGAGAGTTTAATGTAAATCTTTTTCTAGTAGTTGACTATTTTTGTAAGCTTACTCTTTGTTTGGTCGTCGTTGTCATTACATAAATTTAAGAGCAAACAAGTAAGTTGTTGGCACTTATTGTGAGTTTTTAAATTCGCCGGAACTTGGAGACTTTGGTGAATGCCTTGCATGGTAGAGGAGCAGCAGCCAAAGACGACGTTTAGGAAAAGGAAACCCGGCGGTGAGCTTCGGTCTTGCACTGCATTTGCTTGTGCTCTTTGTATACTATTTCAGTATTTTGGACAGTTTGACACCAGTGGTTGTTAGAGTAGTCAAAGAGTAAAAAAAATACCACATCGGTGGGAGAAGGAAAGTGCAAGTTGTTTTTAGTTTGCTTTCCACTTTAGTTATTGGATAAAGTGGTTAGTGGAATTTTGGAAAAAGTGTGAGCTAATTAATTACCGGAATTATTTTAATTAATTAATCCGGATAATTATTTGATTTTAACTTTTGTGAAACGACGTAACCCTTCGGAAGGGAACTGCCGTTTTCACTATAAAAAGTCTTTTGCAGCCGAACTTCTCGTCCAACGTTCATCTTCTTCTCCTCGTTTTTCCTTCTCCAAAAACACAAACACAGAAGTCACGAAAGGTGATGTTTTCTGACTTTGATTGGAGGGACTGCTGGGGGTGGTTTGCCTAAATCCTACCAGCAACTAAGTAGTGGGGGCAAATAAACACTCTAAGCAGAGTGATCAAAATCACGCATTCAATCCGTTTTCTCCATACTGTTTCCCTGACAGTTGCATGCAACCTTCCCGTTTCTACGAGCACGGGACTTTTCCTACTATACTAAGTATTAAACAGATGAAATCGTTAGAGCAAATTAGGGTTTGTGGGGATTTGGGGGAAATCATAAATGAGAGAGAACAATAGGAAATGAGAGAGATGGAGTTCATCTGATCTCCTCTAAATCTTCGTTCTCTTAGGTTTCACGATTGGGAACATATACTTGTCAAGTCCAAGTAAATAAAAATAAAGAGAAAAAAAATTTTAGTCCACTTCTGTTCAGCCCACAGTTGAAACACAAACTCGTCTTTCGTCTCAGAAAGAGGGTGATTTCTAGCTGCTCCTGGAAATCAGAATAGGGTAAGAACAGAAACATAGCTATGCAATAGAAGAGAAAATAGAGAAGAACATAGACGATTTTTAACGAGGTTCCAATCTACTGGCCAGTACTCGTCCTAGACTCAGTACTCTAATGATGTCTAAGAAACTCTATTTTTATTTGATTTTTTCCTATCAAGCAAATGAAGATAAAAGATGCAATCTTAAGAACAACAAAGAAAGAATGAAAAATATTCAATTCGGATCGCAATCCCAGACCTATTACACCGTTAATCAAACAGAACCTCTTCCTCTGTTCTTATTAACCCACTTTGTGAAATAGCCCTATACCACCCTTACAAAGATGATCTTTGCTGAAGTGCTGAAGGTATATTTATACACCTTTGCTGGGTGACCGTTGCCTTTGAAATGATCCAGAAATGGTAATTTTGGCAGACAAGGAAACTTGCTTTTGATTTGATCTCATTTGAATTTGATTTTCGACTTTCCATCCTTCAACAATCTCCCCCTAAGTTGGAAATTGCAAGTTGCCGAAAGATCCCGCAGAAAGAGCAAATTCTCTCCACGCAACAAGATATATTGGATGACAAAAAAACAAGATAGTCCTTAACCAGAATAAAAACATTCAAAAAGTAACAGCAAAGGTCACAGATTGGTCAGGCAAACCAGCATAGCAAATCTAGGCAAAGTTTTAGTCTACTCAAAATAAATACTGCTCCCCCTAAATTCAAGCTAAAAGATATCTGAGACCACGGCCTGGTCGGGCAAAAACACGTTGAGAACAAGCATTGCTCCCACTAAAGCTGTGCCGCTTCTTCATCAGAGTCAGATCCATATAGAGCATGAAGAGCTGCGGCAAAATACTCCAGTTCTAGTGCATCATCAGATTCGCTAGATCAGTCATATTGGAATCTGAATCACTACTGATGACCAGAACATCATCGTCGTCATTCTCCCCCTCAACTGCTATTTCCAAAAGGTCCACAATGTCATCGGCGGTGAGAAAAATTGAGGGAGTAATAGTACATAATGGATGGAGGTTGACATTGAGACGAAGCAGGAGAGTGGTGATAAGAGGGCCAAAAGGAAGTGATGAGGTGAGATTCACATCACAAAAGGATATGATAGACCCATAGAAGAGATGGGCGAAATTCAGAGGGATGCCATGAGCAGCATGAGCAAGGACCCAGAGTTCCAGAGGGGTGATCAGTTGCAGGTTTCCCAAATGGGGTAAAAACACACGAGAGATGAAAAGTTGAAGGACACGAAGTGAAGGTAGGAGGGCAGAGACATGCATAGAGAGATTTGGACCAGGAAACTGACAAGTAAGCTGGTGAAATTCTTCCGAGATATCAAAATTGAAAAGCCCTAGTTCAGATTCATTGGCAAGATTCTCACCTTTGGTTGGAATGTGAAGGATATGTTCAATCTCAGCGACTTAAACAGTAAGAAGATGACTAAAAACAAGAGTGGTGAAAAATTGAGAGTTCAAATCAGTAAATTGAAGATTGGAGAAAAAATATCGAACAACATCAGGACAAACAATGGTTGAAAATGGATGGTTCAATAAAAAATTTCAGCCAAGATTTTGAATAAAAGGATGCACAATAAGTCCTACTTCCGCCAGTTCAGGAAGCTGAACATGATATGAATGAAGAATACGACGGTTTGCAAAGATAAGAGAATGTCGATGAGCATTTGTAGGAATAGGATCCAAAACCATCATACTAGTGAAGGTGCGAATGAAGGGAAGGGCCATGGCAACTACTCATGAGGGAAGATTTGGAAGAGGGTTGATGAGAGAAGAGACACAAAGATCACATCTATAAAAACAGCAAGGAACAGAAAATAAAAAGAGCAAATACGACACTAAAAATCAAAGCAAATCAATAATAAAAGAAAAGTAAATAAGGAAGGGAGAAGCAAAAAGAATAATATGGCAGAGAAGACAAAAGAGTGCGAAGTAAATGCAAAGAAGAAAACTAAAAAAAAGAAAGAGGAAACCCTAAAGACTATAAAGGAAACGAGAGAAAAACAACTAAGGAATCGAAATCAAATCAATAGGCAAGGAAGGAAAATCAATCAACAAAGCATTATACAAAGCTAGAAGAAGAAACTCAAAAACAAGGAAAACATAAAATAAGGAAAGAAAATCATACAACATACCAAATACAGAGAGGTAACTCATGATTCCGTGTCCCCTATCATATCTGAAAGAGAAGATAGAGAACGAAGACCAAGTTCAAAACATAGTAATGTAAATCAACTACGAAATTAATTTTCTATATCAATATTTTCAATAGCTCAAACACTTTGTGAGCTATGGAGCTATATGATTCTATGAATTCGTGAACTATGTTCTTGTCATCAAGTTTTGAGTAAGTTATTAATCATTTTAACCGAAGTGAGGAAATGTTGTAGATTATAATTTCATTCATCATGCAGTGCGAATATCTATTTTTCTTCCAACGCCTAGGCACACTTAGTCTACGCCTAGGCACTAGGCAAAGCCTCAACGCCGGGTTACGCCTAGTGCCTTCTTGAAACCATTGTTATTAAACCCGGACTGAACCGGTCGGTCAGGATGGAAAAAACCAGACCCGACCACTGATATGGTCCCAGAATTATTAAAACGTAAGTTTGAGCGCTGGTTCACAGCTCACCTTCCAAAAGCATTTGGGCGCCTACCTTTTATGTTTCTGACAATTGAAAATTTGAAACAAAGAGCAAGGGAATGTGAAAAGTAAAACTTAAATACAAAGTAAAATAAAATGGAAATAAAATTCAATTTCCATCCCTATTCCCCTGCCATATCCTAGTCCTAACAGTCGCCTAACTTCCACCATTTTAGTTTTGCATTTATTAATTCTCTCTATTCTTCATTATTTGTAGAGACTAAAAGGAAATATTATAGGGCAGCATCGGTTTATGACCGGTTCTTAATACTGGTTAACTACTGGTTATCCGATAAACTTTGAATTTTATATTAATCCGGATCGATATCCGATTCAGTTTTCACAACACTGCTTGAAACTTCAATAGCTGCCAGCAACAATATATTCTACTTCAGCCATAGAAAGAGCAAAAAACCCTTTGAATTGTACAAAACCAAGACACTAAAGAGGTACCAACAAATTGACAACAACCCATGGTACTTTTCTGAACTGTTAAACTTCTAGCGAAGTCAGAATCAGTATATCCAAGAAGATCAAACTGATCTTGTTTGGTATACCAAAGACCAACATCAATGGTGCCTTTTAAGTATCGAAAAATGCGTTTTACAACTGCAAGATGGCTTTGTTTAGGTTGTGATTGAAAATGAGAACAAAGACAAACAATTTACTGAATATCAGGTCTACTAGCAGTCAGATAGAGCAGCGAACCGATCATGCCTCGATATTTAGACTCATCAACCGGCTCATCAGTTTCGTCCTTATCAAGTTTGACATTTGTTGCCATAGGCGTAGGACAAACATTAAGGTCAGTCAGGTCGAACTTTTGGAGCATATTGGACACATATTTGGACTGACTAATAAAAGTACCATTTGGACAGACCAAGAAAGTATTTCAGCTCACCCATGAGGCTCATTTCAAAAACACTTTTCATTGATCCACAGAAGGAAGAGCTCATCTGAGCATTTGTGGACCCAAACACTATACCATCAACATAAATTTGAACAAGAAGAAAATCAGTGGTGCATGTTTGATAAAAAAGGGTCTTGTCAACCAACCCTTCGATAAAACCCTGATCACGAAGAAAATATGTTAGGCGATCATACCAGGCCCGAGGGGCTTGCTTGAGCCCATAAAGAGCTTTGTTTAACTTGAAGACATGATCAGGATACCTATGATCTACAAAACAAAAAGGTGGAGCAACATAAACATCTTCTTCTATAACTCCATTCAAAATGGCACTCTTGACATCCATTTGAAATAAGGGAAATCCCATGTAAGAAGCAAATGCACAAAGAAGCCGAATGGACTCGAGGCGTGCAATAGGTGCAAACGTCTCGTCATTGTCAATTCCTTCTTGACAATAATCTTGAGCCACTAACCTAGCTTTGTTATGAATAATTATTCCTGATTCATCATATTTGTTTCATAAAAACCCTTTAGTTCCAATAATAGTAACATTTAAAGGTCTAGGCGGTGCAACTCGACCGAGAGCGGCTGGGGATATCT
This sequence comes from Linum tenue, assembly GCA_946122785.1. Classification (NCBI taxonomy): domain Eukaryota; kingdom Viridiplantae; phylum Streptophyta; class Magnoliopsida; order Malpighiales; family Linaceae; genus Linum; species Linum tenue. The sequence goes on along the minus strand of CAMGYJ010000009.1, from coordinate 65,097,487 downwards.
CCTCCGCCTGCCTCTCGTACTGGGGAAAACAAGGGCGGCGGAAATTAGATCGAGTCGAGGGGGTGGGGAAATAAAGTGGACGGGGGAATTGACAAGGGCCCTTTGCTTTGCTTAGGTTTCTACATTAAGGGGTCGTTTGGAGAATATGAGTTTAAATCTACAGATTGTCAACAATCTAAAGATTCTAACTCTCCAGATTTTTGAAAATAGATTTTAAAATGTTTATTGTTTGGTAACTGTGATTGTTAGCATTCAATTAAAATAAAAGATTTAATTTTATATTAAATAAAATTTGTATCATTAATAAAAAAATTAGAGTGGTTCAGTAAATATTAAAAAATTTGTTGATAAATATATTTCATGTGATAAATAAATAAATAAAAGTAAGTGAAAAAATAAGAGAAAAAAAATCTCATGAATCAAGATATAGAATTTCTCTGATTATGAGAGATTTGATATCCGCAGATTTTAGAGATTTGAAATCTCCAAAGCTAGAATCCACCATACAGAAAGCAACAAAAAAACATAACTTTCTATAAAATCTACGGATTCAGTGAATCCATGTCCTGAATCCTGTTCTCCAAACGACCCTTAAGTGAATCCGGATGGATTCTTGGCGTTGAGGGTGGTGATGGGAAAAGCAATGAGGGCCGAGCGCCCTCTTGGCCCGTGCCTTTTTTTTAATAATAATAATAATAATAATAATAATAATAATAATAATAATAATAGTTATTATTATTATTATTATTCATAATCCGCGGTTGCAATCGTTAGTATGTAACCGTTAATCCAACCGTTCACGTATTTTGGTCGAACCTGGACCCAAAATTCGGGGTGTTACATTTTCTCCACCCTTATAAAAATTTCGTCCCCGAAATTTGCTTGAAACTCATTGCTCATTCTACACAATCTTTGTACTCCCTTGCCTCAAGAATTTACTCTAGCTAAATGTACTTCGATGATGTCCGTTGCTTGTCCCGTATGATTTACCTCACTTCTTATATTTCCTCTTCACCATAGAAGGGATTCTCACCAATCTCGTTAGCATCGGGCAACTTTGGGTGGCTACTTAATCCTTTTCACTTCGAGGATTTGTATTTCCTTTAACTTATACAACGTGACCTAGAATCCTTCTCTCCATTCCCTGGAACTTCAATGTTGATGTGGCTTCTTAACCCCTCACATCACCTAGGCTGCAAATTGGACATATGTCGGAACGATACCTATCCATTATTCGGTATATGAGAAGGTACTGCCCCTCTCCAACCCCATGGTCATTGATGGCGGCTTATCCCCTATTCAGTCAGATGGTATCCTTTAACATAACTCTCGTCCGGGGTCGATCTCGTAGGTTATCTAGGTCCTTGTACCTTCTAACTTTGCATCTCTTCCTTCCTTCCTTGATACTTCTTCTAATCATTTAACCATCAACTGAATGGTCATCTCATCGTTACATCTTGCTTAACACCGAAACCTCGTGCTGCTACTTTTACTTTCGTTATGCATTAGAGGCATCCTTTGTATCTTTCTCTAGCTTGCTAACAACTGTATGACTCCCTTCAAGAGTCATGAACTTCGCTTTGGCTCACTTGTTCACTCCTGACACCTAACTTAGCACTTCCTTATCGCCACCTGAATTTGAAGTTCTCGTACTATCCATTCTGCTACTCTTAGACCCTAGTTGAAATTCCTCGTACGGTTTCCCCATCCATAGAGCCTTACCTGAGAGATTGACACCTTTCACCAACATAGGCGATCTTGGTTTCACTTTGTGGTATTCTAGTAGGTTCTCTAAACTTATAGCCCTCTTACTTCGTTACTCGTGACTCTTCTTCTTGATGTTCCTCGCTAGTTCTAGATGATGTCCCTTATTCTCGATGTAGTCATCTAGGTTCCCACATTCTTTTCTCACTTATGTACTTAGACCCCTAAGTTTCTCCCTTTGACTATATTCTTGACGACCATGATTCCACCTTACTTTCTTGATGGACTCCCTATGGATTGATTGTTCTCTACTGGTATCAACCTAATGCTTTCTTGTTGTTTGTTATATTCCTGCTTCGGTCCGTCCTAGCTATCTTCCTTGATGCATACATCGCCCGGTCGACGACCACCGTTTTGTTTCTGTAACGTCAAATGGTGTTCTCCTTGCTTCTTTACTTTTACTACTCTTCCGTTGTTGCTTTGTACTATATTTGGTCACCAAACTCCATTGAGTATCTTCCCGTTATTGTTTGGTTCAAAGCTTCCAATAGAGGATTTCCCTAGGTAGGCTTTAACATACCTCATTCACTTCATTTGTCTCGACTGATGCCTGCATATGGCCTTAATCTCATAGTCTGGGTTCTTAGTGGCTTAATTGAACATGTCTTACTTATCCTTAACCCGCCGCTTCCTGTGGATGACATCCTACTATGCCGCTCCCACTCGGAGTGGGCACCTTGGGTAAGGTAACTTAATGATTTCCTCCTTCTTGGTACTGCAATGCTTTTCCTCGTCGTACTCCACTACACATTTTCTTGAACCCGAGCCACCTACACATATTCTCAATCCTTCATCGGAACTTCCCAGTGCTTCCTCGAATTCTCTGCCATTCACTAGAACACTTATTGAACGTTCCACTTACTTGTCTATACTCGGTTGGCTTAATGACTTACTCTATAGCTAGTTCCGAGACTTCAGCTCTTAGCCCCCTAGTTCGAACTTAGTAGAGAGGTTCCTCCTTGTGTCACCCCTCATGTACCCTAGCTGGGTAGGTGCTCCCTCCTTTTAGGGTAGGACAACCACACAAAAGATCATCACGAACTCTTGCATTCCCCTTTCAATGGTCCCAACAACTTCCTGACCTTTTGTGATCTGGGTAGTTTTTAGTGTCTCTAATATCCTCTTTCTAGCTCGGTACTAACTTAGTATTCAACTCACGCATTGCTGAGAAGTAGTTCTCTATTCGTACTCACTACCAGTTATTCTCTCTCACATTCCATGTCTTTCCTTACACATTGGCTCACCACTGTCTTCTACCAGGCACGCTTTAGACTTCAGTGGCAATTTCCAGGCGGTGCAGCTCGACCGAGAGCGGCTGGGGATATCTCCTCCGCCTGCCTCTCGTACTGGGGAAAACAAGGGCGGCAGAAATTGGATCGAGCCGAGGGGGTGGGGAAATAAAGTGGACGGGGGAATTGACAAGGCCCCCATTGCTTTGCTTAGGGTTCTACATTAAGTGAATCCGGATGGGTTCTTGGCGTGGGGGTGGTGATGGGAAAAACAATGAGGGTCGAGCGCCCTCTTGGCCCGTGCCTCTTTTTTTTTAAATAATAATAATAGTTATTATTATTATTATTCCTAATCCGCAGTTGCAATCCTTAATACGTAACGGTTAATCCAACCGTTCACGTATTTTGGTTGAACCTGAACCCAAAATTAGGGGTGTTACAGTAAGCTCTTATACCACTTATTAAACAGAGGAAATCGTTAGAGCAAAATGGGGTTTGTGGGGATTTGGTGGAAATCGGAAATGGAAGAGTAGAATAGGAAATGAGAGAGATGGTGTTCGTCCGATCTCCTCTGAATCTTCGTTCTCTAAGGTTTCCGATTGGGCCCAAATATTTGTCAAGTCCAAGTAAATAAAAATAAAGGGAAACATAATTTTATCCCACTTCTGTTCACCTCACAGTTTGAAACACAAACTCGTCTTTTTCTCAGAAAGTGGATGATTTCAAGCTGCTGCTGGAAACCAGAACAGGGGAAGAAAAAAACATAGCAATGCAGCGAAAGAGAATATAGAGCAGAATACATGCGAATTTTAACGAGGTTCCTAATCTACTGATCAGTCCTCATCCTAGACTCAGTACTCTACTGCTGTCTAGGAGACTCTATTTTTATTTGATTTTTTCCTATCAAGCAAATGAAGATAAAAGATGGAGACTCAAGAACAACAAAGAAATTATGAGAAAGATTTAACCCGGATCCCAATCCTAGTCCCGTTACATCGTTAATCAAACAAAACCTCTTCCTGTGTTCTAATTAACCCACTTTGTAAATACCCAATGCCACCCTTATAAAGATGATATTTGATGAAGTGCTGAAGGTATATTTATACACCGCTGCTGGATGACCGTGGCCTTTGAAAGTATTCAGAAATGGTAATTCTGGCAGACAATGAAACTTGCTTTTGATATCTCCTTTGAATTTAATTTCTGACTTTCCGTCCTTTGACACTAAGAACGTAACTTTGATGATTTGATGTGTTGTTGAGTTGAGTCTTCTTTGATCTTAATTTTGGCTTATAGAATTAAAATATGATCCGATTAGAGGCAAATGTGTGAGCCAGTATGGAACTGTTTGCTATTAATCTTATTTCCAAATTTGTAATAGGTTATCTAATGAGTCAAGTTTGACTCAAGTCACTTAACTTGGTAATAAGTCATTGCATTGCATTTGTAATAGGCAGAAAGACTCGTGGCTCAGGGGTTTTGACAACATTATGAGATACATTATGAAGAAACATTTGCCTCGATGGTAGAAATGCAAACATTTGTTGTTTATTTGCAGTTGTAGTCGTGAAGTATTGGTTGTTGGTTCAACTAGACATGAATGATGCCTTCTTTCATGGAGATCTGAAGAAGACAATTTATATGGACTACCTAATGGGATTTGAAGTAAAGATTCCGGGGGGGGGGGGGGGGTGGTGCTCTGTTGGACTCCTTGTTTCTTAGAGAAAATATATTTATGACCTTTTGGCTTCAACATACTTTGAATATTGTAATCCTTGCACTAAGCTGATGGACCAGAATTTGAAGTTAAGTAATTACAAGGATGACGAGTAATTAAAATATGTCCTTCTACACTCGCATCGTCGAGAGTGAGATTTATCTGACCCATACACAACATGATATAGCCTATATTGTACAGGCGGTGAGTCAATTTATTGGAATTTCTAGTACCACTCACCCGAATGCCACGCTTCGAGCGTTACATTATTTACGACATACTCGTGAGGTTGTTGTGTTCTTTCTTATAGGTGGTGAGTCCGTGGTTGAGACCTTTGCGGATGCCAATTATTTCACTAAAGCAATGGCCTCTAGTAAACCCATGCACTTATCTTCTAAGTTATGTTTCATATGAGGAATCAATTCTGTTGAGGAAGTTAATTGTAGGTATTATCTTGAATTTAATCAAACTGATGTCGAGTTAGGGTTTGTAATAGTACACTGTGAAATATTGAAGCTTTTAACCTAAATGAGATACTTGAAAATGTTATGTCTTCCGTGGATTAGTTTGGAGAAATCATGTTAAATTTGTGTATCTATCTTCTATATTTCTTGAATTCTTCATTGTTTTAACATTCTCAACTTTCACGTGCCTTCAAAATGGGAATACTAATAGGAAATCAAAAGTAGAAGACAATATTCTGGATCCATCAGGTCAATAATATCCTAACAATGTAGATCTTTCAATAAAACCCATCCGATCTTCGGTATATGTTAGGGTAGGTAGTATATGATTTTGGGATGGGCTAGGGAGCTAACATTTTCTTTTGTTAGTATGGTGCTAGCACTAGCTTCATCCAATCTGAACATTTTGTTTGGAAGACTTTCCTATTTAAATGAGTTGACCACAACAAATGAGGTGGAGGGAGAAGGGGAAGGAGGGGCAGGCTTGGTATTATGAAAAATTGAGGAAAGGGAGGAAGGAAGGGAGGGGGGATACGAACCATTCCACAATCTCTTCCAAGCATGCCACAAACCTCAAAGCAGGCCACAACCTTCTCAAAGCATGTCACAACCTTAAAGCATGTCACAACCACAAAACATGCCACAACTTCCTCAAGCATGCCACAACCACAAAGCATGCCACAAGTTTATAAAGCATACCACAAGTAGTGGACCTGTTTGTAAATTTGAAAAATTTTAGGTACCAAAATACAAGGGGGAAATTTTTCAGTTACTAAATGTAATTTTACATCAATTTTTTAGTACTCGAATGTAAAAAAATTAGGTTCTAAATATTAATACCTATTAAGTTCAGGTACCAAAATGTAATTTGTAAATAGAACATTGAAAAGTAACATGAATGAAAGGGTAAGGGAAGAAAATGGGAAGAGAGAAAGGTTAAAATACTATAATACCCTTAATGAATATGTTAGTATGGTGCTAACACCCACCCTATCCACTCCCTACATGATTCTAGAGGAATTTGGACCAACAAATCTTAAGAAATTAAATGGCATTGATTGGGATCTGTGAACCGATGCTCAATACACATAATTCATCCGTTATTGAATATTGAATAAGAAAATTAAAACCCAATTTATGAATATCAAATCCAATTCTACCCGGTCAAATGGGTGTTGACGAGACTTGAACTGGGTGAGGGTTATACTTATATCCGGGGTTTTTTTTAATTGTTGGGTCGGGTGGGGCTTTTTTTCAAAACCCAGTATGCACCGAAAAGTAAATTTATGTTATTTTGTATCAGACCTTAACAATATGGAAAATTGATAAATGTTATTAGTATTTTGTAGAGATATAATTGCCGAATTTTTTTTGATAATATTACCGTGCGTGTTTGCAGAAATTGTTTGTGTTTATGTCATTGAACCCATGGGTACCCACAAGGTTGTCCACCCAGTTTAACCCGGTCGAGCAATTGGATTGATGGTTATTGTTCGATCGCTTGAACCTGGTGTAGCTCGAATATGTGAAAAATACTATTCAAGCTATAGTATTCAAATGTCCAGCTTAAAAATCTAAAGATAGGGTTAGGAGAGAAGGGAAAACCTGAAGAGGCGCATTTATAAAAACAAAGGGAAAAATGACGTCGAATAACCTTCAACCTGGGAACCTTGTCGTGGGTCGACCTAGAGGTGTGTGGCGCCCGTTTTTCTCACCACGTATTAGTCAAAATGGAACGACCTGTGGATTAACAATCTTGGGTACATGTTGGATTGGTTTCATAAAACCCAATTAATATTTTAACGAATTTTTACGAGTGCATTTATTGAGTTGTGCTTAAAATCATTCGATCCAATTCGACGCATTGTAAAATATAGATGCCTTTATACAAACCAAGATTAAGTTTGGTGGTGGCAATAGCACCGTATCATCATCCATTAATGACAACATCCCAAATCACAACAACAACCGAAAAAGCAAACCGGGTTTGAGTTGGCCTTTTAATTTTGAACTAGTCGTTGTCAAGGCATCAACACTTTGGTGCGCAATGGGCGCATGGGGGCATATGGTGGTGGGGAGGCCGGAGGGGTCATGACAGGGGCGGAGACACAGTATTAGAAGGGTGTTCCACGGCACACCCTTGGATCGGGGCTAGAACATCAAAAAATAAGGGTATTAGTTTATACTATAACTAGGATTTGAACGTGGAACCCCCTTACTATTAGTTTTGACATCATCCACTAAACCACAATTACTTACATGATACACTAATACGTTTTATTGCATATATATAATTTACCGTTACAAATAATAAGTAAATTAAATTGAAAAACTTCATAATTACATATGCTTATTCAAGAAGTAAACGAAAATTTAACCCTAACAAACGAGCTTCTTGATAGTTGAATGTATTTTACAGACTTTTCAAAATATGAGAACCTGTCGTGGGTCACTATAAAAAATTGATAGTCATTTTAATTTTTTTAAATTGGCACCCCCTTACCCAAAATCCTGGCTACGCCACTGGGTCATGACTCATTTGCCAATAATTCACTTTCCTTCCATTGATTGAAAGCAATTAAGCAACTCGTTCGCTCTCTAGTCTTCGGTCCAAGTTTTGGGTAACAAAGTGAGCTCTTTTTTCCTGTCGGACAGGGATAACTAATTCGGCAGTTAAAAGACTATCTGTACATAGGGATTAGGGAAAGATTGGTGATGTAAAAGAGAGATTGTAGTAATGATATTTTTGGCAATGATCAGCACCATAGTTAACCTTTACCTAAGAACGTACCACAATTGGGTTTTATTTTAATCGACTACATCAATATTTTTAGAACCGGATCGGAGGCTGAAGCGGAAAATCTAATGGTTTGACGTTCAGTGATTAACCGCTACAAAATTGTTTGTGAACCGTTCATTATATATAATATACAAAACTTGTATATTACACTAATTTAAGAGTGAAGATCACTAACCATAAACAATTTCAAATTCATATCATCATCTAGGGGTGTGCATTGGGTGGATCGGGCTGATTTTGACCATAAATGCACCCACGCGTGGCTAAACGGATTAATAGTTTTTAATCCATCACCCATCCACATTTAGTCTCGGGTTGGGTCGGGCGGATGGTGGATGATGCGGGTGGGTTTGTGGGTTCACCACATTACAATGTATATAATATAAAGGAGTCAACTTGACATGATAATCGGTGGAGAGAGTTATCGGGCGGAAACAAGAAGATGGAACAGGGGGAAAATGTCGAATTAGTTCTGAAATTGGATAGAAATTCAATCATGGAGGAGTTTTCTACAGATGGAGATGATTATTAATTGCAGAGAACTAAGAAAAATAATTCAACGGAGGAAAGAGAGGTGATCTAGGCACAAGAATCAGGAGAAAAAATAAAGGGAAGAAGAGGGGATTGTTATTTGTAATGTTGGCTTTGAGGCTCAATGTCAGGAGCAGCTCTAGTTTCCGTCTAATGTCTCCACTCTCCCCTCTACAGCGCCAACAACTTTATTATTTTTGTTGTTGGGTTGAGCAGGTCACCCGCGACCCGCCCATAACCCACCAGCCACCTGGCGGATGGTTCCCAACGCAACCCGTCACCCACCCACATAACAAAATTCGGGTCAAATGCGGGTGGGTCGACCCAAACCCGCGGGTAATCCGTCCGCATGCCCTACCCTATCATCATCCAAATATTTAATAAATAATTAAACCTCCTCGCAAAAGGAATCATAAATTTTTTTAATTCAAGTTAAAAATTACAGTGCCAGGCGGTAGTGGACCACGTAAAGTCGACAACAAGGTTGGAAAATGAGAAGAGGAAGCAAATGAAAAATTATGGTCTGATGGTCTTAGTTTAAGTTAAAGTGTTTCTTAAAAAAATATTATTAAAATAGTGAACCCATGGACCAGTTAAATAGCAATGGTTCATTTGGTTTTATGTTGAACCGTGAAAAAACATTTGGTCCATTAATAATCGTCCTAGCAATGAAACAGACCTCTCTCATAACTGATTTGATTGTTCTACTGGCCTAATTGTTGATCCAGTTTGGTTCTTATAATAATGGACTACATCCATGTTGTAGCCAATAGCGGATCTAGGGTGGGCTAACCCGGGCCACGGCCCAGCTCTACTCTGAATCTACAACTATTATCGTGCTTATAAATTTTTCGATATAGGTATTAGGTCTAGTACTATTTAAAATTCAGTCCAATTTTATTTGATAATAGGATTTTGTGTAAATAGGAAAATGGTCAAGATGAACATATACAAACCACTACTCTAAATTTAGAATAAAATTCTAGCCCCAATGATTTTTATTTGAAACAAGACATTAAAACCAAAAAGTTTAAAATATAAAGTTTCATTGAAATAAAAAAAAACCCTCTAAACTAAAGCTCACCCTTCTTTTCAATACTCAAAAAATTTCCCTAATCCTCCTAAAACAAATAAAGAACAAAGAGATTAATGAAACCAAAATGGATTCCTCCGCCGGTCCGTCGGGCGCTGGTATTCTTTCCAGTCTTTTGATTAAGAAAATATTTACAAACTTGTCGAGTCATCATTTAGATTTCCTCAGTTGAGTGGTGCACTAGATCCTAACCGTTCTTTCTGGTCTATTATTGATGGATTTGCTAAATTAAAATATCTTCTTGTACAATTAACATTGTAACGAAAACTATATATAATTATTATATATTTTTGTTTACGATATCTAATATTCTATTCAAATACGGCCCAGTACTCTATCGTATCCTCTATTCACGGCTGGCCGTAGCAGAACGTCAACATTATGCAATTACTCAATAGTAACCGTTTTTGTATTCTTTTGTTATTGCTAAGTTGCTTGGTAATGGCTGCTTCCCTTGCTGGGATCGGATGGGTTGCTAACCCTCTTCCATGTTAGCACCAACCTAACCCCCCTAACCACCTGCCTTTTTAGTTTCCACCAATTTAATAGTGTTTAATTGCCAGGGGCATTTTAGGGAGTTGGGTTTAAGTTTATGACGCCATCCCGTGATCTCAGCCGGTAAAAAGTGTGCAGTTTTTGTGGTGCGGATATCCCATCAGTCAAGCAATCTTCTTTTGGGTAGTTTTTTTTTTCTTCTCTCCCCCTCCGACGGAGTGTAGAAACCGAGCCGAGTCACGCATTACTTCCCGTCGGTGGATTGGGCAGGCCTGCTCTGCACTCAACGACACCTCCCACCATGTCCCTGATCTCGTCGCTATCATCAGCGTCGTCGACAAGCTTGCTGTCGGCCTATCCCATCGTCGTTCGGGCCGCCGCATTCCCTTGTCAGTTGCCTTCGTCGGGACTGGGTTTGGCTGCTCTGCACTCAACGCTACCGCCCTCCACGCCACTGATCTCGTCTCTATCGTCAGAGCCGTCGACAAGCTAACTTTCAGCCAGCCTCATCGTCGTTCGGGCCGCCGCATCAGGTAGTCCCCTATCAATCGGCGATCCATTTCTCATCGGCGAAATTGCGTGGAGCCAGCTCATGCACTTGTTGTTTGTGTTCTTTTATATGTTGCATTTTTTTGTTCCAGATCTGCATTTGAGGCCGGTTGATTGTAGGATTTTGCTTCCGAAATCTTGTTTTTTATTTTATTGGAGTCGGATGCAATTGTTGTGGGTTTCCGACGATAATTCAACATACACTGCAAAACCACTACTAACAATTCCTCAACCAATTAAAAAATGCTACGTCATCGTCCTTCACCTACAATGTAAAACCACTACTAACAATTCCACAGCAAATTCAAAAACGCTACGCCCACTTCTGACTAATTCACTACTACGACGCATATTACTAACGTACAACTTCGACCAATGCAAAAACACTACACATTGATAAACAACTTCGTGCCATCTTGCTTACATACCACTTCCACCAATACAAAAACACTATACACATGTTCCATTGTACTCTAACATACAATGCAAAATCACTACTAACAACTTCCTCAACCAAATTAAAAATGCTAGATCACCATCCTTCAACTACACAGTAAAACCACTACTAATAAATATCCATCCAATGTACCAACGCTACAGCTACTTAGGACCAAAATCACTACAACTACGTTGGACAAAACCACTACTATAAAATCTACCACCATAAATCATTTTAACATGCTAAACAAAGCATTACGTACGCACCCACCTGCACCCCACATCTTACTACCAAGACATTGGAAACACTACGTATTGTCGTCCAATTTTCGTATAAACACTACGACCCAATGACAAAGAACTACTCCTACTATTTTAGAAATTTTTCACTATGATAGTTTTCATCTTAGAATCTGCATTGCCGGCGATATACATATATGTTGGTACTGGCCGTCAATTTTCCGGTGCCCCCAACCTCTCCGTTCATTCCACAAATAAGATCAAAACGGATATTACTCACCTGTAACAAAATTCGAAAATCTTAACCGCCCCTATCCCTTAAATTATGCCCACTAACACAAACAGAATTAATTAAAAAATGAAAAAATTAATATTTAATGTAGGTTATTCCTAATTTATTCTTAGTGTTTTCGTAACCATTAGATTAGAATTAGGGATGGACGATTAAGATTATAGTTAGGATGGTGCTAACCCAATAGGGGGTTAGCACCGTAGCTTCTCCCCTGCTTGCTACCTAGTTGTTTAAGTGCGGGAACAAAATGGAGTGATGTGCATGTGGGTGCGTAATGAGTGGAAAGGAAATATGTGCTAGCCGTTCTTCATACATACATACATACATAACTAGATGAGCTGACATGCTTTGCTACGCCTATTTGAATTGCTCATTTTTATGTTATGTTCTGCCTACTCGTTGATGAGGTTTTATAGAGTTACCATGTAAAAATTGTGTTTTATTTTTGTTAGGTATTTTTAAATGGTAAATTAGATTGGAAATGAGAGCAAAAGAAAGTTGCTTATAAGAATGGGATCTAATAAATGAGGAACTTACGTATGTCACAACTTGTTCAAAAAATTATATATAAGTAACTCTATTTTCACGTTTTAATGATGGAGAGGGGATGGACAAATGAGTAAGGCGGGTATCTCAATATTCATAACTGTCCTGCAGTAAGTGCAGGTCAGGTCGGGTAATACCCTTGCGGGTACAGGTCAAGACGAGTCAACCCATTCTCACATATTATTTAAATAAAATAAACGCAAAATATGATAAAACATAAGAAAATACTTCATGAATGGAAAATCATGATGATAGAATGAGTAATTGAGTCTAAATAATTGAAAGGTCAAGTCTTGCACCTGTTTAAAGTTTCATTGATGAAAATATGGTTTAAATAGTAGTCAAAATAGGAAAAATACAAATAGATAATTGAGATAAGACGGTCAAGAATGGCGGGGGACTCGCCGATGATCACGCTACAAAGTCGGACACTCCAATAATTGGAGTCGATGGTAGAGGAACAAGACTAGAGGATGGAGCGTGAGCTGGAAGGTTCAGAAGTTACGGAAGCCTCAAAGTCGTCGCAAGAGCTGCGGTTTCTTCATCGCCCACCGAGTCTCGACATTGACCGAACCTTGGGGACAAGGTTCTTTGAGGGGGAAGGAATGATGGAAATAAATGTCTGGGATGTTGGGTAAGTACGTTATGTGTTTTGGGTTAGTATGTTTTGTTTATTGCTATGGGTTACGTACTATGTGGAAATAACTACGGCATTAGTCCGATAGATCAAAGTAATAAACAACAAAGGTTTTCGTCACCAACGTAGTCTCTCGCTTGTGAGTTACAAGTATAGGTGTCAATCGGGCGTGTTCGGGCTGGCTTCAATCAGGTTACGGGTTAGTCGGGTTACGGGTTTATCAGGTTACGGGTTAGGCGGATTCGGGTTAATCGGGTTTTGGGTTAGTCGGGTTATAAATTAATCGGGTTAAGGGTCGGTCGCCTTGCGGCTTTATCGGGTTGCGGGTCTGTCGGGTTACGGGTCGGACAGCTCGAGTTGCGGGTTGTTCGGGTTGGCGCAATGTGTTACTTACTTTTTACTCATTACAACTTACACATTATTTATTGCACTAATTTCAAATATTTTTCTTTTATACAATTTTTCTCTCCTTGTATATTAATTATGCAAATTAAAGAACTTTGTCTAAGTGTTGAATTAGTTTTGTATCTTTTAAATGACTGAGTTGTGGCAATCGTAAATCTTGTAAACTTATCATATAATTAATCATAATTGGTAGAGTACATTAACTAATAGTTATGGTGAGATCAACATTTTCATCTAATAGTCATATTATAACCACAAATTAAAAGGTGTACATGACACAAATAATTCGAAACTCATTCAGTTTAATACAATAATTTAGATAACCAACTTCACGAACATTCAAGTGATGAAACGAAGTGGTGTAGGATATGTACAACTTCAATACGTGCATGGCTCGAAACTTAAGCCAATTAAGCTTATAAGACAACTTGATTGTATGTTTGCAAACCAATTTGATTAGTTGCTCATTATCTAGCTCCTAAACTAGCCTACTATTAGTCATATATCTCGTAGGTTGGTTAGATTGCACACCTTTCAACTTAGTGACTTATTATTAGTGATGTAACTCGTAGGTTAGTTATACTACATATTTTAGGATTTATTGTTGTTGGAGAGTTTGTATATGGGGGAAATATTTATGGGATTTTTCCAATAATAGCACGTTTAAAAAAAATTTACAAAACTAGCACCCATCCAAAAAAATTGACATAAATAGCTCCATTTTTAATGGAACGCACCCCACAGGTGCGTTTTACTTATAAACCACACCTTAGGGGTGCGTTCCATGCCACGTCAGCACGCGAACCGCACTAGGAAGGTGCGGTGTGCTTTCTATGTGGAACGGTCTTCAAGACCGTTGGATGGAGGACCAACGCACCGCGGATCGCACCTCAGCAGAGCGATCCGCGCCATGGATCGGGGACCGCACCTACAAGGAGCGGTCATCGCCTCGTGACTCGCAAACCGCATCGGAAGGGAGCGTTTTCTGCAAGGGGAAAATTACCAGACCGCCCCTGAAGGGTGCGGTCTGTTAAGTATAAATACCCCTTCCCCTCTCATTTCTTCACACCACAACCCATTCTTCCTTCTCTCTCTAGAATTTATCTCTCTAAACCCTCCCCTCCCAAAGCCTAGGAAATATTGGCTTGTTGGTTGCGGCTAAGTCCGATCTGCCATCAGAAAACATTTCTTAGGTTTTTTGCTCAAAACCCGCCGAGCCGAATCTCTGTCAGAATTTTGATTTTTTCCTCAAAACCCACTGAGCAGAGCCGAATCTCTCTCCGAATTTCCGGAAAAATGGCCGATTGGTGGCAAGGAGAGGGAGTTTATGTTGATGAATTTCTAGCGGTACGTACTCATTATTCTGGTTTAATTTTTGTTGTTGTTATAAGCTTTTTAATTAATCTATGCACTAACCTCGTTGTTATTTTCTCGTAGGTTGGGGACGACGTTGTTATTTTCTCGTTGTTTTTAATTAATCAAATGTATTATCTCGAGCAAGGATCGTTGGATCCAACCGACTTGTACGACCGACCCAACCATCGGTCAAGGGATGTTTGGAACGATCACCAGGTACATACAATTCTTCACCATTTGTCTTTCTTTTATTTTGTTAATGTATTTAGTGGAATATAAAATAAATTTATGTTGAATTTTTAATCGTGTTGGTTGTTTTTAATAATTTAATCGAATACATAGCGCCACTTACTTCGACTCTTTATAAAGAGATGCACGTCTAAGGAAATGGGGTTTTAAGCGATTATCATATCCTCCCATTCCCTGAAAAAATCGGGTATTAAGAGATCCTCGGATCCCCCCTTTTTCTGTCAAAAAGACTACGTTTCTAAGAAGATATATACCTCTTCTAAGAGTCTAACGAGTGTTGCTCTGTATTCGATTAAATTATTTAAAACAACCAATACGATTAAATTATTTACCAAACAACCAATACGATTTATTTTTATGTTTACAAAATGAATTTTATTAATTTCAAACATTTGAATATGTATGTTTCTCTTTAAATTATTATTCATTTACACTGTTATTTATGTTAATTAATTTAGTATGTTTGTTTTACGATAATATGTATGTATCTCTTTAAATTATTATTCATTTAGAATGTTATTATGTTAATTAATTTAGGATGTTTATTTTATGATAATATGTATGTATCTCTTTAAATTATTATTGATTTAGAATGTTATTATGTTAATTATATGAAATGTATTTTTATGATAATAAAATTCTGCTTGAAGTTAAATAATTTAATTTAATTAATTTAGTTATAAGAAAAAAACTCTTTACTAATATATAATAATTAACGTGTAAATTTTCGCTAGGAGGCACAAACAATACTCCGCTACAGGGGTACGACCAATGTGCTCCCATTCCACCCAGCTATCTTGCCCTTTCTCAAAAGAGCACGATTGGACCCGATTAGGCATTTTAACGGCATCAAAGTCGATCGCCAACTCATCACCGCATTAGTTGAGAGATGGAGAAAGAAGACTCATTGTTTCAACTTTAGAGAAGGAGAAGCCACCATCACGCTAAAGGATGTCGCCATCCTAACCCATCCGCCCATCGGCGGCAAACCGGTGTGCGCGAGTGATCGTCCCCCCGAGGATCGTGACGGTATGCCCGGTTGGGTTCATTTCATCCATAGTGTTTTGGGAGTGAAAGTACCAGTCAAGGGGAGCGTTGATGCGACCGATCGCTTGCCACTAATGAGGAAACACCAAGTCTCAATTACTTGGTTGACGAAGTATTTTAGAGACCATTACGAGAGTCATCCCCTAACCAAGGAAAGTCCGGAGGATGAGAAGGAAAGATATGCTCGTGTCTATCTCATATGCATGATCGGAGGAGTGTTCTTCTCCAAAAAAAATCAAGCAATCTCCTTAGATGTGGATGGCTTAGGATCATCCTCGGTAGTTGGGAGGAGATGGGGGAGTATAGCTGAGCATCCGCTTGCCTAGCTAATATCTACCACAATTTGTGCAATGCGTCTCTAAAAGCAGTGAGGGAGGTCAGCGGCGCAATGTTCATCGTCAAATTTTGGGCTTGGGAGCATATGCCATGGATTGCACCGGTCCAACGTCCCGACAGGGATTGGCCAATCGATCATCCCCTAAGAGGTGAAGCTTATGGTACAAGGTAAACTTCTCATACCCCATCATGTTTTTCATAACACATTTTCCCTTGTGTTTTAGCTTATTGTAGTTTCATTATTGTCTTATTAATAAGGTGGCTCGGACACACAACATGCGACAACCTTGCCCAACACAAGTTGGACGAGTATCGGAAGAGGTTTGAGCGACTTTGGGAAGGAGAGGTAACTTCTATACTTCGATCAATTTATATCTTTTTTCCATGGACTACATGTATTTTTCCAATTCTAATAAACTTAAGTTACTCATTTCTTTCTTGTAGATCGTCTTCGATCCATACCCGGAGAACATCGTTCATTTGCATCTCCAGTAATTCCCCGGTCATATCGGGCAATGGTGCACGAGGGTCCCTCTAATTTGTTTTGGGACCATGGAGTGGCACTTGCCGGATCGATGCCTTCGTCAGTTTGGTCGGGAGCAGTGCATTCCGTTGAAAGTCCCCGATAGTCAAAGGGCCTTTCATGGCCGAGATGGTCCGCAAGGTACTCGCGATTGGCCCACGAAGTTGGCAAAATTCATCACGATGTGGGACAACCGACAAATGCAGGATATTGTCACTCCAGCTCAAGTGGGTCGAATGGGGTATCATGACCCATACTTGGATCGATATCAGCAAACATCGGTTCGTTACATGACTCTGGAGGGTGCGCCGATGGTGCATTAGTAAGTATATTCCGTCTAAACAATTAAATTTATTACTTGGTTCCTAAATTTTTTTCTAACTTTTTTTTGTGATTTAGGCTGATGGGATCGAGCGGATCAAAGATATGACCACCGAGAGAGTTGAGCTGGTCAATGAAGATGTGAGCTTCATCAGGAGGATGGCAAACAGTTTGCTTGGCTGTATCAGAGCTCAGGGTCGCGATCATTGTAGATATCCGCCCATGCCCGCACCCTCGCCACCTCGGGTACAAGTTGATGTCCCCGATCCCCCACCACCATACGAGAGAAAGAAGAGCAAGAGGGTTCGGGAAAGGCCCAACGTGCCCGACGTAACGCCATATCAGGCGTGGAAAGTGCCGCCCCCATTGGTTGTGACACATGGTGCCGGCCCGAGTTCTACCCAAGCTCCCCGCCCGAGTTCCCCCCAAGGTGCCGAACCGAGTTCCACCCAATCTCCCCACCCAAGTTCCGCCCAAGATCCCCGCCCGAGTTCATCCCAAGAGTTCCGCCCCCTCCTACCACAACGATCCCCACCCAAGCTCATACTACGATCCCCGCTCGACCTACCATCAATCCCCTCCGAGTCTCCATCAATCCCCATATGATCCCACCCCGATCTCATACAACGATCCCCGCCAAACATACCATGATTCCCGCCTGGTCTACCCCCCATCTCCCCGCCAAACATACTACGATTCTCGCCCGGTCTACCCCCCATATCCCCGCCAAACATCATCGGGTACTTGGCATGATGGTTCCTCCACGACGGCGGACCACGAATTCAACCCATTGATTCGCCCTCATCACCAGTGGCCTCCTACTCCTCACGTAAGTGCGGATGTCCCCCGCTCGACCCCGAAAGTGCCGCCTCCCTGCCGACACAGCGCCGACAAGCGCCACACTACCTCGACCATTCAAAACTTGCCACTGCAACCACCACCTGTTGTTACTCCCGTCGGCCGTCGTACAAGGAGCAAGAAAACCGTGGATTCCGGTGAAGCTCGTGGACTTCCTTGAGATGTATTTTGAGTTGAATTTTAATTATATGTACTTGGAACTATTCCCCTTATCTTAGTTTATTTAATTGAGTGTTGTTTCAATTTGGTTTTTATTTCTATGTACTTGGAACTATTCCTATTATCTTAGTTTATATAATTGAGTGTTGTTTCAATTTGTTTTTATTTCTATGTCCTTGGAATTATAGCTCTTATCTTGATATTATCCCAATTCGTTCAATCAACAATACACAATTACTTGCAAAGTAAGAGTCTCAAACAGCTTGAAGAATGATAATCGCAAACTATGTCGCATTAGCTGAGTCCGCCACATCAGCACCCGGATTTTGCGGACCAATCGGTCCTGAATACCTTCATTTATCATGTCCTAGAACTTTGCATATTGAAAATCGTCTTGGGCCTCATGGAGGTCTTCCACTTTGATCCATTTCGTTCTGAATTCTCTTTTTCCTCGGGCGACCCGGTTCACGCCTCTGTCCGCACGGCGGGATGATCAATTTTCCTTCGTACAGAAAAGTAGTACGTTAGTCAATTTTCGGCAGTTTAGTACAATTCGAACAACCCGGAGGTACTCTCGTTAGACTCTTAGGAAAGGTATACATCTCCTTAGAAACACAGCCTGTTTGACAGAAAAAGGGGGGATCCGAAGATCTCTTAAAATTCGATTTTCCCAGGAAATGGGAGGACCATGATAATCGCTTAAAACCCCATTTCCTTAGGCATGCATCTCTTTACAAAGAGTCTAACAAGTGCACCACTCTCCTGATTACAAGATATTGTTAGCTGACAAAATTAAACGGCTAATAGAGAACTTACCAATCCATCACAAATTATCAGCAAGCTTCTTCCGCTTGAAATGATGGTTCCAGTTGCTCTTGAAGTGTCGTATGCACCACCTTTGGGACCACTTCCAGGCTGGATCTAAACCTAAGATGGCAGCTCTAATGCCGGCGTGTCGATCAGAGATTATTGTCAGGTTCGTCCTCCTAGTGACGTGGAGCTGAATTTGCCAGAAAAACCATCCATAGCTATCAACATTCTCTCCCTCAACAATGGCGAAGGCTAAAGGAAAGACTTGTCTGTTTGCATCCGCCCCACTGGCAATCAGTAGAGTGCCCTTGTACTTGCCGGTAAGGAATGTACCATCCACTTGGATCACAGGGACACAGAAGCCAAAACTATCAATAGATGGCTTGAATGCCCAAAAAAGTCGTCTGAAATGGCGTTTGTTACCTGGATCTGGGGGTTGTATCTCTTCATCTTGGTATCGAGGGGAGAAACCCGTGCCAGGGTTAGACGCCTCCAATTCCAAAATTAACCTAGGAAGGAATGCATATGATTCTTCCCAATCACCAAAGACGGCGGCCAAAGCTTTCTGCTTTCCATGCCACGCCTTCTTATAGTTAATCATATAACCATAACGACTTGCAATGTTAGCGATTATGACTTTCACCTTCAGGTCCGGATCTTGCTCAATTAGATGCTTGATAGCCGCAGCAACCACTCTGGATTTCAACTGTCGATGGCCTTGGGAAGTTATGGATGACACACAAGTGTGTGTGTTCACCGCACGGGATATGACCCATTGGCCGTGTCTCTTGTTGTTGATGGCCTGAATCCTAACATTGCACCCCTCGTGATGATTACGGCATCTGATTATGAGCCTTTTAGTGTTGGAATGAGTTGTGTGCCATTCAAAATGCCGAGTCATTGCTTCAGTCTCAATGGCGTGCCACACCTCCTTCTTTGAGCCAAATTGTTGGCCCTTCATAAACCCAGTGAGTGGACCCCATACTGGGACCTCTGGCGGCTCTATGTCGCTGTCGACCATCCAATTGTCGTCTAGAATGTGATTGTAGTAGGGGATTAGTACACGGTCACGAGCCACCTCATCATCAGCTGAGTCTGACTCTGGTCCTGAATCATCAGCACCTTCAAGAGGGTCGGAGCTGTCTGCACTGACGTTGTTCTCTCCTTCTTCATCGGAGGGGTCACTGACTGGTGCTGGCAGAGCATCTTCCATCTGATCCAGCTCATGAAAGGCACCTTCATCAGCTCCATAATGGTAATTGTGAAAACTACCGCTGCCTGATTGGAAGTTGTACTGAGGTTGGTTGGGGAGGTCTGGTTGAACTTCTTCTTCATATGACGGGAAAGATTGATGATGACCTTCACCTTGCTCTTGGTACTGAAAATAGGAATGAGGATCATGGTAACTTTGGTAGGGATGATCGTCATATAATTCACCTCCACCATGGATACCAGATGTTTAACCGTGTCCAGAATGACCTCCAATGCCTACGACCAGCTTGGTGTAAACGAACATCTCGGCTCTGGAAAGATTGTTGGACCTCAAGAATTCGAGCATGGTATCTACCTCATCTTGAGTGGTTATGAGATATTCCTCATGCCACAATGACCCACTTTCTCTGTTTGGATATCGGTACACCATACGATCAACTCTTCTCATGCCATCCATGCAAGTAACATTAGTGCACATTTGATGGAGGTGTTCAAGCAGCGGTCTGGTAGCGACCTTTATTTTCTGAAAATTGCCACCGACGTAGGTGACCCCCTTTCCGGTCTCTTCCGTGTAACCATTCCACCGTAAGCCAAGCGTGAACTTTTGGAATGCCATCTGCAAAAAAACCGTAGTTCAGTTAATATCATAAAAATCATAAATCATAAATAACAATAAAAAGTAATACAAAATAAACTTACGAGTTAACGTTAATCGCAAAACTACTAAAGAAATATAGAGCTACAACAGAAAATTGAAATGGGAGAAGGAGAGGTGTGAAGAGAAGTGGTGCGGTTTTCGTCTGCCATGCAGACCCACGTCTGTTATTCTGCATGGCATGTCGGAAATTGGACCAAAACCGCAACTTGGGGGTGCGGTTGGTGTGGCAAAACCGCACCTTGGGGATGCGGTTTTGTTTTGGAGAAACAAACCGCATCTCCAAGGTGCGGTTTTGCTAGGTCAGACCTGAAACCGCATAGCCAAGATGAGGTTTTGGCCTAGGATAATAAACCGCACCTTAGAGGTGCGGTTTATATATAAAACGCAACTTGGAGGTGCGGTCCATAAAAACGGGTGCTATTTTTGTAAATATTTTTGGCTGGGTGCTATTTTTATAATTTTTTTTAGAGGTGCTATTTCTAGAAAAATCCCAATATTTATTGCATATATGACTTGTGTATCATATCTTGAATTTATACATGCTAAACACACATATTACATATGTCGCAACCGTCCCTCCGGGGGTTGTCGGGGATCAACGTTAGGCTTTTTTTTGGGAGTCGCCATCGATCTTACTTGGAGTGGATCGAATACTCTTTGAATCGGCTCTAACCTTAGGGTCAGAACCGAGATATTGTCTGCGGTTAAGAGATTCGGGTTCGGGAGTACGGTTACGTGTGGAGAAGTGAAATCACACCCCCAAACGCCCTAAATCGGTACTACTTAAGTTTGATAAGTTTTATATTAGTTGGGTGTATTTTTAGTAATAATTAGTAATTTAAGGGATCCCACTGGACCATTGAATAACTTTATCGTATTAGTTTTTTTTTTATATGGATGATATAATATTAAGGAAGTAAAAGGTGCAGCAACAAGATACAAGGGGAGGGAAACAAACACCCCAGCAGAGCTGACCAACCAACAGACAAAACACAAACCAACAAAACATGCCCCTCCTCGCCACAGACTCAGAAGAAGAAAAAGGCCAACATCAGCAGCAAGTCAAACCAGCCGACAGATCCTGGAAAAAAGAAAGCCAAAACAAACGCTACACGGGCGACAAACAAAAGGTCCAAGAAACAGACGAAGAAGAAAACAGGTACATGCACTAGGAGGGGAACAGGGCAGCCGCCAAAGAGAGATCTGCAGAACACCAACCCAAACAACAAAAAGGATCACAAGCAGCCCACGACCCCCCATCCTCAGCTGTCGATCCTGGGGGGGGAACAATCTGCTTTTCAATACTGCAAGCCAGTTCTTGATGACTTCACTGTCAACTTTCCCCGCAGCAGCAAGCCAATGGGAAATAGCACAATCAATTTTGAAAGCGACCACATAAGGAGAATTTCCAGCATCGCTGAAGACTCTCGAATTTCTTTCCAGCCACAGGTTCCAGCAGAAGGCGTGAAGGAACACCCTAGATGACCACTGCGAGGGATCCGCCGGTTTGTGGTATTGCCAAGACAAGAACCTGTCCGCCACCTCACTGACCCTGCCGATATTGTCTTCAATCCTCACGAAAGACTGCATTAGATTCCAAATCACCTTCGCAAATCTGCAGTTCACGAATAAATGGTTGACACTTTCTTCCTCATCCTTGCAAAGGGCGCATCTATTCGGCAAGTTGAAACCTCTCTTCTTCAAATTATCCAGGGTAAGAATCTTCTTAAAAAAAAACCAACCACATGAAGCAGCAAATCTTGCTAGGAATCAAGGCCTGCCACACAAACTTGAAGGGAAAATTTCCGCATCCTGCAAACTCTCTTACAGCAAGTTCCTCGAAGGCAGTCTTCACAGAGAAACCCCTCGAGGGGGCCGGGTGCCAAAGGAGTCTATGAGGTCCTGTAGAAAAAATAGACGAAGGGATATTGTCCAACAGAGAGAGCAAACTCACACGCTCTCTTTCAGCCCCACCCCGAAGAAACATCTTTAAAGGAATTTCCCACGAAATAGTCTCACCTTCAAGGCGCAGATAATCCGCAACACGGGAGCTCGGGGTTTCAGCGGCGGCTCTCACTCTCGGGAAGTCATCAGCGAGGCGTTTCCCTTTAATCCAAACGTCGTACCAGAAAGAGGTCCACGAACCATTCCCAGGCTCAACTTGCGCCATTTTCCAGAATGAGTTTTTCAGCTTAGAGATTTGTTTCCAAGGACTACATCCCAGACCCCCACCGATGTCACCACCACACCACTCCGAATTGTGATTGGGGAATTTTAGAGCAATAAGCTCTCTCCACCAGCTTCCTCTCTCAGTTGCAAAGCGCCAATGCCATTTTAGAAGGAGAGCATGGTTATGAAGTTGTAAATCCCTGATTCCTAAACCTCCTCGAGTCTTGGCAGTTTTGCACATCTCCCAAGAGATCAAATGGAACTTTCCTTTATCAGAATTTCCAGTCCACAAAAAATATCTTTGCATCTTTTCGAGGGTATTGGCTACCCCGGATGGCATCAGGAAGAGAGAGCTCACATAACTACTTTGACTAGCCAGAACAGCGTTGATAAGAACCAATCTCCCCCCAACAGATAAGTAAATGCCTTTCCAACCGTCCAACCTCTTGTGTGATCTTGTAATCACATTATTCCAGACGTACGGGGAGGCCGGAGAAGCTCCCAGGGGCAGCCCGAGGTAAACAGTAGGCAGAAACTCCCACTCACAGCCAAGGAGATCAGCAAACCTTGCAATATTCTGGACATCTCCGAAGGGGAAGATCCTTGTCTTGTCCAGATTGACTTTAAGGCCGGTGATACTCTGAAAACAGACCAAGGTTGCAAAACTATTCCTGACTTCTGCTTCACTATCTTCACAAAAAATTATAGCATCGTCCGCGTAAAGAAGGTGTGTGACTTCTCCCCGTCGGTTGGTTTCGTCCATACAGAAACCTGTAATAAGATTGGCTTCTCCGATTCTATCCAGGATAAACGAAAGGAGGTCCATTCCCACATTGAAGAGGAAGGGAGAAAGGGGTCTCCTTGTTTGATGCCCCTACTCATACCAAAGAAACCCTCCGCCTCACCATTAAATAGAACCGAAAGCTTAGAAGAAGATATGATGCCTTTAAGCCATTTTTGGAACCTGAGGTGCAAATTCATACTCTTAAGAGCCTCAAAGATACAGCTCCAATTAATGGTATCGAAGGCCTTAGCAATGTCGAGCTTTATGACTAAACCAGATTTCCCACTTCTCCGCCGGCTGTCAATGATTTCGTTTGCGATAAGGCTGGCTTCATGGATCATGCGCCCCTTTTTCCCACTGAATTGATTTCTAGAAATGATGCTCTTCATAAAGGGCTGTAGGCGGTTGAAAAGTAGTTTAGAGATCACCTTGTTCAAACTACCAAGCAAACTTATTGGTCTAAAATCGGCCATGTCTTCGACAGCCTCCTTCTTGGGGATCAAACAAATAAAGAAGTGGGCGATAGCTTGGGGGAGTGTCCCTGTGAGATAGAAATCATCCACTGCCTTGAGTAAGTCAGATTTGATAATACCCCATCCCTTCTTGAAGAATTCAAGAGTAAATCCATCCGGACCAGGAGCTTTGTCGCCATTAGCTTGCCGGATAACTTCCCAAATCTCAGTTTCAGAGAAAGGTTTAACGAGTGTGTCATTCTCCTCAGCCTTAAAGGTGAATGGCCTGTACTCCCTAGGGAAAGGCCTGCTGTCATCATTTTCGAGAAATTTTTCCCGAAAGAAATCCCTTAGAGCCGACTTGATAACATTGGCATCCCCTGTTGGAACACCATCAATCTTCAATCTCCTAATTCTATTTCTCCTTCGATTATGGCAAGCCACTCTATGAAAGAAACCAGAATTTTTGTCCCCAACCCTGAGCCATAACTCGCGAGACTTCTGTCGCCAAGAAATCTCCTCGAGTAACAGAACCTTTTCAAGATCACACTTCAAAAGAGCTCTTTCTGTCCGGACTCCTCCAGAGCATCAGTATCCCTGATTTTTTCCAGTAGTTCTGCAATCCTTCTGTCAACTTTCCCAAAAAATTCCTTGTTCCATTGCTTGATCATGTATTTAGTTTGTCTCTCTTTCTGCCCAAACCTCACCAGGTGGCTAGTCCCGGGAACGGGGATGCTCCACCATCCCACCAAACTCTGTAGGAAACTAGCTTCCGCAAGCCACATGTTCTCAAACCTCCAAGGATGTTTAATATCTTCCCTTCTCCCCCACTGCAAAAGAATCGGGTTGTGGTCGGACTCCACCCTGTCGAGTGCCAAAAGCGCATCCGGGGAGAAATCTTCTTCAAACTTGGAGTTCAACAGAGCCCTGTCAATGCGGGAAAGTGAGTTTTCCAATCCCCCTTTACTCC
Organism: Linum tenue; assembly: GCA_946122785.1. Taxonomy (NCBI): domain Eukaryota; kingdom Viridiplantae; phylum Streptophyta; class Magnoliopsida; order Malpighiales; family Linaceae; genus Linum; species Linum tenue. The sequence continues at coordinate 65,072,383 of CAMGYJ010000009.1, read as the reverse complement.
AGGTGAATTTAGAACCTTGCAACGGGAGATCCACAAGACTGAAATTGGCAATTAAGCTGTTGAACTCCTCTATGAGTTCGAAATCACGAGGGCTTCCGAAAAAATCATCGGAAGATCTAACAAGGTTAAAATCACCTAAAATGCAGAGCGCCGCTTGGTAGCTTTCACAGACGAACTCCAACTCTTTCAAGAAAGCAAGCTTGTCATTTTTCGCCTGGGGACCATAAACAAACAGAAAAGACATGATATTTCCAGTCTCTTTAACCCTTAGTCTAACCGCGAGGGAGAAGCATCCCTCCCAAACCGAGAGAGCCTCATAGACATTGATATCCCAAAAAATGGCAATTCCGCCACTAAGACCAGTCGAGTTCTTGGCCACCCAGTCAACCTCCTTACTACCACTAACTGAGAAGATAAGTCTCTGATCACAGGCTTTCCACTTTGTCTCCGTTAACCCGACGACTGTAGGCTTCCATCTGCGGAGGAGCCTTTTTATCTTAACTCTTTTGGTGGGATTACCCATCCCCCGAACATTCCAGGCTATAACAGAATGAATCATGATAAGGCACCACCATTGGCAACACTTCCACTCCCGGAGCAAGCCCGACTCGTGTTGGGGCCTGAGGGATAATCGACAGAGTGACCAGTGCCTTGTCGAGATCTCGGGGCCTGCCTCGGAGAATCATCAATTCCCAGCCTGTGCCTTTCCATTTCTAATTTAGACCTATGTTTCCTTCTTCGACTCCTGCAAATCTCCGCTGCCAGGCCTGCAACTTTCTCTTCAGCCATCGATCCAGAATCTCCCACTTGGAGACCTAGAATCCGGCAGACTGCAATGCTACTGTTGACTAACTCCGCTTGGTCTAACTGTGCTTGCCATTTGGCACAATACTCGGCAGTAACAGGATTGTACGGGATGACTCACTCCTACTGTCACCCTAGAAAATGGCCAAGTATAACCAATTCCTAAAGCGTAGTATAGCGGGTCGGGTTTTAATGTCAACCCGGGTCCTAGATGTGATGACTACTCGGTGAATTCTTGTTATTTAGCAGTGAACTTTTAGTGAAACTGAAGCAAACAAAACACAAAGCAGGTAAACGGTTTGTTGTCAAGTCAAGAGAGGTCACCCGGATATGGTTTCCCCCTAGACTGCAGTTAAGTCGGATTGCATTTTACCAAGTTCAGTTTTCATGAAAGTTATACTGCGGAAGGTTCTCAATTAGCCTGAAGTCTCGTCTAAAGGTCTTCAGACCCTCTCAATCTGAGTCTCTAGCGGGCGACTAACCTCCACCGGAGTAAACAGATTGAGGCCCTAATGAACCAAACCTCCACTACCGAATCGACTTCGGTACAGAATAGCGAATTGGCTCCTCGACTAAAGTCACCAATTCGCCACCTTCGATTAAGGGTACTCTATCAACCTAGGCAGATATTCTCATTCCAGGTTAAAGCAGAAACAACAGGAATTTGATCAGGATTCAAGTCATTCAATCAATCAAACCTCAATCGAATATAATCAATTCACAAACACTGTACTTGGGTTCATACAATCAGACCTAGCATACAAATCTAGGGTTCTCCATACCCAGATGAATGGGGAAACTACTCCATAGAGAAAGAAGCAAAAGCAGATTCAGACACGGAAATCATACTGTGAAGTTGGATTCCTGCTTCTGGACGTTTAATCGCACTTCTCCAAGCTCAAGACGGGCTCCAATGGTGTTGAAGATCGATCTATGGCGCTTGAGAACTCTGGTTCGACGCTTTCTCTCTCTAGGTATCGGTTTCTCTCTCAAAAACTCGGAACCCCTTTGAAAATTGGCCTTCTTCCTGTTTTATCAGCTGCCTGTCGCGATACCCGGTCAAAATACCCGGTCGGGTATTTTATGGTTCGACCGGGTATTTTATGAAACGCACCGTCTGACTAAGGGAATAACCCCCGGTCTACCACCAAAATCCCCGACCGGGGATTTATCGCCATCGCCCGGGCCCCCTTCTGCTTCTCACGGGTGCCCGAAGGAGGAAATACCCGGTCGAGGCCAGAATATACCCGGTCGGGTATTTCTTCATTTGACCGGGTATTTTGGTCCAGCAGCATCCTTCGTCCAATCTTCGCTCCTTTCGATCCGGCACTCGTTCCTTCGCCTCGATTCCAACGCCAGGACCTGAAATATGACATAAACACACAACCTAGCGTAAAATCGGCTTAAAATGCGAGATTCCTCATCACAAACGACTTCAGAATAGGGGTGAAAACATGTATGATTATCGGTCTATCAAACTCCCCCACACTTAACCGTTTGCTTGTCCCCAAGCAAACCTAACTCAAACCAATGCAACTCTCCAGACCTCTATAGCAACAAACAACCTCGATCGTCGGCAGAGGACTTCCTAGATCATTTAGCAGCTTACGAGGTCAACCGACGCACAAGTCATCTCATAACTTCTTCGGCGAGAGCACTAGTCTCGAGTCAGCATCATGGCAAATAGTGAACAGAGGACAAATGAATCGTGGATGAGGGGACTCTCATAAACAAAAGATCATGGACTCACATTTTTCAAGGTGCTCGATTTTCTTCTTAAAGATGGTTGGAACCCCCTTTTCTTCCTTCTTTTTACTTGTTTTTCTGTTTTTTCTCTTTTCTTTTCAAGGGTTCCAACCTGTTTTTGCAGAAAACGGGGGCTCCCACCTAGCAAAGGTTTTGCGGGAGCCCGGCTCTTACCGGCCATGCCAGGAGCAGTTGTCTCGAGCCTCGTGCGGGGGAAAGACATGTAAGGGGGCTGGAGGTAGTAGGTGGAAATTGGGAACGGATTCCCGTCTCCCCTTACACACTTTCGCCCTATTCGCACGGGAGACGTTATTTTAAAGCACATTTCGAGCACCTGTTACTTTCAAAACATGATACAAGAGTCCATGACAGGCAAAGAGTCCACAATACCACACAATTCAAGGGTCCTAAGATCACTAATTCACTCAATCAACCAACACAATATGAAGAAGAAATGAGACTTCTTAAATGCATCAACATCCTCCATAGTGCTACACTACCTCCCTAGGTTGCAAATCACTACAGAGACTGTCAATTCAAAGCATACTGAGCAGGCACTTGCAAGGAACACATACTTGGAGCCCTCAAATTTAAAAATTTGGACAGTGGACTAGGCTCCAAGCACACAAACAGATCTAATGCAGTCAAAAGATAAACATCCCCCCACACTTAAGATCGACATTGCCCTCAATGGAGAAGAGGGAAGGAAAGGGGAACGATGTTACCGGTATGCACGGACTGCAGAGGACTGGAAATGGACCAGTCGGGAACACAGCACAGCTCAAGAGGAACAGAAGAGCTCAACCAGAATAGGTTAGGTCCGATGTCAGCCCAATAAGACATCATCCAGAACAAATGAAACAAACCAAAACAAAACCAAATTGCAATCCGATTCGAAACATAAGAAAGAAAGTCAAACCGTGGTGGGGTTGCCTCCCCACAAGCGCTTCTTTACCGTCTTTTAGCTGGACGCCCATGGTGGATACTCAGGGAAGTGCAGGAATAGGTGCCTCCAAGAGCGGATCCACATCGCTCTTGAGGTACAGCTTCAGGTGGTGACCGGGCACCCGACGGTTGCATCCACCAGCAGAAGTCAGCTCGACCTGGCCATCCGGCAAGATGCAGGCGAGTGAGTACTCGGATGGCCAGGGTGGTCGTGGTGCGGGGGGTGGGGCCAGCTCATAGTGGTCTCCACTCTTCTTCCGTGCAGGCTTAGCCACTTGCGGCTTCGGCCGCCACTCCTCCTTGAGCTTTTTGTTCGAAGGCGAGGCTGGATGGAGTGGCGGCGGAGGAATGATAGGCGGGTCCTGCAAAATGAGAGGTGCAGAAGGATACACGACAGGCTCGTGTATCTGGTCAGAAATAGCATGCACAGGCGCTACAGAAATCATAGCACAACGATCAGACTCAGTCACAGGAAAAACAGCCTGTTCATTTCCAGCACGCAAGATCAGTGTACCATCATGCACATCAATCAGTGCCTTGGCGGTGGCAAGAAATGGTCTACCTAGAATCAAAGGCACATCCACATCATCATTTATATCCAGAATAACAAAATCAACAGGATATGTGAATGCTCCCACATTAACAAGCAAATCTTCTATGATACCCCTAGGATGCACCACAGAACGATCAGCTAGCTGAATGCTCATCCTAGTAGGGCTAAGTTCACCTAGGTCTAGCTTTTTGAACAATTTGTATGGCATGACATTAATGCTAGCGCCTAGGTCCGCCAAGGACTTTCCTACATGCATGCTGCCAATAGTAAGAGGGATAGTAAAACTCCCTGGGTCCTTGCGCTTTTCGGGCAGCTTGTTCTGCAGGATGGCAGAACATTCCTCGCTCAGCAGCACTGTCGAGAGATCCCCAAGTTTCTTCTTGTTGGTGCAGAGATCTTTCATGAACTTAGCGTACTTGGGCATCTTCGACAGTGCCTCCACAAATGGTACGCTGATGTTGAGCTGCTTCAACATTGCCATAAAATTGGCAAACTCAGTCTCCAACTTGTCTTTGTGAAGGCGAGTGGGGAAGGGAAGCTGGGGTACGTGCTCCTTCACCACTGGTTGTGGCTTGGGAGCAGGGGCTTCCTTCTCCACCCGCACTTCTGTATCACCGGCTGGAAGTGCTGAAGCAGGTAGTGGTTCCTCCTGCCTAGTCGAGGCAGGATCAGCTGATGTAGGCCTGCCGCTCAGGGTGAAAATGGCATGTGCGGTCTCGTGCGGGTCCCGTGGATTGGGGATGGTGGTGGCAGGTAGAGTCCCCGGGGCCCGAGCAGTAAGCTGGCGCGCTAGGACACCGACTTGGTGCTGTAGATCTTGCAAAATAGCACCCTGGTTCCTCTGCCCTGCCTCCAAAGAAGCTATGCTCTGGTCCACCCTTGCGAAATTCGCCTGGCTGGTGGTCATGAATGTCGCCAAAATGTTCTTCAGATCAGCCATCTGATTATCGGGAGCTGCGGCTGCTGGAGGCTGAGCAAACTGGCCCTGGGGCTGCTGGAATGGCTGCCCTTGCTTAGGCTGGTAGGGCTGCTGCTGTGGTGGTGGCCCTTGCCTATCCTGGTAGGGCTGCCTCTGCTGAAAACCACCTGCTGGGGCTGGGAAACCAGGTGGTTTGTTGGTGTTGTTGCTCCAGGCGAAGTTGGGATGCTGGCGCCATCCCTCATTATATGTATTGCTGTATGGGTCGAAGCGCCGAGCATTGGCGATGAAGGCCACCTGCTCTTGGGGAGTAGAGGACTCCCGCATAGCCTGACAGTCATCCACCAGATGGTTTGGACTCTCACACCACTGGCACTGAGCTACCGGAGGCGCAGCTACACCTCGGCCCGGAAGGAGACTGTTAGGCTGCTTCAGGGTCTGCACCAACTCAGCCACCTGCTGCTCTAACCCGGATCTGGCCTCCATAGCATGCACACCACGGTCCCGGGAGTGCCTGCCTCTGCTGCTCTGCCCCCAGGAATGATCGCGGGCAGCCAAAGTACTGATCATCTGGTTCAGCTCGGGTGGAGTCTTAGTAAGGATATCCCCTCCTGGGCATAGAGACTCGATCACCCTCTGGCTGTCTGGGGTGATGGCACTGTAGAAGTTCCCCACTGTGAAAGCATCGCTGAAGCCATGATGGGGACACTGCCAGAAGTATCCCATGTACCGCTCCCATGCATCACGAAGGGACTCATCTGGCTCTTGGCGGAAGTGAGTGATCTCCCGCTGAATCTCAGTAGTCTTCGATGCCGGATAATATCTGTGCACGAACTTATCCGCCAGATCGTCCCAAGAAGTGATGGACAGTGGGGGCTTGGTCTCCAACCACCTCTTAGCATTCCCCGCCAGAGAATGGGGGAAGAGGTGAAGGCGGATTGCATCATCCGGAACACCATTCAGCTTGAAACCGTTTGTCAGCTGCAGAAAACGGGAAAGGTGTGCCCGGGCTTCCTCATCCTTCAAGCCATGGAACTGGATAGAGGATGTGATGAGCTGAATCCAGCCTGGCTTGATCTCGAAGTTATTTGCTGGGATGGGCGGATAGAGGATGACCGGGCGGATGTCAGCAATCCGTGGAGTGTAGTAGTACTCCAAGGTGGGACCCGGCGGTGGTGGTGGATGCTGATTCACCGGGGGAACCTGTCGAGCATTCCCCGGTTGTGGGATGTCTTCTCCCTCCATCTCGTACTCTTCCTCAGAATCGCTGGTCAAGTGGCCGTCTATGCGCTCTCCCGTAACCAGTCTAGCTCGCTGCTGTCTCCTAAGTTGGCGGCAAGTGCGTTCAAGCTCTGGATCCAACGGCAGTAAACCTCCTGACTGGCTACGGGTCATGCACTACCTGCACACACTCAAGCAAGCAAACCCGTGAAGGCACAAGTGGGACAAAGCAAAAACTCAATGCAAAAATGAAAATGCTAAAGTAACAGAAATCACTTTTCTTCAACAACCTAGCCGTCCCCGGCAACGGCGCCAAAAACTTGACTCACTCCTACTGTCACCCTAGAAAATGGCCAAGTATAACCAATTCCTAAAGCGTAGTATAGCGGGTCGGGTTTTAATGTCAACCCGGGTCCTAGATGTGATGACTACTCGGTGAATTCTTGTTATTTAGCAGTGAACTTTTAGTGAAACTGAAGCAAACAAAACACAAAGCAGGTAAACGGTTTGTTGTCAAGTCAAGAGAGGTCACCCGGATATGGTTTCCCCCTAGACTGCAGTTAAGTCGGATTGCATTTTACCAAGTTCAGTTTTCATGAAAGTTATACTGCGGAAGGTTCTCAATTAGCCTGAAGTCTCGTCTAAAGGTCTTCAGACCCTCTCAATCTGAGTCTCTAGCGGGCGACTAACCTCCACCGGAGTAAACAGATTGAGGCCCTAATGAACCAAACCTCCACTACCGAATCGACTTCGGTACAGAATAGCGAATTGGCTCCTCGACTAAAGTCACCAATTCGCCACCTTCGATTAAGGGTACTCTATCAACCTAGGCAGATATTCTCATTCCAGGTTAAAGCAGAAACAACAGGAATTTGATCAGGATTCAAGTCATTCAATCAATCAAACCTCAATCGAATATAATCAATTCACAAACACTGTACTTGGGTTCATACAATCAGACCTAGCATACAAATCTAGGGTTCTCCATACCCAGATGAATGGGGAAACTACTCCATAGAGAAAGAAGCAAAAGCAGATTCAGACACGGAAATCATACTGTGAAGTTGGATTCCTGCTTCTGGACTTTAATCGCACTTCTCCAAGCTCAAGACGGGCTCCAATGGTGTTGAAGATCGATCTATGGCGCTTGAGAACTCTGGTTCGACGCTTTCTCTCTCTAGGTATCGGTTTCTCTCTCAAAAACTCGGAACCCCTTTGAAAATTGGCCTTCTTCCTGTTTTATCAGCTGCCTGTCGCGATACCCGGTCAAAATACCCGGTCGGGTATTTTATGGTTCGACCGGGTATTTTATGAAACGCACCGTCTGACTAAGGGAATAACCCCCGGTCTACCACCAAAATCCCCGACCGGCGATTTATCGCCATCGCCCGGGCCCCCTTCTGCTTCTCACGGGTGCCCGAAGGAGGAAATACCCGGTCGAGGCCAGAATATACCCGGTCGGGTATTTCTTCATTTGACCGGGTATTTTGGTCCAGCAGCATCCTTCGTCCAATCTTCGCTCCTTTCGATCCGGCACTCGTTCCTTCGCCTCGATTCCAACGCCAGGACCTGAAATATGACATAAACACACAACCTAGCGTAAAATCGGCTTAAAATGCGAGATTCCTCATCACAAACGACTTCAGAATAGGGGTGAAAACATGTATGATTATCGGTCTATCACGGGACAATTGCAAGATCGTTGCTGTCGGCCCCGGTCGACGGCTGTTCGGGAGGGGACGAGGTTAGATCGCTGGAGATCCCAGAGGTGATCTCCAAGGTGGAGGACCAAGGAGGTGAAAGGGTAGGGGGGGTTGGAAGGTCTTGGGCGGGAGGGTCGGGAAATGTGGAGGTGAGGGTGAGTTGAGTAGAAGGAAGGGCAAGGCTTGGCATGCGATCAGAGAAGGAGAATTTAGGGACGGATGGATGGGAATAGGATGGGAAGGAGAATATAATGGAAGGTATGGAAGAAAAGAGGATTGTGAGGACTGAATCAAAGAAAAGGCTACTGTGAAAGCTCTGGGGTTGGTTGAGGACAAGGGAAGGTTTGGGAGGAGGGGGAGGGGGCGGAAGGCAGAAATCAACGAGGCAGTCGGATGATGAATCAGGATTCCGAGGTGGGGAAGGGGGTAGGTGGGGAGTGCAGGTGCTAGGGCCGGTTGAGGAGGTGGTTTGATGCGACTCAGGAAAGGGGTCTGAACTATTCAGGATGGGGCCGGTGGGCCTCGGGCTTGGCCCATACTTGCGGATCCAAACCTTCTTGACAGAATTACCAATTCCCACCTGAGCCCTTGGCCCACGGACATCACCGCCATGCACGTCTAAGAAGGCACGTCGATTCCGCTTCCTTGAAGCTGGAAAGTGGAAACAGAACACACTGCTTTTGAGGGTTGGGCAAGACACGCACCGCAGCGCACGCCTCACCGGCTTTTTGCAGGATCGAGACGTCCGGACGCTTCATCTGCTTCTCGACCAGAAGTTCTCTACTCAGGCCAGCTTCCAGTCTGTCAGCCTCCGGCGAGATCATAACTTTGACCACGAAGCAGGTTGAGCCAAACCGGAGGGGAATTCTTTCAGGGAACTCCAGCTTCAGACGAACCTTGATACGGATACATGGATCACACCAATCTCCATTTTCGAAATCAAAAAACTCCCCACACATTTCCCCTATCTTCACAATAACTGACTTTGATCTGAGGTGGGGAGGAACTCCGAAAGCCAAAATCCAACTTAAGCCACCCGGGGCATTTAGAGAGCTGCCCTTGTCGTCCTTCCAGCATCTAGTGATGACGTTCCAGCCCCTGTATTTTTTGAACTCCATCTCTTGGACTCTGATGGCTTCCTTCACAGATGGACACACCAGCATCCAAAAATCACCCGTCCTCTTAGTAAAGAGACACTCAGGGCCGAGATCCCAGTTACGCCTTGCCCATAAAACGAAGTCACTTGACAATTCATCCGGTAATCCTCTGTTATTGTTATCAAAGAACTCTAAAGATAGGCACTTGTTCAAGAGAGCCAACCTATCCCCGACACCATCTTCCCCGACATCAATGAATCTGTGAGATCCACTGGTCTTGATCCTGTCATCACCTATTTCCATGGGAAAGCTAATTTTGACAGCGTCCGCAAAAGATTTCCCCTGAGACACCCACGCATTCCTGAAGAAGCAGTTCCCGGTTGAGGGTATTGTCTGACCACCTTCCCGGAGGGCCAGAACCAGGTCATCCCATCCAATCGTTGAAGCAGGGATGGTGATAAAGAAAGCTCTCTTCTGCTCCGTAGTTTCAAGGATCTTGAGGTAGAAATTCCCACGGCAGTAGAATCTACCAATCGAGATGGTGCGGCCAGATTCCACTCTCTTACGCTTAACTTTAGGATCCCATCCTCTCTTGGAGAATCTGTCAAAGAAACGTCCCAGCCAAGAAGCATGGCCAGGCTCAAGAAAAATTGACCTCCGTTGCCCATCGGAGTTGGACGCCGACAACCGCACGAGGATTTTGTTGGCAACAACACAGGAGTTTAGCGCGACTGTTGAGCTTCCAATGCGGGATTTGGCAAGCAACGAGAACGGCCGACGCTGATGAATCCCAGAAGATCCAGCCACCTTGAAACCCCGATTCGCCGCGGCAGACCTGCAAAACAAAGAAACCTTACCAGATAACTCTTCCGGCAGCCCACCCCCTCTCCGAAACGGCACTCTTGCTCTCTCAGGGAAACCTCTCTCTCTCTCTCTCTCTCTCTCTCTCTCTCTCTCTCTCTCTCTCTCTCTTTCGTATTAGTTTATTAGGTATTTTAGGTATTTTTAGTGCCTTACCGGACCACTAAAGAATTTAAATCATATTAGTTGTAATTTAATTATACGCTCACTAACGTAAAAATTTAAAGATAAAGTTAGTTGATTAGTTGGACTCGAACCTTATCGGCTGCCTACATACCCGTTAGACGGGATCAAAGTCCACGTAGTTCTTCTGTAACTTTTGATAATTTTAAATACGACTTATTTTTCGCAATCCACTGATAATGGTTCCCGATTAAGAAGTTTGTTAAAACTTAAGTATGTTGTTACGAGGTAAAAGAAAATAGGATCGTTAAGAAAGATGTAGCGTATTAAGAAAAACTTAAGTATGTTATTACTTTATAATAATTTTGTTAACACTTAAGCATGTTATTACTTTTTAATAATTTTGTATTAAGGGTTAAAAAGAATATTAAAGGACATAGATAGTGATAGTAACCGAATGACAGTGTCTATCCTATTGGCTTAATCCTATGCCCGCCACTTGAACGTACCCGCGAGTATACGGGTTCAAAACCCGGCGGCGATTTAATTTTTTATGTTTTTTTAGCTAATGACAGAACCGGGGGCGTTTCCATTTAGGTTACCCAATTCGTTTTATGTTTTTTTTTAGCTAATGACAGAACCGGGGGCGTTTCCATTTAGGTTACCCAATTCGTGGGTCAATGGTTGACGCTCCCGCTCTAGCGCGGCAAAACGCGACTTCCTAGTAATTCGTTTATAATTCGCGATTTGCAAAATTTGAGAGTGCGAATTATTTAAAGAAATCCAGAACCGGGGGCGTTTCCATTTAGGTTACCCAATTCGTGGATCAATGGTTGACGCCCCCGCTCTAGCGCGGCAAAACGCGACTTCCTAGTAATTCGTTTATAATTCGCGATTTGCAAAATTTGAGAGCACGAATTATTTAAAGAAATCCACGAACCATTAAGTTTTGCAGAAAACGTCTTTAATCCAATGGCTTAATATGGAATTCCAAAAAATATTTGGTATAAGCTCTCATTGTTAGATGACATACGCTTGTGTGGCCTATCTAATTTGTGAAACCAAGCAAATCGAGTAAGATAATACAAAGAAGAGATTTCGGAAGGAAGAAGAGATGTAGAGCATTTTGAAAATAGATGTAGGCGATAGATCCAGCAACCGATGCTTTGCAACAATTTGAGCAGCAATGATTCTCTCTTGTAGGCGTGATTGCAAGACGACGGAGAAACCATAATCCTTTCCCCTAATCAATGATTCATCTGCCAAAAATAGAGAAACCAGAAGCAAAATTTGCCATGCAAAATCTGAGATCTAAAACGAGAGAGAGAGAGAGAGAGAGAGAGAGAGAGAGAGAGAGAGGACGCCACAAGATAGGCTTGAGAGATGAGTGATGACAGCTACTTTAATACGATTAAAATATCCGGCATTGCTTTCTCCATTTTGTGTTTCCAACTTCATATTATTAAATATTAAGTATTAGAGAACTAATTGCTAGCTCTAGTAATATGTTTAAAAATACTGTGAAATTGTGAGCAGCAAGCAACCCACCGTATTTGTTTATTGAAAAAAATCTCCACCGTATTTGTGTAAGCTTTTTATTTCTTGTAGCCCTTACATGGTAAAAGCATAGGAACACTTACGTGCACTACAAGAAAAACGAGTATTAGCGACATTGATTATTTGACTCTATATAGTGTTTAATTGCCTCTAAAACCTTATAGAGACACATATTTATGTGTCACCAATACTGCTGCCGCTAATTCCTTATAGCGACAGATGATGGCGACAAATATTATGTGCTGCTATTTATACATCCAGGCTACTTAATCTGCCTCCAATAGTGCGATTATGCTGCAAACTATGTGTCATTAATTCTATATTTTGGAACAGATATTGGAGTCACCAATAATAATTTCTGAGGCAGATCTTTAGACACTAATACTTCATATATTAGCCTCTATATGTTAGTTAAGGTTTTAATTAACAGTAAACTGCCAGTATTATTACCTCCATTTCCGGAAACATCAATAGAATCCCAGTTTCGGTTGGATGAGTAAATTTTAATCGACCAATTAAATTTTAGAAATGTTAATAATTAGGAATCGAAGATAATACGTGAGAGACATATATACACAAAGGCTTCCTTTTCATTTATGCATAAAAAGTACATTTAATATAATTGAGTTACTTGTATAGAAAATGGAAATTGTTCTCTTGAGAAAGAGACAGAACTGCTACAATAGCCATATCACTTTCGCAATTTCCAACCAATGAGTTTGTAATGTATCAAAAGCGCCTGTGGCTTGAAATATTGATTTGGCTGCTGAAATTTGAAAATTCCATACACTTAACAGGCTTGCAATCCAAGCACTTTTCGCACACACGTCGAAGTGCCATTGTGCATAATCCTCAGCATCCCTTTGAAACCATATAAATCTGGATCCTAAGAAGTAGGAATGGCAATGGGGCAGGTCCGGGGCGGGTTTCTTGGTACCCAGACCCGCCCCATGGCAGGGCGGGTCCAGGTCGGGTAATTGATCACGGGTCACGGGTCGGGGCAGGTCGACCCAATGGGTATGCAATTTATATGAAAAACATTAGAAATATTCGTTATTTTTATTATAAAACTAAGAAAACAAACAATATTATGACAATTGTAGTTAAATTATTGGAGAAATTGAGGTTTTCACTAATTTACAACTTTATTATAGCTAAAATATGATGCAATAAAAGGAAAATTCAAAGTAATTTGACTAAAATTTCATGTAATTTAGATAAGAACGGGTCAAGAATGGGGCGGGTCAGGGCAGGTCGGGTCGATAAGACTACCCATGCCCGCCCCGCCCCGCCTACGGGGCGGGTCGGACCCGCCCCAAAACAGGTCAAACAGGTCGGGTAAAACGGGTCAGGTCGAAATTGCCATCCCTACTAAGAAGTAAGAAAGTTAAGCAATATAACAAAGACCATTAGTAAAACTTAACCAACTGGAAAGTAAAAAGAAATAAAGAAGGGATAACATGACCTTTGAGCCGCCGAATTGACGATCATCTGAAAAATTGAAGATTCAATTAGGTATGAAAAAGTCCAATCAAACTTTTCCTGAGAAAAAATTGTAACCCAACGTCATGCAAAACATAGAAATCAAAATTGATCATGAACCGAACATAGAAATCCTCGCATGAATGCCATCTAATTAAGCATGAAAGACCATAATCCCGAGACCTGAGGTGAACTAAATATAGCACAAGTTTATATCTTAAACGGGCGATTAAAACCACAGAAAATAGAGTTGTGAAGAACAAACCGCTTGAAATAGCAGGAACAGACCTCGCGAACAGACCTCGCGATGATGCGGCAAGCCGGGAATAGTAATCGAATAATCTCACAGTGACAGCGGCGACTTCTGCAACTTTTTGCTCCTTTAGCGCTAACCCTAATGTTGCTCCAATGACCAATACTAATTGATCTATTACTTATCAACCCGTGTCCCTTTGTGATCCCTAAAAATATGTTTAATGATAATTGATATATTTTTTATTTATTTTTTACAACTCACGTTCTTTCCAAATCCAACCACGTCTAACAGTGCTTAGGATAGGGTGAGTAACCCTTTGTTACTCACCCGTGAGTAACCACCTAGGGACCGTCGATCTTGGCCAGACAGATCTTGTGGCTGTGATTGATGCGGTGATTTTTGTCCACGGTCAGGGGCATTTTTGTCAGATATTTCATATTCGAATTAAATGACTTTCCCTCTTTGTCCGTTGCGAATCTTTCTGTGCGTGAGTTGGATTCGGATTTTGGAGAGAGAAACTACGAGCAGGGGGAGCAGCAGCTGAGAAACAAGGACGGCGATTCTCCATGGTTGATCGACGGCGATAGAAACTGCGAGCAGCAGCTTCGAATCGAGCTTTCTGATTCTCCATAATTGATCGACGTGTGCGCGAGTTGGATTCGGTTTTTGTAGAGAGAAACTGCGAGCAGCCGCTGCGAAACAGGGGACGGCGAATCTTTTCTGATTCTCCATAATTGATCGACGACGAGGTTAGATATTAGTTTTTTTTATTCTTCCTGTTTAGCTAATCGAGTTTTCTGTTGATCTCTGGTTTCGTTGGAGGTTTTTCATTGCTGCTAGTCGAGCTTGTTTATGTTTAGCTAATCGAGCTTGTTCATGTGTTATGTTCTTTGTGTTTTGGTGTTTTTGCAGTATTCTGGTGAGATGAGTTACGTAAATTGTGGCGATGTTCCAATTGATAGATCTGGTTCTTCAACCAGCGTTGTAGGATCTGGTTCTTCATCTAGTGCTGTTGGAACTGCTTCTTCATCTATTGATCTTGGATTTGATCATTCAGCTAACTCTGGTGAATCAGGAGGTAAGATATACAAATTTGTTTGTTTATTGAAGTTTGTATAGTGTCGTAATTTGATTTTACCATGCCTTATCATGTGGTAATTGATTTTACAGTACATTACCATGTGGTAAAATGTGGTAATTAGGAAGTTAAATGTGATGTTTCTGTGTGATAATTGATTTTACCATGCCATACCATATGGTATAGTGTGGTAATTTGATTTTACCATTCCTTATCATGTGGTAATTGATTTTACAGTACATTACCATGTGGTAAAATGTGGTAATTAGGAAGTTAAATGTGAGGATTCTGTGTGATAATTGATTTTACCATGCCATACCATATGGTATAGTGTGGTAATTTGATTTTACCATGCCATACCATGTGGTATAGTGTGGTAGTTTGATTTTACCATGCCATACCATATGGTATAGTGTGGTAATTTGATTTTACCATGCCTTATCATGTGGTAATTGATTTTACAGTACATTACCATGTGGTAAAATGTGGTAATTAGGAAGTTAAATGTGAGGGTTCTGTGTGATAATATATTTTACCATGCCATACCATATGGTATAGTGTGGTAGTTTGATTTTACCATGCCATACCATATGGTATAGTGTGGTAATTTGATTTTACCTTGCCATACCATGTGGTATAGTGTTGTAGTTTGATTTTACCATGCCATATAGTGTGGTAATTTGATTTTACCATGCCATACCATGGTGGTAACTCTTGTATCATGGCTGTAATTATTGGTATACATTGAGATTTCATACTGTTGTGGTGTGGAATCCATTTAATATGTTGTTTCATAATGTTTGTAGGTTTCAATGGTATAGATCCTACTGTTCGTGATTCTTGGAAGGACTTAGAGTTCAATACACCAGATGATGCATATAATTTTTATGTTGATTATGGGAATCATGAAGGTTTTGGTGTGAGGATTTATAACCAATCAGCGTGTCCGAAGCTCAATGGTGGTTCTTCAGCTGTATATTATATCAAGTATTGTTGCAATAAGGAAGGTTGGAAAAGAGGTAGCGAGAATAACCCTGATAATGCAGGTGTTGTTGATACGACAGTTCGTGTTCGTAATGTTCCAGAACTCAGGGGTGGATGTAATGGTGCTTATATACGACTGAGGTGGTTTAAAGAGTTTAAATGCTACAAGATCTATTGTTGGTATAATGTGCACAACCATGACATGATTCCTGAGTCTCTGCGTCACTATGTGAGATCCAGCAGACGAATGGCTCCTGTGTATAAGATGTTGGCAGAGGTGAATGATGCTGCTGGTATTGGTGTGACTTCTTCGTATAATGCAATTAGTAGGGTTGGTGGTGGTCGGAAGTTTGTTGGGTTCACAAAGAATGATTTGAAGAACCATCTGCGAACGGTTAGGACGTCATCAATGGAGTATGGTGATGCGACTGCATTGCTTGAATACTTTAGACGTCAAGCACAACTGGATCCTGGGTTCTTTCATGAGGTGGAGGTTGATGTTGAAGATAACATTGCTAGTATTTTTTGGGCAGATGGGAAGATGAGGATGGATTATCATTATTTTGGTGATTCAATTAGTTTTGATACTACTTACCGGACTAACAAAGAGTATCGGCCACTAGGTATGTTTTCTAGTTTGTTGTTTATTGTTGTTTATTATTGTCTTTGTTCTTATTATTATTATCATTCTGTATCATGTTTTTTTTTGTTCTTAAAAGTATTTTACCATATGGTATGTGTTGGTAACAAGGTTATTTGAGGTGGTTTTTGGGTTGTTAAAAGTTTGTACTATATGGTATGGGCTGCTATGCATTGTGTTTTTGTTCTTAAAAGTCTTTTACTATATGGTATGGGTTGGTAACAAGGTTATTTGTGGTGGTTTTTGCGTTGTTAGAAGTGTGTACTATATGGTAGTCTGGTGTGGATTGTTTTTTTTTTGTTCTTAGAAGTCTTTACCACATGGTATGAGTCTTTACCATATGGTATGGGTTGGTATTATTGTTATTCGTACCTTTTACCACATGGTATGTGTTGGTAGAATTGTTTTTACTCACATTTTGTTATGTTTTTGTAGCTTTGTTTGTTGGTTTCAACAATCATCACCAAGTGACTGTCTTTGCGGCTGCTCTTCTATATGATGAAACAACGGCAACATTTGAATGGCTTTTCGATCAGTTTTTGAAATGCATGGGAGGTGTGAGACCGTTATCAATGTTTACTGACCAGTCTGCTGCAATTGCTGCTGGTATAAGGTCTGTTTTCCCAGATTATTTTCATGGGTTGTGTACATGGCATATTGCTTAGAATACAGTTGTTAATCTGGGAAGTTTGTGTGACTCTGACTTCCTTCGTGAGCTTAGTTATTTGATGTATAATGCTGATGATGAGGATGATTTTGAGTATAATTGGAAGAAGATGATTGAGAAGTGTTTTCCTGGGAAGGGACCTTTGGGACACAGTTGGTTACAGGGCATTTACAAAGTCAGGACGATGTGGTCTTCAGCCTAGGTGAATTGTCATTTTGGTGCGGGAATGAAGAGTACTCAGCTAAGTGAGTGCTGCAATAGTAATATTCGACATTACTTGCAGTCAGAGTTTAGCGTTAGTAGGTTCTTTGTGCACTTTGAGAGGATGCTTGATAATAAGAGGGATGCTGAAGAACAAGAAGAGTACTATGCCTTATCTAGGTTGGCTGATTCTCGGTTTTCTACTAGCCCTATTGTGAAGCAAGTTGCTAATGTGTATACGCCGAAGATATTCAAGTTTTTCCTGGATCAGTACAAGGAATCCCTTGCGTATAATATTTTTTCCAATACGGAGATAGAACCAGAAGGACATGTAGGACTGTTTGATGTCTTCATATTGGAGGATGACCTTACAAGGTTGGATAGTAGGGTGTTGAAGGTTGATTTTGAAAACGGTGAAATCAAGTGTTCCTGCCGTAAGTGGGAGTCAAGTGGTATGATCTGTAAGCATCAAATTAAGGGATATGATATGTTGTGGTCTACAACATGCAATCTGAAGTTCCAGCACATTCCTAGCAGTTTGATTTTGAAGCGGTGGACAAGGGCAGCGAAAACTGGAGGGAACTTTTCTTTTGAAGTTCCGTCTACTGATAGTCCATCGAAATACAGTTCTCGTCTTTTCAATCTGTCAGCTGTTTCTGCATCAATGATCAGCAGGGTTGCATTGGATGATGATTTGTATAAATCAGTCATTGTCTTCATGACTGATTTGATCAAAAAGTGTGAAGCCCTATCGATTACTGAACCTGCTGGAACAAGCACGTCTTCTAACGGTGACAGTAAGTTTTTAATTGTTTAGAGTTTGTTTTTGTTTTTGTTATCTGTCATTGATTGTAGTTTGTTTTTGTTATCTTGGTATAGATGATGTACCGGTCCAAAAAGTGAAGGGGTTTAAGCCTAAAAAAGATTCATTCAAGCCTTCGAAACGACCAATTCCAGTTGCGGAGGCTGCAAGGGCTGTAAGTAAGAAGAAGAGAAAAACAAGCAGGCTTGAGGAGGAGAATTTGAAGGCTGTTGAAGAAAGTTTAAGGCTGAAGCTGTAATAGTTTTCTTAGAGGATTATCTGAATGAATGGTTGATGCTGGTTGAGTTGTTGAAGCTATTTTTTTCTTTTGGATTGGTTTTTGGTTTTGTTGGATTAATTTTACAATGTTATACCATGTGGTATAATGTGGTAATTTGATTTTATCATGTCAAACCAGGTGGTAAAATGTGCTATTTTGGAAGTTGAATGTGAAGGTTCTATTTTATAATTGATTTTACCATGCCATACCATATGGTATAGTGTGGTAATTTGATTTTACCATGTGGTAATGTGTGGTAATTGATTTTACCATGTGGTAAAATATGATATTTTGGAAGTGGCATGTGTGGTAATTGATTTTACAGTAAAATACCATGTGGTAAAATGTGGTAATTTGGAAGTTAAATGTGAGGGTTCTGTGTGATAATTGATTTTACCATGCCATACCATATAGTATAGTGTGGTAATTTCATTTTACCATGCCATAGCATATGGTATAGTGTTGTAATTTATTTTTACCATGCCATACCATGTGGTAAAATATGGTATTTTGGAAGTGGTATGTGTGGTAATTGATTTTACAGTGCATTACCATGTGGTAAAATGTGGTAACAAACTAAAACACAGCAGGACTTATGGTTTTTTTGCTATTTTACAACATGAAACCATAGTTTACCACACATTACCATATGGTAACAAACTAAAACACAGCAGGACTTATGGTTTTTTGCTATTTTACAACATGAAACCATAGTTTACCACACATTACCATATGATAACAAACTAAGACACAGCAGGACTTATGTTTTTTTGCTTATTTACAACATGAAACCATAGTTTACCACACATTACCATATGGTAACAAACTAAAACACAGCAGGACTTATGGTTTTTTGCTATTTTACAATATGCAATCATAATTTACCACACATTACCATATGGTAACGAAGCAAAACACAGCAGGACTTATGGTTTTTTGTTATTTTACAACATGCCATCATAATTTACCACACATTACCATATGGTAAAATGTGGTAATTTGGGAATTAAGAACACATGTTAAGTATTTGCTAACATAATAAAAAACAGAACATTTCATTTAGTCATAATACAAACCATAATAAGTTGTTTCATACCATCCTACTAATTAAAATGAAGTGGCTACTGAACGTTGTGAGTTTGTTCTCAAAAGCTTACTTATACCCTCCTACTACTTAACACAAACGATAATAGAATTTTCATCTCCTTTCTTTCAAATCTTTCTTCTTATTTTTCATGTTGCAGTACTTTGTTGCTTCTTTCATGATCCTTTCCCGTTCAAGATTTTCTTCATCAAGAATGATGTCCAACATCAGGCACTCCCTTTCTTCATTTATGAGATCAATCCTCTTCCAGTCTTTGGTCAGGGCACTGTTGTACTTACCTTCCCAGTGTCTCATCCACCTGATGATGTACATCCCACATGAAATTTGATCTGGTTGTGTAACCTTCTCGAGGTTGAACCAGGTAAACCTCTCCCACCTTACTGTCTTGTCTGCAAACTGTGTCTTCATGTAGTTGATTGCGTACTGGACAACCCTCACTGCCATTGGTTTGTAGGTTTTTTCAAAATCTTTGTGACGGAGACTGTCGAGCACTTCAAATCTCTCTGCTTTGATGTTGACACAAATCATGATGTAGTGCTTGTTATCACAGTAAGGGAAGAACCACTGCAAAATAATTTTACCACAGTATACCATATGGTAAGCAGTTGCCATATAAGTGATGAACAGTAAGTTAAGAACCATTGCAAACTAATTTTACCACTATATACCATATGGTAACCACTGCAAACTAATTTTACCACTATATACCATAAGGTAACTACTGCAAACTAATTTTACCACTATTTACCATATGGTAACCAATGCAAAAATTGTGGTGAGATACTTACAAGGTTACATTCTGTGAAGCTGAGGTGTTTTGCCCATTCTTTGTTGGTGATGTCCAAGTCCACTTTGTCGTAGTAATCGTCTGGAGTTAGTACAGGATTGCCACTATCAATGTCCAGTTGGCAGTCACCCTGAAAGTTGTGGTTGTTATTATGTGTTTTATATATGTGTTGTCTAAGAACTATTGACAGAATATGGGTGGGTTTACTTACTGCCAAAGATGTACCGAAGAACCACCTTTTGAATTTTCCTTTTTTTGCTTCATTCCTGTTCATTACATCTCCATACCAGTCGATGACATCAGATGTGATTTCACAGCCAATGTCAATCATCTGTACTGACTCCCTTTTCAGCAAGAATGTTTCATCCTTCCTTTTAAACATTATCTCATCACTGTATAAAAGCACATCAAACAATATGTTACCACAACAAAACCATAGCTTACCACATCTTACCATATGGTAATAAGTAAAACACAACAGCTTACCACATCTTACCATATGGTAATAAGTAAAATAGAACAGGAGTTATGGTTTAATCCATTCTTTAACAACAAACCTTAGCTTACCACATCATACCATATGGTATTAAACTAAAGCAAAACAGGACTTGTGCATTACTACATTTTGTAACATTAAACCATAGATTTATCTAATTTTATCATATCTTACCATATTTTACCATATGGTAACAAACTAGATCACTACAGTAAAATCATATAACAGTAGAAGTTTTAAGATGATGACTTACCTCTTGACAAATTTCTTGTTTTTGCATCTTATGTACTCCAGGATGTTGCTGAACATATCATCAAGTGTTGTTTGTGTTGGTGTTGACCATTGAACTGGTGATTTTTGTGATTGTGGAGCAACTGGTTCAACAGTTGGAGAATTCAGGTCCTCTAGGTAAGCATCTATGCATTCACGGACTTCCTTGAGCTTCTCTTGGCTGTTTGTGTACAGATTTGACCATATAGCATATGACTCCGTCTGTGACTGGGTGCTTTGTGGCTGTTCTGGTGGTGGTGTTGCTCTTGCCTTCTTTTCATTTCCGTGCACATTCTTTATCAAGATTCTTCTTTTTCGAGGCTCTCCTGGTTGATCGGTTGCCGTGTTGGTAGTCAACTTTGTTGGTGTTGTTGGTGTTTGACGGTTGAGAGGGCTGAGATCAAAGGATGGAATGTCGTCTTCCCTTGTCACTTTAGGCTTCTCAGCAGCTTCGGTTGTCAGTTTTGGAGCCTCTTCTCGAACAACATCATATGACACCGTTTTCTCGCTGTCAGTTTCTGCAGTCTTTTGCGCAGCTTGCCCTGTATTCCCTTCTTCTGTTGTTTCCTTATCAACTTCCATTGGATCTGCTGTTTTGGTAGCTCCTTTTTCTTCTGTTTCTTTTGCAGATGTCTGTTCTGGAACTGCTTTCGGGGTGTCCTCTTGTTGTGGTGTTCCCTGATTCAGACCTTTTTGAACAGATTGTTCTGGTGGTTCTGTTGCAACTTCCCCCCAGTGGATCTCCTTCTTTTGGGATGCTTTCCCTATTCACAGCTCCTGGAGCAGAATCATCTTGCTCCTTTTCTTTTGGCTTCGGTGTAGATGCAGCAAGATCGACTGTAGATGGTTGTGAATCATCTTCTTTCTGTGTTTGCTCCTCGTTCTCCTCTTCGTTCTGGTCTATGTTTGTCTGTTTGAATATTTCATTTGAGTGTTTTATTCAAACTGGCATGCATTTCTTCATCATTCTCTTCTTCATCATCTTCACACTGAGATTTTTCTCCTTCTGTGGGCTGAACATATTCATCACAGCTTTCTTTCGCAAGATTCTCCTTGTGTCTGATCAGCTTGTCAATTTGGCTTTTGTACTTGTGTCTGATCAGATTGTCAATTTGGCTTTTGTACTGGTCTTTGATTGCTTTCATCATTACCTTCATTGATGCTTCAAGCAGTTTGATTGCATTCTCAGCCTGCATAATGGGAGTATGGTTAGTTACCATGGTGGTAATACATGGTATTGGCAATTATTATCACTATTTTGCATTTTTTATAACATGAAACTATATCTTACGACACCTTACCATATGGTAACAAAGTAAAACAGAACAAGAATTATGGTTTCCTCCATTTTTATAACATGAAACCATTGCTTACCACACATTACCATATGGTAACGTAGTAAAACACAACAGGACTTATGTTTTCCTCCATTTTTATAACATGAAACCATAGCTTACCACACTTTACCATATGGTAACAAACTAAAACACAGCAGGACTTATGGTTTTTTGCTTTTTTACAACATGAAACCATAGCTTACCACACATTACCATATGGTAACAAAGTAAAACAGAACAAGAATTATGGTTTCCTCCATTTTTATAACATGAAACCATTGCTTACCACACATTACCATATGGTAACGAAGTAAACCACAACAGGACTTATGTTTTCCTCCATTTTTATAACATGAAACCATAGTTTACCACACCTTACCATATGGTAACAAACTAAAACACAGAAGGACATACGGTTAGCATGAATTGGACAACTGTAATATAGATAATTTGTACTTACTTGGTTGACTGTTCTGATATTCTTCAAATCAAAGTTCAGTGATGATGACTGGTCTGGACTTTTGTTTCTTTGTTTTTTCGGTGATTCATAGACTGGCTCATTCTCCTCTTCCTCATCAGCTGCATCATCAGCCTCATCGTCACTAATGTTGGCAACCTTTTCGATCTCGTTCAACTGTTTTCCATTGTAGTAGCTCTTAATGTTCTCAAAGTTGCTATCAACATTGTTATCATCATAGTAGCTTACTGTTGGTGTTCGAAGCTGGGTTGAGAATGCCATTTCGTCCAGTTTGTACATGAAGCATACCTTTTTATGCATATAGTTGTATTAGTTTTTTCAAAGAGTATCATTTATATATATAATATATGAGTAACAAGGTTGAAATGGCCAAGGGAATGGAGACTTACTGTAAGAAAGTGAAGATCTGCATTGACGTAGAGCTTTGATGATTTCAATCCTTCATTCATGTGGTTGAAGAAGTATTTGCACCAGTTGTAGCTGGTGAAATGTTTCAGTTCATCAGTCTTCAAGTACTCAAGCATGTTGAGTTCAGCCATAGGGGCTGAAGTTGGGCACAGCAAGCCTCCGGTGACTAGCAGAAAGAACAATTGTAACCATCTCTTACTGTTTGTAACTGTAGAAAGATCTTTTTCTACCTGACTTAGCTTTACCCTTGGAGTGGATTTTCCATCTACTTCCAGTAGGGTTTCTACTGCATAATCTGCTGCGTCGTCCCAAGAAATCGTAGGAGGTACAACTTCCCTATTCCCCATTGGCAGACTATATACCCTATGAAAGTCGATTGGTGATATCTTCATGCGTGTCCCGTCAGGTAGCTTGAAAGATTGTTTCATTGGATTGTATTTGTTCATTACGAACAGTGCAAAATGGTTGTTTATCTTTGTCTGCTTGATTGATATTAAGCCTGCTAGGCCTAATATCTCAAGTTTCTCTTTCTGGTCATCTTTTATAGTCCTTGCAATTGCAGATATTCTTGTTGGGCTGCACCTTGTGCGAAATTTTTTCTTTGGTTTACCATAGTGTACCTGAATGTAGAAATTAGGAATAGTCTGTTAGCGTGCTTTTTACCATGATATACCATATGGTACCATAATGGTTTCCTAGCATACCAAATCAAACCATATATTTATCACATTTTACCATATGGTAATTACATCAACCCATGTCTTATAACATATTACCATATGGTAACGAAGTAAAACACAACAGGACGTATGTTTTCCTCCACTTTTATAGCATGAAACCATAGCTTACCACACATTACCATATGGTAACAAACTAAAACACAGCAGGACTTATGGTTTTTTGCTATTTTACAAGATGAAACCATAGCTTACCACACTTTACCATATGGTAATAAACTAAAACACAGCAGGACTTATGATTTTTTTGCTATTTTACAACATGAAACCATAGTTTACCACACATACCATATGGTAACAAACTAAAACACAGCAGGACTTATGGTTTTTTGCTATTCTACAACATGCAATCATAACTTAGCACACATTACCATATGGTAACGAAGCAAAACACAGCAGGACTTATGGTTTTTTGCTATTTTACAACATGCAATCATAATTTACCACACATTATCATATGGTAATGAAGCAAAACACAGCAAGACTTATGGTTTTTTGCTTATTTACAACATGAAACCATAATTTACCATACATTACCATATGGTAACAAACTAAAACACAGCAGGACTTATGGTTTTTTGCTTATTTACAACATGCAATCATAATTTACCACACATTACCATATGGTAACAAACTAAAACACAGCAGGACTTATGGTTTTTTGCTATTTTACAACATGCAATCATAACTTACCACACATTACCATATGGTAACGAAGCAAAACACAGCAGGACTTATGGTTTTTTGCTATTTTACAACATGCAATCATAATTTACCACACATTACCATATGGTAATGAAGCAAAACACAGCAAGACTTATGGTTTTTTGCTTATTTACAACATGAAACCATAATTTACCATACATTACCATATGGTAACAAACTAAAACACAGCAGGACTTATGGTTTTTTGCTTATTTACAACATGCAATCATAATTTACCACACATTACCATATGGTAACAAACTAAAACACAGCAGGACTTATGTTTTTTTGCTTATTTACAACATGAAACCATAGTTTACCACACATCACCATATGGCAACAAACTAAAACACAGCAGGACTTATGGTTTTTTGTTATTTTACAACATGCAATCATAATTTACCACACATTACCATATGGTAATGAAGTAAAACACAACAGATTCTACATCAGTTCAGCAACGCATGGAGAGTGACTGCGATACTGTTCTATTGTTCTGTGGATGGATTTCGAAGAAAGAAGTGAGGTTTTACCTTGATATTTTGTGCGAAAACGATTTTTGAGCCTCGTTGAAGTTGGAAACTCTTCGTTTTTCGACGAAGAAGCGAGAACAGTGTATCGTTGAATGATTCTTCGAAAACCTTTGCGAAAATCGTTCGATTTGAAGTTTTTTTCTGGAAGTTTTTGCTGCGATTTTGGTGAGAGAATTGAGGATCGGGAGGAAGAATGGAGAGTTAGAGAGCAGAGAGGGAAGTGGAACTGTCGCTTGAAAGGTGAGAGGAAGAAGGAGAGAAGGCGGGACGGTTGTCGCTGTCACGTCTGCAATTCAAATTGTCAGAGACGTGATTACGTTTTTGCCCCCGCGTGTATTTAATTGGCATGATCTGACGGCTGGGAAGATGGCGCGATGGACGGTCGGATCAACGGTTACTGACCGTTACTGATAGGTCGGTTACTGATAGGATCCGGACCCCGTCTAACAGTAATGTATATATGAAAGTCAAATTTGCCTCCAATGTTAAAAAAATTATACAAGCTGTTTTTAATGTTATTTAACATGTTAGCGACCGTTTAATCTGACGGTAACACTAAAACCAAATAAGGAATTTTATATGACACTCTTATGTGTCTCTAGTACTTAGACTATTAAAAAGGCAACCGTCATAGTTATGTATCTAGTGGCAAATAGAATAAAAGCCTCTAAATCTAATATTTCATTTTTTATATATATTATTAAGAAAAATATTACGAAACAAAGGCATATAAAATAACATATAGGGGCAAGTAATGATTTTGTCACCAAAAGTTTAGCTTTAGAGGCTAATAAAATAATTGCCTCTAATATTTGTCGCTAAAACTAGGTTTTCTTGTAGTGGTGATTTATCATGATTTTTTTGGAAATTAATAAATAGTGTTATTATAGACAATATAAAAAATAAAAGATGTTGTGTTACTTGAAATTATTATAGAAATTAATAGATAATAATATAATAATAAAGTTTTATTCACGCTCTGAATATCGAATCCTCCTAAAATAGACGCTCTCACGCTCTCGCTCCCGCTCCATGAACTGGTTACCTAAGTTTCCATAATTACACACAAAGACGATGGCTGGGGCGGGAGCAGTTCCTGTAAGTAACTTACCGGTCAGTAACGGTGAGTAACCGTCCCATCCGCCGTCCATTGCAATCCATTAACAACCGTCAGATGTAAAATAATAAATACACGTAGGGGTAAAATAGTAATCGACCTTCTGACAAATTTGAAAAAGGTAACTGACACTTCCCCGCCATCATTATCACCAGAAAATTCACAGACGGTTCGAGTTTCTGCTTTTTTGCTCTGCATTCACGCTATCCATTCTCTCACTCTCTCTCTCTCTCTCTCTCGCGTTTCATCTTCGCAAACTGCACCGTCGAAGTCGAATCTCGAATTTCCAGTTCGCTTAGCAAAGGATACCGATCTCAGTTATTCAACGATCAAGTGAGGGTTTCCACTTTGACGCCTTCAGTGATCAAATCAGGGTTTCCACTTCGACGTCTTCAGCGACAAAATTAGGGTTTCCAACTTAGACACGATCAAGGTAAATCATCACTTCTTTCTTCAAAAACTAGATTCGTGATTCTGAATGTCTAATTTCAAGTACATACTTCACAAAATACCAAACGAAAAACTCTACTATGCTTGATGTTTTCACAATACCACACTGGTACCATGTGGTATTCTAAGGGGAAAAAGTTCTAGCAGTGGTAAAAGTACTTACAGTGAAATACATTTTATAGAAACGTGTATAAACGACAACAAAACCTATTCCATACTCTGATTTTTTTACAATACCATAGGATACCATATGGTATAACATGGTATAAACACTGGTACAATATGCTATTATAAGGAGAAACCGTTCCAATAGTGGTAAAAGTACTTACAGTGAAATAAATTTTATAGAAACGTGTATAAACGACAACAAAACCTATTCCATACTCTGATTTTTTTACAATACCATAGTATACCATATGATATAACATGGTATAAACACTGGTACCATATGGTATTATAAGGAGAAACCGTTCCAGTAGTGGTCAAAGTAAGAATGAAAAAGATTTTATAGGAAAAGTATAAAAACCTATTCTATGCTCTGATTTTCTTACAATACCACACTGGTACCATATGGTATTCTAAGGAGAAACCACACACGTACTGGTCAAAGCCACTACCTCAATTATTCATTTGCTTACTGATAGAATATGGTATAGTATGGTATGCTATGGTATGGTAGTTGGTGTTTTTGCTTACTGGTAGAATATGGTATGCTATGGTATGTTATAGCAATTCTTCTATTCTGGATGCAGGTACATCATGTCGAGACATAGGGAGAAATTTCGAACAAGGTGCAGCCCAACAAGAATCAACGCGCTTTCAAGAACATTAACACCTGAACAGAGGGCAAAATTGCAGGAATTAGGCCTTGATGGCTTAACATCCATCCAGCAAACAAAGATAAACACGAACTTTGCTCTATTCACAATGAACAAGTACAATCCGATAAAGAAAGCATTCAAGCTGCCTGGTGGAACCTACATGAAGATATCACCAATTGACTTTCATAGAGTTTATGGTCTACCAATGGGTAAAAAGGAAGTGACGCTCAAGAAATTATCAGTGGAAGAAGCAGTAGACTATGCGTTGCAGGTCCTACTAGAACTAGAAGCTCCAGCTACAAATGGAAGGGTGAAATTAGCTAATGTAGAGCATGACATTTCTAATGCTCATATCATTGGAATATGGATCAAGCTGTTCTGGATTCTGGTTACGGGAGGTCTACTGTGCCCATATTCAAACCCTACTGTTGAGTTGAATGTGCTAGAGTACTTGCAGCCAGACAAAATCAACCATTTCAAAGAATACAATTGGTGCAAGTTCTTCTTCGACTATATGAATGACGGGTTGACTGCAAACACCGTGTACATCAATGGAGATCTTCATTTCTTAACAGTAAGTATCTATACCCTCAATAATTCCATTTTCAATTACTATACCCTAAAAGCTTTACAAATCCTAGTACATCAAATACTAATACAACTGTTTCTCCTTCCCACAAACAAATAAAAGGTATGCTTCATGTACAAGTTGGATGAAATGGCCTTCTCCACCCAGTTCCAAATCCCAACAGCAAGCTACTATGATGACACTGCTGCGCAAAGGAACTATGAAAACATAGTGAGCTACTATGGTGGAGAAGAACTTCATAAGCTCATGAAGATACAGGACAAAGAAGAGAAGATTGTCGACATCAACAGTGATGATGATGACAACAACACAGACCAACAACCATCAGCATCACTAATATTTGATTTGAAGATGATCAAGACTATCCCCCAAGTAAGTATAAATTACCATATGTTACAAATTGTCCAATTCATACAACTAAAATACCACACATGAACCATGGTGGTAATATATAGTATTATACTGTATAATGCACATACCATCCAATACCACCATGGTAATATGTGGTATTCTACTGTAAATATTAACTTACAGACCAAAAATGACTAATGCAGGCTGAGAGAGCACTGAAGCTGGTGAAAACATCAATGAAAGCTATGTTGCAATCAATCAAGATGCAATACAAAGCTCAAATTGAAGAGTTTGTCAAACACAAGGAAATGTTGGAGCAAAAAGCTGATCAAAACTTTGATGCTGTGGAAGGAGAAAGATCTGATGACGTGATTATCGAACAAACTGAAGGAGCTAAGTCTGATGATGAAGATATAGAAGCAGATGCAAACCTGGAAGACACTCTGCAGCATTTTTTTGACAAGCTCAAAACAGACAAAAGGAAAGAACCCACAGTCACTGAATCTGAAGGAAATGATGATTCTCAACAAACAACAGTGGATCTAGCTGGACCAACACAATGGAAGAAAAGGAAGAATCAAGATGGTTCTCCAACAAAACCAGAAGCTCAACATCAAAAAGAGAATCCTGCTGAAACTGCTGAGAAGGATACTACTAAAACTGCTGAGAACAACCAAGGAAATTCAGATCCAGAGAATGTAAACCAGGAGGCCAACAAAAAAGGAGATGAAGAAAAGTCAACTGAAATGAATCAAGATCAGGAAGCAGATGACAGTGAAAAGACACAGTCAGATGTGCTTGTTTCAAAGGAGGGAGAAAAGGAGAAGAACAATGATGAAGAAGCAATACAGCCACCACCAAAGACTGCAGGAAAACCCACAGATGCACCACCAAAGACAGCCACCACCAAAAACAGGGACATACCATCTTTTGACCTCAGCCCATTCAATCCACCATCACAAACAGAAAATGTCAACATCACCACAGCAACAGCATCACAACAAGCAGAAGAACCACGCAAAAGAAGGATAGTGGTGAAGAATGTGCATGGACCAGAGAAGAAAGCAAAAACATCAACCCCTCCACAAGAAAAAAGAAGCAACCAGTTGGAGAATAAACAATTCATTGAATGGTCAAGCTTGTACTCGAACAGCCAGGAGAGGCTACTGGAGATAAATGCATGCTTGGCTGCTTACATTGATGACCTGAGTACACCAGTTTCACAACCAATGCCAGGAATGGACTCATCAGCAGCAAATCAACCAGTTGAAGCAAAAGATGGTGCCCTAGATGCAATCCCAATTGCAATGATGGTTACACCACCTCAGACAACTCCTGATGAAGTTTTCAATGACATTCTTGAGTACATAAGGTGCAAAGACAACAAAATTGTCTCCGAGTAAGTAAATTTCTTAATATCAATTAATTTCTTAATGACATATGGTATGATATGGTATAATGTTGAACAATACCACATGGTATAATGTGGTATACTCTTCTGAACAGGGACGAGGTAATGTTCAGAAGAGAGGATGGAACAGGCTTACTCAAAAGGTCATCATTGCAATCTGTTGACATAGATCAACTGATAACAAATGATGTCGTGGACTGGTATGGAGATCTGATGAACAGAGATCAAGCAAAAACAGGAAAAATCTCCAAGTGGTTCTTCTCTAGTCATTTGGCAGTAAGTTTGTCCATATTTTAATGTAGTATACTTACCATACCTGAATATATGATTGCTTTAACATAATTTCAAATTTACAGTCTGACTGCAAGCTGGACATAGAAAACAACAATCCTCCACTAAGTGCAGACCAATACTTCGACAAAGTGGAAGAATATATTTCTGACAAACCATGGGCAAAAGACCTCAGCTTCCAGAACTGTGACCTTGTAAGTAACACTACAAATACCATAAAATACCATATGGTATGACATCAAAAAACTATTCCTCAAGACATATTTATAATTGTCCATTAACATTCTCACTTCATTTATATGCAGTGGTTCTTCCCTTACTGTGATGGTGAACACTACATCATGATCTGTGTCAACATCAAGAACACAAGATTTAATGTGCTTGACAGTCTCCGCTACAAAGACTTTGACTCGACTTACAGACCAGTGGCAGCAAGAGTTGTCAATTATGCAATCAACTACATGACTGTGTACTGTGGGAACAGACAAATCCCCTGGGAGAAGTTTGACTGGTTCAATCTGGGGAAGATTACACAGCCAGATAAACGCTCATGTGGATTGTACATAATCAGATGGATGCGCCACTGGGAAGGAAAGTACAAGACTTTTATGCAATCAGACTGGAAGAGAATGGATCTGATCAAAGAAGACAGGGAGTGTATCATGCTGGATATCATCCTTAATAAAGACAACCTGGAGCGTGATCGGATAATGAAGGATCAAAGCAAGTAAGGGAAGGAGACAGCATCAGTATGGCTATAATATCTACTATAGACATCAGCTTCTGAAAACAATGCTTTTGAAGACAACAAATTTGCTAGTTTTTTTTTATGTGTGTGCTTTTTAGAACAAACAAGGTATTCAGTGTTTTTCTTATGGGTGTGTTATAACTTACATTTGAAACACTTCTTATTATGGTTATGTAACAGTATAGTACTTTATCTTACCCCTTATTAGTGTCACAGATCTAAGATTACAGTCATCAAAATGTTTATACCATAGTATACCATATGGTATAACATGGTATAAACGTTTTTAAATGCACCACAACAACATACATGGTATTTTATGGAAACTGAACACAGCACAGATCACATATCTAACATTACAGTCATCTAGAATGTTTTTACCATAGTATACCATATGGTATAACATGGTATAAAGATTTTTACCATAGTATACCATATGGTATAAGGATTTTTAAATACACCAGAACAAAGCCACATGGTATTTTATGCTAAACTGAACACAACACTTAGCTAAGATTACAGTCATAAAGAATGTTTTACCATAGTATACCATATGGTATACATGGTATAAACATTTTTAAAAACACCACACAACACCATATAGTAAAACATTATATCAAAGGTTAAAATCATCCACTAAACATTAAGTCCTTCACATGTGCAGATCAATACTACTTCAAAACAAAACAAATATGCAAGAAACACGTAAAAATCAACATCCTTCAACAGCTAATAAAACTCCACAGCCTTCAAACAACTATCACAACTTCAACTTCAAACTTTCTTCCACAGCCTTCAATTTCTCCTCTTCCAATCTGCTAGTCTTTTTCTTCCAATCCTACTAGCCGCCCTTCCAATCTTCTGTAATAGGTCGTTTCGAAGGCTTAAATGAATCCTTCTTAGGCTTAAACCCCTTCACATTTCGAACTGGAACATCACCTACAAATAAGAAATACATACTACAATCAATACCACATAATACCATATGGTATTCCAACATATTACCAGAAACAATAAAGAAAACCACACTATACCACATGGTACAACATGGTAAAACAACTTGGCAGACAAAAAAATAACAAAAATCATATACACAAACAAAAGGGGGCCAGGGAACTTACTCTCACAGTTGGTCGATCCACCCGTACCAGCTGTTTCAACAGTTGGTAAAGCTTCACACTTCTTGATCAAATCACTCATGAAATCCATGGTTGTTTTATACAAATCATCATTCAAACAAACCCTACTGATAAGCGAAGCAGAAACAGCTGAAATATTGAACAGACGAGACCGATACTTTGACGGAGCCTCAGTAGACGAAACAGCAAATCCAAAATTCCCACCAGTTTTTGCTGTCCTTGTCCATCGCTTCAAAATCAAACTAGAAGGGATGTGATGAAACTTCACATTGCAAGTTGTAGACCACAACAAATCATATCCCCTCAATTGATGCTTACACAACAAACCACTTGACTCCCACTTGCGACAAGTACACTTAATTTCACCATTATCAAAATCAACTATGAGCAGTCTGCTGTCAAACCTTGAAAAGTCTGCTAACAATGTAAAGACATCAAAGATCTTTACATTCCCTTCTTGAGCTAACTCTGTATTAGGGAAAACATTGTATGAAAGAGATTCTTTGTACTGCCCGAGAAAAAGCTGGAATATTTTTGGGGTATATAGATCAGCAACTTGCTTGACAATAGCACTGCTTGAAAAGCGACAATCAGCAAACGTAGAAAGTGCTATGTACTCCTCTTCTTCTTCAGCATCTCTCTTATTATCAAGCATCCTATCAAAATGTACAAAGAACCTAGGAATACTAAATTCTGACTGCAAGTAATGACGAAGATTACTGTTGCAACACTCGCTTAACTGGGTGCTCTTCATACCAGCACCAAAATGAGAATTCACCCAAGCCGATGACCACTTCTCCCTCACCTTGTAAATACCTTGTAACCAACTGTGTCCAAGAGGTCCTTTCCCAGGGAAACACTTATCTATCATTCTTTTCCAATTATACTCAAAATCATCCTCATCATCAACATTGTACATCAAATAGCTAAGCTCACAAAGGAAATCCGAATCACACAAAGATCCCAAATTAACAACTGCATTCTGTGAGATATGCCATGAACACAATCCATGGAAAGAACTTGGGAAAACAGACCTTATACCATCAGCAATTGCAGCAGCCTGATCAGTAAAAATAGACAACGGGCTCACACCTCCCATGCATTCCAAAAACTGATTAAACAACCACTCAAACGTTGCCGTTGTTTCATCATATAGAAGGGCAGCTCCAAACACAGTGAGTTGATGATGGTTGTTGAAACCAACAAACAGAGCTGCACATACCATGTGGTACACAGTGTTAAAAAAATGAATACCACAAAATACCACCATAGTATTAACAGATAACAACATAATGAATACCACAAAATACCACCATAGTATTAACAGATAACAACATAATACCAAATAAAAATAACTATAATACAGAATAATCACAAAAATAAGAACACATACCTAGTGGTCGATACTCTTTATTCGTTCTGTATGTAGTATCAAAACTAACTGAATCCCCGAAAAAATGATAATCCATCCGCATCTTCCCATCTGCCCAACAAATACTAGCAATATTCTCATTCACATCAACCTCTACCTCATGAAAAAAGCCAGGATCCAACTTAGCTTGTCTTCTAAAGTGTTTTAGTAATGCAGTTGCACCACCATGCTCCATTGATGACGTCCTCACTGTCCGCAGGTGGTTCTTCAAATCATTTCTTGTGAAACCAATACACTTCCGACCACCACCAGCTGTACTAATTGCATTATACGAAGCAGTCGCACCTATACCAGCAGCATCATTCACATCTGCCAACAGTTTATACACAGGAGCCATTTTTCTATTCGATCTCATGTAGTGACGCATAGCCACAGGAATCATGTCATGGTTATGCACATCATACCACTTATAAATCTTGTAACACTTGAACTGCTTAAACCACCTAATTCGAATATAGGCACCATCACATCCACCCCTAATTTCTGGAACATGACGAACACGAGCCTTCACATCAATAGAACCACGATTAGCAGGATTATTCTCACTACCAATCCTCCAGCCTTCCTTATTGCAACAATACTTGATATAATAAACCGCATTTGAACCATTATTAAGCTTCGGACATGCCGACTTATGGTAAATCCTCACACAAAAACCTTTATAATTCCCATAATCCACATAAAATCTATATGCATCATCAGTTGTAGCGAACTCAAGATTGTTCCAGGAACTTCGAACATTAGGATCAATACCATCAAAACCTAAAACATAAAAACAATGAAACATTAATGCTGTACAAAATATAATACCACCATAGTATCATATGGTAAAGTTTATTACAATCAAAACTATTCAAATACCAGTATAGTTTCTTATGGTATAACATGGTATTGTATGGTATAACATATATACAGAAACATAAAATCACAACAACTATAAAAACAATCTACAACAAATAAAACACAACACTCATATGCAAAAATACCATAGAATACCAGTATGGTACTTTATGGTATAACATGGTAATATATGGTATAACATGATATTGCATGGTATTGCATGATATAAACATATATACAACAACATAAAATCACAACAACGATAAAAACAATCTACAAAAAATAAAACACAACACTCATATGCAAAAATACTATAACATACCAGTATGGTACTGTATGGTATAACATATATACAAACATCAACTTACCAAACACATTTAAAAATTCTTACCTTCCTATTCAACAACACTATTAGAAGAACTAGATCCAGTATTAGATTCATTCAAAGAAACAATGACGCCTTGATTGAGATCACTCATTGCACTAAAAAAGCTCAGTCAACAAAGAAGATTCAAAAAATTCCTGCACAAAACATAAATTCAACTACGGATCAATCAACTGAACAAACTTATACAAACATAATGAGATCATTGATCACAAAGAACAGAAAACAGAGAGCACAAAAGAGAAAACGCAGATATATGGTATAACATGGTATTGCATGGTATAATCATATATACACAACATCAAAAACAAATTACAGAACGGAATCAATGCGAAAACGTGAAATCCTACTATCACTATAAATTACCTCGACGGAGACCAAACAACGGCCAGCAGAAACTTCAACACAAACAAATCGAGCCAAAACCTCGAGCAAGAAGAAGAAGAAGAATCGCGTCCTCCACAGACCTTCTAACAACTATAACTCGCAAGTCCGCTGCCGATTAAGCTAAGAATCGCGTCCTCCACCAACCTTCTCGCCATCGACAGATCCTTCGGAGAAAAACTCTCGATTGCTCTGTTTACTTCTCATTCTCTCTCATGAATCCAATTCCAGCTCGGCCAAGGATAAACAAAAAAGGAATAACGAGCGAAGGACATAAATTCAAAAAATGGACAAAAATACCCCTGCCCCACCCCGCTCCGACCCCAGCCATTAGATCTCCCCGCTCCAGATGGACGGCTCCTGTTGGGTTACTGACGGGTGCATAACCATGGGTTATGCACCCTATCCTGGACCGGCTGGGGCGTGTAGTATTTGCGAAACTCTAAGGGCACAATTGTCAATTAAAATGTAGAGGTATATATTCATCTCTAAGATGAAATCCTAAACACTAACCTATTTGAGCCAAACGGCCGCAGCTTAGCCTCGCCTCCCTCTCGCCTCTCACTATCGTCTCTCTTCCACTCCACAGAAAATAAAAAAACCCTATTCAGACTAAGGAGGGCCGCCCTCACTGTTCTCGGCTCTTCTCTCTTCCCGTTCCCAGAAAAGAAAAACAACGAACCCTAGCTGTCGCCGTTCCTCTCTGCTCTCCTCTCTCTCGCGTTGTCCCTCTCTAATCCGAGAAAGGAAACCGACGAACTAGCTCTCTCCTCTGTGCCGCCGTCTTCTCCTTTTCTCGGCTGGCCAAGGGAATCGCTCGTATCAAGTTAAATCAACCTAGAAGGTCTCGATCTAGTTAAGATCCTAGGCATGCATGTTCTTTCTTTCGATTTTTCTTAAGAAAACTCGGGTTTCTAATGTTTCATTTTTTATTTTTTATTTTTTAATGAGGGGTAAGGAGGGAGGAAACCATGGTCACCGGTTTGGTTACCTAAATACTTGAATCAAAATAAATCTGACCCGGGGAACTTCGATCCAGGTTAAACGGATACATGCATGACCTTCTATTTCTATTATTCTGATTTTTGTATGGGATCCTACTAATTTTCTGGTTTTGTTGTGCGAGGGATTCGGTCGAGGAGACGGTGGCGTCGGGCGGCGAGGATCTCCGACGGCGAAGCACCAGCGCCGATAGGCTGGCGACGACACAGATAGGTTTTTTTTTTATTTCTTTAGTTTTGATTTAATACCCCTTCAATTGATTCTGACTCCTATTCTTGCATTGATGTAGGTAAAAAAAAAGATCTAGGTAAGGTTCTCTTGATCCTCGGTTTAGTATGGTAGGGGATTTTAATCTCAAAACTAAATTATTGATGGTGGATTTGAAATACTTTACAGATCTGTACTTTTAAAAAATATGGTTGTGTGCATATTCTGGATCTGTTTTCGACAAACTATGATTAGCTTACTAAAAACACATACAAATCGAGAGGTATCAATGTTTGTTTCGGCTATGGTTGAAAGTGGACAGAAATTTGGATGAGTTTCCTCTGTAACCGAGATATTAAACTGAAACGAGTTTTATGGTTTATGGATTCTAGAGCAGCTATCAGATCTGGGTTTTTGGAAAAAAAATGGTTATTTTTATTAGTTTTTAGGCTCTATTTAACTTGGAAGGTTAAAACTAGGAAAAGATGATATATTATTGTAGGGTTTTTTTTTGTTTGTTTATGGATACGAGTTTATGGTAGAAATAAGATGTGTTTTTGCTAATTTAGGTTTGCTGAGTCTGCAGATCTTTCATTCTCTACGAATCTGGTTTCTTAGTATGAATGCTAATTTTAGTGAGCTAGATGATTTACAGGATATGATTTTTTGGGGGATATAGTTGTTTTTGTGGTATTAGTTTACTAATGAACTAATGACTATGAATCCTTATATGGATTCCTAATTCTGGAGACCTCTAACCAAAATGGGTACTAATTTTATACTAAATCACTGCCGCTGCTCGTGATTTCGCTAAAGTGGATTCTGAAATCTGAACTTTAATTGTGTTTGGGTGGTTTTTGTTAGATCTAGATCGACACCAATCATAGTTTCTATCAACTATACGCTAAAGAAGGAAAATGAAAGCATAAGACATTTAAAATAGGCTAGGAATTGATTCGAAAGGCAAATAAATGCACAATTGAAAGAAACTTAAAGCCAAAATGGAATTACTTTGAGCTTATTTTGAGATTACAACGATACAATTATAGAGCATGAATTTGACTAAGACGAGATAAGGTAATTGAGTATGCACTTGATAAAAATGAGATCATATATTATTAAAAAGGTGGGAGAGTAAGAGCACCAACCTGATTAGAGTTTCCAGGCCTAAGAATTGGCCTTCCTCTGTTTTAATGTGGATTCCTCTGTTGTAAGAGTGTTTTTTTTTTTTTTGCTTCCCCCAAAACTCCGTCCCCCCCCCCCAAAACGAAGAGCGAAAAGAGCTCATTTATAGTAAAAAGGGCGTGCCACGTGTCGATGGGTCACTCGTCGGTTTTTAGGCCAATTGTGAGACCTCCACCACACTTGGTCGGTCCTGACTGGTCAGGGTCAGTTCTTGATAAGGTTGCCACATTGTCTCGGGTCGAGTAGGGAGAGTTGGGCTCGGATTTGTGGGCCAATCTGGTCTTTGTATGGGCTTAAAATCGGTTTGGTCTAGTCTTTCTCTTGGGCCGAACTAGGCTATGATATCTTGGTTTGAACTAGTGGACTTTGGGAATCGAATTTGGGCTTGATTTGACTAATTTTGTCTTTGTTTTGTAGGGAACTGGCTAATCTGGGCCTGATTTCTTTGTTTTTGCAGATCCACGCCTGAAAGTCTTCGAAGCAATGGGCTTGACTCTTAGGCAAATTTCAAATTCTTACACGAAACCTATACTCTTGAATCAAAATGTGGTATACAAAGTATTGTAAATTTGTAATGATGTTTAAAGATTGTACCAAAAAAATTTAATTATTGAATCCCAACTCTGGCACGTGTCTTTTCGAATTCAAGCCCTGTTATCGAACTCAAATGCTCTCACATGAAACTGGAATGAAAGACCAGACTATCATACTCGAATATCAAAACTCTCTTTTGGTGCACAAATTTGAGTCACAAGTTTTATATCCAGACAAAATGTGGTGTCCACAGTTGCCTCCCCCCCTTGTATATCTCTTTGTATAATGAGTTATACAAAGTTTCTATAAAAGACACCACATTTTGAAATGTGAAAATTTCAGGAGTAGAAATTGAACTGATCTTTGGTAATAACGACGTGTCCGTATTATTAAGATGATGGTAGCCAAACATTTTCCAATTGTTGTACTCAAGTTGTCTCTGGCAGAAACCACGTTTGTCAATGAGAAAGATGATATGGATAAGATCAAGCTAATCATTTGATAAGGACGATGTACACAAATTGCTTGTGATAGAAATCAATTCAAAAAATGAGGAAGATGTTAGTGATAAAGATCAAACTAACAATTTTGCACGGACGATTTACTCAAATTGTCTATGATAGAAATTAAATAGAACAATGAGGAAAGTGTCAGCGATAAAGATCAAGCTAACAATTTTATAAGGGACGTTGTACTCAAATTGCTTGTGATAGGAATCAAACCAAACAATGAGAAGATGTTAGTGATAAAGATCAAACTAACAATTTGTAAATGATATTGTACTCAAATTGTCTATGATAGAAATCAAATAGAACAACGAGGAAATTGTCAACGATAAAGATCCATCTACAAATTTTGTAAAAGATATTGTACTCAAATTGTTTGTGATAGATATCAAATCAGACAATGAGAAGACGTTAGTGATAAAGATCAAGCCAAAAATTTTGTAACGATGTACTCAAATTACTCGTGATAGGAATCAAGTCAAGCAATGAGGAAATTGTCAACGATAAAGATCCATCTACAAATTTTGTAAAAGATATTGTACTCAAATTGTTTGTGATAGATATCAAATCAGTCAATGAGAAGACGTTAGTGATAAAGATCAAGCCAACAATTTTGTAACGATGTACTCAAATTACTCGTGATAGGAATCAAGTCAAGCAATGAGAAAACGTTAGCGATAAGATCAAGCTAACATGTGGTAATGCGTAGTGGTATTTCACATGAAAAGTTTTCATGTACATTTAGAAGGACATTTTAGGAATCTTAGGAAATGATTGTGATGCATAGCAAGTTACTTTGATGTATGATGATGTTATGTAATGAATCTCAAAATGATTTTTATAATGATTGTATGATGTGTCATGCTAATGTAGTCATGAACGTTGAGTGAAAAAAGGATATGATGCATTTGACAATGCTATGAAAACTATATTGCTTTATTTTTTGTTTGTTGCCTTGTTTTTGCTCGGGTTTCCTTTAAATTGCTCATCTACTAGGAACTTCCATTTCCTTTTGTTCAACTTGATCCTCAGGTCATGCTAATGTTGGAGCGACTTTGAACTTGTTGTCTTGAATATATCTTCTTGGTGGTAGTTGCGCGATGATATGCTTTGTGAGGTAAAGTGATGATGTATGCTGCTTCATCCTCCTTCTCGGCTAGGTATGGGCCCACTTGTTTCAGAGTCGTATAATTCTCGGTCAGTGTGGTATAATAGGACTTCATTCTTGCTATGCATTTCAAGCATAATCGATTGGCTGGTTGGCTAAAGGAGATCTAAATGTTTTTAGACTCCCTGAGATTTTTTCATCAACTCATGCGTAAAAAGTTGATTAATCCGATTCTTGGGTACTCAGACTTCCCCCTCTTCCATGGTGGACCATTTTTGCCCCCTAAGATCTGTTACTCACTTTCTATTCTCCGGAACAAAGAGTGAATATATCTATCTTGACTTGAGATTAAATCAAAAATGTTTCAAAATGTTAATTAGTGAATTAGAGTTGAAAGCCATATCAAGACTTTGCTTTCGAGAAGTGTGTGCAGACTGGAGAAAACCGTTTTTGTGTGGTAGTTTCTTGTTGACAAATTTGGTTTTCTTTTTAATAAGAGAAATGTCAGCCAAGCCATGAGAATATCAGTAAGCCCTCGCTCTCCCTCGCTTTGGATTTTGCTCATCACTCACTCCTATAGGTGATTTGAGTGTACGACACTTCAGCTACCTTTAAGATTCTAGTCACCTTGAGACGTCGCCTTTATGTTGTGTCCAACTCTGTTCCTTGTGAAGATTTACTCAAATATGGATGCCCTTGGTATGATTGATTTAGGAGATCTCCATATGGTTAAGTCGCAGACGTTTTTAGTCTCCCATGAAAGAGGTTTTTGTCCGATATGACTTTGATCGTAGGACTGTTCTTGTTCTTGAAATGTAGTTTATTCAGATGGGTGGCGGGTATATGAAATCGTGACATTATTCGTATAAAGCTTCTTGTAGAGGGACTTTGGCTTTGCCCCCAAAGTATGGGATTGACTTGATGGATTAAGAACCACTTATTATCTGGATCTTTTTGCCGACAAAGTCTTGTTCGAAAATACTGGTGGATTTTTTTTTGGGAATGTATCTTCAGCTGGGTTTGCCCCCCCAGTATTTTTCACCAGCCGAGGCTATGATTTTCGTGAGTGCAATCTTCTTGGGACTTGTCGAGATCCTTCTTTGGACTATAAATGTTTAATGTTGTGGATTTTTAGCTTCTGAATTTCTCTAAAAAATTATGAGTACCTTGGATGATGTGGTTTTGGCTATAACGACTTTCTTATCATGGAAGTTTCTTGCTTGAAGGTTCTCATTGTTGTATCTTGAGGTCGATCGGTAAAGATCTTGGCTTGGTACAGATAGTTGGTACTTCAAATGCTAAACCGGGGGCACCCAGATTGTAAGTCCCACGACATTTTGTTTGTTTTTCTTTTGTCTTTTTTTTTTTTTTTGCTTTTCGCTTTTTGTGTGTGTGTGGGGGGGGACTTAGTTGACTTTGTCATGCCCCCATATACGTTTCACATTTTCCCTAATCTAGCACTTGTATTTGGTAGGACGATTATCGAACGGTAAAGAGTCTTCTTGATGATTGATGATGTGAGTGCCACTTCTCAATAAGTAGATTAAATTGGCTATTCTTTTTGGTAAAAGTGTGGATGTTGACGCCATGTGCTTGCCAGTATTGCGCAAATATCTCACAATCGGACTTTGACGTGTGAGTTTAATAGACGCTTTCTGCCTGTAAGTATGTAAGCTCCTGAACCGAGGACATGAGTGCTTCCTGCATGTGATTCCTTTGTATGATAAATTATATCCTTGATCTTCCTCAATAATCTAGTCACGAGACTCTGTGAGTCTGTGAGGGTTTTCTTAGTATGATGCTAATGTTTGGCTGCTTGTGCATCGGGATTGGCCATTTGACTTCTTGTAAACTGAGTCTCAATTTGTTGGCGAAAGTCGACTTTAGTGGTGACGTGATTCTAGAAGTAGCCTGATGTCGTATACTCATTACACCATTTGACTATTAACTCACATGATTCATGGTCACCAGTAGGGTGTTTGCCTCTCGATTTTTAGCAAAACGCATACACTCTCAACACCAGTGGGTGCTTAAAATATTGACAGTAGCAGGGTTTTAATGATTGCTAGACACCAGTGGGGCATCTTAAATCTCAACACCAGTGGGGTACTCATAATTGCTTATCATGGCAATCTCATGGCTTACCTTGAAAATAAAATTGGATTTGGATGGCTTTCATTTTTGTAGAAGATAAATCCGTTTTAAAAAGGACATGAAGTGGCATTCGTTATTTTGATAAAAACATTGATGCAAAGTCTTAAATTAAGATTGACACCGTTCACACAATGCTCCAAAGAGGTCGAAACGTGAGAGACCTTTTATTTATGATGATAAAAGCAAAAGTGATACATATTTTGCTATGGCAAATTATCTCGATATTTTATTTACTAGATAGGATCAACATCATCCTTAAATCGAGCTTTGCCTTGTAGTATGTCTACTAATTCCCATGAGTTGGAGTGGGTTATTGTTGACATATGGACGCTTTGGCTCTTCTTCGAACTTTAACCAGCCAGTATTCATCATTTGTTGGACCTTGATCTTGAGCAATCTGCAATCCTCAGTTGAGTGTCCCGCTACTCTCGAGTGGTAAGCACAATGCTGGTCTGATTTGTACCAATTTGGATAAGGGGGTTTCATAGGTTCACATGGTATTGGGGACATTAGGTTACTTTGGATCAGCTGAGGGAAAAGTTCAATGTATGTGATAGGGATAGGATCGATTTGGACGGGTTTCCTATATCTCCCATAATTATTCTGGTCTTGGTTATTTGGTGGTGCTGCGACTCGTTTCGGGCTCTGGATGGCTCGTTGAGTAGGAAAATTTGGACGTTGATTAATTATTACAGCATTTGCAACACATGGATGAGCTTGATTGGCCCGAGGTTGATGATCCCATCTCATTTCTCTTGATGAATTTGTTTGAGCATAATGGACGCCTGGAGTTTCCATTCGACCTTGCTTCAAACCTTTTTCTATCTGTTCTCCGATTACAAGCAGACTCGCAAAGTTGGTTGTGGTAATTCCGACCATGTTGCTGTAATATGGAGCCCTTAGTGTTCCAAAGAAGATTGACACCATCTCTTTTTATGACAGTGGAGGTTGAACGTCTGTAGCTTTCTCTCTCCACCTCTGAGCATATTTTCTGAAAGACTCTTTCTCGTTCTTTTCCATATTCCTCAGATCTTCTCATTCTGGAGCCAGATCCTGGTTATGCTTGTAATGCCTCATGAATGCATCGGCTAGGTCTTGCCATCCTCTCACATTTGTTTTCTCTAGTTGCATATACCATCGTAGGGCAGAACTACTCAGGTTGTTTTGGAAACAATGTACCATTAGCCTTTCATCTCGGATATGGTTGGCCATTTTGTTGCAGTACATGACCAGATGAATTTTTGGGCAAGTGGTGCCATTGTATTTTTCAAATTCTGGCATTTGAAACTTGTGAGGAATCACGACATCTATGACTATACATAGTTTTGATGCATCCATAGGCTCGTACGATTCAACTCCTTCTATGCTTCTTATTCATTCATTCGTGTGTTCTAATTTTTCTTCTAATATAGCTTCTATTTTAAATTCCTCTTGCTTCTCGGGTTCTCCAAATTTGTCATGCTTTGATGACCCAATGTCACCTTTGTCGCATGTGTTCTTCGAATGTATGAGGATGAATTTACTAGTTGAGACGTTTCCCTGAGGTTGCTCATAGTGATCGTCGTCGTCAAATACGATTTCTTCCTCGTTCATTGCAACCTCCTTCCCTTTTCTTGACAATATGCTCAATATTGTGTTGAGCTGGCTTTTCATCTCATCGAAGCCAGTTAGTTTCTCGTCGAACCCCACTAGCTTCTCGTCAAACCCTGTCAGCTTTCCTTTTATATCGTTCAATTATTTTTGAAATGTCTCCATGATGAACTTGAGTTTGGATCTAGTTAAGTACCTGAAGTCTTGACTTTTTCCTTGTGGACGAGCAATTTTAAGGAACCCTGACCAATTTATTTTATTAAATTGACTTGAATGAGTAATGGAGAGTATGTATGATGCTTATGCGATGCATAGATGCACAGATGATTCATTGGATGCACGTGCACTTTGAAAATGTTTTCATGATTTATTTTAAATGCATAAGTGAAAACACAGAGAGAATAACGTTTATGAGTTTTTTTTTAAAAGACATTGTTCACACAAACAAATTATTTTGCAATTGGAAGAATATAACACAAGTTATCACATCGTTAGAAAACATACATACATATAATAAAAACATAACCCTATTTGGGAAAACCTAGGGCTTTCGGAGGGCATAATGGCGTGGCGTTAGGGTGGTTTCAGGATAATTTTGGACGGTTTAGGGAGGCCTCTATATGTTGGCAGAGGAATTCCTAGCGATTTGGGTTCCCAAGTTGTATCCTGCCGTAGCCTTTTCAAACTGGCTGGATACCTCGAGATCAACCTCGGATCTGACTTCAACTTGGTTGGAAGGTTTGGCGTGCCTTCCACTACTGTGGAAGTCACGTTACTCCTTTCGGTTTTCTAAATGGACATCCCAGGTATAGAGCTATTATGTATGAATGCGAAACTTAAATTGC
Organism: Linum tenue; assembly: GCA_946122785.1. Lineage (NCBI taxonomy): Eukaryota > Viridiplantae > Streptophyta > Magnoliopsida > Malpighiales > Linaceae > Linum > Linum tenue. Next base: position 65,028,519 of record CAMGYJ010000009.1, on the reverse strand, counting down.
GGTATAACTGCGCAGATAAATAGTAAAGACCCAACACGTAATAGAAAGTTAGAAAAACTTATCAAACTTAGTTATGTAGCTCGACTCTCGAAGACTTCCCCAGCGGAGTCGCCATCTGTCGCAACCATCCCTCCAGGGGTCCACGTTCAGCCTTTTTTGCGAGTCGCCATCGATCTTACTTGGAGTGGATCGAACACTCTTCGAATCTGCTCTAACCTTAGGGTCAGAACCGATATATGGTCTGCGGTTAAGAGATTCGGTTTTGGGAGTACGGTTACGTGTGGGGAAGTGAAATCACACCCCACAACGCCCTAAATCAGTACTACTTAAGTTTGATAAGTTTTATATTAGTTGGGTGTATTTTTAGTAATAATTTAGTAATTTTAGGGGTCCCACTGGACCATTGAATAATTTTATCGTATTAGTTTATTATTACGTATTTTAGGTATTTTTAGGGCCTTACCGGACAACTAAAGAATTTAAATCGTATTAGTTGTAATTTGATTATATGTCCACTGACATAAAAATTTAAAGATAAAGTTAGTTGATTAGTTGGACTCGAACCTTATCGGCTGCCTACGTACCCGTTAGACGGGATCAAAGTCCACGTAGTTCGTTCTGTGACTTTAATAATTTTAAATATAAATTATTTTTCGCAATCCACAGATAATGGTTCTCATATTAAGAAGTTTGTTAAAACTTAAGTATGTTGTTACGAGGTAAAAGGAAATAGGATCGTTAAGAAAGATGTAGCATATTAAGAAAAACTTAAGTATGTTATTACTTTATAATAATTTTTTCAACACTCAAGTATGTTATTACTTTTTAATAATTTTGTATTAAGGATTAGAGCAGCTATCAGATCTGGGTTTTTGGGGGAAAAAAGGTTATTTTTATGTGTTTTTAGGCTCTATTTAACTTGGAAGGTTAAAACTAGGAAAAGATTATATATTATTGTTTTTTTTTTGTTTATGGATACGAGTTTATGGTAGAAATAAGATGGGTTTTTTCTAATATAGGTTTGCTGAGTCCGCAGATCTTTCATTCTCTACGAATCTGGTTTCTTAGTATGAATGCTAATTTCAGTGAGCTAGATGATTTACAGATTTGATTTTTTGGGGGATATCATTTTTTTTTGTGGTATTAGTTTACTAATGAACTAATGACTATGAATCCTTATATGGATTCCTAATTCTGGAGGACTTTAACCAAAATCGGTACTAATTTTATACTAAATCACTGCCGCTGCTCGAGATTTCGCTAAAGTGGATTCTGAAATCTGAACTTTAATTGTGTTTGGGTGGTTTTTGTTAGATCTAGATCGACACCAATCATAGTTTCTATCAACTATACGCTAAAGAAGGAAAATGAAAGCACAAGACATTTAAAATTGGCTAGAAATTGATTCGAAAAGCAAATAAATGCACAATTGAAAGAAATTTAAAGCCAAAATGGAATTACTATGAGCTTATTTTGAGATTACAACAGTACAATTATAGAGCATGAATTTGACTAAGACGAGATAAGGTAATTGAGTATGCACTTGATAAAAATGAGATCAGATATTATTAAAAAGGTTGAAGACTAAGAGCACCAATCTGATTAGAGTTTCCAGGCCTAAGAATTGGCCTTCCTCTGATTTATCATTCTAATTTACTGTATGATTTCCCCTCCTGAACTTCAACCAAGAGCAAGAGTCAAATAATAAGAATCGATCTATTTTAATGTGGATTCCTTTGTTGTAAGAGTGTTTTTTTTTTTTGCTTCCCCCAAAACTCTGTCCCCCCAAAACGAAGAGCTAAAAGAGCTCATTTATAGTAAAAAGGACGTGCCACGTGTCGATTGGTCACTCGTTGGTTTTGAGGCTAATTGTGACCTCCACCACAGTTGGTCGGTCCTGACTGGTCAGGGTTAGTTCTTGATAAGGTTGCCACATGGTCTCGGGCCGAGTTGGTCTTTTAATTGGCTTAAAATCGGTTTGGTCTAGTCTTTCGCTTTGGCCGAACTGGGCTCTGATATCTTGGTTTGAACTAGTGGACTTTGGGAATCGAATTTGGGCTTGATTTGACTAATTTTGTCTTTGTTTTCGCAGGGAACTGGCTGATATGGGCCTGGTTTCTTTGTTTTTGCAGATCCACGCCTGAAAGTCTTTGAAGCGTTGGGCTAGACTCTTAGGCAAATTTCAAATTCTTACACGGAACCTATACTCTTGAATCAAAATGTGGTATAGAAAGTATTGTAAATTTGTAATGATGTTTAATGATTGTACCAAAAAAAATTAATTGTAGAATCCTATACTCTGGCACGTATCTTTTCGAATTCAAGCCCTGTTATCGAACTCAAATGCTCTCACGTGAAACTTTAACGAAAGACCGGACTATCAGTCTCGAATATCAAAACTCTCTTTTGGTGCGCAAATTCGAGTTACAAGTTTTATATCCGGACAAAATATGGTGTCCACAACGTAGATATCGCTAATCAAATACAAGCTACTTACTAAGTAATATTTACACTTTAAGGTTCAGTATATGAATTGTTTGTTGAACAATGGTGAAATTTGTTAATGTGTTTCGTTTAAATTCATACTTAATTCACAACAATATCAATGTTTTATTAAATACTTAATGCGCATGGGAAATTAATAACCTTTAGTTATGTGTTTGCCTATAATGATCCATAGAATAAAAAAAGAGAAAGAAACAACAATCCTTTATGTAATTACAACTTCGGTAAATCATACATATCTTACTACATAAGACTCTCCATTATTTTGAACTTTTCTCTTAAACAATGTATTTTTACAAGTTCATATAGTTAGATCAATCTTGTTAGTCTAATATACATACATTAGTTTCATGCGCTGTAGTACTCATATAAATTATAATCTAGATTCGAAGAGGCGCTAGGCAGACGTAGTAGGTCCTAAACAACAATGAAATTATCTCATGATTTCAAATAAAAATTTAGAAATTTTGATGTGCATCGACAATTTGTGTCGTTTGATGAACCCAGTGGCGGATACATGCATGGTTAGGGGTGTCCCGGGACACCCCTAAAATTTGGAAACACGATTATTCAACCTACAATAGTAATTTGCGTATGAGAAAAAAAATGTTTAAGTGGAAGTGTGGGACACCTTTAAAATTTGGGAAAATGATTATCCAATCTCTCGTAGTAGTTTGCGTATTGGTATAAATAATATTTAAGTAGTAGTTTATGTGATTTAAATTTGGGACACTACCAGTATTAGTTAATATATTTTCAATTACTCTACAACTCATTTGTTATTGTGTTTTAGATCCAAATATAATAGTAAAATGTTATTCTTATCTCAAATTATTTTCAAAACCTAACAATTAAACTCAATTACGGGATATCCTTGTCTAGTAAGATATGTCGAGAGATATTTGTTGAGCAGTATAAACACCGAATGCATTTTATCATTTGATGAAAAACGTCTGAAATTTTAAAGAAACTTTTATTAGTTAGATATTTTCATATTTAATAATTATATAATTTAATACTAATATTTAATTTAATTTAATTTTTTATAGAGGACACCCCTACGTAGAATTCCTGGATCTACCACAGGATGAACCGACACAAATTTTTTTACATTTTTGTTGGTTAATATTTTGTGTTGGTTGAACTGACACAATATTTCAAATTGCGTCGGTTGCAACTGATACAAAATTGAAATTTATTTTTTTGGAAGTTAATTTGTCATTTGTTGTGTCAATTAAGTTTTGTATCCGTTCTAACCGACACAAAATTATATAACAAAATGAAAATTATTTTGGGGAGTTTTGGCAGGTTTGAATGTAAATTTTTTATTATGAGCGCCCAAAATTTTGGCTGCCCAAAATTTGGCCCAAATTTAGAATTTGACCGCCCTCCCTTCATCTTCTCATCATATTTCTATTCTCTCATGTCTCAACGAACAAGAGTGAAAATAAAATGGAACTCAACCCGCAAATCTCCTTCTGCCTTCTCCGTCCTTATTATCCGTTTCCCCTCACCAAAACGAGGCATCCCCCTTCTTCCTCCTCACCTTCTTGTCCCTTCTCAATTCCCCCTTCTGGTTTCGAGGAGAGGCAATGAAGATCGACCGCAACAGCGACATCGACAGCTTCCCTGAGCAGCTGAAGAGTCACCGGCTTCCGCCGCCTGCCGCCCACCAGTTCGAAACCTTCGAAGAAGGGATCTGTCTCCCGCCGCCCGCACAAAGCTCCACCGCTGCCTCCTTGTCATCTTCCCCCGGATCTACAACGAGATTTGTCTCCTCCATCTCTGCCTTCCTTAGATAGATAAATAGACACCATCCATCTCCTCAAACCGGACCCAATGAGCCACCAACTGACACGCTAAAACACAACTCCAAATTGCGACCAAGTATAATCGCAGTCCGGAAATGCAGAATAGTGGCAAGTTCAATTTATCAACCCGGGGTCTAGATCTACTGCCTACTCCGTGATTATCTATTATCTAGCGGGACTAAGTTTTGTGAGACTGATTGTAAAGAAAAGCAGCAAGAAAGCAGGAAATTGTCGAAGTTCTTAAGCAAGGGAAGAGTCACTCGGGAATGAATCCCCCTAGCTCCTTATTTAGGTCAAAGTTGTAATTCCCTTTGGTTGATTTATTGTTGATTAAACTGAGGAAGATCCTAAATTAGCTTGGAATCTCTTAAGCTTACCAAGCCCTCTTAGACAGAATACCAAGCAGGCGACTAGCCTTCACCGGGATAGACTGCTAAGGCGATTCACACAAATCTCCACTACTAGAATGAATTCCAGTACAAAGCAGTGAATTGACTAACTCTCGTATAATCAAGTCACTACTACCGATTGAAGAAGCTCTAACAACCTAATCAGATTCTATCTATCTCAGGTTTCAGCAGAAATCAAGAAAAGTTGATCAGGCTTCAATTGACTCAATGAATCATGCATCAATCGATTATAATCAAACAGTATATCAATCCAAAAGTCATTACAATCAATATCCCTAACACATGGAACTAGGGTTCTTCATACCCAAGTGAGAGAGAGTTCTACTCCATAGAGAGAGAGAGAGGAAAACAGAATACAAAGCAGTCATACTCATAATGATGGGAAGAATCTGCTTTGGGATGATAATCTTCACTCCAAGGATGAAATCCAAGCTTGATTGATGAAACCTAGCTCCAAAATCACTCCTAGGGTTTGTTCTTCGCACTTTCTCTCTCTAGAACTCTGTTTTTGCTCTGGAAATTCGTATGTTTTTTCTCTTTGGCTTGAAACAGCCCTTTTAACCCAACACTGGGCAAAACACAGTCGAGGAGACGGCCGTGTTTTACTTTGTCTGCTCGTGTTTTCGCCTCGTGTGTGGAATACACGCTCGCGCCGAGTAAAACACGAGCATGCCCAAGGAGTGACACGGCCGTGTTTCAGAGCAGCTGCGCCCATGTTTTGGACTCCTCAGCAAGAGTCACAAACAGGCTCTCGGCATAAAAAGCACGGGATGGGGACACGCCCGTGTTTTGGGTCAATGGTGCCCGTGTTTGCTCCTCGCAACGATTCAGGTCGCGCATTAAAAAGCACTGGCGTGCCCCTTAGTGAACACGGTCGTATTCTGGAGTAGTCTGCTTGTGTTCTTGCCCCAGCTTCATCGAATGACCTCCAAATGCCCTGAAACTCGTGCCTAGCCCTTCCTTCAACGTCAAGGACTTGAAATGTGACAAAATAGCATAACCCAACGTAAAATAGGCTAAAGATACACGACTACGAGCCGCAAACGGATAAGAAATAAGGGTGTAAACATGTGCAAATACATCTTTTCAAATTCCCCCACACTTAACCGTTTGCTTGTCCCTAAGCAACCAAGTCAGACACAAGGTGCTCAAAATATTTTAATCATGCAAGCTTTAGGGACATATTATATCGGCACAAAACACGTGAATCATGCTAGCTTTTAGTCATCAACACATGAACAACCTCAACGGCAACCTAGACAACCACCATAGATGACATTCGAGTGCAGCAAAGTCAAGCAAAGGAAGAGTCTCCCCTCTGTTCACCAACCAACATAGACTTGACTCAACCACTTATCCAAGACAGTCACTTCATGCATAAAACTCAAGACATCAGAATCAAGACCGAGCAATCTAGGTCCTCACCGGGGTGAAGAGTGTAGAGAATATAAGGAAATGAATCGCTCACTCTCGACCAGTGGGATCAGGACAATATGATGCGAAAATTGCGCATGCTTATTCTCTCAATTCTCAACGTCTCTTCACCATGACGGCAACCTCTAAATTTTAGAGGTCTTAGACACATGTTCAAATGACTGGCTAGGGTCTTCGATATGGGGAAAATGCCTTTTAGGTGGTGGAAGTATTCATAACACAATGTTCCACAGTTCCAAAACCAAACACAACAACATTCATTCTAACAAATTACTTTCGTTCTGCCATTCTGCATTAATCACGTTCTTTAGAGAACAAGAGTGAAGGAGGTCACAATACTGTTAGTATTTCCAAGCCAGACTGCTAAGAAACACTCCTTAATGAGCATGATTCAGATTTTTAGTAGTGGTTCTCTTTTGCTTTCATTCGTCATTCTCTTCTTTTTTTCATTTCTTGACAGAACCACTACCTCTGCACATTTTTTCAAACGCATGCCCAACTTTTAAGAACTACCTCCAACCCTCACATTATATTTAGTAGAAACAGCAGAGAACATGCAAAAAAACACTCTGTGGAACTGACACGCCTCTACCGTCAGACTAGAAAGTGGCCAAGTGTAACCACCTACTAATGCGTAGTATAGCGGGTTTAGTTCTAAATGTCAACCCGGGTCCTAGGTGTGATGACTACTCCGTGAAAATCTTATTACTTAGTTCTAAATGTCAACCCGGGTTCAAGTATAGTGAAGGTCTAACTAAACTAGAAAGCAAAAGCAGTGAAAGTTGTGTTTAAAGTTGAGAGAGGTCACCCAGATATGGTTCCCCCTAGACTGCAGTTAAGCCAGGTTGTAATTCACCGAATTCAAGTTCAATGATAGTTATACCACAGGAGGTTCTTAGACAGTCTGCAGTCTCGACTAAAGGTCTCCAGACCCTCTCAATATGAGTCCCCAACGGGTGACTAACCTCCACCGGAGTAAACAGATTGAGGCCCTAACGAACCAAACCAAACCTCCTCTACCGGAGTAAATCCGGGACAGAATAGTGAATTGACTCCTCGACTAAAGTCGTCAATTCACTACCTTTAATCAAGGGTGCTCTATCAAACTATTCATATATTCTTTTTCTCGGTCAAAGCAGAAATAACAGGAATTTGATCAGGATTCATGCCATTCAGGAAATCAAACCTCAATTGAATATAATCAATATCAATGAGTTCGTACTTGGATTCATACAATCAGACCTAACATACAAATCTAGGGTTCTTCATACCCAAGTGAGTGAGAGAGTTTACTCCATAGAGAGAGAAGGGAAATCTAGCTCAGATGCGGAAAACATGCTGTGAATGATGAGATTCTGCTTCTGGCAATCAATCGGCACTTCTCCAAGCTTAAGCCGAGCTCCAATGGTGATGAAGATCGATCTAGGGCGCTTGGAAATTCTGGTTCGTCGCTCTCTCTCTCTCTCTCTCTCTCTAGGTATCTACTTTCTTTCTCTAAAACTCGGAACCCTTGTAAAATTGGCCTTCTTTCCCTCAAAAGGGAGCAGATCGCGATCCCTGGTCATAATACCCGATCGGATATTTCAGGTGCCCGGCCGGATATTTTGAAACGCTGCGCAGTGGGGAAAGGGAAATACCCGATAAAGGTTCAGAATACTCGATCGGGTATTTTAGCTATCAGGCCGGGACCTCTTCTGTAATTCTGGCGTCCAAAACCTGTTATCCCCGGCCTCCTCTTGCATTTTACCCGGTCGGGTATTTTAACTCCTGACCGAGTATTTTCTTCTTCCAGCGCCCCTTCACTCCAACGTCCTCCTTTTTTACCTGAAACTCATTTCCTCGCCTCCTCTTCAATGCCAAGTCCTAAAATATGACATAAACGCACAACCTAGTGCGAAATCGGCCTTAAACACGAGAATCGAATCTCAAACGGCTCAAGAATGGTGGTATAAACATGTGCAATTAATGGTATATCAAATGCCCCCACACTTAACCGTTTGCTTGTCCCCAAGCAAACCTAACTCAAACCAATGCAGCTCTCCAGACCTCTTTAGCAACAAACACCCTCGATCGTCGGTAGAGGATGTTCTATATCATTTAGCAACTTACGAGGTCAACCAACGTATAAGTCATCTCCTAACTTCTTCGGCGAGTACGCTAGTCTCGAGTTGGTATCGTGGCAAATAGTGATCAGAGGACAAATGAATCGTGGACGAAGGGACTTTCAAAAACAAAGGATCATGGACTCACATTTTCCAAGGTGCTCTTATTTTCCTTTTTGAAGTTGGTTGGAACCCCTTTTTTTCGTTTTCTTGTTGTTTTTTTTTTCTCTTTTTTTTTTCTTTTCAAAGATTCCAACCTGATTTTCAGAAAACGGGGCTCCCACCTAGCAAAGGTTTTGCGGGAACCTGGGTCTTACCGGCCATGCCGGGAGCGGATGTCTCGAGCCTCGTGCGGGGGAAAGGAATGTAAGGGGGCTGGAGGTAGTAGGTGAAAATTGGGAATGGATTCCCGACTCCCCTTACACCATTTCGCCCTATTCGCACGGGAGATTATTTTAAAGCAGATTTTTGAGCACCTTTCTTTTCAAAACATGATACAGGAGTCCATGACAGGTAGAGAGTCCACAACACCACACAATGCAAGGGTCCTAGGATCACTAATTCACACAATCAACCAACACAATATGAAGAAGAGAGGGGACTTCTTAAATACATTCACATCCTCCATAGTGCTACACTACCTCCCTAGGTTGCATATTACTATAGAGACTGTCAATTCAAAGCATACTAAATAGGCAATTTGCAAGGAACACGTACTTGGAGCCCTCAAATCAAAGTGAACTAGGCTCCAAGCAAAAAAACAGATCTAAGCAGTCAAATAGAAACACCCCCCCCCCCCACACACACTTAAGTTCGACATTGCCCTCAATGGAGAAGAGGGAAGGATAAGGGGAACGATGTTACCGGTATGCTCAGACTGTAGGTGGACTGGAAGGTGGACCATTCGGAGTGAAATGGACTGGAATGGGACTAGTCGGTGCAAAGGCACGGCTAAAGAAGACACAATCACTCAAGCACGGAGGCTTTAGGTCAAGTGTCAGCCCAATAGTACATCATTCAAAATAAAAGAAAAAAAACCAAACAAAAGCCAGTTTGCACTTTCGAATCAAAACAAAAGAAAACATAAACGAGCCAGCGAGTACAACCTACTCAAGTTGGTCGAAGTCGATCTATCCCATGAGGTCGTCGATCCCGTATGGCGGGCAGTGGTCCCACCTGGTGGTCCAGTGGTGCTCCTATGGCGGATGGTAGGACTGGAGCAGGTGCTCTTGATACTCCATCATCCGGCGGTTGCGAGCTCGCTCCCGCTCGATGCGAGCATTGGTGACTCCCTACTGAGCCTCCATCCGGTCGAGGCGCTCGTCCACAACCGTCATCCGAGAGTTGTACTCGACCTGGTGGGCCGAATACTGCTGGTAGAACTAGACCTGATGGTCCATGAGCTACCGGTTCTGGACCCCGAGCTGCTAAAACTTGAGCCCCATATGATGGAACTACTCCGTGAAGAAATCCATCGATGGGCCAGAAGCCATCGACGGACCAGAAGAACCGAAGTAGGACTGGTCGCTCACTAGAGAGAGCGGAGGAGGAAGAGAGAGGGTGTTCTGGAAAAAAATGAGAGGAGAGAGAGAGGGCCGATCGGGGGTTTGCTTTTAAATTGAAAATACCCGGTCGGGCCTCAAAAATACACGATCAGGTATTTTTAAGCCGTGGTCGGGTATTTCTGCAACGCGGCGTTTCAAGACTGGGGAAAACCCGACCGAGAAGCCAACATCCCTGGTCGGGTATTTTGGGTCAAGGTCGGGTTTCTCATGTTTCGCGCCCCCCCCCCCCCCCCCCGGGAAGAAGGGGTCCTGACCGTGATGCCAAAATATCCAGTCGGGTATTTTGAGTCACGGCATGGTATTTACCCCTTTTCGGCGAAAATGCAATTTTTCTCAATTTTTCGAACACCCCTGCACGAACACACCAAACTGAGGCAGATCAGACGACCTAACTTCATCAGAGACGCGCAACTGACTCGAACACACAACAAAACAAAGGAAAAAGGGAAAAAGAAATGCAAACCGTGGTGGGGTTGCCTCCCCACAAGCGCTTCTTTACCGTCTTTTAGCTGGACGCCCATGGCGGAGCTAAGGGTCCGTGAGTTCAACCACCAACTCCGCACGTTCGACCTCGTCCCCCAGATAGAGCTTGAGACGATGGCCATTCACTTTAAACTGCTTAGTTTGCAGGTTGGCAATCTCAATCGTTCCATACGGGAACACATGTGTGACGTTGAACGGTCCAGACCACCGGGAGCGGAGTTTTTCAGGAAAGAGTTTCAGGCAAGAGTTATAGAGGAGAACTCGATCACCAACCTGAAACTCTTTCGGACCCCTTAATCGAGCGTCGTGAAGGCGCTTAGTACGCTCCTTATATAGCTTGGTGTTCTCATAGGCGTGGTAACGCCATTCCTCCAGCTCCAGCATCTGCAATTTTCGTTCAGCACCTCCAACACTAACATCCGAGTTGAGCAGCTTAAGGGCCCAGAAGGCCTTGTGCTCTAGCTCCACGGGCAAGTGACATGCCTTTCCATAGACAAGCCGGTACGGTGACGTACCGATTGGCGTCTTGTAGGCAGTCCTGTATGCCCAGAGAGCATCATCGAGCTTGGTGGACCAATCCTTGCGAGATTGATCCAATGTTTTCTCCAGTATACGCTTAAGCTCCCGATTCGTCAGCTCGGCCTGACCACTTGTTTGAGGGTGATAGGCCACAGACACCTTATGAGTGACACCATAGAGACACAGTAATTTATCAAACTGGCCCTGAAAATGGGTGCCTCGGTCGCTTATGATGGCTCTAGGTGTCCCGAACCGGGAAAATAGCTGCTTCAAAAATCCACAAACACGTCTAGCATCATTAGTGGGCAAAGCTTGCGCCTCAGCCTACCTAGAGACGCAATCAACAGCAACTAAGATGTAAGTATTGCCAAAGGATGGAGGGAAGGGGCCCATGAAGTCGATACCCCCAGACATCAAAAATTTCACATGTTATAAACACATTCTGGGGCATCTCATCACGGGCCGAGATGTTACCTGACCTCTGGCATCGATCGCACCTGCGTGCGAAGGCGTCTGCATCCTTGAAGAGTGTGGGCCAGTAAAAGCCCGACTGTAGCACCTTTCTCGACGTGCGGTTAACGCTAGTGGGTCCCTCATGGCAATGAGACAGAATGCCCTCCATCTTATTTTCCATAACACAACGACGGATGATACCGTCGGCTCCGATCCTGAAGAGATGAGGGTCATCCCAGAAGTAGTGCTTCAGGTTGGAGAAGAACTTCCTCTGGGTGTGAGTCGTCATCCCCTTAGGTAGCTGCTGGCCCACCAGATAATTTGCAAAATTGGAGTACCAAGGGGTGACACTCTCCACCAGGCACATCATCATCAGTCGCTCATCTGGGAAAGATTCGTTGATCTCCTCCACGAGGTTCTCCACAGGCGGTGCATCCAACCAGGAGAGTTGATCAGCAGCAACATTTTCAGCTCCCTTCTTGTCCTGAATCTTGATGTCGAACTCCTGCAGAAGTAAGATCCATCGTATGAGCCTAGGCTTGGCATCGACCTTGCTCATCAGGTATCGTATCATGGAGTGATCGGTGTATACGGTCACATGGGACAACACCAGATAAAGATGAAACTTGTCGAAGGCGAACACCACTGCGAGCAGCTCCTTCTCCGTGGGGTGTAGTTCTCCAGGGAATCGTTGAGGGTCTTCGAGGCGTAGTAGATAGGATGGAAGTGTTAATCTCGCCTCTGCCCCAAGACAGCTCCAACAATAAAGTCACTAGGATCGCACATTAGCTCGAACGGTAGGGACCAGTCTGGAGCGACCATGATAGGAGCATGAGTTAGCTTCTCCTTCAAGGTCGTGAATGTCGTTGTGCATGCATCAGTGAACTGGAAGGGGGCGTCCTTCTCAAGAAACTTTATTAGGGGCAAGGCGATCGTCGAGAAATCCTTGATGAACCGCCTGTAGAATCCTGCATGGCCCAAGAAACTCCAGATCCCCTTAACAGATGTGGGAGGAGGTAGCTTACTGATAGTATCGATCTTGGATCTGTCCACCTCAATCCCCATCTTGGAGATCTTATGCCCCAGAACTATGCCTTCGCGAACCATGAAGAGGCACTTCTCCCAACTTAGTGCCAAGTTCGTCTCTTCACATCGTTTAAGGACGAGTTCAAGGTTATGGAGACAGTGAGAGAATGAGTCCCCATAAACCGAAAAGTCGTCCATAAAAACCTCCATAATCTCGCGTACCAGGCGGTCAAAGATGTCGAGCATGCATCGCTGAAAAGTGGCAGGGGCATTGCATAGCCCGAATGGGATCCTCCGGTAGGCGAATGTGCCGAAGGGGCAGGTGAAGGTGGTCTTCGCCTGGTCTTCCGGTGCAATGCGGATCTGGAAAGGGAACGGATCAGGTCAGTAACCCTATGGTCAGTAACCATGAGTAACCCATCCACATCAACATGACATCATTATCCCTCTCTCTTCTGAAAAGTCTTTTATCTTTTCCCCTTTTATCTTTAACGGACGATTTCCTCTCGTTTAAGTCAAAATTTAAATTTTTTTGCACAGATAAATCAGATTAAATGAGCTCTTTAAAATGATGTCCACTTTGATATATTTTTAGTACAAAAAAAATTGAATAATTTTTTACCAGTCATTACCATATGGTATGCTCATATTTAATACCATATGGTAAGAAACCGTACCATGATTTTATGAACATACCAATATGGTAAGAAGGTTGAATACATGATAGTAGGAGTATACTAACTGTCCTTTACGACTTTCATCATTGTTTACCACAAGTTACCACCCACATACCATAGTGGTAAAGTATGGAAATTTTTTGTCCAGTATTTTTTTCACCCAGAAATTTGTAGATCCAATAGATCATGATGAACTCGTTCCTTCTGAGCAAACGTTTTCAAAAATGACTTAAAAACAAAGAAGTTACCATATGGTATGTAGTTGGTAAAAAAAGGTTTCTCGAAATATATTGAAAATTGATATCATTTTGTAGAGCACAACGAACTCGTTCCATGTGTGTAAAAAAAATTGAAATCAGAGTTAGAACGAAGAAGATAAGAGCCGATTATGAAAACTAGGGAAAATAAAATGCTTTTAATTGACAACCCTTAGATCTGGATTTTTTTGGACCCACTTAGATCTAAAGGTCCAGATTTAGTTACACATAGGTCAGTAACCATTGGTTACTGACCATATCCTAAGCCATCTGGAAATACCTAGACATCCCATCCAGGAAATAGTAGAACTCATGCCCCGCCAGCCTCTTTAGCATCTGATCAATGAACGACAACGGGAAATGATCCTTCCGGGTGGCGTCGTTGAGGCGACGGTAGTCGATGCAGACGCGGTACCCGGTCACTGTGAGCATAGGTATGAGCTCGTTCTTCTCATTGGGTACCACGGTCATCCCGCCCTTCTTAGGAACCACCTGGGTGGGATTGACCCACTCACTGTCAGAGATAACGAAGATGATCCCCGCATCCATCAGCTTAACGATCTCTGCTCGAACCACAGCCTCCAGGTTCGGGGTCAATCTTCGCTGGGGCTGTCTTACCGGGCGCATCTCATCCTCTAGCAATATCAGGTGGGAGCAGAAGGAGGGGTTGATCCCCCAGATATCAGTGATCTTCCACGCCAGAGCTCGCTCGTACTGCTTCAGCAAGGCCACCAGTCTGACCTTCTGCTCGGGTGTGGGGGTCGAGCTAATGATGACTGGAAGTTGTTCCCCTCCCAAAGAAATGCATACTCCAAGTGAGGAGGGAGGGGCTTTAGCTCCAACTATGGTGGCTCCTCAAAGGAGTTAGTGATGCGAGGTGAGGATGAGATCGGTTTGAACAGCCTATCGCCCTCCAGGAATTCACCACTCTCCAACGTGGCCAACTGCTCCTCCAGCTGTGGCTGCTGTGATGCCTGCTCACCTAGCAAAATACAACGCTCAAGAACATCGTCAGTACCCGCACTCGTTATGGCGAGTGCAATCTCAAAACCAGCAAGCATATCATAGTAATCTGATTCATCATGCAAATGGGAGTGCTTCCCATTGTCAGACACAGAAAAAATAGCATGTTCATTCCCCGCACGCAAGATCAGTTTACCATTATGCACATCAATAAGCGCCTTGCCGGTGGCGAGAAATGGTCTACCCAAAATCAAAGGCACATCCAAATCCTCATTTATATCCAGAATAACAAAATCAATAGGATATGTGAATGCGCCTACATTAACAAGCAGATCCTCTATGATACCCCTAGGATGCATAATATAGCGATCAGCTAACTGGATGCTCATCCTACTAGTTCTAGGTTCACCTAGGCCTAACTTCTTAAACAATTTATAGGGCATGACGTTAATGCTAGCGCTTAGGGCCGCCAAGGACTTTCCTACATGCATGCTGCCAATAACAAGAGGGGTAGTAAAATTCCCTGGGTCTTTGCGCTTCTCTAGAAGCTTGTTCTGATGGATGGCAGAACACTCCTCGCTCAGCATCACTGTCGAGAGATCCCCAAGATTCTTTTTGTTCGCGAGGAGATCCTTCATGAATTTGGCATACTTGGGCATCTTCGACAGTGCCTCGACGAACGACATGCTGATGCTGACCTGCTTCAACATTGCCATGAACTTGGCAAACTCAGTCTCCAGCTTTTGTGTGTGTAGGCGAGTGGAGAAGGGGAGCTGGGGTACATGCTCCTTAACCACTGGTTGTGGCTTGGAAGCAGGTGCTTCTTTCTCCATCCCCACTTCTGCATTGTCAGCTGGAAGTGCTGAAGCAGGTAGTGGCTCTTCCTGCCTGACCGAGGTAGGGACATCAGATGTTGTCTTGCCACTCCTGGTAATAATGGCATCCAACTGGTGGCGAGGCTCGCGAGGACTTGGAATGGTGGTGGCAGGCAGAGTCCCCTGGTGCTCTGGTGTTATTTTGGCAAGCTATGCCACCAAGAATGATCCCTGGCAGCCAGAGTAGTAATCACCAGCTCGGGTGGAGTCTTGGTGAGAATATCCCCTCCTTGGCATAGAGACTCGATCACCCTCTGGCTTTATGTGGCCAGAGCGCTATAGAAATTCCCCACTGTGAATGTATCACTGAAACCGTGATGAGGACACTGCCAGAAGAATCTCGAGTACCGCTCCCAGGCATCACGTAGTGACTCATCTGGCTCTTGGCGAAAATGAGTGATCTCCCGCTGAATCTACGTGGTCTTCGAGGCCGGATAGTACCTGTGCACAAACTTGTTGGCCAGGTCGTCCCATGACGTGATGGACAGTGGGGGCTGGGTCTCTAACCACATCTTCACATGCCCCGCCAGATAATGAGGGAAAAGGTGGAGACGGATCTCATCATCGGGTACACCATTCATTTTGAACCCATTTGTCAACTGCAGGAACCGGGAAAGGTGCACTCTCGCCTCTTCATCCTTCAAGCCATGGAACTGGATAGAGGATGTGATCAGTTGAATCCAGCATGGCTTGATCTCAAAATTATTTGCTGGGATGGGCGGATACAGGATGACGGGGCGGATGTCAGCGACCCGTGGAGTGTTGTAGTACTCCATAGTAGGACCCGACGGGGTGGTGGATGCTGATCCTCATCCCTCATCTGCCTGGGGAACGGGGTTGTTCGCCAGGATCTGATTCACTGGGGGACCTGCATGGGCATCCCTAGGGGTTGATTCTGCCCCAGGTTAAGGTTCCCCCTGTTGTGCTCATCACCCATCTCGTATTCCTCTTCGAAGTCGCTGCTCAGATGGCCGTCGACGTGCACTTCCTCCGTAGCCAGTCTTGCTCGTTGTTGTCTCCTTAGCTGGTGACAGGTGCGTTCTAGCTCCGGATCTAACGGTAGTAAACCTCCCGACTGGCTACAGGTCATGCACTACCTGCACATAGCCAAGCAAGCAAACACGTGAAGGCACAAGTGGGACAAAACCAACAGTCAATGCGGAAAAGAAATGCAAAAGTTACAGAAATCACGTTTCTTCAACAACCTAGCCGTCCCCGGCAATGGTGCCAAAAACTTGACACGCCTCTACCGTCACACTAGAAAGTGGCCAAGTGTAACCACCTACTAATGCGTAGTATAGCAGGTTTAGTTCTAAATGTCAACCCGGATCCTAGGTGTGATGACTACTCCGTGAAAATCTTATAATTTACCGATTCAAGTGTAGTGAAGGTCTAACTAAACTAGCAACCAAAAGCAGTGAAAGTTGTGTTCAAAGTTGAGAGAGGTCACCCAGATATGGTTCCCCCTAGAATGCAGTTAAGCCAGGTTGTAATTCACCAAGTTCAAGTTCAATAATAGTTATACCGCGGGAGGTTCTTAGACAGTCTGCAGTCTCGACTAAAGGTCTCCAGACCCTCTCAATCTGAGTCCCCAGCGGGCGACTAACCTCCACCTAGTGGTGGCACCTACTCCTGCGACATCAGGAGTCCAAGCAAGAATCCTCTCTCCGAGGTCGGATTGGCCACGGTGACGATGGAGGTCACGGTGAGGGAGAAATTTGTCGCGAGATGGGAAGAGGGGAAAATGGAGATCTAGCAAGGGAAATGAGAATGGAGGCAGATCGAGAGGTGGGAAAAGGGTAGGATTGATTTTGGGAGGAAGCTATTTTGTGTAGGGATTGGGGATCGCGACAGTAGCGGCGGAATAAGGTGGACGTGGGGATAGATTATTGTTTGTAATGATTTTCATTTAAAAAGTGATTTTAGTTTTTACTTTTTTAATTTTTTTTTAATCCACGTGGACTGCTGGTGACAATAAATTGGCAACTCGACATTTTTCGTCAGTCTGGTCATACTATTAACTGACACCGTTAAAGCAATGGACGGAAGTGGCGATTTCGTGTATTTTTATAGTTATGGCTATATTTGTCACGAACGTGAAAGTTATGGCTATGGAAATGTATTTTGCCTATTAGTGTCACATTCTAAAGTTTATTTTAGAGTTGCAGATAATGGAGTCAGTTGGCTTTATGTAACCTTCTATAATAAATCTTCCAAGTAAAAATTAATGGATCGTTGATTTTAGTTTGGATTTTTAACATCAGTCATGAATAAATAAAAGGGCTTTGATATCTAAGGGGTGAATTGCCGGTTTGGTAACTCATATTTGTAACACCTTTGTCATTCAAATTACTTTTCTTTCAATTTAGCCACCGATACTATACATTTATGCCATCTGTGGTCACTTGTCGCCTAGAGCCGTTAAATCTGTCTTACATGGCAGCGGGAATGGAATAATATTTATCATATATATTTTTCCAACATTAATCTATAAGAATCAATGTATTTCACCACTTTCATTACTTTCTTAAGCAGATTTACCAAAATAGGAAAAAAATGTATTTGACAACAAATTATGCATCGTAGATTACTTGACAAGTATACAGTATGTATCCTCATCGTTATAGATTACTTGACATCTAATACCTATTGTATGTATAACTACCCGTTTATGTTGTAAATGTTTATACTAAATGTTATAAACGCGCTGCTACGGATCGGGAAATCGCCGGAATCGACAAAGCAAGAATACGAAAGTGAGAATCGAAAACACGACACACGATTTATGTGGTTCACTAACACGATGTGTGTTAGCTACGTCCACGGGCGAGAGAGAGCCGATTTCACTATATCAAGGAGATTACAGATTACAGAGGAGTATGAGAAGTATTTATAGTACTTCTCCATGTGGGTCTAAACCTAATCCAATCTGCCAAAGGAAACGGTTACAGACCAGGCCCAGAACCCGAACCCAAATAACATTGAGACCCCCGATTACCAGTCGTAGCGGCTGATAGTCCGATTCAAGTCATATCAACAAATCTCCACCTTGACTTGAATCCTCTTCCTCTGAAATCTCTGATGTACTCTGCTCCTTCTCTCTCTCCCGCCATGAATGCCCCGTAGGACGGAGTCACCCACTCAAGACATTCAGCAAGTCCAAGCAGTGTTGGAACTTGCCACGTGGAACCGACTTCGTGAACATATCAGCAGGATTATCCACGGTGCCAACCTTCTTCACCTTAATCCTCTTCTCTGCCCTCAAGAAATGATACCTCACATCGATGTTCTTAGTCCTCTCATGGTGGACTTGATCCTTGGCCAAGCATATTGCACTCAAACTGTCGCAATACACCATTGCCTGATCATGATGTAGACCCAGATCACCAACCAGTCCCTTCAACCATATTCCCTCCTTAGCAGCTTCTGTCAACGCCATATACTCTGCCTCAGTAGTAGACAATGTCACCGCCGACTGCAGAGTTGCCTTCCAGCTCACTACAGAACTCCTAAGAGTGAATACATAACCGGTCATCGATCTCCTCGTGTCAACATCTCCAGCATAGTCCGAGTCAGAATAGCCAGACACCAAGCACTCTGTTTCACTTCCGAAGCTAATCCCCACATCAGGTGTACCCTTAAGGTACCGGAAGATCCTCTTCACAGCCTGCCAATGCTCCTTTCCAGGTTGTATCATAAACCTGCTGACAACACTAACAGCATGTGCAAGATCAGGTCTAGTGCATACCATAGCGTACATCAAGCTACCTACTGCACTAGGATATGGGACTCTCGACATGTACTCCTTCTCAGCCTCTGATTGCGGTGCATAAGCTGAGGATAGATGAACATTTGAGGCACTAGGAGTATTTAAGGGCTTTGCTGAAGACATACCAAACCTCGACAGTATCTTCTGGATGTAGCTCTTCTGTGACAAGAAAAGCTTCTTCTTCGACCTGTCCCTGTAAATCTCCATACCCAAGATCTTCTGAGCGGCTCCCAAATCCTTCATCTCAAACTCAGCACTGAGAAGCCCCTTTAACTTCTGGATATCAGACTTTGACCTCGCAGCTATGAGCATATCATCCACATACAGAACTAGATATATCATCGAACCATCCTCTGCCTTGCTGTGATATACACAACAATCATATGGACTTCTGCTGTAGCCCAGCTCAAGCATGTAACTGTCAAATCTCTTGTACCACTGCCTCGGAGACTGCTTAAGTCCATACAAGGACTTCTTCAGCTTACAAACATAGTCTTCTTTTCCCGGAACTTCGAATCCTTCTGGCTGAGTCATCTAAATTTCTTCATCCAACTCTCCATGTAGGAAAGCTGTCTTCACGTCTAGCTGCTCGAGCTCCAAGTCATAATGTGCCACTATTGCTAGTAGCACTCTGATCGAAGTATGTCTGACCACTGGTGAGAAAATCTCATTGTAGTCAACTCCTTCCCTCAGCGAGAAGCCTTGTGCAACCACCCGAGCTTTAAATTTCATGCCCTCTTTAGAAGTGATTCCTTCCTTCTTCTTGTAGATCCACTTGTTTGTAACAATCTTCCTTCCCTGTGGTCGTTTGACTAGCTCCCAAGTCTGATTCCTGTCATGGGATTCCATCTCATCTCCCATTGCGGCAAGCCACTAATCAGCTTCACCACCCGAAACTGCTTCTCTATAGGACTGTGGCTCTCCTGCATCCACTTCCTTAGCAACCTGAAATGAATACGCCACCATGTCCTCGAAGCCATACCTCTGTGGAGGTACTCCTGCAGTCGCTCTCTTTGGTCTACCGGAAGCAATAGACTGTTGAGCTCGTGCACTGGACTCTGATGTTTCTGGCTCTGCAGAGACATCCTCATCATGTTGATCTTCTCCACCTTGGTGCTCAAACTCACTCTCTTTGAGAGTTTGCAGCTCCACCTGTTTATCAACATTCCTGCTACCTTCAGCAACAGTAACCTTCAACATGGGGTTAAACATAGACTTCTCATCAAATATCACATTTCTACTAAGTATAACTCGATGCTCAGAAGGTGACCAGACTCGAAATCCCTTAACTCCATCACCGTAACCCACAAATACGCCCTTCTTTGCCCTTGGGTTCAGTTTACCCTCATCCACGTGATAATAAACAGGACACCCAAAAACTTTCAGTGAAGAGTAATCAGCAGGCTTACCATACCACACTTCATAAGGAGTCTTACACTCGATACATGTGTGTGGTCCACGATTGATCAGGAAGCACGCCATGTTTATTGCTTCTGCCCAGAATCTTCTCTCTAGTCCAGCATTAGTGAGCATGCACCGTGCTCTCTCCAACAATGTCTGGTTCATCCTTTCTGCAACGCCATTCTGCTGGGGTGTATCTCTAACAGTCCGATGACGGGCAATCCCTTCATCCTGGTAGAATTCGTTGAACTCAGAATTACAGAACTCCAGACCATTGTCCGTTCGCAACTTCTTGATCTTCTTCCCGGTCTGATTCTCCACCAATGTCTTCCACTGCTTGAACTTCGTGAAAGCTTCACTTTTCTGCTTCATCATGAAAATCCAAGTAAATCTCGAATAATCATCAATAATCGACAGAAAATACCTGCTGCCTCCAATCGATTCAACTCGTGAAGGACCCCAACAATCGGAGTGGAGGTAATCCAGTATCCCCTTTGTCCGGTGGATACCCTTCTTGGGAAACTTGCTGCGATGTAGCTTCCCAAACACACAATGCTCACAAAATTCCAAATTCTGCACCTTGTGCCCGCAAAGAAGATCCCTCTTCGATAGAACTTGCATCCCCGTTCACTCATATGCCCCAGTCTCATGTGCCAGAGAGTGGTCATATCTTCCTGTTGAACCTGAGACGATGCAACTGCAGCAGAACCAGACAACACAGACCCTTGTAATGCATACAAGGTCCCACGCTTCACGCCCTTCAGCACCTTCCTTGAACCTTTGCAGACATACACAACTCCACCTTTTCCTTTGAAGCTGAAACCCTTGCTGTCAAGTAGACTCAAGGAGATCAGGTTCTTTGTCATTCGGGAACATGCCTGACATCATTCACGGTACAGAATGAACCATCATGTGCCCGAACCTTTATGGACCCTATTCCAACAACCTTCCAGACAGCTCCATTTGCCATGACCACGTTACCACCATCTATCTGCTCGTAGGTTGTGAAGCAATCCCTATTCGGAGACATATGGTATGAGGCTGCAGTATCCAGAAACCACACATCACCACGATGTGCCTTCTCATCTACAGCCAAGGCGAGATCGTCTTCAGAACTGTTGTCCACATCTGCCACGGCAACTGAACCTTGTTTCTTCTGTTGCCCTCTTCTCTTGGGACAGTTGTACTTCCAATGCCCCACTTCCTTACAGTTGTGACAAGCATCACCTGGCTGTGGACCGGGACCCTTGGAATTCTTGCTCGAATTCCCTTTTCCAGATTTCTTCTTTCCCTTTCCACCTGTAACAGCCAAACCCGATGCCTCACCAACTGTACCAGATCCGGACGCCTTATGTCTAATCTCTCTCGTATGAAGAGCAGACCTGACATCCTCCAATGACACGCTTTCTTTACCGGCAATAAAAGAATCAACGAAATTCTCATATGAACTCGGCAAAGAAACCAGCAGGATTAGGGCAGCATCCTCGTCATCAACTTGTACATCTATATTACGCAGATCCAGCAAAATAGAGTTAAGCTGTTCGAGATGTTCCCTCAAAGGCGTACCTTCTTGCATCCTCAAGCTGAACAACCGTTGCTTGAGATGCAGCTTGTTGGTTAGGGACTTCGTCATATACAGACTCTCCAGTTTCAACCACAAGCCCGCGGCAGTCTTCTCAGCAGCGAATTCAATGATGACGTCATCAGACAACGATAGCATGATGGTCGAGTGGGCCTTCTCCTCCAGGGTATTCCACTCATCGTCATCGACCGCTGCCTTCTTCTGTTTCGCAGACAGCGGCCCCCACAGCCCTTGCTGTTTTAATAAAGCCTGCATCTTGATCTGCCATATAGCGAAGCTGTTCTTCCCCGTGAACTTTTCGATCTTCATGTTCACCGACGTCATTCTTCTGAATCGAAAACCCTAGCCTGATTTCCAGCCGCGGCTCTGATACCACTTGTTATAAACGCGCTGCTATGGATCGGGAAATCGCCGGAATCGACAAAGCAAGAATACGAAAGCGAGAATCGAAAACACGACACACGATTTACGTGGTTCACTAACACGATGTGTGTTAGCTACGTCCACGGGCGAGAGAGGGCCGATTTCACTATATCAAGGAGATTACAGAGGAGTATGAGAAGTATTTATAGTACTTCTTCATGTGGGTCTAAACCTAATCCAATCTGCCAAAGGAAACGGTTACAGACCAGGCCCAGAACCCGAACCCAAATAACATTGAGCCCGATTACCAGTCGTAGCGGCTGATAGTCCGATTCAAGTCATATCAACACTAAATAACACACGTATTATATATAGCACACAAATATATATTGTATTTTTCTAAAAATAGAGTTAACTATTGATTAGATTAGAAAAAGGCTTTGATTGGTTTTAACTAGATAATTTTTTTTGTTCTCTCTTCAGATAGATTGAGAAAAGCTCTATGTTATATTTGAGCAAATTGGACCGACGATGCCTTACTCTTGAACTGATGAACTTGGTCTGAAAATCCATGTACTCAGCCAAATTGGTCCAAATGTGTCTTCTTCTGTCCTTCATGATTACTTTGCGAACGCATCAGCAGCATGTCAGCTTCCATTTCTGAATCCCTCCGCTCCGCTGTCTGTAGTTGAAAACCCATCGACATCCACATTATTATATGAGGAACAAATATCAGCATCACAAAGTCAAATACTTGCCCTGTAATTGGAATGCCCACCAATCTCCCACTTTTATTCAATCCACACAACTAACTGCACTGATTCTCAGTCAAAAAGTAATGAATAACAGAAGTATACACTACATTGGCCCAACAAATTCTGACACTATTTCGGGCCACTGGGCTGGACGATTTGCATTAATGGGGAGCTAAAACAGGGATGCTCTGTTCATTCCAGAAGAAATTGGATGGGTCGACTGCAGTTTTAACACGGACCAGCCTATCAAAGTTGCCATTGAAATACTTCAAACCCCAGATTCTGGCCCGTTCGTAACTATCATCGTTCTTCCCGTTCCGGCCCAAATCAAGATCCCTGTAATTATAGTAAGCAGCTCGAGGTGCCTTGGAGACATATGGAGCCATGTACTCATACAGTTCTCTGATCCACCTCATGTGTAAACTCGTCTCCTCCTCTGTATCCCAAGTCACGATGTACTGAATCATGTATATGTAACCTCTCCTATGAGGAAATGGAGTTTCTGAATCAGGAATCTCTCCCGTCCTGCCGCCGTAAGGCGTCAGGATCAGCATAGACGACTCCTGTTCCAGAACCCGCTTGAAAAGTCCTTCGAGCCCGAGTCCTGAGATGGGTTCTCTCGCGTAATCCGATTTCGCTTTAAAGAACCCATCGAAGGTTGAGGTTCGATTGAGCAGCGCTTTCAACGAGATGTTGTTCACCGCGAACCCTGCAAAGTACATCACAGACTGAATCCAACTGACTTCCTGACTGCTTTCCGCGGCCAAACCCAGCTCTGGGAACCTTTCCTCCATCAGAGGAAGTAGTTCCTTCACTCTGCCGAGAAAAAGTCCCACAAACACGAACTGAATTGTTCCGTTATTGGGTTTAATGACGGCGTGAAGGAATAATTCCTTGGGGAGGTTGTGGCTCACGTTTTGCCACTTCTGGAAGACCTGAACCCCGCCTTGTTCCGCAATCCTGCTGACACTAAAAATGGTTACGATTTCAGGAACGGGAACTAACTCGACTTTCCATGCCAAGATTACTCCAAAGCTGGCTCCTCCTCCGCCTCGGATGGCCCAAAACAGGTCCTCTCCCATGGAATTCCTGTCCATGATCTCTCCATTCGCGTCGACGATCCTGGCATCCATAACTCTATCCGCCGCTAAGCCGTACTTTCTGAAAATGGTCCCAAATCCACCTCCACTGAAGTGGCCTCCCACTCCCACGGTCGGGCAGCTTCCAGCAGGGAAGCCATGAACCCTACTCTTCTCTGCAATCCTGTAGTACAATTCACCTAGCGTGGCGCCTGTCTCCACCCAGGCGATCTCATTTTCTATGTCGACCTCGATGGACCTGAAATTCGAGAGGTCGACCAGCACGAACTTCTGGTGTGTAGATGATGAGTATGATAAGCCCTCATAGTCGTGACCTCCACTTCGTGTCCGCACTTGGAAACCTGACCGCTTGGCGCAAATTATGGTGGCTTGGATGTGTGATTCGCGGGTGGGGGTAACAATGAATTCGGGTTTCGACCACGAGTCGAATGATGAAGAGTTGACGAACCTGTTGTTTCGAATGGAAGAGTTGAGAAGGGGTGAATACAGGGGAGAGTTTCTAGGAATGACGACTTGGGTGTGATTGTTGGAGTAATGAGAGTAGAAGCATTGCTGGAAGCTTCTTCCATGGTTGGGAGTTGGTATTGAAGCTGCAGAAAAGAGTGAAGTGGTAATGACCAAGAACAGTACTGTCGTAAACAACATGTTGTTAGGGTGGGAGTAATGTGGAGCCATTTGATTGACGAGCTAGCTACTGATGATGGTGAAGCTAATCATATTTAATGTTGCTGCTGCTTGTCCACATTCATTTTGGCAAGGGATCGTGCGGCCGGGTGGTTTTAATGAGGTTTCAGATTCCTTTGTCAGGATCCGACGACATTGCGGCCTTGGAATATGCCTTACTGAAGAAATGTTGTATCGTAGTTGTTCCATCCGTCCGGCTTTCTGGAGAGTCAAACGGATGCATTTGTTTGTTTTCACTTTCAGATTCGGCAGATTCCATTGCGGGTGCGGGAAGAAGAGAACTGGACTGAGCTTCAACTTCATCGATGGTTAGCGGGAAATTTTAGGATCTGGAAGAATAATTTATCGGTTCGGTGGTGGATGGGGACATATGAAGGTTTGTAATTTCCGTGAGTTACGATGTAATTGAAAAGAACAGATGGGCTTTGCGAGGCAGCATAATCTCCCGTTGGGCCAATAAACCCCTGAGCGACACCTTGGGCTTCCACTGCGGATGCCATATCCGCCAGCTTTGGGCTTTTTTGTCCACAGATTTTTTTTTTTTTTACAACTGGCCTGTATC
This sequence comes from Linum tenue, assembly GCA_946122785.1. Classification (NCBI taxonomy): domain Eukaryota; kingdom Viridiplantae; phylum Streptophyta; class Magnoliopsida; order Malpighiales; family Linaceae; genus Linum; species Linum tenue. The sequence continues at coordinate 65,003,223 of CAMGYJ010000009.1, read as the reverse complement.
CATTAATTATCAAGCTTCAGGGGCAAATTGGCAATCCATTAAAAGTTGGGGATCAAGAAAATTGGAGGACGGGAAACCAAATTTCCGTCTCCTCCCAGTGACAGTTCACCCTCGCCATTACTTGTGCCCCTTTCATAGTTCATTCCCTTTCCTTCTCCAAAACCTCCATCGAACACTCCCCCATTCATTCGCCTTGTCACGAATTTCTTCACAATTTCAGCTACGTCTTCAAATCCTTTACCTCATGTCGATCTAGTTTCTGGATTAGCGTCTGGAAATCACTCTCCATTAACAGTGGCAGATAGTGATGTGCCTGCGCCAATTTTAGTCCCCATTCCCCAAAGCAAAGCTTCGGCTTCTGCCATCTCCGGTGTCCATCTCGTTCGTGTCCTGTGGACTACAGCTATTTGTCCATAGATTTTGAGGAAGCGGGAAACCAAGGATTAATGATTTTTTTGTTGTTGGGTAAGGATATAAAAATTGATTTTTTATCCATATGGATGTTATTTCATTACTAACCAGCACTGCAGTAGTGGCCTTACAATCCTCTATAGAGATTTTTTCAGAAATAGAACTGTTTAAAAAAAAAATTCTAAAAATAGCACCAAACTCCGAAAAATTCCAAAAATAGCACCATTTTTGTAAAACCACCACCCGGAGGTGCGTTTTTCGATGAAAACGCCACCCGAGGGCGCGTTTTTCGATGAAAACCGCACTGGTAGGGAGCGGTTTTGCAGACCGCACCCCAGGGTGCGTTTTGTCTTTTTTTTTTTTTAAACCGCACCCCCAGGGTGTAATCTGCATTTTTTTTTTTTTTGAAACATCCTAACTTAGGTGGAAATTTCAAACGAACGTATCTTTATGTTCGGGTATCCGATCGTCGCGATTTTTTTTTTGATTCCGCATAACTTTTTGAGATCTTGCAAGCCGAAGACTGCCAAAGGTGGTTTGGTCTCGCCTTCGTCCCACAAAATGTCGTTTGCTACCCTGAACGAACTTTTTTCCGATTTCGTCAAACTTTGGACAACCATAACTTTGTGCTCCAAAATCCAAACGTCATGAATTTTTTTTTATTTCGCATAAATTTTTAAGGAATACAACTTTTATCATAGACATAATTTCAAAATGTACGTGGATTGCTGAGAAGGGAAGATAAGCTATTCCCAAAATCCTGTATATCCAAAAATAATTCCTGTTTTGAAAATACATTCCTAGTAAAAATTGTAGTCCTTAAAAAGTTATGCGAAATAAAAAAAAATCATGCCGTTTGGATTTGGAGCACAAAGTTACGGTTGTCCAAAGTTTGACGAAATCGGAAAAAAGCTCGTTCGGGGTAGCAAACGACATTTTTTGGTATGAAGGCGAGACCAAACCACCTTTGGCAGTCTTCGGCTTGCAAGATCTCAAAAAGTGATGCGGAATCAAAAAAAATCGCGACGATCGGATACCCGAACATAAAGATACGTTCGTTTGAAGTTTCCACCTAAGTTAGGATTTTTCAAAAAAAAAAAAAAAGCAGATTGCACCCTGGGGTGCGGTTTGCAAAAAAAAAAAAAGACAAAACGCACCCCTGCAAAACCGCTCCCTACCAGTGCGATTTTCATCGAAAAACGCGCCCTCGGGTGGCGTTTTCATCGAAAAACGCACCTCCGGGTGGCGGTTTTACAAAAATGGTGCTATTTTTGGAAATTTTTTTTTAAACAGTGCTATTTCTGGAAAAATCTCTCCTCTAAAAGCTAGCGTAAAAAAAAATATTGGAGGCCTAGCTTGTTAGACCTCTTCTTCTCAATTACACATTGTATAGGTCGTGAGGTAGATTGGTTCATCTCTCACCTTCACATCAAGGTAGCTTCATTTCCCAACTTTTACCCCACTAGAAGGCAGTGTGTCTCAACTTCTCCTAGTAGGAGGACAGTCAAATGAATCATGGAGGCCTTGTTCCAAAATTGAGATGTGGTCCAAATTAATTTTTAACTATAATAAAATTAAAATGATTATACCATAATTATTTGAAATATAATATCTTTCTAACATTGTTTAAAATAAAATTATCTATTATGCCTCTAATCTTCGTATTCTCCATGGGATAATTTCAGTTGTTATCATGGCTATTCCATTAAAATTTTATTGTATTATCTTTTTAATAGAAATATAATTTTCGAAACAAAAATAATACTTTAACAATGAATATAATGTCTAATGTATATATACATGTGAATATTAACCAATGACTAACATTAATATTAATTAATAAAATTAAACTCATTATCATACTCATAATCAATTAATCATAAACTACAAATACAATTTACAATACACAATTGGATTAACTAAAATATCTAAGTAGAGTTATTCATTAAAAAGAAAATAACCGTGATTACTTAGTAGAAAACGAAGATTCATTAAACAAAGAATTGGCACTAGTTCAACCATCAAAAGTTGTTCTGTTATACACCAAGGAGAGCTTTCGAACATATATAGCCAACCTGTTTTTCATTACAAGTAACATGATATAACACTCTTATGGGCCGTTCACTTGCCACTTCGTTTCTTATAGTTTTGGAAACAAAAAAAAACTAAAATGAAAATGAAGCTATCGTTTTCTGAGAAACAAAACCCGAAGAAAACTTGCTTAGTTGAGAATTTGGTGAGTTCTGAATTTGGATTCTGAAAATGAAAATCTGTTAGTTACTTCCTGTTTCTGATACTTTATTGTCACTATTTTTTTCATGGAGTATCATACAACTCTAATAATAATTATAATTTTTAATCTGAATCACATTATTATCCCACAACTTATTTGTGATTCCATCACATTCGTACATTTGTTTGCTCGAATTTGATTTGAATTGCAATTTTATACGTATCTTTCTTGTCATCTTTTACAATTCAAGTAGGTATAATAACACTAATTGTGGGAGGTTAACATGTAATGGTAAATGGGCACATAGAGAGGCATGTTTTTTCATCCTTCCTGTCATCTTTTACGATTCAAGTAGATAATAACATTGGAGATGTTTTTTCATCCTTCCTGTCATCTTTTACGATTCAAGTAGATAATAACATTGGAGGGAGGTTAACATGTAATGTAATGGCAAATGGGCACATAGAGTAGGTGAAATTATGGAGAAGAGGAGCGTTGCAGATCAACGGCGGTAGGCGACAGGGGGCCAGTGAAGCAAAATAAAATACCCCTCGTCGTTGATGCTTCTCGTCGCCGGAAGAGCTTAGTTCGTCACCGGAAGGAGAGGGAGAGAATGGCGCCGTTGGTGGTATGGAGGAGGACGAGCTTCTCGTCGCGGACGGAGGGTTGATGGAGGGAGAGAACAACATCGTTGCCCACTGCCCGCTGGTGGTATGGGGAGAAGGCTCGAGCTGCTATCCAACTCGTATAGGGTTAGAGAAACGGAGCTGAGCAAAAGGTTGCGTATAAGAGTAGCGTAGCAGATGCAAAAATTAAGTGGCTGGGGGAATCAAAACGCATACCTCATTAATGAACAGTGCCAGTTGCCGCTAGGAAACGGGGAATAACCCGTATCATGGTTTCCACAGGAAACATCATTTTTTTTGTTCCCTCCTGGATTTCTCATTTGTGCCAAATGGATTTTTACAAAGAAAATGAAACTGCAAGTGAACACATTTCTTGTCATCTGATTTTTTATTTTTATTTTTTAAACAGAAACCAGAAAACAAAATGGGAAGTGAACATGACATTAGGTATCACAACCCTTTTATTCATGACAAATGTCAACAATGCCACCACAAATTTTGTTGCGAAGCTTATAGATATATCAACTAGGTGTCAAAAGATAGAGGTGTTAGGAACACTATTTAATTATGTGATAGTCATTGTCACAACCACTTATAGGAAACATTTGTTGAAGATGGTGGATAACTCATCCGATTCCGAATTTTAGCCAAGTCTTTTAGTAATTAGTTTCGTGGTAAGTTCAGAATTTTATTCATATTTCCATACAAAATATCAGTTAGCTTGCTGACTTACTAAAAATTTAATAATATAATACCATACACCCAAACCAATCCTTAAAACCTATCTCTTACATAGAGGAAACTCTCAACATTTTCAATGAAAATTTAAATGAATAAACATGCAATGGTTATATTGTTATATCATACTGTATAACTTTATTTTATTACTCGACTTTTTTTTATCATTACTCTACATTCAGATAATGGGTAAATTCCTACCCAAAAAAAAAAGATAATGGGTAAATGTGTTGGAGTGAAGTGTTTGCCCTCCCGTTAGTTAGGGATGGCAATGGGTAGGGTCGGGTGCGGGTTTACCCTATACCAACTCCTAATCCGCTGGGTAGAGCTTTCTAAAATATCCGACCAAATAACTACCGGGTATGAAAATTATATAACAATATCCTACCCACTGGGTAACCACGGGTATTCGGGTAACCATGAGTACGAATCCAAACTATGAACTTATACACATATATGCACATACATACTGTTGTCCATTAAAAATTCTCAATATTTCTTTATAAAAAAAAAATTCTCAATACTTGTAACAGTTCAACCTTCAAAAATCCACACAAATAAAAATAGCAAACACATAATAATTGTTCTTGCTTCTACAATCCACACAAACATAATAATCGTCTACCTCTTCATCATCAATAATGGTAGCTAAACTCAATTTCTCAAGCTAATCTAAATTTCTCAAGGGTAATTAACCCTTTGGTTAGCGGGGCGGAGCGGGTATTATCGATTACCATACTTGTACCCTACCCTTTATTTTGAAACCGGGTATTACCCGTACCCGCCCCTTAACCCGTCAAAGCGGATAATTACCCTCGTTGACCGGTTACGGTCGGATAGGGTACCCATGGTTACGGGTTGGATTGACTCCCTACCTCCCGTCCCTTGAATGTGGGAATGGGAACGCATCATTCGGTTATCATTTGTGATAATTGCAGCAAGTAATGATTTCAAATTGAATAATTATAATAATGCCTTTGTCACTTGTCAGTGCAACTTAATTAGTTACATCTGCTCCCGCAGAATGTTGCCAGTTATTAGAACAGATGGCAGGGCAGTATTAACTTGGAAGCAGAGGAAGGGAACAAAACAAAGTGGTGACGATGGTGACGGCAGGGAGGGAGAGCACCAAATGTGGCGGCAACTCAGACAAGAACATCAAGCTCATGGGCCTGAAACAAAATTCTGAAATTGGGAGGGATGGTAGCTGGTTTTTTTCCAGGCTACAGAGCATTGTGGACTACTTCTGATTAAGTGCAAGGTTAAAACGGTTTGTGAGAAGTTTACGACCTACACAGGAGAAAAAAGCATTGTGTGAAATGGGATGGAGTACTTAACTTACTTTACTTATGTTTACTTACTTACGGTTGGTATCTAATTTTTATTATAACATTTAAGTATCTAAATTTTCCAAATTTATATATTGATCTAAGATTTGAATGTCATTGGGATTTATGAATCAATCCACCAATCCATAGGATCCATCGATCCTAGGGATGTCAACCAGGTGGAATGATCACTCCAAGATAAACTGAAATTAGGGTTATGAAGTCATTCAAAATTATATAGAAGCATCCAAATTGACACCAACCTCCAAATTATGTATGTATTAAGAATAGCTAGCACGTATTTCCTTTGGATTTATGAACACACCCACATGCACAAAACTCAATTTTGTTCCAACACTTTTAACAACTAGCTAGCAAGCAGCCATTACCCAGCAACTTGGGCAATAACAAAAGAATACAAAAACGGTTACTATTTATATAATATAATTGCACAATGTTGACGGTCTGCCAAGGCTAGATGAAGTCGATTAAAATAACATCCAATTGTTATACGTTCTCATCTTTTGGTAGGTAAAGATTAACTCTGGTGATGACTAATGATTGCCAAAAGTATCGATTATCATTACTACAATCTCTCTTTTACACCACCAATCTTTACCTAATCCCGTTTTACGTATAATTATCTCAATGAGAGAATCTTTTAGCTGCCGAATTAGTCATCCAAAAGAGCTCACTTTGTTACCCAAAACTTGGACCGACGACTAGAGAGCGAGAGAGTTGCTTTCAATCAATGAATAATTGGAAAGTGAATTATTGGCAAATGAGTCATAGCCCCTCCCCACCCATATGCTCCCATTTTGCACCAAAGTGTTGAAGCTTTGACAAGGACTTGTTCAAGCTTAAAGGCCGACTCAAACCCTCTTTGCTTTTTCGGTTGTGGTTAAGATTTGGGAATGTTGGCATTAATGTTGGGTGCTATACGCCTATACTGCTATTGCCACCACCGAACATAGTCTTGCCTTGCATAAAGACATTGTAAACAGGATGCTAGTGGGCCGCCACATCGGGTTGAGTTGAATCTCTCTAAATTCACTTCAACGAGTGCACTTGTTTAAAAAATTTGGTAAAATATATACTGGTTTAAGAAGAGAAACTCCAACACAATCGAAAGAGTATTCATGAGCTTACGAAGATAACCACAAATAATTTCTCCGAATACGCACATCATAATATTATCAAAATTTTCTCTACAAATACAAAGACTAATATAAATTATTCATGTATTAGGACTATAACATTTATATAGGGTTTGGTACGAAACAATTTATTTTGTGCGGAATGGGTGGAAATCATATCGGGTTTGAATAATCTACACCAACCAAACTCACCAATTTAAAATAACGAGTAAAACCTGCACCTGAATTAAAATCCATAACATCTTGATTTACTCGTTTTGACCAAGATGAATTGGATAGCCATGTGTTTGGATTCAATTATCTATCTATAATCGTCAACATGACTCAATCTTATTCAATATTCAATAATGGGTAAACTATGTGTATTGAGCATTGGTTATGAGATCCCAAGTAATGCCTTTTAATTGCTGTGGATTTTTTTCTGGTCGAAATTCCTCTAGAATGTGATACTACCTACCCTAAATTACGCCGAGGATCGTCTATAAGTTATATGAAGATCTACATTTTAGTACATTATTGACCTAATGGATGCACAATATTGTCTTCTGCCTAATTTAAATTCCTATCTATGTTCCCATTTAAAAGCCCCATGAAGGGAGAGAATGTCAAAACAACGAAGAAGTCAAGAAGTTTTAGAATGCAGACACACATATTTAACAAATTTAAGGTGGTTTCTTCGATATCAAGATTAGTCTAAGAGAGAGAGAGAGAGATAGCACTATCCAAATATCTCTTATTTTAGCTTAAAAGCTTCAGCATCTTATAGTATGTTATCACAAATTCTAACTTGACATTGATTTACATAACTACAAGATTATACCTACAATTAATATCATCCCTCAACTCGATGTCTCATATGAAGCATTACTTGAAAAATACGTACCCAAGTCTACTAGAGGCCATTGTTTTAATCAAAATATCTGTCGTCTGATCTTCCATTGACAACTAGCTAATCTGCTTGGTACATTCTATTGTTAATTGACAGATATAATCAACATTAACCAGTATATTTTTAGTGTCATCGTGCTATACTAGATTGATAGCAATTTGTATTATCCTAGTGTTATCTCCAAAAATTGGCATAGGCACGTTACAAATTATTCCCAACTCAACAAACAATCTTTTGCAGCTAAATTAGTTTTGAATTAACCTCTGCCATAAATTAATATATTTTTCCTCTATGGAAGATTTAGAAACTCGATCTTATTGTTTCCATACGTCCACGACACAAAGAACCTTCCGATTCGGACACACCACCAAAACATGGATCATCGTGTATCAAGACACACCTACATAATCGACATATGCAAAATCCTCAACTACCGGTTCAACACCTTTAGGAAAGAACATGTCATTCTCATGAGTATCTGTGAGTCATACTTTGGTCTTTACTCCGATCATATTTTAAGTCTCTAAAGCCAAAACTAAGGTCAAATAAAAATCAAACCGATATGTCAAATCATCAAAGTCAAGTTATTAATTAGTTATACTAGGAAAAGTCCCTCCCTCACAGGAAATGGGAAGGTTGCATGCAAGTGGGAGTCAGACTGTCCAAAAATACTACAAAGAGCACATGCAAATGGAAGACCACCGAAGCTCGCCGCGGGGTTTCCTTTTCCCAAACGTCGTCTTTGGCTGCTCCTCTCTATCTACCACTCACAGCAAATTGTACATTTCCCGGCCAATTTAATAAATTCGCAATAAATGGTAACAACCAACTTGCTTGTTCGTCATCTTTTCCGTTTATCCCCTTCTCTCTCGCCGGTAGGAGGATCGATGCCTTTCTTAAATCCTGTAATAATAACAACAACAACAACCAAACAAAGAAGTATACAAAGATAGGTGTGATTTTGGTCCATTCGGCATTCACCATTTTTAGTGCATCCTGTTTCTTTTTCTTATAATTGTTACATTTATAATTCGATTCGTTTGAAAATGATATCAACCCTCTGATTATAATATGATAATGAAGATTATATTGTCAAATGTGATTTCACCAATAATTAATTTGATTTGGGCAAATACCCATTTTTTGAGTTCTTTTTTCATCCCTAACTATTATGATGACATATATTATATAAAAACATATATAGATTAATTGTGATTCTAGTTTATATAGTTACATTATAACAATAAGAGCCATAAAAAGGTTTCGACATGATAATTAAATGCTCATTTTAACCTAAGGTGGATGGATTTGGTCGGTAAATTAGTTACCACCTTCATTTCTGCAATGAGTTAAAGTAGAAGGAAGGACCAGAATCAAAGAAAGAGTAGAAGGAAAGATTCAAACGATTGTTGACAAGTTTGTAATATAACTTTCCAAGTTTTGGTTCATAGAGACCTTTACGGCAATTTGTTGAACGTAAAAGCCGGAAAAGCAAGAAATTGAGGTAGTGGACTGACTACTTTGTTTGACAAATCCGTCGGCGTCGCTGCCAATTAGTTTCACATCACCAAAGTCCGACGAAATCTATCGCCGGTCAACCATCATGGCCGGCCGCCCGAACACATAAAAAACCCTTCGGCAAGCAAGAGGAACGATTCAACGGCAGAGTGCCGCGAACTTTTTTGAAACGAAGTCGTCCACTAACCCAAGTCTTTTTTCTTGTGTTTTTTTTCTTTCACGAATTACAATTTAGAATTTCCTTTTCGGCATATTGTCAAAGGTAGATGTGGCAAATGGATTGGATTCATGGATCAAGTGGATTTGATCAAATGGATTGGTGGATCCATGAATTGGTGGATTGATCCATGAATGTAAATTACATCCAAATTTTGGATCATTAAGTAAAATTTGAAAAGTATAAGTACCAAAATGTCATAATGAAAAATTTTAGTTACTAAAATGTAAATTTTTAATGATATTTTTCATATAAAAAAATTAAATTCTAGGATCAAGTTGTAAAGTATAAAAAACAAGGTTCAAGAAAGCGTTAAGCGTAAGGCGAGTGTTGGGATCCTGCCTAGCGCCTAGGCACGCCTAGGCGTTGGAAGCAAAAATAGTCGTTTTTCGTAAATGATGAATGAACTAGCAATATTAAAGCACTTTCACATATATGTATACATAGTTAATTACTTAGTTAACACTTAACAACAAGCAATAGGATAAATAAAACAATACTTAACAACCTCGTTTCCTTTGATGCTTCACGTATTAAGCACGATACAAGGTTACACTGATATTTAAAAGGATTAAATTGATGATTTAATAAGTTTATATGTATATTAATTTCTTAATTATAAATTGCTACCTATTGTTAGTGATGCCAAATGTTTAACACATAAAACTCTAGGCGTATAAGTATTGTAACTTACTCCATAATAACTAATTAACTATGCATGGAGTGCTGATCTGGTGACTAAGGGGGTTCCTTAGTCACTTGATTAAGCCCTTAGCCTTTGGATTGATCTAATGGTCCGGATAAAGTGTTGAATTATTATTAAATGAAAAGGGTAGTTTTGGCATTATCAGAAATACATCAATTCCTAATTTCAATTTTTTTTCCTTCCTCTCCAACCGTCTCCTCCTTTCTCGTCCACAGAGAGAGAGAGAGAGGCGATGTCAATGACGGTGGTGAGAGAGGGGCCGATGACGACGATGGAGAGAGAGAAAGAAGACCTCGACTGCGTTGATGGAGAGAGAGAAAAAGGCGTCACGACGGAGGCGGCAACATTGGAGAGAGAGAAAGTAGATCTAGAGAGAGTCGATGATGATGGGGAGAGAGAGGCGGTGGCGGAGAGAGCTTCAACGACGATGGAGGAGAGAGAAGCGGCGCGATGATGGAGAGAGAGAGGTAAAGACGGTTGTAGAGAGAGTCGGCGGCGGCGACGGTGGAGAGACATCGCATACGTCGTCTGAAGGAAGAACAGTGATTTGTAATCCAAGTGTTGTCAGTTTGTATTGTTAGTATTTTTGTACATAATGTCAATATGATTTGTATAGTTTGTATGTTTTGTAATATTAATTTGTATACTTTATATGTATTGATTTGTGATGCAAATCACGTCGAAAAAGCATCCCCCGCCATTGCGAGAAATCTCTCTCTCTCTATCTCTCCCCCTCTCTCCCTCCCTGGGAAAATCCCCAAGAAAGGAAGAATGGGGATTCCGCATCCCAAGAAAGGAAGAATGGGACGCGGGCCACGCCGACGGCAAAATTAATCCAGACGAGGGGTGTGAGATACCCACGCTGGATGCTGCAATTTTTTTTATTTTAATTGATAAATAAATAAAATGTGTTATTACCATCTTATCCTTCATTAAACTGGATAAATTAGGACCATCAGATTTTAATGAAGTTGAATGGCTGAGATTGACTTAGTCATGTGACCAAGGGACCCCCTTAGTCACTTGATCCTAGCCCCTCACGTAATTATCTAATTATTGATGAGATAATCCAAACACCTTACCTAGTGATAATTATTAGTTAATTAGTTTTAATTTTGTAGTGTATAAGTTAACTATGGTTTACATGTTATTATATATAATAATGGAAAGTGAACCGCAAAACTTCCCCAATTTCCCTTTAGTTTCTCCAGGTGGATATTAATTCATATACACGTACGCTTTTTCTACCGCTTAATTAGGGGTGGGAAAACGGTTGCGGTTTTGCGGTTAAACCGCAACCGCACCGAATAAGAGCGGTTTGTGGTTAACCGCAAACCGTTTAAAAGGGTCTTTATTCGGTAACAGTTAGTGAAATTGGCTCTTTTGAGGTTTGTGGACTAACCGCACACTGCACCGAATAAGTAACTCCACTGAATAACTAACCGCGTAAGAGTATACCCAACCCATCCAACAACCCAAAATGAATTTTCCAAGTGCATTTTCCGTATTAGAACTTAATGTGGATGGTTTCTTTTGGATGTTTAGAACTTAATTATGTTTTTGACTTTTTCAGGTGCATTTTCCTTGTTTTAGTGTTAATTTATCAAGTGCATGTTGCTGGATTTTACAAGTTAATTCGGTTTTTGTTGCGGTTTTATTTCATTTCGCGGTTTTTTACACCGTTTAACTCTTAATCGCGGTGTGCGGTTTAAAGTGCAGTTAACCGCAATTAACCGCTAACCGTGATTTGCGGTTAGTGGTTAACCGCAAACCGTTTGCATTGCGGTAACGGTGGGTGGTTTTCCCCTTGTGCGGTGGCGGTTAACCGCGCTTATTCGGTGCAGTTAACCGCAACCGCACCGTTTCCCACCGCTACGCTTAATGCATAAGCGAGGCGGTCTATGGCCGCCAAGCGCTGACTCATGCATAATCGGACGCTTAATTGTGCTTTTTATAACACTGATAAAAAGTATAGTACTAAATAATAATTTGTCAACAATCCATCAATCCAATGGAATTTGGATCGAATGGATTGAATTAGATTGTATTTGATATCGCCACCTCTAATTCGATAGCATAAGAAAAACCATTTTATAATGAATATTCTTTAATCACCCATTATTTGGGTTCAAGTTCTTTGCTGGTGGATCGACATCAACCAGCGGATTAACCACCCATGTGCCCACCCCTAGTAATTTTTGTATCTCTTGATAAAAGCACCCCAACTAAAATCTACTTCTTCATCTCCCTTTAACCCATGTTCCTATCTTACATACATCAAATTGGGGATAAGATCAGGTGACTAAGTGAATCTCCACCCTTCGACCTCTTTTAAATCTAATGGCTCATATTAATCTCATTTAATGAAGGACAAGATGATAATTGCATAAATTATTTATTTAACAATTGAAATAAAATATAAAAGTGGGCTGAACACCCACGCTCCCGCCGGTCGCCAGTTTCCCGGGAATTCCCGCCGACCGCCTGTCTTCCATTGGCATGGGATTTTTTTCCCGATGGTCCCTTTTCGAGAATATGCCCTCCTCCGCCGTGGGGATCTTTGCCCATGGAGATTTTTGGTACCCAAAGAGAGAGAGAGTTTTCCGGCGACGGCGGATTGGATTTTCCAGCAACAGTTGTCATTTTGTTATGTTTGTCGGACTATTTTGTAATGTTTGTAAGTTTAGTTTGTATTGTTTGTATAGTCAGTATGTTTGTATTGTTTGTAAATCCATTTGTATGTTTTGTCGCTCTAGTTTGTATTGTTTGTAAGTCCAGTTTATATACTTCGTAATTTCTGAGATTTTTCCAGAAATAGCACTGTTTAAAAAAAAAATTCCAAAAATAGCACCTAACTCCGAAAAATTCCAAAAATAGTACCATTTTTGTAAAACCGCCACACGGAGGTGCGTTTTTCGATGAAAAAGCCACCCGAGGGCGCGTTTTTCGATGAAAACCGCACTGGTAGGGAGCGGTTTTGCAGACCGCACCCCCAGGGTGCGTTTTGGGTGCAAACCGCATCCCCAGGGTGCGTTCTGCCTTTTTTTTTTTTTTTGCAAACCGCACCCCCAGGGTGCGTTCTGCTTTTTTTTTTTTTTTTTTTTTTAAATCCTAACTTAGGTGGAAACTTCAAACGAACGTATCTTTATGTTCCGGTATCCGATCGTCGCGATTTTTTTTTTATTCCGCATAACTTTTTGAGATCTTGCAAGCCGAAGACTGCCAAAGGTGGTTTGGTCTCGCCTTCATACCAAAAAATGTCGTTTGCTACCCCGAACGAGCTTTTTTCCGATTTCGTCAAACTTTGGACAACCGTAACTTTGTGCTCCAAATCCAAACGGCATGACTTTTTTTTTCGCATAACTTTTTTTTTTCGCATAACTTTTTAAGGACTACAATTTTTACTAGGAATGTATTTTCAAAACAGGAATTATTTTTGGATATACAGGATTTTGGGAATAGCTTATCTTCCCTTCTCAGCAATCCACGTACATTTTGAAATTATTTCTATGATAAAAGTTGTATTCCTTAAAAATTTATGCGAAATAAAAAAAAAATTCATGACGTTTGGATTTTGGAGCACAAAGTTATGGTTGTCCAAAGTTTGACGAAATCGGAAAAAGTTTGTTCAGGGTAGCAAACGACATTTTTTGGGACGAAGGCGAGACCAAACCACCTTTGGCAGTCTTCGGCTTGCAAGATCTCAAAAGGTTATGCGGAATCAAAAAAAAAATCGCGACGATCGGATACCCGAACATAAAGATACGTTCGTTTGAAGTTTCCACCTAAGTTAGGATTTTTCAAAAATAAAAAAAAAACAGAACGCACCCTGGGGGTGCTGTTTGTAAAAAAAAAAAAAAAAAAAAGGCAGAACGCACCCTGGGGGTGCGGTCTGCAAAACCGCTCCCTACCAGTGCGGTTTTCATCGAAAAACGCGCCCTCGGGTGGCGTTTTCATCGAAAAACACACCTCCGGGGTGGCGGTTTTACAAAAATGGTGCTATTTTTGGAATTTTTCGGAGTTGGGTGCTATTTTTGGAATTTTTTTTTAAAACAGTGCTATTTCTGGAAAAATCTCGTAATTTCTCATAATACCCAACTACCCTTGTCACTGATTAAAAATCTATTCTCACTTTTTAATCGTTAGATTGTTGTGTTCAGATCCAACGACTAGGAGGGGCTTAGTCAAGTGACTAAAGACCCCCTAGTCATGGGATCCGCCCTCAATCAAATTGTACTAGTTAACTTTTAACTCAAACATCACAGGTATAGCTCAAATAGTAAGAAAGAAATTGGTATAATGTTGTTTTCAAGTTTGATTCATACATCATATGATTTTGAACATAACTAATGACCACTATAGAACTTATAAATCCATCAAAATAATATTGAATGTATGCACAAAGTTATATCGTTCTACAAATAATTTCAAATCGAATTACCCTACAGTTAGCAATTACATGTTATTCTAATTCTTAGGAATTACCAAAATCTAGCTTCAACCCATACCCAACTTGTAGAAATAATACAATGCTTAATCATGAATGTGGAATTACATTACAATGACATTCATGTACAATTCTACCAAAAATACAAAATAGAAAAGAGTTGACTGAAGACTCAATCGCTGCTACCAAACCAGCCATCTTCCCCTATAAGTAGAAATCCTCCTAACCCTCAATTCCCACATTCAATTCCTTCGTTCCTACCAAAAAAGGAGAAAGAGAACAAAGAAGAAATGGCTCCTCTTCCTTCTTCTTCTTCCATCCTCCCCCTGCTTCTCCTCTGCCTCCTAATAACCCCATCCCTCGCATTTCCCAAACGAAAACCAGCCCAGAAACCGCAGCAACGCTTCCTCCAATGCCTCTCCGACCACAGCCAAAAAACCACCGCCATCCCCTTCTCCCGATCCTTCTTCACCCCTGACAGCTCCAACTTCTCCACCGTCCTCAATTCCACCGCTCAAAACCTCCGCTACCTCCTCCCTTCCGTCCTCAAGCCCGTCTTCATCTTCACACCACTCCAAGTCTCCCACATTCAGGCCGCCGTCATCTGCTCCAAGAAGCTCAACATCAACCTCAGAATCCGCAGCGGCGGCCACGACTACGAGGGCCTCTCTTACGCCTCCAAGACAGAGTCCTCTTTCCTCATCCTCGACCTCTCCAAGCTCCGCGCCGTCTACGACATCGACATCACTTCTAAAACCGCCTGGGCCCAGGCCGGCGCCACAATCGGCGAGGCCTACTACCGGATTGCCGAGAAATCCCGCACCCACGGCTTCCCCGCCGGACTCTACAGCAGCCTCGGCGTCGGCGGGCACATCACCGGCGGAGCTTACGGCGGCATGATGCGGAAATACGGCCTGGGAGCCGACAATGTCGTCGACGCACTCATCGTTGACGCCTCCGGGAAGCTCCTCGACCGCAAGGCCATGGGGGAGGACGTCTTCTGGGCGATCCGCGGCGGCGCCGGGGGAAGCTTCGGAGTTATCGTCGCCTGGAAATTGAAATTGGTCCCTGTTCCGGCCACCGTAACGGTTTTCACCGTTCCCAAGACCCTCCAAACGGGCGCGACGAAAATTCTGTACAAGTGGCAGCAGGTCGCCGACAAGCTTGACGACGATCTGTTCATCCGGGTCATAATCACCACGGGCCCGATCGGCAACACGACGGAGCGAACCGTCACGACTCTGTACCAGGCTCTGTTTTTGGGCGATTCCGAGAGACTCCTCAAAATCATGGGCGCCAGTTTCCCCGAATTGGGTCTCACCAAAGCGGATTGTTTAGAAACGAGCTGGATCCAGTCCGTGGTTTATCTGGCCGGATTCCCAACCGGCACCGCACCGGAGGTCCTGCTTCAGGGGCAGTCTCTGTTCAAGAATTACTTCAAAGCGAAATCCGATTTCGTGCGCGATCCGATTCCAGAGACGGGTCTTGAAGGAATTTGGAAGAGATTCCTCCAAGAGGACAGCCCGCTGACGATCTGGAACCCATTAGGCGGGCAAATGGCGAGGATTTCAGAATCCGCCATCCCATTCCCTCACAGGAAGGGGAACGCGTTCATGATCCAGTGGGTGACCAATTGGCAGGATGGAGCGAGCAGCTCCGCTCGGCATATGGACTGGGTTAGGAAGCTGCACAACTACATGACTCCCTACGTGTCGAAGAAGCCCAGAACTTCGTACGTGAACTACAGGGACCTGGATCTGGGGATGAACAAGGGCGGGAACACCAGCTTCATTGAAGCCAGTGCATGGGGGACGAGTTACTTCAAGGGGAACTTCAACAAATTGGTGCAGATCAAGACCAAGTTCGATCCCGAGAACTTCTTCAGGCACGAGCAGAGCATCCCGCCGCTGCCGCTGTCGATGAGGAAGAGGAAGGGAAGAGGCGGAGTAGGGTTTCACTGATCCAGTTATTACAAAGAAAATAAAGCAGCTTTTGGTACTAAGCATGGTTTGTGTGTAATTGTTTTTGTTTGGATTAGTGTACGTGGTTTAAGAATGAATTTTAAGCTTTGCTAATAACTGAGAGTCTGGTTTTGGTACAACTAGGACTTAGATGAGGTAATGGATTAAAGGATCGAGTTGTTGCGAGTAAGCAAGGCTTTGGGTACCATACATATTTGCAAACATGTATGTTTGTTTTCCTCTTTTGAGTTTTTGACACATTTTATTGATGCATTTCGTCATATACATAAGTGTGAACTCTTATATCTTTGGTTCCGATCTCGTAATCAAATCGAACAATCATAATAACATGAATACTTAAAACCATATTGGGCAAAATTTGGCAGCAGACTAGGTTGCCGCTCCAAGCAGCATCCTGCCCATGTGTAGCCTACTTATTGGGCTTTTTTCAGTTAATCCTTTTAATGGTAAACCAATTCAATTTACTAGAAGCGGATGGAGACGGGAGACCAAGGTTGTCAACCCGCGGGTTGACCCGGACCCGGTCGATCTAGTGGGTCAAGGGTTAATGGGTCAACCGTTTCATATAATATTACACTAAAATAACATATCGTATATAGATCCAACATATAGTGAAAATTCACACACACTTATATAACATAAATATTCAAATGTTCAACTTAGCATTCCAAAATTTGAGCTAGGCAAAAAGAAAAATCGGAAAATATGCGCATTTCGCAAACCAATGAAAAAAATGACATAATTTGACCTCCAGCCCGGTACCTTATAGCGGTCGGCCCGGCGGGTGCGTGCGGCCGTTTTTCTCACCAGATCAGAGTCAAAGTGGGTCGACCCGCGGGTTGACAACCTTGCGGGAGACGGAAGACGGAACGGATATGTACTTTCCGTTACTTGCTTTTCCTTTTTTCAATTGGTATTAACTTCAATGAGCAGGTATTAGGGATGGCAATGGGTCGGGTCGGGGACGGATATTGCATATCCGCTACCCTACCCAAAGTAGTTCGGGTTTTACCCATACCCGTACCCATATAAGAAACGGGTAGAAAATTTAAACCATGCCCATACCCGTTCGGGTTTCGGGTATCCACGGTTATCCATGGGTAATAGTTTCTCTTTATAACTCCAACCAATATGTTAATATTGACACGTATTCTAACGTTACCTAAGACAAAAAGTACGACAATAATTCGCTAGAATGAAGAAAATTAATTAAAACAACACAATTTTATAAAACTATTATATGTATATGCTAAATATAAATATGTAAGATAAAAATATTGATTATTTCTAGACAAAATACATATGCATGTGTATAATCGGGCGGGTTCGGGTTGGATAGTGAGAAAACCATACCCACCCATTACCCGCAATATTCGGGTTCGGGTTTTACCCATACCCACTAAAAGGCCTTCGGATTCGGGTTTTACCCTACCCGATTAGGTCGGATTCGGGCGGATATCCACGGTTACGGATATTATTGCCATCCCTAGCAGGTATCAAATTTATAATACAGTTTGCTTAATTTTTATTCACTTCACTTTTAGATGTAGCTTTTTCTTAGTTCCGAGAAAAAGTGACAGCTTTGCATAGTAGATTTGATGTTTTATCACCATAATTTTAAATAAACTAAGTCTCATATAAATAAATCATTCAAAATGAATAATATCAATTAAAATTTGTCTTGTGTATTCCTTCTCATTAATAGTAAAACTTATTCTAATAATATAATCTCTTGAAATGCAACAATCCTACTGAGATACTTAAGAAAAAACAAATGTTGTCATTGTTCTGCACCGTCTAGATGAGGATTTGCTATGGCTTCCTGCAAATTAAACAAATACAAGAATGATATTTTTATCTATTTTTTTAAAGTGAAAAAAAATAAGAAATAATTGGATTGTCTCCATACCTATAACAATTGTGTGAATGATATATTGTTTACAAAAATCGTAGAATCAATGTTTTCTTCGCTTGGTCTGGTAATTGAACTTTGAGATTGGTGCCCAATCACCATCTGAAAATTATAATAATTGTTACTATATAATTGATAAGATAATTTCACTTAAACTTTGATATGAGAGAAAAAAAAATACTAGCATTTTTGTTTGGATGTTGGATATGCAAAATAAACCTGATTATTTTGTATTTGCACTTCAGAATTACTTCCACCTTGTTGAGAAGAACTAGCTTTCATCTTCTTACCCTGTGTATAATAAGATTTTAAAAATAAACAATATAAGAAGATAGTATAATAGTTTTATCTTATATCATAATCAGTAAGGAGAAGAGGAAAATACCTTTGATTTTGATTGAACTTTGTGACTCTTTCCTTTCTCTAATGCACCTTTAATTCTTCCTTTCGGCTGTCCAATCGTAGCTTTTGACTTAACTCCAGCTATACTTGGATAATCTAGTTCAGGATTAGAGCACAATACCTCATCAGAAGTTCCAGCATGTCAACTTTTTTTCATTTCCTGCAAATTCTTCAGCAAATTTGAAAAAATTTCACTTGCATGCTCATACATTCTGTCACTTTCAGCTGCTAGTGTTGATATTTCTCGAAAATTGTAATGCAGATTGAAGTAACGCTTCCCAGCGAGTTTCTCAGAACTTCCCTGTACTCGAGTTGAACTTCTGATGTATCCATCTTTTGCATCCTTTGTCCATCTTTTTGATATATATTGCCTTGGAATTTGCTTTATATTTGTCTTGTCAAGAACTTTCAAAGCGTGAGAACATAAAATCCCCACAAACTCAAACTTCATGCAACTACATTCAACCCTTTGAGGCAAATACTCAAATTGGACACGATGCCATGTACCTCTACCAGCATTTCTCACTTTATATTCTGCTTGACCTTCAATTTTGCTAATCTTTTCAATCGTGCAATCCCAAACTTTCAAATATTCTTCTTCGAAAATTTTAAACACTTTAGGAGTGTACACAACTGATGCATGCCTTAACATCTCAACATCGGCTTTTAATGGTGGGCTTGTATCCCTCATTTTGAACTCTGCAAGTAGTTCCTGGTACCTTCTATCTTCTACCAACTGATCATAATGCTCAAAAAAGTATACCATATGGTGTTTCGGCTTTAGGTACTTTTTTAACACACTATTCATTGATTCACTGCGTTGTGTACTCTTCATACCAGCAGTAAACATATGACGCCCATAAACCATAGCCCACTTTTCTTTTACTGAAAATATTCCATCCAACCATTCATTATTCTCCAGACCATACTTTTGAAGCATAACATCCCAACCTCTAAACCATTCATCTTCATCTTCATAGTCATATATGCATGAACTAAAATCACTAGCAAATTGGTCGGATGCATGAAACACATGGCTTAAGTGTTTAGCAGCATTTTGATAAATATGCCAAACGCATAAACGATGATGAGTTTCAGTAAATACCTCTTCAATTGCTTTGGCCATAGCAGCTGATTGATCCTTCAATATGGTATTAGGTTGTTTTCCAGCCATTGCACCCAAAAATGCTTCAAACAACCACTTAAAGGATGATATTTTTTCTTCATAAAGTAATGCCGCCCAAAGATTACAGTATGCTTCAGATGATTGACTCCCACAAATGGAGCAAAAGGTCGACCATACTCATTGGTTCTATAAGTTGTATCAAAACATAGAACATCGCCAAAGTACTTGTAATCAATTATTGACCTGCCATCAGCCCAGAACATATTCAGAACAAAATCATCATCGTCAAGCTGCACTGAGTAAAAAAAGGATGGATCCTCTGATTGTGCTTTACGAAAATAATCCATAATTGCTTGACCATCTCCTTTAATCATTGTAGCTCGTCTCTGTGCAGCGATATAGTTTTTGTAGTCTGAATCCAAAAACCCATTATTTTGACGGCCTCCATTTTGTATTGCTAGCAAATCAATAGTTGCCTTAATTGGCAACCCAGCTCTCTCAACATTATTTGCAATAGCCTTTTGAGCAGAACTTATCTTTCTGTTGGACAAGTTCATGATTATGATTTGCTTCAAAAGAAACAATCTCCATCATTTTAGTAGGCAAGTCATTCGTGCTTTACAACCGATTCTTGTAATTGGTCGCTGAAAAGCCACATTCTCGCGCCTTTTATCGAAACCTTTTTTGCCTTCTTTAGAACAACAAAATGTTCTTCTTTTCACCTTACCTGCTTTTGTTCGCTTGATATAGCGCTTCTTTACACTGAAACCAATGATGTGGGCATATGCTTTATAAAATTCATATGCACTATCATCACCGTCGAATTTCATGCCGATACATGGCACTTCGCTTTTTCCAATCATATTATTCACACCAAATGTTTTGGGACTCACATGATCCGTGCCTGCAAGAAAGAACATCATATCAAATCTGTAAGACTATAAGAGCTAATAATACCAAAAATATATATATTAAATGATCACCCATATTAAAGCAACCCATAATACATGAAAAAGTACCCAACCAAAATAGCTCCTCACTTTTTATATCAAAATTGAAAGCATACGGTGGGTTTCCAAAAAAATTAAGCTCAACAAAAAATCAAACAAATCATTATGCAATAGCAATAAATTTTTATGTAAAGATTATATTCATTAAATAATGAGAAATAAAATTTACAAAGGAAATTAAAAGAAAAAGAGGGCGTGTCCAGCAAAAGAAATAAACAAGTAGGAGATAGTATTTATTGTGTCTATCAATGTGAGGCATGTTAAGATACAAATAAAAAGGCAGGTTACAGCAACATGGTCACACTTAAAAAAAAGTGTCTATGTTTTGACCCCAACCTCGTTCCCACCATTTGTTACCAAGCGTTTTCCACTAATACATGAGAAGATGCAGCCAAACATACTCAACTTCCAATATTAATAACTTTACGAGGCTCAAATAGGTAAAAGATAGAGTAGTCATAATTAGAAAAAAAACCTGTTGTCGAAGACATTGTTCAAAATAAACTCAGGCCTCAGCACATAGAAAGTGGAGGCTTCTTCTGTTTGGAGGCGAGATGTGTTAATGCTACGGCTTGGAGTAAATAACAACACAGAGAAAGTGGAGGCTTCTTTTGTTGGGAGGGGAGATATACTGCTGCTGCCGCTTGGCATAAATGGAAAAGCAAAAAGAAGATGACATTTATATGAAATGGAGAAAACCTAAAGGGAGGATTTGTATCCGTTCCACTTCAATCGTCCATTGTTAATTTAAAAAAAAAGGAAAAGGAAATAACGGTAAGTTACATGTATGATGTATCCGTTCCGTCTCCATCTACTTCAAATAATTGAATTGGTTTACCATTAAAAGGATTAACTGAAGTAAAAAAGGGTCTCCCGGGCAATAGCTTTTAGGGTTTTTTCCTCCGCGTTTCTCGGAGCAAACCCTCGTTGAAGACTCGCGTGCGATCAATGGCCTCGCCGGCGCCGGGGGAGATCCCCCTGGCTAGCCGACCCCAGGACCAGTCCTTGGGGGCTCGTCGCCCCCCGTCGGCGTCCTCGTCGCCGAACAACCAAACAGAAAAAGAGATGCGTCAGGCTAGGAAAAAAGCGAAACCCTCCTGTGCAGGGCAGCTGTTTGAAGCGGATGAAGTCATGGCGGACGAATCCGGTGGAGCGCCTGTGGACCCATCCCCAAAGTCGGCCTGGACGGGGAAGAAGCTCTTCAGTGAGATATTGGCTAGCGATACCTGGTACGTCGCGGAGTCGGACTCGGAAGACATCGCGGAAGAGATGAGGGCGGCGGATCAGGATGATGATGTTCCTGATGATGATAACCCTAGGTGCCCTACTATCACCTTCACCGCGATGGAGAAACAACGTTATCGACGTAAATGGCGCTCAGCTTTGATCGTCAAGGTACTCGGCCGAACGTTCCCCTTCCCGGTACTAGCGAAGCGCTTAGAGACAATGTGGGGTAAGCATGGCGGATTACAGATATCGAGTTTATCACATGGGTTTTACGTGGTGAGATTTACTAGCCAGTATGATTATGAACAAGCCGCCGTGGGTGGACCATGGATGGTCGGTGGTCATTACCTGACAGTACGCCATTGGAGGAAAGGGTTTAATCCCAAGCTAGAGGAGGTGGCATCAACCCTTGCATGGGTTCGGCTGCCCGAGCTACCACTTGATTTTTTTGATAAAGAGGCAGTGGAACGTATAGCACAGAGGATTGGAAAACCTGTTCGGGTGGACCGTGCAACGTTGACGTGCGAACGTACGCAATATGCTCGAGTTTGCGTGGAGGTCGATCTCACTAAGCCCTTGCTATCGCAATACCGGATTGAGGGGAATACGTACTATATAGTGTACGAGGGTCTCTACAACATCTGCACTGAATGTGGCCAATATGGCCATGCCAAAACCACGTGTCCAACTGTCTTTCGACAGCAAGATACACAAGCGCCTAACCCGACTCCACCTGCTGCACAAGAGGAACTAGTTGTAAAGGAGCCGGCAGCTGATGCGATTTATGGGGACTGGATGGTGGCTAAGCCACGCAGAAAGAAGAAGCAGGAGGCGGCAGCGAAACCGGTAGCTCGTGGGGGTAACAAAGAGAGCTCGGGATCTCGCTTCCAAGTCCTAGTAGAGGAAACTGGTGAGGAGGCCATGGACACCCAGATGGAATCTTCGCCGGATACCAACAAGGAGACCCCGCGTGAGAAGTCCAAAACCACAGAGAGCGGTCCATTAGCAAGGGACCAGAGTCCATCTGATACTCGCAGGTCCCCGGTGCCGGAAAAAGACGTTGAGATGGCCGTAGCTACCCCTTTGTCACAAATTTCGGGAGCAACGACCAAAATGGTGGGAGTCCCGAGTAACACAATCTCTCAACCGAGTGTACTAATCCATAGGGACAACGCCTCACCTAACCAGCAGGCAACCCTACCTTTGGAAAATAATTACATTAGTAAGGGGGCCTCACGAACTGGAGATAGGATAGTCCCTAGCACGGGGGGACCCAAACAACCATCACAGCCGCCGGGGGCATCATTCGCGGCGGGAAGAGGTGTCGTTACCAGCCTTAATGGTCAGCAGTTACCTAATCCGGAGAAGCTGCCTTCTCCAGACTTGTCTCAAGCCTAAATACCGGTTTACCCGGTAGCGTAGGGAAGTTTCTATCCCACAATTTAATTATTTTTGATGATTGATATCCTTGCGTGGAACTGCCAGGGGGCAGGAAATGATCAATTTGTGCCTTTTTTACTTTCGTACTGTCAATCTAGACAACCTGATATTGTTTTTGTGTTAGAACCCCGTATTAGTGGGGATAGAGCACGAGGCGTCATTGCGCGCACGGGCTTTGACGGTGTGCTACTGATTGATTCCGTGGGTTTCGCAGGTGGGATTTGGGTCCTTTGGAGAAAGCATGAAGTTCGGGTTACACCTATCCGCAAGTGGGAGCAGATGATTCACTTCAAATGTGCCCGCCAAAGCTCGCCGGACTCGGAAGTTCTCATTTCTGCAGTATATGGCAGCCCGAACGCATCTTTACGGGGAGACCTGTGGGAGGAGATTAAACACATCGCAAATGATTGTACTATTCCTTGGCTCCTAGCCGGTGACTTCAACTCCATCCTGAGCCCGGCGGATCGTATGGGAGGAGCCGGCTTCCAGGAGTCAAGGGTGAGATCGTTCCGTCGCTGCATTGATGAGTCAGGTCTTCATACGGTGGAGTTTAGTGGGCCCCGATATACCTGGCGACGGGGGAACCTGTACCAGCGGCTTGACAGGGCCCTTTGCAACAAAGCTTGGTTGCTCAAATTCCCTGGGACGATTACCCGACACCTGGAGAGAATTGGTTCAGATCATAGACCGATTTTGGTCCAGGGAAGACCTGCCGAAAGTCGACGGGGAGAGAAGCCTTTCCGTTTCCTTGCTGCGTGGCTGGGCCACGACGGTTTCTCTAGGGTAGTAGAGGAGGCCTTGAGCAAAGCTCAGGCCCTGCCGGCGCAACTCCATCAACTGGAAGCGGATTTGAAAAAATGGAACATTGAGGTGTTCGAACATATTATTAAGAGGAAGAAGGAGCTGATTTGTAGACTGCGGAGGATTAAGAAAGGAAATGAGCACAGGGCCACTGCCGCCTCACTCGAAGAGGAACGACTGGTGAGAGAAGATTTGGAGTCCACCCTATGGCAAGAAAACCTCTTATGGTTACAACGATCGCGGGCGACTTGGATAGTTGAGGGAGACAGGAATACACGGTTCTACCACCTGTCTACCCTTAAACGCCGCGCGTTTCAACAGGATCAAAAGCCTGAAAGACGAGTTGGGGAACTGGATTGAGGACGAAACCCAGCTGAAGAAGCTAGCTCGCGCTTTCTATGTTGAGTTGTTCACAGCGGAACCTGGAGCAGCCCAGAACATACCTGATTCGTTCGAGGAAATTGACGAAGAGGAGCTCAGGTTTCTTTGTCGGCCTATACTGCAGGAGGAAGTTTGGTGGGCAATCAAGGGTATGGGGAGTCTCAAGGCCCCAGGCACGGACGGCTTTCATCCCGTTTTCTTTCAAAAGAGCTGGAACATCATCGGCCGATCCTTCTCGGATTTTGTTGCCAGCTGCCTGACGTCTCACAGCAACATTGCAGCAGTAAACGCGACGATGTTAGTGCTGATTCCCAAGAAGGAAAGCCCGGAGTTGATATCCCAGTTCCGTCCGATTGGGCTATGTAACGTGTCCTATAAGGCATTTACCAAATGCATAGCGAATCGCCTCAAGCCCCTGATGAGGAGACTGGTCCATCCAACACAGACTAGCTTTGTTCCGGGTCGCCACATCACAGACAACATAATTATTCTACAAGAAGTAGTTCACTCCATGGGCCTGAAAACGGGGAAGAAAGGTCAGTTGGTGGTTAAAATTGATTTGGCCAAGGCTTATGACAGACTCAGTTGGGCCTTCATTCGGGACACGTTAACGGCAGCCCACCTACCGGAAGCTTTGATCGAGGTGATCATGCACTGTGTTAGCTCCCCTACCATGCAGGTACTCTGGAACGGTGAGAAGATGGAGCCATTCAAACCATCTCGCGGGCTAAGACAGGGGTGCCCGCTCTCTCCCTACCTCTTTACCCTCTGCATGGAGAGATTGAGTCACATTATCGGAGAAGCAGTTGACACGGGAAGATGGAAGCCGATCCGCACTTCACCAGGTGGCCCACCTCTCTCCTATCTTTTTTTCGCTGATGATCTAATCCTTTTTGCAGAGGCTTCTGTTCGCCAGGGACAGACCATCCTCGAGTGCCTGGACAAGTTTTGTTTGGCTTCAGGTCAACGGGTTAGCAAAGAGAAATCAGTTCTCTACTTTTCTAGCAACACCCCGAGACCAGTGAGCGAGGAGATCATACGCCAGATGGGTATCCCAGCCACCCAGGATCTGGGACGGTAACTCGGGGTTCCGGTTCTCCATGGACGAGTGACGAAAGAAACATACAGGTATATCATTGATCGGCTTGATAATAAACTATCGGGCTGGAAAGCCGAGTCTCTCAGTTTTGCAGGAAGAGTTCCCCTTGCAACCTCAGTCTTGACCTCGCTCCCAACGTATGCAATGCAAACAACACTGCTTCCGATGGCTATCTGCGATCTAATTGACCAACGAATCCGGAGATTCATATGGGGCTCCACCGCGTCTTCGAAGAAGATGCACCTTGTCCACTGGGATCGTGTTTGCCGACCGAAATCAGAAGGAGGACTGGGGCTGCGGAAGGCACACGAACTCAATCTGGCCTTCCTTGCAAAGCTGGCCTGGTCTTTCCTCAAATCACCGGAGGAACTGTGGGTTAGAGTACTGCAAGCAAAGTACTTCAGAGTTAATCAAGGCACGATGGAGGCAAAAAAATCGAAGCGCTGGTCGACGGCATGGAGGGGTTTAATGAAGGCCTGGCCGATCACGGTGGCGGGCACCCAAATGAGCATTAGGAGTGGCCGAGACACACGGTTCTGGCTCGATCAATGGTTAGACTCCGACGACATCCTCCTTGACTTGTTGAAGGAGGACGGGCAGGCCCCTGATGTGAATGCCCTCGTGGTAGACTTCACCACAGAGACAGGTGAGTGGAACCTTCCCCTTCTTCGTTCCTTCTTAACTGAGGACGCAGTTTTGCAGGTCATGGGGATACAGCCTCCGCGCGACAACCCAGGGGAAGATATCCCAACTTGGGGACCGGAGATGGATGGCAGGTTCCGAGTGCGCTCGGCATATGAGCTGGCCTGCTCCTCCGATGCGAACCTGGACGAGCGATGCTGGCGGGCGATCTAGAAATGGAGGGGTCCAGCAAGGGTCCCGCACTTCCTTTGGCTGGCAGCGCGGGAAAGGCTTCTCACAAATACCGAACGAGCCCGGCGACACCTGACGACGACCACGCAGTGCATTTTATGCAGGAACCACCCAGAGACAGTCCTGCATGTGTTGCGGGACTGTCCTTTTGCCCGGTTAACTTGGATGCAGCTCATCCCACTTTCTGAACACCAAGGTTTCTTTGACAGTCATTTGCAGGATTGGATCAGATCGAACCTCTGCCGCGAAGACACCAGCCTAGCCTTCGGCCTGACCTGTTGGTCCCTGTGGCGGACCAGAAACGACCGCATCTTTGCAAATAAGGTCGTTACAGCTGAAGCCTTCCTCCAGCGTATCCTGGCATGGATTAATGTAGTGCGAAATGCCATGGATAAAGACAGGCTCGTCCATATGCCTCGTCTGCCCACAAGAACGGAGGTTGAGATCTCATGGAAGCCGCCACCTCCCGAGTGGGTTACCCTCAATACAGACGGCTCCGTTGTTCAGGAATCAGGCCGTGCAGCAGCAGGCGGCTTGATTAGAGATCACTTAGGATGCTGCCTTGCAGCATTCGCTTTAAACTTGGGTGTATGCTCCATCACTCGAGCTGAATTGAGGGGAGCGGTGGAAGGTCTTCAGCTGGCTTGGAATTTGGGGTACAGGCGAATTAGACTTGAGGTTGATTCTCAGTGTGCTATCCAGCTCCTGCGGAGCCAGGATACTCCGGACCACCAACATGCAGCCATCATACACAGGTTCCAGGAGATGCTGCAGCGAGATTGGGAAGTCACCCTCAATCATGTGTACCGTGAAGGCAACAAGGGAGCGGATTTTCTGGCCAACCATGGCCACAGTTTACCTCTTGGTTTTCATAGAGTGTCTTGTTCGATTCCTCCATTTCATCAAATTCTTATGTATGACTGTCAAGGTCTATCAGAGACTCGTTTGGTTATGAATGAAAGCTAGATGCTCTGCATCCATTTATAAAAAAAAAGGATTAACTGAAAAAAGCCCAATAGGTAGGCTACACGTGGGCGGGATGCTGCTAGGAGCGGCAACCTAGTCAGCTGCCAAATTTTGCCCAGCCATATTTTAAGGATCCTCTCTTACCGAGCCCCCTCCCTCATTACTCCTTCACTGGAATTGTATTCACTTCCTCTTGCCACTCTCAGTGACTTACACTTTGTTTGGAAGACGAGGGGCTGATATTGTGAGGTACTGAGGTGCAAATGGAAGTTACTGTTAAAATGTCTACTATGTATTTAAGTGTAATTAGCCAGCAGCCTAAGTAACTATATATATGTAACAACTAACATGTATCTCAGAAAATCCTAACACGAATAAGAGTTTGCCTTTAGAGAGTTCTACCTCTCCCGTGGACTAGTCCTGATACTCAGGGAAACCACATTAAATCATCGTGTTCTTTACTTTATGTTTGCTAAATTGACATGGTATCAGAGCCTCGGATCTGATCAGGCTTTGTTTATTGGATTTGCCGCGTTCACCGAAGGGTTTTCCGCAGTGGTTTTGTGAGTTCGTTCAGCTTCGGCGGCGCTCTCTTTGCTGCGGGTTGGTTCTGCTTTGCGGCGCTGTGGGTGCTTCTTCAGGAGGAGTTTTTTTAGTTAGTAGCGATTTCCCTTTGGTTTGTGGTACGGTACGATTCTTTGACATTGGATTATGGATTCCTCAAAGATTGATTCTGTTTCGGTTAAGCTTGATGGAAAGAATTTTCCATTGTGGGAGTTTCAATTCAGAAACTTTGTTGCTGGAAAAAGGCTTCTGGGTGTTCTGACGGGAGAGGTGAAGGCGCCGAGTGTCGATGTGGCGGCCAAGGATCACGAGGATTGGGCGGCTGCTAATGCCCAGCTCGTTACCTGGCTTGCTGGGACTGTGGATATTACCACAGCTCTTAGTTTGCGGCGCTTCACCACGGTTGCCGAGATGTGGCAGCATATTTTGGCTACATACTCCCAGAATTCAGTCTCTCGTCAATTTGATCTTGAGTTGGATATTGGCCGTTTGGTTCAGGGTGATCGCGATATCCGTGGCTATTATCAAGATAGCTTGAATTTATGGACTGAATATGATCTTTTAACGGCTTCTCTTGTGCCTGGAGTTGAGTCTGCTGCTATAGTTAAGGAGAGGAGTCGTACTCGGGTCTTTCAATTTCTCTCTAAGCTGCATCCAGAATTCGAGCCCATTCAGGCCTCTCTGATTCATCGCGGGGTCACTACTATTGAGGAGGTTGTGGGTGAATTGTTGCGGGAAGAGACACGCTTGCGAAGTCAGTCTCATATTGACAATGGTACTGCGTCGGAGACTGCTTTTGCGTTTGGCCGAGGGGGTTCGCGACCTCAGTTTGCTCGTCCTCCTCCCTCTAGTGATGTCATTTGTCACTTCTGTCATGAAAAGGGTCATCTTAAGATTCATTGTAAGAAACGTAACCATTGCAATTACTGCAAAAAGTCCGGCCACATTGTCTTGGAGTGCCCTACGTTGAGCAGACGTGGTAAATTGAGTCCTTCGCCGGGTGGGAGTTTCTCAAGTTCCGCTTATTCTGTGATGGGCGAGTGTAATTCTGGTTCGCGTGGTGAAGGCTCCTCAGTGTTGACAGCTCCGAGAGGGCCAGCGGTTTCGCCCTCCTTGTCGTTTTCTCCTGATTTGGTGCGGAAGCTTGTTCAGGAGGCTCTCCAAGAGGCCCTTCCCTCCGCTCTTACCTCTGCGTTTTCCACGGGTGCCGCGTCAGGTAACATTCGCTAGCTTCTTGATTCAGCTGCGTTTAACCATATGACTCATGTTCGCCAGTTGTTTCGTACTATCCGTTCGTCGCCCCATGCCCAACTTCAGGTGGCGAATGGTGACCGCCTCTCTGTTCTTGGCTGCGGGTTTTTGTCTTCTAGCCCGGTTACTCTTCCCAATGCGCTTTATGTTCCCAATATGGTTCCTAGTCTTGCATCAGTTGGGCAGTTGATTGAGGACGGGTGTAAGGTCACATTTAATTCTGGTGGTTGTGTTGTGCAGGACCAGAAGACGGGGAAGGTAACCGGGACGGGAAGTAAACATGGTCGTGTCTTTGTGCTCGACGAGCTTCGAAGTTCCGGGAAGGAGACTGCCAGGAGTAGTGGAGTTCTGAGAGCTGCGGAGGGCAGGGCGGACGTGAAGGAAGTTGATGTTGCTGCTGTGGAGTGTCCACATAATGATGATGTTGCTGCCGTGGAGTGTCCACATAGTGATAGGGATGGTTTTTTTATTCCATTTCATATTTCGGATGGGTTGGCAGATTTGCCTTTGGATTTATCATGTATGGATGATTTGACTTCTGGGATTTCGAGTTATGCAGTTAGATCATTGGATTTTTTGGTTAAAGGTTCTGCTTTGGATCTATGGCATCGCCGATTAGGTCATCCCCATTCTGCTCGGTTACATACTATGGTTCGACAAGGGTTATTACCTTATCGTATTGATTTGGCTTCTCTGTCTCATAATCCGTGTGTTAGTTGCATTGAGGCAAAGATGTCACATATTACATTTTCTCCTAGTGATACAGTGTATGAACATCCGTTTGACTTGGTTCATACAGACTTGTGGGGGCCATCGCCAGTTGTAGCTCGCATGGAATATCGGTACTTCGCATTGTTAATAGACCATGCAACTCGGTATTCCTGGGTCTTTTTTCTCAAACAGAAATCGGAGCTGAAGACCCTTGCCAAGCAGTTTGTGTGGATGGTCAAAACTCAGTTTAATAAAACTGTTAAGATAATTAGGTCCGATCCAGGAGGGGAATTCACCTCTAATGATTTGCTCTTGTTCTACAAGACTGAGGGGATTCTTACACAGCAGTCTTGCCCCGGAGTTTCACGGCAAAATGGGGTGGTAGAACGCAAGAACAAACATGTTCTTGAGCTGACTAGGGCTCTTCTGCGTCACTCTCGGGTTTCTAGTCGATTTTGGGTTGAGGCAGTACACACTGTGTGTTCCTGATCAACCGTCAGATAACATCGCTTCTAGGACAAAAATCACCGTATCAGGAACTCTTTGGTAAACTTCCAGATTACTCCAGTCTGAAGGTCTTCAGATGTGTTTGTTTTGTCTTACTACCTCGTAAAGAAGGACATAAGTTAGCACCAAAAATAGCACGGTGTGTGTTTGTGGGATACAGTGAGAAACATAAGGGGTACTTGTCTTATGATCCGGTGGATAGGAGGATGAGAATTTCATGTCATGTTCTTTTCCTTGAACAAGTGATGTTTTACTTGTCAGAGAAAGACGAGATGCCTACTGATGAGTCACTTGATTTCCTCACTCCCCTGCCAAGCTTTGCCGAAGCTATTCCCCATGCACAGCATGCACCCACGTTGAGCGAAGGACAAGGCTCAAGTGAGGACTCTTTTGGTTCGCCGACTTCATCGTCGTCTTCCAGTCCAAAATCACCTTTATCCGGCTCTTCTTCTTCTTCTAGTTCTGGGTCGACACATGGATCGGATACTGTCGCCGGCGGGTTTGGGTCAAGCAGCCCGAGTTCATCGTCGTCTGCTAAGGGAGATGGGTCACCCTCTCCGGTTATGGTTCCTCTTCGCCGGTCGAATGGAGCTACGCTTGGCCAGCCGCCAATCCGAATGCAAGATTATGTGGGGTACTCCGCTGCCCCTATTGTTATTCCTTCGAGTTATGCTGAAGCGGCAAAGGATCCGCGCTGGAATGGAGCGATGACAGAAGAAGTGGATGCTTTGGAAGCAAACCATACTTGGGATTTGGTTCCGAGAACACCGGAGATGTCTGTGATAGGTTGTCGTTGGGTATATAATGTGAAGATGCTCTCGGATGGGACTCTAGAGAGGTTCAAGGCCCGGGTCGTAGCTCAGGGATTTCGCCAGGAGTATGGCATTGATTACGAGGAAACTTTTGCACCGGTAGTGAAAATGCGGACCGTTCGTTGTGTTTTTGCAGTGGCAGCAATGAAGGGATGGCCTTTGATTCAGTTAGACGTGAAGAATGCCTTCTTCATGGTGATCTAAAGGAGACCATTTATATGGAGCGGCCACCTGGATATAAAAAAGGTGACTCGAGCATGGTTTGTAAGTTAGTAAGATCGTTATATGGGCTCAAACAGGCACCCCATGCCTGGTTTGAAAAATTTCATGGTACTATCATTCATGATGGGTTTGCTCAGAGTCAGAATGATCCATCATTATTTACTCGTCGCACAGTTGATGGTATTATTGTTCTGCTTGTCTATGTAGATGATATGGTGATTACAGGTAGTGATGCAGAGGGGATTGAGTCTTTGAAGGCATTGCTGAACCACTCCTTTAATTTGAAGGATTTGGGGAATGTCGAGTACTTCCTCGAGTTGCAGGTTCTTCGTTCACCACATGGTCTATTCGTCTCGCAAAAGAAGTATATAACTGATTTGTTGGAGACAACTCGGTATAGTGAGTGTGTTCCGTGTGCTACACCCATGGAACAGAACCTGCGGCTTACTCGAGAGAGTGGAGAATTACTGGAGGATCAGTCAGCCTATCGCAGCATCGTGGGTAGTTTAATCTATCTCACTCACACTCGTCCGGATATCTCCTATGCAGTACAGGTTGTGAGTCAGTATATGGGGATAGCTAGAACTATGCATATGGATGCAATTCACAGGTTATTGAGGTACTTGAAGCAAACTAAAGAGGTGGGATTGTTCTTTCCAGCATCAGGTGAACCTGTGATAGAGACTTTTGCCGATGCTGATTATGCAGGTTGCAAGGACACTCTACGGTCTACGTCAGGATGGTGCATTCGAGTAGGGAGATCTTTTGTCTCATGGCGGTGTCGGAAGCAGGACCGGGTGTCAAAGTCATCGACGGAAGCGGAATATAGATCAATGTCAGAAGTAAGTTCGGAGATGGAGTGGCTATTTCGGCTCCTAGGTGAGCTAGATATGGTGTGTCAACGTCCTATGAGGATATATGGAGACAATACTAGTGCAATACAGATTGCTATTAATCCTGTATTGCACGATAGGACAAACCGACAAAGCACATTGAGGTACATGTGCATTATATTCGGCAACTGATTGCAAAAGGTACGGTTCAGGTTGGATATCTTTCTACAGAGGATCAGACTACAGATATTTTGACTAAGGCGTTGGCTTCGAGTAGACACTGGTTCCTCTCATCCAAATTGATGTTACGCACCCAACATCAATTTGAGGGAGGGTGTTAAAATGTCTACTATTATGTATTTAAGTGTAATTAGCCAGCCGCCTAAGTAACTATATATATGTAACATGTATCTCAGAAAACCCTAACGCGAATAAGAGTTTGCCTTTGGAGAGTTCTATCTCTCCCGTGGACTAGTCCTGATACTCAGGGAAACCACGTTAAATCCTCGTGTTCTTTACTTTCTGTTTGCTAAATTGACAGTTACAAGGCATTTACCATCGTTTGGATAGCTTGTAACAGGAATGTGGGTGGATAAAGTGGGGGTAAAGTCACTCTTTTGTAGGGGTGGCATTTTGGTTATTTCGGTTATAACCAGTAATCGGTCGGTTATCGGTTAACCGAAATAACCATCCCTCCTACCGAAAACCGACTGAAATAGGTTTTGGTTTCTTTGTTGTTTCGGTTATTGGTTAACAGAGCAACTTTTAAGACCAAAAACCATTTCGTCCAGCCTCCGACAACCGACCGAAATTCGGTTACTTAAAAACTAATAGGGGTAGTTCACATTATTCATTAATTAAAAATTAATTAGGGGTGATTAGGTTAACTCATTAATTAAAAATCAAATAG
The DNA here is from genome assembly GCA_946122785.1 of Linum tenue. Classification (NCBI taxonomy): domain Eukaryota; kingdom Viridiplantae; phylum Streptophyta; class Magnoliopsida; order Malpighiales; family Linaceae; genus Linum; species Linum tenue. Next base: position 64,969,924 of record CAMGYJ010000009.1, on the reverse strand, counting down.
GGGTGGTTAACGTAACTCATTAATTAACTTATTCGGGAAACTAATTAATTAAAAATCAACTATTTGGAGCATTCCCAATTAACTTCTCAATTAGAGTTTCTCGTCAATAACTATTTTTTAATTAACTTCCCTATAAACCACTCAATCTTTTCCCATTTTCGGTTGGCTTCAGTTAACCGCGGTTAATCGTCGTCGGTTACTCGACTAACCGAAGCATACCATTCTCCTTCCATCAATCGACAGACATAACGACAAATCGATTTTCATTTAGCCGTTAATCGTAGATTACCAGTTATAATCGGCGATTAACCGCTAACTGACAACCAATATGCCAACCCTACCAACATCCATCTAGGGGAGAGGCATCTACTTCACCTCAAGAAATGTAATTTCTTCATTGTCGAGTATAGGTCATTTGTCAAGTTTCTATCATTTGTTTAACTCTTGTGCCACCATTAAGAAACAAAAAATGAATTGGACTATTTCCTATATCATTATCATTCACATCCCAATTGCTTATTGCTTAGCAACGTTACAAACACTTATTTATTTCAAGGTTTTATCTTTTCTCGATTAAACAAGCAAATATCTTTCATTTTCTTTGATTCTTTCTTGTGGAAGACAAGAAGATAGGACATTGATTGCTAATTCCAACATTGCCCGGCCGGCAACACACGAGCCACAGTAATATGCTACCGTAGCAACTTACAGAATCATTGAAATGAATTCAACTAGTCTATGTCACCATCTTCTGACAAAGCAAATGCACACTACCAAGATGCTTCTTAGAAACAGAAATCGTACAATTCAACATCAAAGCTTCATGGGAAGAGTTGGAATGCTCTGCTCATCCCTAAAGAAGTTAGCAGGGTCAACTTCAGTTTTCACCTTCACCAATCTATCAAAATTCCCATGGAAGTACTTCATCCCATACACTTTCCCTTCTTCATAGCTACGGTATCCTTTGCCATGACTCATCTTCCCAATATCAAGATCCCTGTAGTTCACATACGCTCTTCTGGGGTTCTTCGACACCAACGGAGCCATAAAACTGTACATCCTTCTCAACTGGGTCATCACAGCTCTCTCAGCCTTCTCCCCTGCTTCGTTCCAGTTCCCCACGTACTCGATCTTGTACAAGTTCCCAGCTCGATGTGGAAATGGACTGCTCGAAGCCGGAATCTCACTCATTTCTCCACCGTGTGGACTAAACGCCATGCTGAATTGCAATTGCCCAGCCACCCGCTTCAAAATGTCGCCTAACCCTTCTCTGCTCACCGGATTCACCACGAAATCCGATTTCCTCTTGGCCGAATTCGTGTCGTTGGGGGATCGAACCACTTTCCTATCGAGCAGTACCTTTGGAGAACTCCGATAGTTCAGACTTGCATACCACAACACTGACTCAATCCAGCTCATTTCCGTACAATCCTGCCTCTTCAGACCCAGTTCAGGGAAATCCTTGCTCAATAAGGAAACCACATCATCAGCTTTCCCCAGGTACAGTGCCTGAATGGACACCTGAAAGGAGGCAGTACCATTGCTCCCCTGTTCCAATCGCGTTGTTATAGGGTGAGAGAAGTGCAGCCTCATGAACAGATCATTGCTAGTGGTCGGAGCAACAAACTGCCACCGGTAGACAAAATCCGCCAAACCCTCATCGGGATTGCTCTCCACCTGGAAAACGGTGACGGTTTCTGGGACCTCGACAAGCTCGATCTTATAAGAAATGACGATGCCAAAACTGGCTCCGCCGCCACCGCGGATCGCCCAGAAGAGGCCTTCCCCCATGGATTTCCGATCGAGAAGGTCGCCGTTCGCATCGACGATCTGAGCATCAACGATGTGGTCCACCGACAACCCGAACTTCCTCATCATGTTGCCGTACCCACCGCCGCTGAAGTGACCGCCGACTGCCACAGTGGGGCATACGCCGGCGGGAAAGCCGTGAACTTTACTCTTTTCCCAGATTGCGTGGTAGACTTCGCCTAGAATAGCTCCAGACTGAACCCAGGCCGAATTCGTCTCGATATTGACCTCAATCGAACGCAGATTGGACATGTCGATGAGGAAGAATGGTGAATCGGAGACGTAGGAAAGCCCCTCGAAATCATGGCCGCCGCTGCGGATTCTCAGCCGGTAACCGATCCTTCTTGTGCAGAGCACGGCGTACTGGACGTGGGGGATGCTTGTAGGCGTGACGATGATTAGAGGTTTGAGGTCAGAATTGAACCTGGCGTTCCGCTTGTAGGCTTGTAAGACTGAGGTGTAGGAGGAATTGGTTGAGGTGAAGACGAGGTTTGAGATTTGGTCATTTGGGCTTAAGTAAGATTCAAGGCACTGAAGAAATGTCTCGTAGACTGATGAATCGTCAAAGGCGAGTGGCTGCAATGAACTGGAGGGAGAGAAGAGAAGCTGAACTAGGAGAACAGAGACGATTGCCGAAACTAAACAGGATGACTTATTAGTCATTTTTGCTCTGTTTTGGCCTACAGAAACAGAGTAAGAAATTCATTCATATCTAGCTGAAGACTTAATACCATCTTTTGGATTAGGTATAGAACAAAGCATATGCATCCTATAGCCAAATGCTGACAGGAATCAGCATGGCCATCGATGGGATTGAGAAATGGGGTTGTAGAAAAAAGGTGGCTGTCAAACGACACCGCAGGTACATCGGAGTTCCCTAGATATCCACTTCGATTTAGCTGTTTTGTTTGTAGAAAGAAGATTACAAATTGGTTGTTTTGGGTAGGAAATTGATCATTGCCGGCTGTGCAGGCTAGATAGATACTTTAATTTGAGGTCACAAGAAAACAACAGAACAAAGTAGGCGAAGTGGAGAACTAACCTTTTAAAAATGAACGAGCAGAATATAATTTCCAGGTCTTTTTCTAATATACCTTGATAGAAGCCTGATGCCAAATGGGGAAGGTGGATAAGCATGGCCTCAAATCAAACTCCCCCTCTTATTGGCTCAAGACCCATCAATAACCAAATCTGGACCCTTCATTTAGAAAATCCAGATTTAAGGATGGAGAATTAAAGACTATTTTTATTTTCACTAACTTTCTTAATTGACTCATATCTTTTTCGTTTTAACTCGGATTTTAATTTTTTTTGCACAGATGGAACGAGTTCACCGTGCTCTACAAAATGATATCAATTTTCAATATTTTTTTAGGAAAAAAAAATTCTGGTCTCTCGGTACCAACTGCATACCATATGGTATCTTCTTCGTTTTTAATTCGTTTTTGAAAACGTTTGCACAGCAGGGATGAGTTCATCATGATCTACTGGATCTACAAATTTCTGGGTGAACAAATTACAGGACCAAAAAATACCACACAATACCATACAATACCACCCCGTACCAGGGTGGTATTGTATGGTATCTTCTTCGTTTTTAATTCGTTTTTGAAAACATTTGCACAGAAGGGACGAGTTCATCATGATCTATTGGATCTACAAATTTCTGGGTGAACAAATTACAGGACCAAAAAATACCACACAATACCATACAATACCACCCTGGTACGAGGTGGTATTGTGTGGTATACAATGTTAAAAGTCGTAAATTACAATTAATATACTTCTACTATCTTGTATTCAACCATCTTACAGTATTGGTTTGTTCATACCACCATGGTACGTTTTTTAAAACATAGGTATGCTTTTATTTCAATACCAGTCAATACCATATGGTATAGGCTGGTAAAAAATGGCTCAATTTTTTTTGTTCGAAAAATATATTAAAGTGGATATCATTTTGAAGAGCACAATTAATCTGATCTAACTGTGCAAAAAAAATTAAATTTCGACTTAAAATGAGGGAGAAATCGTCCGTCAAAGATTAAAAAGGGAAAAATTAAAGGCTTTCCATGAGAGAGATGATGCTGATGTCATGCTGATGTGGACGGGTTACTCATGGTTACTCACCATAAGGTTACTGACCTGATCCATTCCCCCTCTTATTAAATCCTTATATGAAAGTGCAAACAATAAAGGTGTAATTTAAGCGGATCCAAAATCAGGAAGACTTTTGATTAATTAGATTGTTTTTTATGAAATGGGTACCTCTTCACCATTAACCGAAAGAACTAAACCGTTGATAGAGTGATACAAAACTCAATGTGAAACAATAAAAAAAAACGTTCCACGATATAAATCATGGTCTTTGTGCGCGAGACCATCTGTCAAGAAATTGGCCTCGCGAAAGATGTGGACAACTCGTGTTTCCCAGTCTCTAGCCTGAAGCTCTTGAAAAGCAAGCACAGTGCTCACGTGTTGGTGGTCGACTGAAGCAGCAGGAGAAAGAAGATGCACAGTTGTTGTGGAGTCAAGTTGAAGCTCCACCTTTGGTACCATGTGTCCCAAGCAAGCTGGAGCATTTTGAAGTGCACCACGCAGCTCTGCGTAAGTGAATAGTGATTGTGCATTTTCCTAGGTTCATTAAGTAGGTCTCTAATAAGCGATCATGTTTGTCTCTAAGAGCGCCTAATGCAGTAGTGAACCTTCACAGTTGCAAAAGTAAACCATTAGAGTTCACTGTGATCCATCATGTCAGGGCCGGTCTCCACCAAATAGCCACCTCTCGACGCGGGCCCCGCATCACCATTGATATAGTAAGGTTTGTTGCTTTAATCTGTTTCACAATGACCTCTCAAGCGAGGATCTTTTGCTTCAACTTAATACGGCTACCATCCTCTCTTCTTTCTGATGCTAGTATACGGTAGGTCATATGTGCTTCTTTCTCACATTTTATTGTTAAGTGTTTCAGGGGCCCGGAGACCATTGCTACTGTGAATGCGACCATTCTCACCCTCATCCCAAAGAAGCAAAACCCGACCTTGACAGCTGATTTTCACCCGATTGGAAAGTGCAAGGTGTTATATAACTGGCTAATACCTCTAATGGCCAAACTCATTCAACCCACCTATACGAGCTTTGTGCCTGATCGCAATATCTATAATAATAATATTATTATACTGCAAGAATTCGTACACTTGATCTCACATGACACATTTTTAACCTGCACGAGGCCTACGACCGGGATGTCCCCTATCACCCTATATGTTTACCCTTTGTATTGAACTTCTAACTCATTTGATAAAAGAAGCAGTTACTCAAAAGAAATGAAAACCCATCCAACTCATTCACAAGGGTGTTGTGGGTCTCAAGTGAAGGGTTATCTCATCACTACTACTTAACTATGCAGGTTTAGAGTTGAGCTCAACATCAAAAGCAAAAGCAAGGAATAATACCTTAACAATCAATAAACTCGATGAGCATCAGTTCAATCTTTCACAATAATACTTTTTTCTATCAAACAATAAAGAAATTTGTCTTCTTTAAATAATTGGTTTCAACACATTTACACAACTTTAAAGATGAAAAGGTCATTAACTCAATCAATCAATAGTGATATCTACATGGTCAAATTCTCAATCCTTCTCTCGTAAAAAAGGGAACCTCGGAGCTTGTACGATCACCCGCACAGAGATAAAGGGTGTCATTGAAGGGTTGAAACTCGCCTGGGATATGGGTTACAGGAAAGACATGGTTGGGATGGACTCCATAGCCGCCCTCCAGCTACTCGCCGCCACCAACCTGGAGGATCAGAGGTATCATAAGCTCATCCTCCAGTTCAGGAAACTTCTTAATCAAAACTGGGAAGTGAAACTTTCCCACGTCTACCAAGAATGTAATAAAGCGGCTGACTTCCTCGCGAATCGCGGCCATAAGCTGAGCATAGGTATTCATAGATTTAGCATGTGTGATCCGGGCCTGTCGTATTGGGTCTTGTATGATATTATGGGCATTGCCCAATCTCGATTAATTTAACGTGTCAGGCAGGGTGCCCTTTTAGCACCCCACCTTCTAAAAAAAAGGGAAACAACAATATTGTGCAGGTTATGCGGTTTTGAGCAATCATCATGCTAACTTAATAATGACATCACATTTCCCTTTCGAAAAAATCTAAAAATAAATACGCTATGTTGTTATTTCTCAGCCATACATTTTCATTTAGGTTATTGAACTTTTAGGGAGTTGTTTTTTCTTATGTATGGGCTTGCTTACAAAGGATAACTTTTTAGTAATTTGTCTCACTATATTGCATCCACTACTACGTACAGCAAATGTAAAACTTATCCAACGAGATTATATAGGTTTCACTTTTTAATCTTTTTAGATTATCGAAGATTAAAAAATTACTCATGATTTAAATTGATGTCTAATCGAATAATCAAATCCAACCAACGGTTCGGGCAAAGATCCTAGTATGATATATAGGAAAATTGAAACAAACACTTTTAATAAGAATCAATTAAGCACTATAGGACATAAGCTTTTCCCTCCATACAACAGTGCTTTTCTAAATTTTTAGAATAATATAATCCCATAACACCATTGATGTTGGTTTTACTCCCAAAGGAGCCCAAATAAGTACCATGAAATGAAATCACCCCATAGCCAAACAAATATGATAATTTCGGATTAAACACTTACCTACTGTATACACCACGCTCTTATGGATACTCTGAGATAGGATTGACAATCGGTTTCCCGGTTACCGGTTTAACCGATTACCGACAGACCGAGATGTATCAGTAGTCGGTAGCGCCTCGAAGGATTTCGGTATACCGGCTCCTCTGCCGGTATATACTGACGGTTTCTCGGTATACCGATACCGGCGTCTAGGGATGGAGTGGAGAGATAGAAACCCTAAACAAATCGATCGATCGAGCCACCCTTCTCCCTGTGCGACAACCTCCCTTCGCTCGACTTCCTTCGATCCCCAACCCTTTTCCATGTCCAACACCGACGCCGACGCGGCCTCCGCCTCCACCTCTCCGCGACCTCGCCTTGCCTCTCCGACCCCGGCTGCCTCTCCACCGCTTTGCCTCCATTCGACCCAAGGGATGCGCCACCGTCGATTCGTTGTCGAAGAGCTGAAGACGAGGTTCGATCTTTCCATATATGAGCACATGGACTGGAGAAGGACAACTCGAACACAGATCGTTCTACAGAGGAGGTTCTACGATCAAAGCAGTTAAAATCGGGATTTTACCTAAAATTGAAAACTGGGGTAAAATCGGAATCATAAAATCAAATCGTAGAATCGTAGGATTTTAAGTACCATATAGAAATTAAAATATGATAATATTAATAAGGTAAATAATTAATAACACAAAGACTTATAACATTTAAAATGATAATTTTCAAGATTAATGTTCCAAAATCATCATTTTAATTGTTATGTAATGTGTAACTCAAAATCATTTATGAGGAAGGGATAGAGCTCATGGGGTTTGGATCTTGTTTTTCATGTTGTGTCTAGGTAGTTTAACTCAAAGTAGTATTCCGACATCGTCTACTAAGCATGATATAAAACTAAGAATAACTGAAATCCAATAAAATAATTAATGTCATTGGTTTGGTACAAATATATTCATTAATAAAATAATTTGTTAATAATGATGTTAATTCTTACGCACTAACAATATTCTGACAATTGTTTTACCGATGAGTTAAACAAGGAGAAGGGAAAGGGGTTGACCGAACCCTAATTATTTTTTTTTCATCTTTTTAAATATTCTTTTAATAGGAAAAATATATGAGAAGATTGCCGTCATTGCCCTTTCCACCGAAACAATTCTGCTTCTTTTGAATTGGCTCAAGCTCGCTATTTTGTTCACATAGGATCAAAATCCCGATTTTGGTACGATTTTACGATTTTAACGATTTTAATCCCGATTTTGAACGATTTTAAGGTCCATCGATTTTATAGTAAAATCAGGATCGGAATCCCTAAGTAAAATCCTAAGATTTTACGATCATTGTCTACGACGAGATGGCGGCGGGATGGTTGTCGCCTCACTCATCTCCTCTTTCTCCTCGCCGCCGCCGCTGCTGATTCGGGACTCGAAAAAGGGCACCAGTCTGGCTGGGGACGCTCGAGACAGCGACGGAACTATCGTGTCGACCGGAGATATGGATTTGGATCGAGAGAGGACGGTGACGGCAGCGATGAGCGGCGATTGGTGTAGGGTTGGGGAGATGAGAGGAAATCGAGAAAGAGGAGGTCTGAGAAGAGTTGGGGAGAGGTGAACGAGAGAGAGAAGGTCAGGGGAGGGTTGGGGAGAGAGATAGAGTATGGTTATGGGAATGAGAAAGAGAGGAGGGGGGGGGGTGGGTCTCATGGTAGTCGGTATAACCGATATGTAACTGTTAACCGGGTGTTCGGTAACCAGTTAACCGGTATCGGTAATCGATTGCTCCCACCTCATGAACGGTATACCGGTAACCGGTTAACCGGTTACCGACCGATTACCACCCCTACTCTGAGAAATAGTTCGATGACAAAAAAACTCTATCATCAAAATAATAAATGAGAGGTAAAAGATTGTGAAAGAAGCAGACATGATGATCAACTTCTCAAAGCGCAGGGTCAGGTATATATAAGAAAGCAAACGAGGTTGTCGCCCAAACGAATAGTGAGATAAAATTTTTGGTTTTATCTCATGCAAACAAACTTTTCACCTTTAACCATCATTCCTTTGAAGACCTTGCACATCGGTACATGAGCTAACAAAGGAAAAAAATCCCAAAGTACACTAGTTATTAAAAAAAAATTCCAAAATACATAAGTTATAAATTTTTTTCCAAAAGTACACATGTTTGAGCATCACCGTTTTTGACAAACGCGGTGAAGTATATCACCGCGTTTGACAAAGACGGTGAATATTTCACCGTTTTAAAAAAAAATGGTGACGTATTCACCGTCTTATTGTAAAATGGTGAAGGCATCACCGTTTTAAACAGACACGATGAACACATCACCGTTTTAATAAAAAACGGTGAATTGAAACCGTTTTAATGATCCATGATGAAGCGACGCGGATCGCTGACGTGGACCAACGCGGGGTATTCACCGTGTTAAACACGGTGAATACCCCGCGTTGGTCCACGTCAGCGATCCGCGTCGCTGGCGCGTTCACCGTGGCCATTGGATGCGGTGAGGCGCGGATCGTGGTTTTCTTCCCAGATCCGACGCCTCATGCTTGGCCACGTCGGCTCGATCCGCGTCATTCACTGCCTTTAATGCAAGCGGTGACTTCACCGTTTCTGAGAGACGCGGTGAAGGGTGGCCAGAATTAATTCGGTTGATCCCTTCCGATGGCACCCATCCTGCACTACTACCTCCACCGTAGTTGATTGAACCACCACCCTCTCCGTAACCTCCTGTATAACCACCGCCTTCGTAGTTGCTCGAACTACCACCCCATCCGTACCCTCCTGCAAAACCATCATCATAAGAATACTGGTGAGAATGAGATTCACCGACCGCCTCGGTCTCAACATACACCTCTGCAAGCCGGACTTGGTTATCGGTTAGGAACTATAACATTATCGTAACCGCGTCATCATCGTTTATGACAACTTCTTGGAACACGACCCCGCCAGCACTCATGTCTGGATACTGGTAAGTAATTTTGCCAAGTCTCGTCTGTCCGCTCGTACAAACCCTGTATGCACAAATATCACAGAGTTCTTGAAAATTGAATCGGGACTCAATTTTCAGCATAGTGGATTCGCCCTCCTCATAATCAATGCCTATGTCAGAGTTTGTCACCCTTCCATTCCACCGAATAGTAAGATGAAACTTCTTGAATTTACCCATATCTACAATTTACAATAAGTATCTATTAGCTTAAAGACAGTAAAATTAACCAAAATCATATTGTACAACTAATATTATCCATCTCATAACTAACGAACATAAATTCAACTAACTAACAACAACATAATACGAAAATTAAATCATACTATAACTACTAAAAACATAATTAGACTATAATACGAAAAGTCTCAACATACCGAAAAATTCCTGTTCTGTGTATTATGATCGATTTTGGTTGCTGAAATTTGAAGAAAGGGGAGTGGTTATGTTTTTACAACTGCTGGTGGTGTGGTATTTATAACCAAATCTGCCAACTATTCACCGTTTTTGTCTAAAACGGTGAACACCATCACCGCATTTGTCTCAAACGGTGAATAATAGCTAGTTGTGACCTAATTTTGACCTACCAGGGGTGGGAAACGTGGGAAAAGATCACCGCGTTACCCTACAACGGTGAATGTATTCACCGTTTTTAACTAAAACGGTGATGTATTCACCGTTCTATTCAAACGCGGTGAGTACATCACCGTTTTAGATGAACGCGGTGAATACGTCACCGTTTTTCTTATAAACGGTGAAATATTCACCGTCTTTGTCAAACGCGGTGATCCCCTTCACTGCGTTTGTCAAAAACTGTGAATGACAAACATGTGTACTTTGGGAAATTTTTTTATAACTTATGTATTTTGGGAATTTTTTTTTAAGAACGTGTGTACAGTGGGATTTTTTCCACTAACAAACAGGAGCCTCAAACACCTTATGATAGGAAAAATGCTCAGACAAGCAAAGATCTATGAGCTACCAACTCTTAATGAGCTGCTCAGGTTTATGGAGGAGGAAAAGCAAGAAGAAATGGTGTTGAGGCAAGCCAATAAATAATTGGTAGAATCGGAATTTGGAGGAAATGGAGTGAATGAGCTTGCAGGTCGTGAAACTTCCTACTTGGAACTCCTAGAAAGGATGGAGAATAGAAAGTTTCGGAACCTATAAGCTCATTTACCTCTCGTTCTGTCAATTATTTAGTGATTTTCTCTTGATCGTTTCCATCAATATTATTTATTCATGTTTTTTCCCTCCTTTATCAACTCGAGGAGGTGATCATTAAGATTTAGGTTTAGCTCTTGGGTGTTAGCTTGTCTAAGCATTTCTTGAACAGAAGGTGGTTAAGACTCCTATTGTTGGCCCAAGTACTTATGTGCAAGGTCTTTGAAAGGATGAATATTGAAGGCGAATGATTTTCCTGCATGAAAGAAAGCCAAAAACTTTACCTCATTACACATGACATGAGGGTGACAAGCTCACTTACTTTCTTATATACATGGCTTGCATTTGGAGAAGGTGATCTTGATATCTACTTCTTCTCAATTTTTTTCCTCTTGAAGTTTTGCCTCCCATTTGCTTTACTAACGACCGAGATATTGCTTTTGTTATTGTTCATCACCACTTCAGGAATCTAGAAAGAAAAGGAGAATTGGGATAAGGATTGAAGATTGTATATATGAGGGGCCGTTTAGAGAGAATTATGATATTTTTGTCTTTGTTTGATGTTTTTTGTAACATATTTATAATGGAGGAAAAGCATACTGAATTAGAAATTGAATATAATTTGAGTATGGCAAAAAATATCTATAGCATCAAATAAAAGAATATTTATCATATTTTCCAACAGTAATATATAAGAATCAATATATTTGCCTACTTTGAAAATTCTCTTCAACGTTTATACCAAAAAAGAGGATTTACATGACAAAAATTAGATATCGCAGATTTACTTGACATGTATTAGTATATGCATCATTTTCGTTATAAATTACTTTACATACAATAATCATCAGATAAATGGCGGGTCTCTACACCAGGTATTTCCATATATCATAGTTTGGATTTTCAAGTGATTTTAAATATACCTTGAGTTTTGGAGACAACTTAATTAAGAATACATGGAAAATTTTAAAGGTGAAATAACAATTAGAGTGACAAGATTTGGAATTTCACAAAGGAGAAAAGAGTTGGAAGAAGTAATTTTATCATCTCTATTACCTCATCGCCCTAACAAAATTCGTCTTGCAGATTAAATTCAATGATTTATGAGTAATTGCTATCTTTTGGATGCTTTATTGAGCAATACGACTTTACATAGTGCATGATCAGTTGATCACATTGAAGATGTTATCAATACACAATCTCAATTCACTTAAATCCTTCTAAACAATGATTTATCAAATCCAAAACCAAATCATCAAAAGCTATAGTGCTTCATGATCGGTAGTAATCAAATTATGGCCTACATCTAACATCTTCCACCGTTTCACATATGTAAATCACGTCATACTTGGACTTTGACCATCATCCTCCACCGTTTCAAAAAGTTCTTATTTGGTATCTTGGTTGGAAGAGAGGTATATAGGCTCTAGCTCTACTGTTTTCGAACATCTCGGGTTATCTTGGTACTGTTGTGTAATGGGCCTTGATGCTTGTATCTTTGAGGTTGGGTTCTTCCATCTTCAGTGGGCCATGACACTCCAGTCATGGAGCATGCTTGGGCCGTCATGGATCTCTGGGCTTCCTTAATCCATATTCAATCTTGTTCAATGACAGAATCCACTTCGGCCTTATCCAACATTCGCTTTGCTTTGCTTCGCTTCACTAAAAAAAAGAGAGTAAAAAACGCTAATTTTCAAATGTTATCAACGTCGGGGATAACTTGAAAAGTCTTTGTCGGAGTTTGTGGCGAGAACAAATATTGACACCGAGAATATCTGATCGCTACATAAAGAGGTGACTTTGTTTTCCTTCGAATTAACTACAGAGACAATTAGAGATGTATTTCTTTTCATGATGTACGCTCTCGATTTTTCAAAGGAGTAAGGGAAGGCGATAATTGAAAGATGCGACATATGGTTTCCAATCAATGGTAGAGAAGAGAAGGGATAAGGGTACCGTAACTAGGTGAATACCAATTGTGAGGGATCGAGAGTGGTAGCATTATTATTATTTCGTAACTTTTTTGGTTGGCTTTATCCTGTTGCACTTAGCGTAAAGTATTATTACGATTATAGTACTAAGGATGCTATCACCTTATGTCCTCTTTGGTGGAAATTAAATGAGTATTAAAATAAGGTTGGTGATGGTGATTGACATAAATGGGATTTCTTACATACTTCGGTCAAAGTTATTCAAACTCGATCTTATTGGTTTAGACCAGTTTGACAACCTTGTTTTCGTCGTTCAAATATTACATTTTCGTTCAAGAAATTTTCAGCACTGAATTCGCACCCAATGAAGATTAGAGAGGTAACTTCCCACAATCTTTCATATGAGGTTGATTATAAAAGTCACACAAGTAGTCTCCATCATCAATCACCCCAACGAACACGACACGGCCATTCTGTCATTCTTATGGAGGTGGGGGGAGACTGCGTACGTAGTTAATTTAGTCCTAGTTGGATTAGCCTATTCATGTGATATGTACGAGTGCGACAGACGGATCCCACTAAGAAAACTTTGGGGGAAAAAGATCACGTTTAGATTACTAGACTAGCACCCCGCTTGTGGCTCCAGAAGTGGAATGGCGGGATTCGCAAAAAGATACCCAAGTGCAAAACAGTGGTCTTCATTCTCCAATCACGAGGGTAGGGGAAAGGACAAAGCCAACGAGGAGCGCCACTATTAGATCCGTGACGAGCAGCGACGCCTCCACCACCGAACCCCGGCGTCCCCACGAGCTGTTTCCTGCAATAAAGAAACACAAGAGTCTCATTGAGGACTTCTATCAAACACATCGCGTGCATCCCTTTTAGGAGAGGAAGAACTAAAAAAACAGAGACTCAAAGACAATCCACGGCATGCCTTGGAGTTGGAAGAGTCGACACATCCCAACAAACATCAATTGCGGCTTTGAATTTCGAAAGAGGCCGATAACAGACGCGGCGGAATAGTAGGTGACTATGACATAATGGAATAGTACTGTAGGTCAAACACTAAACAATCAAGTCCGAGAAAAGGGTTATGTCGTGCGCATTCCACATTACATAGCAATAAGATGTACACGACGGCAATCTAACAATTACATATGCACATATCCAACGACGTCGACATGGAGCTAGGGCGTCCCTAACCCACCAGCTGATGAGAAAGGTCGGTAGTGGGGAAGGAGAGGAAAGGGAAGGAAAGGGGGGAGATCACATATTCTCAAAAACTTTCCCCCGTTTCCGAACGTAACTACAGTACGGAGGGGATGGGAAATGGAAAGAAAAAGCACTGTGGAAAGTGCCCCTCCAATTTGGAGGGAAAGGGTTGATTTAATGGGTTATTTATCAATTAATGGATTGGGGTGTATAAGTTAATGTTATTAGGTATGTTTTATGTTATTATATCAATTGGATTCCACATATCATTCAACGATCTTAATTAATTGTTAAATAAATATTTTCTTTTTTTAGTATTATTTGTAAGTTTCTTTTTACTTTGCTTTCAACTTCTTACATTATTTTACACAATTACGTGGAACGTAAATGTGTGTTAAGTTTCAAGTAAACCGACATCAGAGTGTTACATTTTTTATAGAATGGACGTCATCTTGTACTACAAAGGTAATCAAATTTGTATGAAAAAATAAAATCGAGTTACATGAACAATTTATGTTCCGTTAACAAATAATAAAATTGATCATGGTTATGTAGAAATTGATTATTCATAATATTTATTTTCGCATTTTTTGCATATACTTACTATTACATAATCAATAAAATAACATATCTATCACACTTTCCTATATACTTTTCTCCTCCCACTATCCCTTTCACTTTCCCCCATAAAACAACATTTTCTCCCCAATTCCCTTACCCTCCAATTTTCCTTTCCCTCCCAATTTTCCCTCCCCTCCCCTCATTTTCCTCCCCTACTTCGAAAACAGGGGGTAATAAAAACCCAACCCAACTGAATTCAACATTTTCAACTGGAATATTGGCGCCCCACCACCATGTGCCTTGGTTTGCCATAGTTTCAACTTTCACGTCACGAACTCACAGCCACATCTCTAATGCTTGCTTCCAAATTTCAACACCTAAAGCCATACAGTAATCCATCACAACATAGAATGGTCCATTCTCAATAAGAATTTTACTTCAACAGTTTATTACTATCAAACAAATATCAATATGATCGCGCTGTAATATTTCCCTTTTTCAATCATTCTGCCTGTGTAACCAATTCCACTATGACTACACTCATTGCAATACACAAAAGGACCCTTCAATGATTTTGATTCTATGCCTTACTTGGAAGCACAGGGATGCTCTGTTCGTTCCAAAAAAAATTGTGGGGATCGACCGCAGTCTTCACCTTCACCAGCCTCTCGAAATTTCCATTGAAATACTTCCCGCCGTACACCTTCCCTTCGTCGAAGCTGTTCTTACTTGCAGGCTGGACGATACCGATGTCCAAATCCCTGTAGTTCAGATACGCGCTCCTCGGATTCTTCGAAACGAAGGGTGTCATGTAGCTGTAGATCCTCCGAATCTGTCCCAAATACTTCTTCTCCGCCTCAACCCCGGCCTCCTTCCACGAAATCGAGTACTGAATCTTGTAAAGATTCCCTGCACGGTGAGGAAACGGCGTCTCCGTCGCTGGTACCTCGTCCATCGCTCCACCGTACGGGTTGAACACGAACCCTGTTTTCCCGGACTCAATCATCTTCTTCCAAATCCATTCGAGGCTAGCTTTGGGGATCGGTGTCTGAACGTAGTCCGACTTCCTCTTGCCGAAATTGACCGATTCCGGCTGCCTGCTCAGCAGCACTGCTGGGTTCGTCTCGTTGTCCAATCCCCACCATAGAACAGACTGAATCCAGCTCATTTCCAAGCAATCTTCTTTCTTCAACCCCAATTCAGGGAATTCCTTACCCAGCAACGCCACGAGGCTGTCGGCATTCCCCAAATACTCTGCCAAAACCGACGCTCTAACCGTGGTCTCCCCTTTCTTCGTCTTCGAACTCACCGGCTGCAGGAGCATCCTCATGAACAGGTCTTTCGTTGTCTTGGGAGCCACGAGCTGCCATTGATAAGCCATGTCGGTCGCGTTTTGCTCCAAATACTTCTCTACCCTGAAAACGGTAACCGTTTCGGGGACGGGGACGAGCACAATCTTGTACGCGATGATAACGCCGAAACTGGCTCCGCCACCGCCGCGAATCGCCCAGAACAGATCCTCCCCCATCGAAGCCCTGTCGAGAAGTTTTCCATTCACATCGACGATTTGGGCGTCGACGACGTTGTCGGTCGAGAGGCCGTACTTCCTCAGGAGGTTCCCGTACCCGGCGCCGCTCAAGTGCCCGCCGACTCCGACCGTGGGGCAGATCCCGGCGGGGAAACCCAGGACGTTGCTCTTCTGCCAGATCCGGTAGTAGAGTTCCCCCAGGGTGGCGCCGGCCTGGACCCAGCCTGATTTGGCGGCGGCGTCGATTTCGATGGAGCGGAAATTGAACATGTCGAGGATGAAGAAGGGGGAGTCGGAGACGTAGGAGAGGCCCTCGTAGTCGTGGCCGCCGCTGCGGGTCTTGAGCTGGTAGCCGGCGGCCTTGGTGCAGAGGACGGCGGCCTGGATGTGGGGGATTTTGGTCGGGGTTATGATGATTGAGGGTTTGGGGGTGGAGGAAGTGTTGAGGCGGGAGTTACGGATGTAGGCCTGGAGGACCGAATTGAAGGTCCGGTTCGTGGGGGAGTAGACGAGGTCGGAGATCTTGTCTTCTGGGGCGGTGTTGGTTTCCAGGCAGCGGAGGAATGATTGGTACACGGAGGCATCAGCGGCGGCGCCGGTGGCCGGAGAAGGGGGAGAGAGGAAGAGGAGTAGAAGGAACGGAACGGCGGGGAGAATATTTGTTGGGCGGCTCTTCATTTTGGCACGCGGTGGTGTCTCTGTTTGTTTGTTTGTCTGTCTGTGTGCGTTATATGCTCTGCCTCGGGATACGAGATTGGGGAGGGGGGGGGGGTATATTGGTTTTCCTGTGTGTTTTTTGGGGAAGGAAATTATAAAAAAGATTGTGAAAAAAAGCATGTATGCCCTAATATTGCCAAGTGGCGCCCGTATTTGCCATATCTATATAAGTTTATTGTTTTAAATGTTTTTCCCCGGTTACAAAAGAAAAAATTAAATGCTACATTGATATAAGGAAATATGAATCGGTCCAACGGAATATCAAACTAGGTATGTTTTTTGTCTAAGGAAATAAAATAAATCGTTGTGATGAAAAAACAAGGGATAATACATCGGTAATTTTGGGGACAACCATGAATATAAGATTATAAGTATATCGAAATTTTAGGATCGTTAGAATGAATATGGTTTGATGATCGGTGCTCTTTACGATATGGTCAATCGAGAGTTGCTAATCGTCGCCCTAGATTTTAATATAATCGCCCTAACTTAAAAATTCGAATTACATTTTTATCCTTTTATTTTAATAAACACCTCCTTTAATCCTCTTCCCGTCCGGAAGAATGGCGAACTACCACTCCCCTCCATCCTCACGCCTCACCCAGCAAAATGCCTTAGCTTGTTAAGAAAATGAACAAAAACTAAATGCCCGTTGCAAGTACAGTTGAAGTTACGTAATTAAAAAACAAGGAAGAAAGACTACTATAAGAGGGTTTTTCTTAATCGATGCTGCGAGACGAACCAAGGAGGAGACAACGCCTATAGAAATTGCTGGAGAGCGATCGTCACATCATTTCTCTACAGCGCCCGGCTGATTAGATTTACCCTCTTATGCTAGCTGATTAGGATTTTATATTGCGAGGTTTTTTTATCCAGTTTGGTTGCGGTGAATCGGGCGGCAAAGTGGGTTCCGCCGCCGCCGTGGAGGAAGGCTAGGAGGTGCTTCCGGTGGTCCGGGATCGGGATTAGATCGTGCCCGGAGAGAACTTCGCAGTTGTAGTTACCGATGGCAGAGATGGCTTGGCGGCGGAGATTCTTTGGACGACGATGCGATTCTGTTCCGGCTCTGCCTCGTCGAAGAGGACCTGTATTTCCTGAGATGTTTGGTTCGACGAAGGAGATAAGGGCATGTTTGTTTCGTTAAATTTTCTTTGGTTTTTTAAGGTTGTTTAAGTAATTTATACCTTTAATTAGTTATGGCGATAGTAAAACTAGGGCGAGGTTTAGCCATTCAGATTACAAAAGATTGGACGTACTTTTCAGTTTTAATACTTCCAAACTATGACGGTCCCCAACAAAAAAGTTAAGGCATTATTTTGAATGATTATTAAATATAAGATTCAAACAAAAAATGTGATGAATACTCTAATTCCTAATTTACTATGAATAATTGTAAGAAAATAATATGAAAAGATGAAATGAATAATGACTAAGGATAATTATGAACTATAACATGAAAAGGTCAATTTTGAATTTTCACGCAAACTTGCCAATTTGTAGTAACCGCTAGGAGAAATGTAATAGGTGATAAGGGCATGGCAGAGTGAAATACAGGCAAAAGAGGACAATTCTTAGTTCCAATCTTGGTTGGATGCAGAAACTCTATTCAGTCATATATTAGTTTGTTATTGGTGGATCCAGCTTCCTTTTTTAATATTTAATTATCTTCATTTCATGCTAAATAAAGTAAAAAATAAAATTTAACTATGTCACCGGTTGGAGCTTCTGCATCTAATTATGATTCGGGTAAGAACAAGTGACTAAGGGGGTCCCTTAGTCACATGACTAAGTGAATCCTAGTCATTCAACCTCATTTAAATCTTTAAGTTGCCTGGATGTTGGCCTACCACTGCAAAAGTGGGGATCTATGGACTATGAAGATTAATGCTTCAAGTTCATGGGCATGAAGGCGTATCCTCAAGTTAAGGGTTAATGTTCACTCATACATGGGTTTGCAGGGGACTGTAGGCCTGTGGAATGGGCAAAAAATGCCTTTGTATTCTGTTAGTCATGTATATGATACACTTCGTCCTCATGGAAGCAATAAGGTCTGACATCATCTAATATGGGGTAACTTCTCTGTACCACGTTGGAGTGTAATAGCTTGGATCATGGTCATGAATGCTATGGTTACTAATGTTAAGCTGGTCAAGTGGGGGAGAGCGAGTGATGATGGATGTGTTCTGTGTGGACAGAGTAGTAAGACGAGGGACCATTTATTTTTTGAATGTAGTTTCTCGCAGAGGATGATGAGAGGCATTGATCAGGGTTTAAGAAGTAGCACGTGGGACTCCAGACTCTTAGAGGCGTGTACGATTGCGAGGAAACACACATCTATGGGTAGGCTATATTGTTTGCTTTGGACTTCTTTGATCACCTTCATCTGGCATGAGCGATGTCGAAGGAGTCACTGGGAAAGTCCACGAAAAGCTGATGTAGTTGCAGGTCTTTGGAAAAATGATTTACTATTTTTAATTAGCGATTTCCTGTGCTGATGCATGATTGCCAGCAGGCGGGTCTTCCGTTTGTTGCATTATAGAGAGTAGTCCATGGTAGTATAGTGGGAGGGTGGGTTTTGCTTTGGGTTGTTTGTTCTGTTTCACGTGTAGTTCCATACTGGGATATGATATGCCCCTCGTTGTAATCAGTTTTGGTGAGGATAATTGGTCTCACTGTTTCGTTTGAGTTAATGGAAAGGAAACTTATTCACGAAAAAAAATATGGCCTTTCCAAAAAATCACCTGAAATCTGTGATGGTACTCTTTGGAATCTGACAAAAATGGCCCCGATAATATTCCGTCCGAATCGGTGTTTAATAGACTTAATCATCGCTAAAGAATAACCTCAAACTGAATCTGTGATCTGCAGCCTTCAAAATCTAAGGAAAATGGCCTTTCGAAAAAATCGCCCAGAAAATATGAAAATGCCCCCCCAGAAAAATTCTACAAAAATTCCGCCCAAATCGGCGATCAGTAAAATTCTTCATTGGCGGAGAGTATCCTAAGGCCGAATCTATGGTCCGTAGCCTTCAAAATCCAAGAAAAGTGGCATTTCCTAAAAATTGTATGAAATCTGTTTTGGTACCCCATTGGAATCTGACAAAAATGGCCCCGACAATATTCCGCTTGAATCGGTGTTTATTAGGCTTAATAATCGCTAAAGAATAACCTCAGGCTGAATATGTATATATGCAAACTTCAAAATCTAAAGAAAATGGTCTTTCGAAAAAATCACCTGAAAATGGCCTCCGAAAATATTTTACCAAAATTTCGACCAAATCGGCGATCAGTAGACTTCATCATTGGCGGAGAATACCCTAAGGCCGAATCTGTGATCCGTAGCCTTCAAAATCCAAGGATAATTGCCTTTACAAAAAATCGCCCGAAATTTGTTATGGTACCCCTTTGGAATCTGACAAAAATGGCCTTGGCAATATTCTGCCTGAATCAATGTTTAATAGACTTAATCATCGCTAAAGAATAGCCTGACGCTGAATCCGTGATCTAAAATCCAAGGAAAATGACTTTTCGAAACAATCAACCAAAAATAATGAAAATAACTCCCAGAAAAATTCTACCAAAATTTCGCCCAAATCGGCGAGTAGTAGAATTTATCATTGGTGGAGAGTACCGTGAGGTAGAATCTGTGATCCATAGCCTTCAAAATCCAAAGAAAATTGCATTTTCAAAAAATCGCACGAAATCCGTGATGGTACCCCTTTGGAATCTAAAAAAATGTCCCCGACAATATTTCACCCAAATTGGTGTTTAATAGACTTAATCTTCACTAAAGAATAGCCTCGGGGTTAATCAATGATCTGCAACCTTCAAAATTTAAGAAAAATGGCCTATCAAAAAAATCCCCTAAAATTTACTAAAATGCCCTCAGGGAAAATTCTACCAAAATTTCACCCAAATTGGCAATTAGTAGACTTCATCATTGGTGAAGAGTACCCTAAAACCAAATCGGTGATCCGGAGCCTACAAAATCCATAGAAAATTGTCTTTTCAAAAAATTGCCTGAAATCTATGATGGTACCTACGAGTGCAGTCAAAATCGCGCATTAAAACGTAAGAACTTACGTTTTTACGTATCCAGGCCACCAAAACGTTTCAGTTTCTACCTAAAATCGCTTAGTCACAAAAACTGGTAAAAACATTGGTAAAATCGATAAAATCGCGATTCTGAAGCGTTTTTATACGATTTTGATCATCTCATTAAAATGTGCTAATTGGCCAAAAATGATGTAATTTTGGAGACTTATCAGCAAAAAATAAAAAAAGGAAAACATGATTCATCACTCTTTCTACAACTATTGTCGAAATAGGGGCTTCACATTAGGTTCAAAAGACACCTAATGGTATTCTCAACAGTCGCTGACCTTCTATTAGTTTTCTCCCTTAATCTTCACCTGTGGCTCTTTCCTGGGTTACGATGAAAGTTTATGGGTAATTGATCGTATGTAATTATGTAAACTCAAACCAGCTTACGAGAATTTAGATTCTCAAGCTCGTTTACGGGTTACGATCTACGTTTATGAGCTTATTATTAAGATGCTATGAGTTTTCTCTACTTTTGAGTCAACGCAAATTAGTTTGTGTTAGATATTACATTTTAATTATGAATTTAATGTAGTTATCCACTTATCTAAAATCTACATACTCACATTTTACATACTATATGTTGTACTTAATCTATTTTAGAGGTTGCGTCAAAAACTTAAGATTTTACGCTTTGATTCTACGTTTTACGATTTTACCCATTTTCCGCTTCTAGATAGAATCGCGCTTTTAACTGCATTACCTACACCATTGGAATCTGACAAAAATGGCCGCGACAATATTCCTCCCGAATCGATGTTTAATAGACTTAATCATTGCTCATGAATAGCCTCACGCTGAATCCCTGATCTACAGCATTCGAGATATAAAGAAAATGACATTTCGAAAAAATCACGCAAAATTAAGAAAATTATCTACCAAAACTCTACTCAAATTGGCGAGTAGTAGACTGCATCATTGGTGAAGAGTACCCTAAGGCGGCGGAATTTGTGTCCCGTAGCCCTCAAAATCCAAGGAAAATTGCCTTTCCAAAAAATCGTATTAAATATGTGATGATACCCCTTTGGCATCTGACAAAAATGGTCCCGATAATATTTCACATGAATCGGTGTTTAATAGACTTGATCATCGATAAAGAATAGCCTCAACCTAAATCCGTGATCTGCAGCCTCCAAAATCTAAGGAAAATGGCATTTCGAAAAAGTTGCAAAAAAATTACCAAAATGCAATCCAACAAAATTATACCAAATTTCTTCCCAAATCGGTGATTAGTAGACTTCATCATTGGTGGAAAGTACCTTAGGGCGAATCTGTAATCCGTAGCATAGAAAATCCAAGGAAAATTGCCTTTCCAAAAAATGGCCCGAAATTTGTGATGGTACTCCTTTGTAGTCTGACAAAAATGGCTTTGACAATATTTAGTCCGCATCTGTGTTTAGTAGACTTAATCATCGCTAAAAATAGCCTTAGACTGAATCCGTGATCTGCAGCCTTCAAAATCTCAAAAAATGGCCTATCAAAAAAACCCCACAAAATTTACTACAATGCCCTTCGGAAAAATTCTACAAAAATTCTGCTCAAATCAGCGATTAGTAGACTTCATCATTGGTGAAGAGTACTCTAAGACCAAATCTATGATCCATAGCCTACAAAATTCAAGGAAAATTGTCTTTCCAAAAAATCGCCCGAAATTTGTGATTATATCCCTTTGTAATCTAACAAAAATGTCCCCGCAATATTCCGCATGCATCGGTGTTTAATACACTTAATCATCGCTAAGGAATAGCTTTAGACTGAATCCGTGATCTGCAGCATTCAAAATCTAAGAAAAATAGCATTTCAAAAAAATTGCCAAAAATTACTAAAATGCCCTCACCTCGAAAAGAAGACTCTGATTCCTCTCTAAAAATTCCATGACTCATTCCCAAAAAATTCTCCTCAGTTGCCACGATTCCATAGGCGCCGACAGTTCCTCATTTGGACGTCGAATCACCGAGTTACGACCAAAACAAACATTCTGTCAGGTTTCAAAGTACCAGGTAAAGTCAACGTGTTGACCATTTTTCTCCTTGGAAAGTTACAGGCGTAATCCACACCCTTTTTTAATTGCCAAGAATGATACCTAAACTTAAAAGATTTTCACTCCAACTTTCGATGCTCGTTTCTCCCTCGTTTACGTCCGAATTCGATTAGGTCAAAACGTCGATGGTCCTGGGACCGTGCTCTACGCAAACGTGTCCACGTTTTGAAATATGGTTGAAGTCAACAATGCCGGGTTTGTCATCGGTAGTCGCTGATCGGTGAGAGACCGTCGGTGCTTGGTCATGCGAGGGAAGGATGGCGGCCACTGCCCACTGCTGCCTCCCGTCGCCAGCCGCTCCTAGTCCTGGCTCTGACATCTGCGCGAGAGGCCCGCTGCTTGCCGTGCGGGCGAGGAAGCTGAATGGTGGCTAGAACTCGTTCTGGGCGCGGGAAGGGAGAAGATGGTGACGCTGGCGCTGCTTGTCGCGTGGGGGATGATGACGGCGGCGGTTTGGTGTTGGTCGCTGCTACCTTGCCACCGCTGCCGCTACTGGTCATCGCCAGGGCTCGGGCACAACTTCTTCTTTTCTTTCTTCTTCCTTCCTCTTTTTTTCTCTCTTCTTGCTGCTACTAAGGGGTTGCTAATTATCACCCTAATGCTTTTAATTGTATTCCCCCCGAGCATAGCCTGATACCGAATTGAATTGAAAATGAAAAGGAGGAAGAGAACGCAAAAGAGGGCACACATTTTGAAATGGGGAGATAACGGCGTTAATCTGGTGAATTGGCTCCCGCAGAGAACGAGATATGCTCTGTTGTCATTGCCACCGTCGGCACGGGAGAGTACTATCGCCGGAGACCGAGAGTAAGCAAGCGAGTCATCCGAGGCTGGACGAGGCGACGGCGGCAAGAAGGTAGAGAGGTAGGGTTCTCCGATCCGAGCGAGTGACGGCAAGCGGCCAAGCTGGCGTATGCTTACCTGAGGAAAATCAAGGGATGCGAGCATAAAATCTATGATTAATTTGCCAGAAACGACGGCGGCGAGGAGAAATAGTTGTCCGGGAAGCTGGCTGAGAGTTGTATTGATGCGAGGAAGGAGATAGGGCCCATAGGGGCTGTTTGTTTTTGTTAATTTTGTATTCAGTTCCTTAAGGTTAATTAAGTAATTTTGCAGATTTAAGTTAGGGCGATTAAATTAATTAGGGCGAGGTTTAGCCATTCAGAACGGAAAAATGGAGGGTGAAGAGGGTGGGAGAGAGGTGGGATGGTGTGTGTAACGGGTGGTGAAACTTTCCCTTTTAATAATAATAATAATAATAATAATAATAATAATAATATTCAACAATATTAATATTATTAGGTTATTCTTAATCTCGGTTGCAATATTTCGTAAGTAATCGTCAAACCAATCGTTAATTTATAATGGTCGAACTTAAAATCAATTGTCGGGGTGTTACAACTTGCAAACTTGTTATGTAATTAATCGTAATTGGTAAAGTACACTAGCTAACAATAATGGTGATATCAACATTTGCAACCAAAAGACACCATTAATTGTTTATTTGGTATTTTAGTATCATTTCAATAGTAATTGGGTTAAAGTATCTCGTTTAGTATAACCATGCAAATATGGTATTTGGCATGTGATATTTGGCAAAAGTAGAGTGGTAAAAGGAGTAATTTGGAAATAACTCACTTCCCAAATAAAGTCAGTAAACTGTTGCCAAACGAGTTATTTGTAAAATTGTTTGAATTACCCTAATAACATATATATCGTATACACTTAGTCTTACCCTCAATCGACAATATTAAGTTATATGTTGTTGATCGTATACCCTAAAGCATCAATACATTATACACTAATCACATGCACTATACCTAACCATATATCCTTATGAGTTGTGATTTTGGTAGTATAGTTAATTTAAAATGAAATTCATACTTTGATTTTCAAAATATAGATAAAAAGTAATATTTGCTATAGCCTAACCATATATCTTATACTCTGCACCATATACCTTGTACCCTAACCACGTACCATAAGCATAAATTAAAAAGGAATCTCCTGTCGTTAAAGACTTCAAATGACTTCAAGTGAACATATGTTAATAAAAAACTTAGACCCTTCAAAACCATCAATACCTTATACTCTAACCATATACACCCTAAACCATCTATATCTTATACCCTATACCCTAACCATATACTTTATACCCTAAACAACGAACCGTTAAAGATGACTTATCAAGTTTAGTATAATTGTTGTCTCATATTCACCAGCCCATAAATTTTCCATTCCAAAGTTCTCACCCAAACCTCCATCTCATTTTCCATTCCAAACTGACTCGCAACCCAAATTAACCAAGTTTAACTCCCATTTTTAAATAAAAGTTCAACTCAAACACAACTTAAATGTGTCAACATTTTACTAAGTGTTGTAAAATAACGATCATTTAGTGTTGAAGTTGTAAGAAATGTGGAAGCATAGAAAACAAGCAGACAAATTGAGTGAATTTTTCTAAAACAAATTATTGTTGTAACTAATGGTTAATTTAGTTATTAGATCCTAAAAAATTATATATATATATATATATATATATATATATATATATATATATATATATATATATATATATATATGGTGGCTTCTATCGTACCCCGGGTAAATTCCGGGGTATGGCGTACCTTGGGTGATCTTGACCGTACGTGTGATCTCGACGGCTGAGATTAAATTTTATTAAATGATTTGTTTTTTCGGAATTTATATTAAATAAAATTACAGATCAACTCATAGAATTAGTTTTTCTTTCATTTTAGTCCATTGTAAACCAAATCGGGTTGGTTCTGTTTAGTTATTGAATTGACCCAAAACCCAACCACCCTAAGAGAAAGGACACCTACCCTTGCCCCACCCGCAGCCCTACCCCTCTCCTCCAAATCCCGACCTTGGACCTTCTCTCTTCTTCATTTTTCTGTTCGAATTGGGAATAACCCTGTTCTTCCTCCCTACTCCTGTAAATCATCCCAGCCGTCTCAGAGAATGGCAGCGATAATTGAACCACTCTGTTTCCTCCTCTTATTCTTCTTCGTTTTCCCGTTCTCGACTGTTATATTTCACACCTGTCCTATGATTCCTCCCAATCGATTGTTTGAACCCTAAACTGGCCGAATATCGCAGGTAATCTCGGCGTCAAGCTGTGCAAGCATAAGCACCCCCATCCCTTTGAATGAAAACTAATTGTTGCTTGTATGAGTAATTCACTTGTGTAAACAGCTGGGCAGGCGGAGATGATTGCACTGGAGAAGGCAATGAAAGAGGCCATGGTTCCTTCAGGATCTGCTAGGGAGGTAAGAAAGGGATTTTGAATTGAAATTGCAGAAATTGATTTTCGAACTACAATGCTGTGATTTTGGATGGATCTCTGATATGGATGAGGTGTATTGTAGACTGATTTGGGAAGAGAGGTCTCGTTGTTTGAAGCGGAGGCTACAGCTGTGGAGTCTGTATTTCAAAAATTCTATTCCTACATTTTTTTACACTGAAACCGTGGGGTTCGAACTAAACAGAGACCCCGACAGGCCCAGTCCTGCTTCTATCTTCGTGGTTAACTTTGACAAGGTAAGGGTTTTGACGAATTGTGGTGACGGTTTTATGCATTGATGATAAACCGAGTTAATGTGTATCGGAATTAGGTGCTTAAGATGTCCCTTTCCAGGATCATGTGTGTTTTTGGTCCATTCTTTCAGTAGTCTTTGACATGATCTGTTGAGGAGCTTGTTTGGTGGTTTTCTTTTTCCAGGTCAGAATGGATCCGAGGAACAAGGAAGTCGATCTTGATAGTTTCATGTTTAGCACAGTTGATAAGTTGTCTGAAGAAGATATGAAGAAACAAGAGGGTGATTACATTTATAGGGGGAGCAACTCAAGTTTGGTTGAGCTCAGACAAATATTATTTGAATGGACGATATGTGACCTCTTTCATTTTAGCCACATTCTTCACTAGTGATGCTTTTAATCATGTTTCGGGTTCTTCCATCTTTATTGAAAAATGGTTTAAGGGTCCACTTGATTGGGCTGGTTGTTGGACGATCCTCAAGCAAATTTCGATGGGTTACTTCGTGAAGACGTGATGGGAATAAGTTTCCCGAGGCAAGTAATTTGGCCAGTTTATCTCTATTAGTTTTTATGCGAATCTCAGAGGTGGCTGTTTCTGTTGCTGCTATTTTGGCTATCTGTCTGCAATGTGAGATTACTGTAGCGGTTCCATTTCTGTTTGGCAAACTAGCCTCTGGCTGTGTACTTGTGTTTATTCGGCTGAATAATAAACGTGTCCTTAAATCGTTACCATAAAGAGGGCATTTGTTGGAAAGGAAGAAACAAAACTAAATGCTAAAATGTTTTAGCAGAACACACTATGCGACTAGATATCCTTAAATCTTTACCATAAAGAGGGCATTCGTTGGAAAGGAAGAAACAAAACTAAATGCTAAAATGTTTTAGCAGAACACACTATGCGACTAGATATCCTTGAGCCCTGAATTCGCCTCTTCTGGCAAGCTGCTTTCCTGAATTAGCCTCTTATGGGAACCTGCTTTCCTCTCTTGGGAAGCTATTTTGTACTCAAGTGTCTGAGCTTCAAACCTAGGCGCATTCTGATTTGCTTTCTTGAGCACCTTGTGTCTTATGTAATTGGTAGGCTCTTTGACTAGGTACAATGCCACCTGCATTCTTCTCAAATGATTGCATGGCTGTAAGGACAGAAAATATAACGTATTAATACAATAGCTGACATAATTTTTTTAATGTGCTCGTAGAAATAAATGGGCCTAGGTAGTAGGTGATTTCTTACCCAAATATAATAGTCATCATCCCAAGTTGATCCCATCATCCACACACAAACCCAGATCCCACTATCATTCCTGTTTAGAAAGATGCATTACGTAAGACACAAATATTTTATTTGTCTAGTGAAATTATGACCAAATATACATTCTTACTTGTGTCGTTGTGTAGGAACTTCAGGAGTGGTCAAAGAAAACTCCTTAATCTGTGGTGGTGCACATGTTGATTGAACTTCCTTGTGTAAGGCATCGAACAAGTCGTTCAGAAATTCAATCTACAACGTTCAAAAAGTAACCTATGAATTACAAAATTTTGTTGGAAAATATAATGCCACATAATTGAATTACAAACACGTGTATTGAAGTATGTATTCAATGGCACAAATTTTAACTATACCATTGTGTTAACTGCATTCCTACGGATTGTCTGGCGCTCTTTTGATGGGCATGAATCCAGAATGTGTACTTGTTTCTGGTCCATCAAAATTATAGCTAAATACCAGTGGATGCCTTCATCATTCATCATATCTTTCATGGGAAGACAAACCTTCACAGGTACGAGAAAACAATCCAATTAACTAATTAGTTTTCCGACATAATTCATTCAAGAAATTAAGCAGAAGGGCAGGCATAATTCACGCGCACATATGTTGTGAAAACCGCTACTAAATAAGCAGAAATGAGAAGGAAGAATTGTGGAGAAGTCATAACCTTTCTACAGTTACGAGCTTTTGATAGGAATTTTGTATCATATAACTCTAATGCCTTTGCAGATGTCATGCCATAATTAACGACCATATCCTGGTAGGAAAATGAAGTTAAATCATTGAACACTAATCTTACTTAATAAACAACCAACCCTGTGTAAACTGAATTAGAATTACAAAGCAAAAGCAACACTTACCTGCAATTCCGTAGGCAGAAAGCACACTCTTCTTCCACGACCAGTATCGCTTTTAACTTCGTCCAAGGTCAAGTGGCATGCTAACGCTGTAATTACCTAAAACACAATAGAAATAAAATCCAATGATTAAAAATCGTTAAGCACGTTCAGGTCAACTAGGGGCTTTTCGCAGAAGTACTTACATCAGCATCAACGCTTGACTCGGGGCATAAGCTCCATAATGTCTGCCTGGTGTATGATTTCATCATTGTTTTGACCAAAGCTTCATCAGGAGGAAGGTCTTCTGCAAATATATAGTGAGCAAAACTCACTTCTTCGTCACTGTAGTTGACGGCTGTAGGGAGCTCAAACCTTGTGGTACCCTTCAATCATGGAGAACGAACAAATAGAGGAAATAAGAAGAGGTTTTCACTAGGATTACAAGTGGCGGAGAAAGGAACGAAGGAAAACAACGAAAATAGTGGGCGAAAAGGAAGCATATGTACATCACTAGGATTACATACCTTCATTGACAATTTTTGTGGAGGCGTGAGGGGTTTGTTTTGCACACCTAGCTCATAATGTTCCAGCCCTGGTTCAGCATCAAGAACAATCACCTTCGAGTCGGGTGTAGGTGGGGGGATGACGTCTTGCATTCTTGTTTTCTTTGCAGGAGATACATAGTTCTCCAATTCCTACAATAATGAACAATCAAGTCAGAATAAGTTTTGTATAAATAACCTACTGTTAAAGCTCCTGGACGAACCATAGACTTGGCTAGAGGACGCGTTAGGCGTACAATAGACTGGCCGCTCGTCATCTTGTTCTTCTCCCTAATATAATTGTACAAAAAAGCAACGAGAGAGTGGAATATAAGAACAAATACAACGAAATAGCTGACTAAACAGTTAAAGAAAACACATTAGCGGATTGCATAACTTACACTTCCTTCCCCATAATGTTACAGACACAATGTTTACCAAAGGGCCTCTCCGCTACTTTTAGTTGAATGAGTTTTGGGCAAGATGTTTGGCCATATTAATAGATGCGCCAGAGGGGTGTTTAACCTCGTCTATTAGGAAAACCCGTGAGATATCAATTAGAGTTTTTTTATGTGTGGGAACTTCTATATTTATCCACCTCATTAAATGAACTTAATAAGGAATTAACTAGTTACGTGTGAACTTCTATATTTATCCACCTCATTAAACCGATTAGGGGCTTCATTTTAGGGTTTTAAGGTTCGAAACGACATGACCACGAAAGCAGATGGAAGAAGGGAAGAAGACGATGCCAATTTAACCTCCTTGGTTGGTTGTGGCTCCGCCAGTTTATGAATTCACGTTTGGCCCATTTTCAACCAATAAATTAAGAGTGATCTAGGCTTCCCGCGGCAGGCTTGGTTATGCGAACCAAGGAGGTTATTTAGGCCCACTAGTTTTATTTAAATAGGCCAAACGAATTCAGTCCAGCCCATGGATGTTTTGACCCAAATTGATCTGTTAAAAAGAAGGATTTAATTTCACAGCTTATATACAACATCCGTTAGGTTTTTCATAGTGAAGCGCCAGCGGAGAGGCTAGTTCCTTAGTACTACTTTGGCTAGTTAGGGTTAGTTGGCTTGGACAATCACAAGCGCGACGATCATGGAAGACGATGAAATCGTCGAAGTGGAAAACAATGAAGATATTAACAACAGTAACGGTTCAACTATTCACAACGTTCACCAAAGTTCAGAGGTAGAAGATGATGATCTTGCCGATCTCTTACTTCTACAGCAAGAAGATATCGAGAAGCTAAGATTCGCTAACACTGAAGAAGCCTATGATTTTTGGAGGAACTATGGGCTGGTCACCGGCTTTGACGTCAGGAAAGAAGATATTGGCCGAGATAAAGACAAGGTCATGATATGGCGTCGGTTTGTATGTTCTGGTCAAGGAACAAAGCGCGACCGAAAGGGTGAACGAAAGAGGGAACCAAAAGGAGAGACGAGATTTGACTGCAAAGCTAGGATTCGTGTACGACTAGACAAGTCAGATGGGAAGTGGTTTGTGGATACCTTTCATAACGTGCACTCTCACGTAACGGTTCCAAAAATATACCGACACTACATGAAAGGGAATCGACAGTTGAGTGATGCAGTTAAAGCAGCAATCAATTTCCGGAGAGCAGCAGGAATGAAAACATCACAGATTGTTTCAGTAGCGGTTGCAGAGGCAGGAGGCTATAGCAAGATGGGGTTCACGAGGAAAGATGCGTATAATTACGTGGACAAAGATCGGAAGGAACAGATTAGTGATGGTGATGCTGCGACAGCACTAGCTTACCTACAGGCGAAACTAAGTGCGGATGAACAGTTCGTAATTGAGCTAAAAAAAGACGATGAAGACAGGCTTGTTAACTTGTTCTGGGCAGATAGTATTTCAGTGGCTGATTATGCATGCTTTGGAGAATTATTGGCTTTCGATGCGACTTACAAAAAGAACGTCTACAATATGCCTCTAGTCATTTTTTCAGGTACTAATTCTTTTATTTTCGGTTCATAGTAACTTATATTTTCATTCCTATAAAGTATAAAGAATTTATTCATTGAAACTTAATGCAATATCACTTCCATGCGTTATGGGTACAGTGTAATTCTTGTCTTATTAGTGAAGTAATTTTAATAACCTGTTTATTTTTTAGGTGTGAACCACCACTTCAACAGTTGCATATTTGGATGTTCATTTTTGGCAAATGAGAAAGAAGAAAACTATGTATGGGTTCTAGATGCCTTGAGGAGAAGGTTGGGCGGTGTAGATCCTAAAACTGTTGTTACATATGGAGATAAAGCCATGCGCAATGCAATTCAGCAAGTATTCCCCGATGCGACACATCGTTTATGTGCTTGGCACATAGACAAAACTATTGCCAAAAAAGTGAGGGACAATCCTAACTTCTTGCCACAATGGAAACATTTCGTGTCAGCTGATTGGGAACCTTCAGTATTTGAAGAGAAGTGGAAAACAATGGTCGAGGAGTGCTCACAGCAGCATAACAATTGGGTTTCACATCTATTTGACCAAAGAACTGAATGGGGGTATACATACTTGCGCTCAAAGTTCTTTGCAGGCTTGTCAACAACGTCTAGATGTGAAGGAATCAACTCTCAGCTTACCAAGTATATCGAAAACAATCATAATCTACTTGAGTTTTTTATTCATTTTGATCGTTGGGCTAGGGATATGAGGGAGATGGAGCAACAAGCTGATTTTGAGTCCATCCATCGTGAACGGACAATAACGTCTAATATATTAGTCTCACTTCAGAAGAGTGCGTCTAAATTGTTCACAAAAGAAGCCTTTTTCAAATTCAGAGATGAGGTTGAAAAGTCGGGAGCTTGTGTAAGGATGGATTCAGAGATATCGGAAAACCAACGCATTTACAGAGTGACAATGTCAGGTAAACAAAAGGTTTTTCAGGTCACATACACAATTGAGCCCTTCGCTATGGAGTGTAGTTGTAACTATTACCACTATATGGGAATACCATGCGCTCATATGGTTCATCTACTGAAAGAAGAGGGTATGCTGGAACTTCCAGAACGGTTGGTAAAGTTAAGGTGGTCAAAGAAGCCGAAGACACTTGATAGCTTACAACAACCACACAATATGGACGAGGCTAGACTATTCACATTCAGGTTTGTAGTTACTGTATAAAGCTGGAAATTGTGTGTTACTGTGTTTAAGAAAGCAGTTCAGATGTGTTTATTAAATACTAAGGTGGTACCAGAGGGCGTTGACCCGTTTTAGAACATAAGCGTTCACTTTTTCGTGACGTTTTAACAGGATAATATTGAATGTGGTTTTCAGATATGGGCTTCTTCAACAAAGCAGCTCCCAGTTATGGTTAAAAGGGGCAAAATCAAGCGAAAGCTTCAACCTTGCTCGTACAGGAATTGCATCCATATGTGAATCGCTAGACATGATGAACGAAGGTGATACTGAGATCCCAGATATCAATAGACCAAAGGCAAAAGAGAAACTTTTGGATCCACATCCTGTGAAATACAAAGGTTCGGGTGGACAAGAAAACAAAAGGAAGAAAGGGGAGCAACGAATGTGTAGCAGATGTGGCGTATTGGGTCATAAAAAAGCACTTGTAAGAAGCCTCCTGATTATGTGAGGCCTACAATACCAGAACCTACTGATACTGAAACTAATGAAGAACCAAATAGTGAAAACGTCGCCAACAACGGAGCTGACCAGCAAGCACCACACATTGGCAGAAAACCAAAACATTGCAGTAAATGTGGGAAGGATACTCATAATGCCAGAACTTGTCCAGAGTTATCAGAGGAGGATACTGAAGAGGATGTTGATACAACCGACATCCCTGATCCACCAACTGTAATATTAGAAGTTCATTGTGCATGTCTAGAATACTTTTGGGAAACAATTATTTTCGTTGGAACTAAACTTTATATATTCAATGTTGCAGAAGAAGCCATGTACTAGAAGGGAAGGCCTGAGGAGCAGCAAGAAGGCTAGTTGAAAAGATTGGCATGGATTCTAATAACCGGAGACACATTTCGAATCTGGCCATTTGTTTGATACTCTATGGACGAGTTAGGTTCTTTGATTGGAGGACGTTATGATGTTTGGTTGGGTATTTTCATACTTTCTGGTCCTGGTTGTTCATGTTTTAGGTTCATTAAACTTCTTTTCCAATCAACAATGTATGCCTCTACTTTTGCTGGTCCAGATTTTTGTGTTCTAGTTGAAAAACACTCTGTATTGAAAAATATCTAGCTTGGAACTAAACACTAAGCACTAAGCAGAAGAACGAACCTGAGGTCAAAAACCGAGCACAGAGCAAAACCGAGCAACAACCACAGCCACAGGTCTCAAACCACTCTGAACGCTTTGATTACAATCCGAACAGCTTGCCAATGGAAATTAATTGAGGTCAGAAACAAAAATTATCGAGCCTACAATCAAATCAAGAGCAGAGACGAAAAAAATTGAATGGACCGCTTGATTCATTGGATCTGATTACAATCCTCATCGATGAACAATTGAGGACCCGAGAACTTCACTCCGCGTTGGTACAAAGGCTATTCTGTCAAAACTCCAAATCAGTGATAGACCAACACAAATGAGAGAAAGGACAGAGAATTTAGAACATACCTCCATCAGGACTCGCATGCAGCAGCGCCGCCGTCGATGGGAAGAGAACCCAAAACTAAAATCGACAACCCGACCTTTGGCTGAGATTACAATATATGATTATGAGAAGGAGAAGGAACGAAGTGACGATTGTGGGAAGGGTTTGGTTCCACTCGGGCGGGTTGACGAACAAG
The DNA here is from genome assembly GCA_946122785.1 of Linum tenue. Taxonomy (NCBI): domain Eukaryota; kingdom Viridiplantae; phylum Streptophyta; class Magnoliopsida; order Malpighiales; family Linaceae; genus Linum; species Linum tenue. Next base: position 64,936,157 of record CAMGYJ010000009.1, on the reverse strand, counting down.
CAAGGTGAAAGAACGAAATGAAGAGAAGGAAGTCAGAAAGGTAAAGTTGGGTTGGCAATATTTTTATTTTTTTCATAGGGTGGAAAACTAAAATCGTTGAGAGAGGGAAATTTTACGGAAAAATGAAAAAAGAGGCTCCAAATGTTCCCTCCTGCACTTTTCAAATTTGTTTTTCCTTTTTCATACGATTAGAAATTAAAATGGGAAAGGAGAGAATGAAACTATTACAAAATGGCTCTAAGATTCACGCTAATTAGTCATTACTAAGGGGTCGTTTGCCGGTTACTTTTGGCTATTGAAGTCAAGTGAAAAGTAAACAGAAATTAATAAACCGGAAAATTGACAAGTTGATGGTGTATTATCATGTCACTCCAAAGAAACATGGTCCATTTTAATGAGCCAAGCCGAACTCATTCTCGGCTCTTTTATGAACGAGCTAATACGATCCAAACACGACACAACTCATTTATTGAGTTTGGGCTCATAATTTCGATCAAAATTCTGGCTCGAGCTAGCAAACAACTCATTTCATCCTAATTAGTCATTACTAAGGGGTCGTTTGCTTGGTGGAGTTGGATAACAACAAGAAGTTCACTCTAGAGGTAAAAAGGCAAACATGATTTTATTAGGGTTTAGGGTTCAGAGTTTAGGGTTTAGAGTTCAAGGTTCAGGGTCTAGGGTTTAGGGTTCAGGGTTCAGGTTCAGGGTTCAGGGTTCAGGTTTCAGGGTCTAGGGTTTAGGGTTTAGGGTTTTGTTGGTTAAGTGGCAAGCAAATTGTTTGCGTGATTCATATTAATAAGCGTACACAATTGAACAAAGAATTTTGATTGTAGTCCAGCGGATGGAAGTTTGCAATGCCAATTTATGTCTTGGGTTCGACACCCATCAGAAGCATTTCAGTTTTGGTTTTAAGTTATTACTATTGGGAATAAGCCCGCGCTTCGCTGCAGGATGATTCATATTAATAAGCTTACACAATTGAACAAAGAATGTTGATTGCAGTCCAGCGGATGGCAGTTTGGAAGCCTAATTTTTGGCTTGGGTTCGAAACCCATCAGCAGCATTTCATTTTTGGTTTTAAGTTATTCCCCTTGCAACTTATTTCATTAAGGACATCTGCATATCAATATTGTCTAACACTGAATATAGGTACTTCCCTAAAAAAAAAAAACACTGATACATATGCAAAAGTATTTCCCAAAAAGTGTCCTAAGCATTCACAATAGATTCACAGTTTGACTGAACTACCTAATTAAGCCAGGTGGTAGTTGTTAAATGACAAAAGGCTAGACCAAAAGTGTTGTCAATTATGTCAGGGCTTAGGTAGAAACAGCAAAAGGCGGTCAATCAGTAGCAGTTTTCCTGATTCAAAATGTAGCTGGTCGAAGTTGATGTTCAATCGTCGAAAGCACAAGGATCCCAAAGTGTGGCAACCCTGATGTGCGGCACGGTGCTCTGACCTGGGTTTGGCCATGCAATGTACAGTTCTGCTGCGAAGGTCTTCTTGCAGTTTTTCTTGATGATGTCTTTTATTTCATCTTCGTTCAGTTTGAGATACTTTGCCGGCATCATGCAGAGTATTGACAGAGCTGCCTCGTGGTTCAGTACAACATCGGCCGCGGATGATTCAGATTTGCACCTTGCCTCGATGTGGTAATGTAGTATGGTCATAATAGAAGCTCGTTAGGTTTGTTGAGAATAATGCAAGCGTTCCTTGCCAAAAGTGCAAACCGGTCAATTTAAATATTTAATCTCACCTTGGCGTTTCCCGAGTGGTTCTGCAAGCATCTATTTGGCATAGGACATGAGTGAGCTTGATTATGGTTCGGTAGAGGGTCTGAAATATAAAAATTGTTTTTTCCAGGTTAGAGTGCACGGCAATAGCAAGTGAAACATATTTGAATGTTGGGATTTTTCAAAGCATCATAATATACCTCACGATTTTGTGGTATTGAACTCAAGTCTTCTTTTATCTGAGCAAGTGTTCTTCTTGGGGGGCGAGGGTAGCGTAAGTATCCCATCCTTTCAGCTGTTCCATAGATTATGTACTTGATCGGTTTGCGGCATGGCAGAAACCTGAGTTTTGCAAATAGATGTCTACGTTAGGCTAAGTTGTTGCAATTAAAGCATATTTGAAGTGAACAAATTGTCTTAGAGATTGTTAGGAAATCAATACCTGTTCATGACTCTTTCAGTGGTCTCATTGTATGAACTGATAATCAGACGACTGGCTTGTGTCGATTCCAGCTCATATATACCATCATCGTTGCATGCATCGGGCACGGAGACTACCGATGTAACTGTGGTTATCAGCGGGAGGTGCGACTCTACATCTGCTGCTTGTTGGAGGTAACCAGCGACATCGTAGCCACAGTACTTCACAACAGCCATGTTCCCACTGTTTTGCAAATGCAAACAAAATATAAATTATTCGCTGTCGAAAGTTTTAACGATCTAAGGTACATAGTTTAGTATACCTGTAGTCTTCAATAACCAGATGGAAATCAAGCATGCCATCTTGGAGGGCAGTTGGTACTGTGATTCGCCGTACGCAGCCTGTGACAAATGTAATTGCATAGATGTTATGGGATTTTTAGTGTGTGTTGGTCGTGAAAGTGATGTACATTGCTTTACCTGCGTGGCAGTGGAAACTTTCAAACTTTGTAGGGACCATTGAGAAATGAGAGTTCATGAATGAGTCGAGGGGAAACTTAGGATTGTTCTGGTCTTCTTCGATGTTGTCAATCAGTTGCTCAGAGTTCATGAGCAGCCGCAGTTCTCCTGGGACAATGCGTTTGTTCTTACTCGAGGGGATTGTAACGATAATGCTTAGGCGATACAGACGACCAACTTTGATCCTCGCCATCACGTCATCAATGTCCTTTTCATATGCCAGAGCTTCAATAACTCGTTTCTGCGGGATTAGCAGGTGTAAAAGAATGTTTAGATAAGCATAAGCAGCTGGTGTTTTTTTTGCTGGGAAATCGTAAACAAACCTTTTTGTCCATCCAGAGCATGCGCAATGCTGGCGTTTTCCAAACCTCTCCGTCAATGACTTCTGTCCACGTCTTTAGAAGCCGAGCTATCACAGTACGGTTGTTGGTTCCCAACCGCAAACCTCGAAACGTCATCGAAGCACAAATGGGGTCTACAATAGAGACAAGAAACACACTAAGTGGAGTCACCAGTAAGGTTTTGCGAATCAATCGAATCCAGTACCAATTTAGACCTACAGAAACCAAAACATCGAACCTTGGGGATCGGTGGGGTCCTCGTAATCCAGCGAGGCGACTGGGTTGTCTCGGCGGAAAACTGCCATAGTTCGTTGGTCCGCTGCGATCGTAGTAATCTTTATTAGAGGAATATGATGTTTTCTACTGAGTGGCGTGCTTAGGACCAGATAGTGACATACCTTGGCGCTAGGGTTTTCACCGTGGTCGAAAGGGGCAGTTTTTACCGCCGATGCCAGCGAAGATCCGGAACGAGGTCTGTGTTGTCGAGGGAGGCAAGATTAGGGCTTAAGTAAATTGAATGCGACCTAAAAAAGATAGGCCGGAAGGCTGATTTGGGCCTTCTGGCCCAATGGTTGCTGCTTTTGGCCACAAATGTACATACCTGTTATTCAAAGGTTTCATCTTCGGTTTAAACCAACAGGCAATCTCCAAATACGACTGCCTATACGATACATCTAAATACACAATCCAATGAAAAAAATTTCAGGTTGGCTAATTTCTTTGGAGTGACATGATAATACACCATCTACTTGTCAATTTTCCGGTTTATTAATTTCTGTTTACTTTTCAATAGACATCGATAGCCAAAAGTAACCGGCAAACCTTCACGTACCTACTAATGTACTACGCGAAGGACATACTTACAAGCAAAAACCATAAACCCTAGACCCTAAAAACCTAAAACCCTAAACCCTTAACCATAGACCCTGAAACCCTACACCCTAAACCCTGAACCCTAAACCCTAAACCCTGAACCATAGACCCTAAACCCTAAACCCTAAACCCTGAACCCTAAACCCTAAACCCTAAACCCTGAGCCCTAAACCCTAAACCCTGAACCCTAAACCCTAGACCCTGAACCCTCAACCCTAAACCCTAGACCCTGAACCCTAAACCCTAAACCCTAAACCCTAACCCCTAACCCCTGGACCCTAAACACTAGACCCTGAATGTTGAACCCTAAACCCTAGACCCTGAACCCTGAACTCTAAACCCTAAACTCTGAACCCTAAACCCTAATAAAATCATGTTTGCCTTTTTACCTCTAGAGTGTACTTCTTGTTGTTATCCAACTCCACCAAGCAAACGACCCCTTAGTAATGACTAATTAGGATGAAATGAGTTGTTTGCTAGCTCGAGCCAGAATTTTGTTCGAAATTATGAGCCCAAACTCAATAAATGAGTTGTGTCGTGTTTGGATCGTATTAGCTCGTTCATAAAAGAGCCGAGAATGAGTTCGGCTTGGCTCATTAAAATGGACCATGTTTCTTTGGAGTGACATGATAATACACCATCTACTAATAAAAGAAAATAATAGTACTACTATTATTGAAGCCAACGCCGACCTACACAAACAAGCAACCCTAATAAAGTTAGCTCTAACGCTGCAGTTGCTTTCCTGACTCCTACTGCTCTTCAACTTTTCTTTAACACGGAACCGCCATCGCCTCTCTCTCTCTCTCTCTCTCTCTCTCTCTCTGATTGATTACACGGAACCCTGAACCCTGAACAGTTTTTTTTTTGGAGAAACCGCAGAACAGTCTTTTCCCATTCCCTCCATTCCCTTTCTCTTTGGGGTAAAAACGAACAGTCTTTTCCCATTCCCTTTCTCAAAATCACCCCGCTTTTTCTACCAAAAAAAAATAATCACCCCGCTTCCATCCGTTCTTCACCTGCAATTCTGCAAGAAACCCTCGATGTCGAACCCATCTTCTTCGTGGGTCGCCCAATTCAATCCGGGCGACCGGGTCGAGATCCGCCCCCGCGATGTAGGGTTCCGCGGCTCCTGGTACGCCGGCACCGTCGTCCGCCGCGAGGCGAAGAACACCAATCGTTACGTAGTCGAGTACGACCAGCTCTACGCGGACGAATCTGGGGAGAAGCTGCTGCAAGAAACCCTCGATTGGGTTCAATTGCGTCCGCCGCCGCCGCCTCCCGAGAAGAAGGTCCAGTTCAAGTTCGAAGACGAAGTGGAGGCCTTCTACAGCGACGGCTGGTGGGAAGGGGCTATTATTGCGGAGCACTCCGGCGGGAAATTCGCGGTGTTCCTCAGAGGCTTTGACGAGCAGATTGTGTTGGAAGAGAAAGATTTGAGGTTGCCTGTTCAGTGGGTTAAAGGGAAGTGGGAGCCGCGATTCGAACAGGTTCAGCGGGAGAAAGAGGTGAGCTAATTCGATTTTATGACTTTTCCTGCTCCGTTGCTTGGTATAACAATTTTAGGGAATTTTGAATCTCGATCTAGTTAGGTTGAGGAAAGTAGAGAATGTTGGGTATTAGCGGAATTTTTGGCTCTTGTTGCTTACAAACACAGAGATACAGAGACTTCTTTCTTTCTTTTATGTCTCTTCCCCATTGCACTATGACACACCCCATGCATACATATATAATACACAATTGAAGAAGAAAGAAACTAATAGATTTACCCCATATACTCAATGCAAGTGAGCCCTCTTCCATCGTCATCTTCTCTTCCACGATACAACACAACACATGCATGAAATACCAAATCCAATCATGTTCTCATGCATTGATATAGCCTTATCAATTTTGTCTTCAACTTCCAATCCACTTGCTGCAACTTGCTTGAATTAGTTTGATGATGTCTCTTACATGTGCTCTTGTTCTTCACGTCAACATTGGGGTAGATATTGATAATTGATCAATCAATAATATTAGGCCTACCATGTGAAGTGTTTTGGGGTAAATTTATTGCAAATTACCTTTTAACAGAGAATTGGGTGATCAGAGATGGCATTTGTTCTTTTTCACAATGTCTGAACCTCGTTGAATCGCTTCATAAACATGCAGATGTGGCTAAACTCAAACTTTTCCAAGGAAGTGATGAAGTTCACTCAAGGAATGCAAGTCGAGGTGCTAACTGACGAAGACGGTTTGAAAGGTGCTTGGTTTGCTGCAACAATTATTGAACCTTCGGGTGAAGACAAGTACCTTATTGAGTACAAAACCCTGACGAATGATGATGATACTGAGTTTCTCAGAGAAGTCATTCGTGCTTGCAACATAAGGCCTTGTCCGCCGGAGATCATTGTTGTGGATGGATTCAAGGTGTGGGATGCAGTAGATGCTTACTACAACGAGGGCTGGTGGGTTGGCGTGATTGCAAAGGTCTTGATCAACTCCAATTACGAGGTTAACTTTATAGAGTATGATGAGAAGACAACGTTCAATCAGGCTGATTTGAGGCCACATCAGGACTGGCTAAACGGCAAATGGGTTGTTCCTTAAGATGTCTGAATTTTATGCTCTCAATTCTAAAAACACTACTAGCATTTGTTCTTGCATGTGGTCTTTCTCTTTCGGTGTTGTCTGTTACCGTTGTGCATCTGATGGTGGGTGTCGGTGGTGGGGTTTGGTGGTGTTTTTTTTTTCCTTGCTTTTTTTTTTGGGTCTGTTGTTTTTGGTGGCTCCAGGTTCTCTTAGACTAGCCTACAATCCTTCCTGGATTTCGGTCCAAACTCTCTATCACATTCCTATTTTGTAATGAAATCTGTCCGCCACAACTACTTATTTTATTCTTCTTTGCTCAACTCACAATTGCAATCATGTGGACCTTAAATTTGGAGGCTGATTTGGGCTATAATAAGGATTAAGCCCAACGAAGCAAATTAATGGATAATCTCCAACTTAATGCTAACAAATTAATGACTAATCTTCCAAAAAATTTGATAGACCCCGTATTAAACCGACATCTTTTAATTAAACACTTTAACCAAAAATAGTTTACCGATCAAGAACACAAAGTTACCATGCCCTCTATTCCCTCACCACACGTTGGAGAGCCAAGCAAAGGTATAATTGTCGTTTCAAGTAATTAATCCAGCTAGTGTTTTGTATTATTTGTTTCTTTTACATACCACCCAAGAGATCCAAGTGCACTCCCATGGCAAACCCACGTGGAAAGTAATGAGGCAACTATGTATTTCCACCCCATTTTTCCTCTCATGGTCGGGTATAGACCAAACTAGTAACAAGCTGAGTCACCCTAGTTGACCACCCATGGAGAGTTTCTCCAATGACATGCACGTAGCAAAGGAAGTGATGGTTGACTTACATTTAGTTTCTTTGCTTGACAAACATAAAGCATTTGATCACTAAATAAAACATAAACTGATTACCAAAATAGCTAGTGATAAAAAAATATGCTGCTTCCCACAAGGATCGAAACCTTGACCACCAGGTGAGAGGGCAAGGCGAGATTCCACTAGACTACAGAGACTTTTATTGTTTTGTTTCACGTTGGATATTTTTATACATAACATTTATTTTATACGTCTAATACCGAACTTTTACACGCGACTTTCAAAATTCTCGGGGGGGGGGCCGGGGCCCCCCCGAAGGCTGCTGTAGCTCCGCCCCTGACTAATTAGCGTGAATCTTAGAGCCATTATTGGTACTTTCTTATGATTTAGGGTTCTGACATTTTAATTTTGTGGTTCTAATTATCATAGAGGAAGAGGAAAGGGTCCCCGATTTGGATCTCTAGCCTGCCTGCTCTAACGGTGAAATCGCCAGCTCAAGACGTTCCGTCTCTTATCTGGTCACGTTTGGATCAATGCTTATCCCGTCACATCTACTATGAGTAATTTGTTCAAAGTAACATAACTAAATTAAATTCATATGTTACATCAAGTACCATCTCAAAAGGATAATACAGTTACAAAAGATATTAGCGTTCACATAACCATTACGCTAATAGATCATTAGAAACTACAGAAAGGTGGAGCATTACTAACATTAATCCTATCATATTAATAATACCCAATGCTACTTAGTTATCTAAAGTCGGGAACAACTTAACCAAAAAAAGATCAGAAAAATGCTCCACGTCGTTCCAAGGACCGAATGTAACCAAGACTTTATATGCCTTCTCACCAATCATATTCAGTAGTGTAACATACTCCGCATTTTCAATCTCAGAAGGACTGGCAACAGAACATATTATTCTTCGTAAGTAAGCTGATGGGAACACGACCTCAACATCAGACAAGTCATCTTCAATGGTCAAGTGAATCAAATATATGTTCGATGCCTCAGACCAAGACCTCCTCAACTCTGTTACAATGCCAGACAAAATGTACGACTTCCCCTGAAATAATCCAAAACATAAAGAGGCGAAAATAATACGAAATCAGATGCAAATTATTGAGATAAGAGATAGATATGGATAGATAAAACAACATGTTATCTTAGTCACCTGATTACCACCATTCATTTGCATTGGGATAAGGTATATAGTATCCACGGTGTCCCAAATTGCTGCGGCAGTTTCATAGTTTAGATTCATAACGAAATCGTCTCCCATGGTAAAAGACCTATAATTTAGATTTTTAGCAATATTAGCAACTATATCGACAAAGGTTAGAGTTCTTACACTAATCAACTAATCATGTAAAACAGAATATAAACAAACTATAGGAAAGCAAGACATGACTCTGTCAATCTTTTAATGGATTTTTCAATTGGACCTATATTTTACTTCTTTTGACTTATTCTTTGTTGATTCTTACATGGAATTTTTCAACTGGACTCTACTACGTTTTATACAAACAATATATAATGTTTTGTTTCTATACAACACACACTACGTAATCAGATCCAAGTTAAATAATTTTGAAATATATATCCTCAACTATGGATCAATGCTATGCTAAAATCGAAGCAATAACAATTAATCATGTCTCTAAATTGAATAGGCAAACTACATTGTATTAGAAAGCATGCATTCTAACTCACCGGTGGAGCTCGCAAGTATTTTCTGGGAGTCTCTTCCTCAAAAACTTTCTGAATGCTAAGATTTTAGTAGATCGGGAGAAAGCAAAGTTGAAGGATAGCGGGCGACTGTACTTTATGAGTGTGCTGGAAAAAATTGTCGACGCTGTTGATGAGAGGAAAGAACAGATTTTTATAAGGTAGGGTTTTAGAAATTACCTCCTGGAGATGGCGAAATGGGTTCAATGTCTGTCAGGCAGAGATGAGGACAGCAACATGCATCCATGCAATGGATTTGTTCTCCATTTGGTTTGTTCGTCGGAAAGTGAACAGAGTAGTGGAAGCCGGATGGGAAGAATGGAGTTGAAAGGTCTTCGGCGGTTTTTTACGCGGTAGCGTTGTAAAAAGTACCTCATGGAAATGCCGAGATGGAACTGATGTCGGTCAGGTAGAGAGAAGGAATTGAAAATGCGTTCATGCAATGGATTTGTTGTGCATTTGCTTTCTTCGTCGGATAGTGAACAGAGCAGTGGAAGCCGAAAGGGAAGAAGGAAGTTGAAACATCTTCTGGGTGAGGGGGGAGGGGTTTTTTTTGTTTTGTTTTTGTTTGATCCAAATGTGACTGAAGAGGGCTTTCCAGTTTGCAATAAATGGCCGGTTGGTGATTCTTTATAATGGGCTAAATGAATAAATGTTGACGGGCCGATAAGACAAGTCCGCTAATGGGCCTGGTGAGACAAGTCCGATAGATATTTTTCAATACAGAGTGTTTTGTTGGGTGAATCGAGCGCGAGATTCCTGCTCTTCTTTTATGCAAATCACTAATCAAACTCTGGGATAGAAAGCAATTAGGGTTTCGGGAATGTTTGGTTATAGTTGGGAACACCAGAAGGAAATTGAGCTTAAAGAAAACGAGATATTGATCGAAAGCCCCTTCACTGAGTTTGATTTCTCGTTTCTGTTGTTGGATTCGTTCAGTGGGCTAAAGTTACTTCGAGCCCACAAGCAATATGCCAAGCCTGAGTTATTGAGAATTAAAAGAACAAGGCCCAATTGTTTTTCTTCTGTTCTCCAGATCGTTTTGTTTGCAAACGATGCGTTTTGTCCGCAAGCTTCTCTTCTTCCTCCTCTGTTATCGCTGAGTTTCAGAGCCCTGCAACCAAGAACAGAAAAACAGAGTACCACAACACAATTAAGAGAAAAATAAAGAGCAGAATGAATGACACCAGATTTTTACGTGGTATCCGGTTTGCAATGTGCAAAACCGACTAATCCACGGCCAAAGGCACTCGATTTGAGCCCTTTGACGATTCACTAGCACAGCGTTCTTTATAGTTACAGCACTCGAACTTGATCCCAAATGAAATTGGAATCTTCACACTCATGATATGGTTTCTGCAGTGAATGAGTATATTCTAAGTCAATTCCCAGGAGATGCAGTGGCATATTACAGCGCAGATTCTATTGAGATGGACCCTGGGAAGGAGGGAGTTGTTGATGCTGATTATTCAACCGAGTTTTTGAACAACCTCAGGATTGGAAACTTTCCAGACCATCAGTTGGAACTAAAAGTTGGGTGTCCAGTCATTCTATTATGGAATATGGATCAAACTGTTGGCCTTTGTAATGGTACTAGAATGGTTGTGAAGACTTTGGGTAAATGGTTCATTGAGGTGGAGATTTTGACAGGTACCAATATCGGTGATCGCGTCTTCCTTCCCAGATTGACATTATCAACCCATTACAAGAGTCTTAATTTCACCCTCATTAGAAGGCAATACCCTGTGGCTCTTTGTTTTGCCATGACTATTAACAAAAGTCAGGGTCAAACACTAGCCAATGTTGGTTTATGTCTTCAAAGACAAGTTTTTAGTCATGGTCAGCTATATGTTGCATTGTCAAGAGTTACTACAAGGCAAGGATTGAAGATTTTGAGTGGCAATGAGAATGGAGAGGAAGGCACTTCAATGGTGAACATAGTATTCCCAGAAATATTTGATTGATTTATATGAACTTCAATTCAGGTTTAACTTATGATTACAGTTTTTTTTTTTTTATGGACAATTGTTAGGCGTCATGTTTGGCTATTTATTTTTGTTAAGGCAATTTCCCTAGCAATGGACTATATGTTTTTATGCATTGAGCTTATGTATCTGGCCACTGATGAAAAGAAAAGTTTGTACTCATAGCTTACTCAAGGGATCTGACGATTTTAGGAAAACATTAATACATTTATCGAATTTACAATTCTGTTATTACCAATATTATATATACAATGACAGTTTAACATTTTTTAAAGACTAAATTTTAAATGCTATATTTTAGCTGGAAAAATGGGCTTATTCCCTATGTGGCTCATGAATTAATCGGGCCCAGAGTTTTGGCAAAACCCATGGCAAATGACTACACCCAGGCGGGCTGATACATTCCAAATTCACCTATCTAAATTGGGCCTGTGGGGGTTTTTTTATTTTGTTTGGGCGGCTTCCTAAATGCATTGGCAGCGAGTTCCAACTCTAAACTCTAGAGTACAACAATTTAAAAGGAATTAACAAATAGCAAGGAAGGTGACAGTAAACAAAGAGCAAAATTATATGATGCTCAAATATGGTTACATGAAGGACCACCTCAAAAGGATAATAACCTTTCAAAAAATATTTGCGTTCACATATCCATTACGCGGTTAGATAATTCGAAATTAGAGCGAGGTGGACCATTACTACCATTAATCCGATTATATTAATAATACCCTACGCTACTTAGTCATCTAAAATCGGGAACAACTTAACCAAGAAGAGATCAAGACGATTCTCCACGTTGTTCCAAGGTCCGAATGTGACCAAGACCTTATATGGCGTCTCACCAATCATGTTGAGTAGTGGAATGTACTCCACATCTTCCATCTCATCAGGACCAACAACAGCAGACATGACTCGCCGTAAGTAAGCTGATGGAAATACGACCTCAATATCGGTGGTGTCATCTTCAATTGTCAAGTGAAGCAAGTATATGCTGGATGCGGCATGCCAAGATCTCCTCAATTATGTGACAAAGCCATTGAAAATGTATGACTTGCCCTGGTACAAGCCAAAACATAAGGAGTTCAAAATAAGACCAAATTAGATGCAAATTCTTGAGATAAAATATAGATTCCGGATAGATAAAATACATGTTATCTGATTCACCTGATTAGCAACATCCAATTGCATAGGGATAAGATCTATAGTTTCTACAGTGTCCCAAATTGCTGCGGCAACTTCATAGTGAAGATTTGAAACGAAGTCTCCCATGGAAAAAAATCTATAATTTAGATTAGTAGCAATATTAGCAACTCTATCAACAAATGTTAGAGCTGTAAAACTAATCAACTAATTATGTAAACCCGAATATACACAAACAATAGCAACCCAATACATGAATGTGTCAATACTTCGATGTATTTTACAATTGGACCTATATTTGATTTCTGTTGACGTTTTCTTCTTTGATTTGTAACTGGAATTTTATCACTCAATTCTACTACATATTATACAAACATACAAAGTTTAGTTGAACTGCAAGACACACTATGTAATCAGAATCAACCTAAATAATTTTGACATATATGTCCTAAACTATGGATCAATGCTATGCGAAAATCCAAGCATGAGTTATTAATCATGTCCATGAATTAAATAGGCTAACCGCATTCGTTCAGAAAAGGATGGATGCTAACTCACCTGTGGGCGTTGCAAGTATTTCGTTGGAGTATCGAACTAAAAAAAAAAAAAAATTCTGGATGATAAGATTGTAGTAGATCTGGAGAAACCTAATTTGAAGGCCAGCAAGCGAATGTAATTGATGAGTGGGCTGGAAAAATTGGTTGAAGTTCTTGATGAGAGGAAAGGGGAGATTTTGCCGAGGTAGGGTTTTAGAAATTACCTTTTAGAGCTGCTGAGATAGGACTAACGTCGATCAGGCAGAGAGAAGGCCTGGAAAATGAGTGCATGCACTGGAATGGGTTTCCAGTTGCTTTGTTGGCCGGAGAGTGAGCAGAGCAGAAGAAGGCGTCAGGGAGGAAGGGAGTTGAAACGTCTTCGGCTGGGTCTTTATGAGGTAAGACTTTAGAACTTACCTCCTGGAGATGTAGAGATGGTACTAATATCGGTCAGTCAGGGAGGGCTGGAACATGAGTGCATGCAATAGCTTGGTTGGACAGTTGGTCTTCTCGCCGGCGAGTGAATAGTGACGTTGTGACTCGGTGCCGTTGTTGGAGTCCGCGCGAGTGGTGATTCGACGGCAGGGTTGTTCGACGAGGGAGAATGAGCGAGAGTAGTGGGAGGGTCGGGGTTTGCGGAGGGAGCGGGAAGCAGGAGAAGCAGAAGATGGCGGGTTGGGGATGTGGATGGTCAGGTTTCTGTGGAGGGACTGGAGGGTAGGTGAGAGCGATGGAGGAGGGAAAGGAAGAAGGGAGTTAAACCGTCTTCGGGTGGGTGGGAGGTTTTTATTGTTTTTTTTTTGGTTTTTGTATTTGTTTGATCCAACCGTGGCTATGGCTGTCCATTTGGTTTGGGTCTTTTGGGTTTTAACCAAACCCAAACCAATTGGAAAGCTAATTGTTTCTTTTGTTTTGTTTTAAACCAATAAGCAACTTAATGGTTTTGGTTTGGTTAAAACCGAAAAACCAATAGAAACCATTAAGAATAAAATTATTCATCCACAAGTTTTTTTTTGTTGTTGTTTCTTTTGACACGCATGCCAACCAATAATTTGTGCTGACCATACAGATGTGTTTTTGTCAAATGATAATAAATAAATGAATACCTAACTCTTTTTTTTTTACTCGATGATACGAGTGATTTACTGGCTAAAAAATTCACTACTTCAAAATGGGATTCATTTATTTTATCAATCTGCCAACCCTAGCGATGCATTGTCAATTGATTCATGTTTATGAGAAAATGCCACACCTAATTTCAACTCCTCCTTCCAAACAACAAAACGCTGCTGAAAGGGATCGTCTTAAGCAACGTAGTCCCGCGACTCATTTGTTAGTACATTAAAGTAAATTTTAAAGTGTTACAAAATCATAATAATTTGATCTGTATATTTCACTTGCAGAAATACTCACCATCCAAGCACAAGTGCACCATTTTGATCAAATGCGCCGCTTATGGTTAGTTTACCCGCCCAACGGGCCGGGCCCTGCGCTAGTACAAATAATGCGAAAAGGCGTTGTGCCGCCGATCTGCTATTGCTAAGGGCCTTATTGGGCCTGGTACAAAAGGCATGTTCGAATTCACATGAGGCCTTTTTAATGGCCAAAAAATACGAGGCCTTTTTAATCAATCGATCAGGTTATTTAGACAACAAATAATCCGAATCGATAGTGAACTAATAATTAGGATCTCAAAACAACCTATGGTACTTTAGCTGTCTAGCGAATTTCACTGATCATCTAGAATGACAAAGAACAATTGTTCCACGTGATAGGATCATCTCCGACAAAAATCTCATAAGATCTTCCTTGATCTATCATAACCTCATCGTGACTTGGCCATAGGTATCGATGTCATGAAAGTGCCTGATATAAATATATTTATAAGGAACAAGACATTCTACCTCAACCGACAAACTTCTATCAATGTAAAACTTCTATCGATGTCAAGTCTCACTTTTCAACTATAATGTTATATACTATGTTACATGCGTCTTAGTATATGAAATCGTTTACGCTACAAATTTTTTTAAAGCAACACTGCATCCTGCATCTCTTTTATAATAACAACCAATCCATTTTACACGCATCAGTGTCAAGGCAGAATATTGAACCATTCGGAACATGGAGCTTTCACGTTTATAAGTTTGTCAAGGCAGAATTTCAAACTTAGTCACTAGACTGCACTACAAATGCCCTTTCACGTGGTTTAGCAAAGGTTTGTTTTGGGATGTACTAGTCCTTTGTACTAGTTTTGGGTTAACGCAAAGTTGCAAGGTGGATGTGGGCACAACGGTGGTGTGTGACAAAAATGACATGTTGTGTAGAATTACTATTTATGAATAGTTGTAAAATAAAATTCTAAATAGAAAAATGAATTTTTTTCCAAAAACTTGACTAGCAAGGAGAGGGTAATCAACTATGAACAAGTGATTTCAAATGAAATTATAAAAAAACTAAATATAATGGTTGAAACTAGTATTCGAACCCTACACCTATTCTAGCAAACTTAATAGTAAACTACTAGCTTAACCACTAAGTTTGCCAACGTTTCTTGTTTGTATGCTAAGTTTATGGAAACTAGCCCACATTCCATCTCGTGAGTGGTTGAGAAACGATCAGAAGCTTCACTTCGATCGTCTTCTTCCTCGGCGTAATTCAAATTTCAGTTCTTTTTCTTTTCAAATTCAAACTTCAGTTTTCTGCTCCACATAAATCCACAAAATTTCCATAATAGCATACCGATACAACATGGTCCTATTATTGATTTTGAGGGTATGGCATATCTAGTTTTAACACAAATATGTGCGATAAACAAAATTCGCAGAACTTGACCCAGGAAGGTTTGACATCATCAATGATAGAACATTGAGGCACCGCCGTTGATCTGTTAGTGACGGAACTTGGAAGCGAGGCTAATGGCGTCGGAGTCATCAAAGAGCATTTGTATCGTCGTGGGAGGACTCTCCGGTGGGGAGGTCACCCCTTTTTCTTTCGACGAAGGTCTCTGCAACTCGTTCGAGAAGCCATAACGCCAATCGCCAGAAAAAGCGAGCAGAGGAGAACCCTTCCTTCTTCTTCTGGTTGCAAGGATTCGAAATCCCTTCCGCAAGGAGAATCTAAGTTATTGGTGAGCGATGAATTTGGGGCCGACAAGGGAGATTAGAAAGGGTAGGGAGAGTGCTAGCGGCGTCTAGCGGCGGAGGACGGAGGAACAGGGGAAGAGGATAGGGGATTAAGGTATCGGCGTGTAGCAGCGGAGAAGAGAGGGTCAGGATGGGGGGAACGAAGTGGTGGTAGGTTGGATGGGGTAGGTACCCTTTATGTTTTGGGGTGGTTGAATTTGGGTTCAATCAAAATATTGAAAAAACCCAACCCAAATCAAACTAACCAACCCACGGACATAGAGGACTAAAATGAAAGAAAAACTAATTCTATGAGTTGATCTGTAATTTTATTTAATATAAATCCGAAAAAACAAATCATTTAATAAAATTTAATCTCAGCCGTCGAGATCACACGTACGGTTAAGATCATCAAGGTACGCCATACCCCGGAATTTACCCGGGGTACGATAGAACTGGCCATATATATATATATGGTGACTTCTACGGTGCCCAGGGCAAAACCCGGGTACGGGTGCCTTGGCCGATCTTAACCGTTCGTTTTCAATCTCCACGGCTCACGTTTGTTAAACCTAGCTGCGCCACTAAATAACTAAACAAATTACAAATTGCCTCCTCCGCGTTAAGTTAGTTTTCATCCTAGTCCAACTAACTGCCCCGGTTAAATTAAATGGATTAAGACCCAAACCCAATTGGGTAGACCCACTGCCGCCCAAACCAATTTCCAGTCTCCCTAACCAATTACACGATCCCTCTCTCGTCTTGGAGGGACGCCCCTTCACAGTTCCAAGAGAAGCTCCCCATCCACATTCGACGTAGATTGAATTTCCCAAAATAATTTTGTCTTGTTTCTTCTTCGCCATTGTATTTCCCCTCGCCTATCTCTTTCTAACACGATTACGGCGACCATGTCTATTATTGTGTTCATCGAACTTTTCATTTGGAAAAGAACCCTTGAAAGAGGTTTGCTAACCCTAGGGTTCATGTCACTAGTGCTTTGTCATCTTGTCTT
This sequence comes from Linum tenue, assembly GCA_946122785.1. NCBI lineage: Eukaryota > Viridiplantae > Streptophyta > Magnoliopsida > Malpighiales > Linaceae > Linum > Linum tenue. Next base: position 64,919,360 of record CAMGYJ010000009.1, on the reverse strand, counting down.
AGCGTTATTGTGATTATATCTCTCGGTGAAATTAAGGTTTCCTGATATGCAGTGTTCGTCTCGCCCATAGGATTGAGGAAGGAGATGAAGAAGACCTAATTTGATTCGAATCAGATGGAGAGGTCTCCTTAATTTGTGTTTATGTATTAACGGTGCGTTTAGGACTAATTCTAGTTGGACTGGGTCTGATCATTGATTTTTGCAGGCTTTTAAATAACATTCAAACGTGGGCTTGTACATGACCCATGCAATATTCAAAAGTGGGCCTGGAACGTGCGAGCCCATTAGTTTTCTCCTGCGGTATCAGCGCCAACCCTAGTTTAACTAGCTTTAGTTACCCTAGTTTAACCTACACGAGTTAAGATCATCATTACTACATATCTTCCCAAATCTTCTAACTCTTGACATTCCAGACTCAACCGTCTCCATCACACGTCTCCACACTCAACCCCCACGATCACTTTTTCTTACACCTACAATCGCTCTTTCCTTACAATCCCTCTTTCCTCCATCTTCACCTTCCCTTGTTCCTTCTTCCTCTGACTCCATGGCAAACATGGGCATTCTAACTCTATCAAACGACGACTGCCGATCCACCACAAGTCTCGCGGACTATCTTTCATTCACGAGCAAGACATCTATTGTGGCCGAGTACGAGTTCATCCACCTGTCCCCTTTCCCTCAAGAAGTGAAGCAGTTAAAAATCTTGGCTGGGAAAAGTTCTTCGATCTCCGGAGTCGAGGAAGCACCAGTTACTGCCCGCATGTGGTGAGGAAGTTCTACCACAATTTAGAGCTGTCTGGTCCCTCCGATTCTCATCTCGTGTCGGTCTTCCTGGGTTATAGAGCCTGCTTCCAGCCTGATCAGTTTGCTGAGATCCTCGATCTCCCCGCCGCAGGACACCACATTAATAGCAGAAGCGATCTTCGGCGGCTGTACGATTTTGATTTTGAAGTTGAACTGGGGAAACTGACGAATGGGCGCATCCAGGCTTCTTTCCTCCCAGATCCTCTTCGATTCCTCCATTGGATGATCGTCAACTGCTTCATGCCAAGGTACAGTGGTCATTCGATAATTCGTAGACTTGACCTGTTTATCCTTGTGCGAGCTCAAAGAGGTGTTCCTCTTAACCTCGCATCTCTCATGTGCGTGAACATGGTTGAGGCTGCTCCTAGAGGGGAAAACTGGTACACTGCCTTTCCATATGCCACCTTCTTGACCACCTTTCTTGGAAGGGTTGGGATGGATATGGGGGTTTATGCTAGGGAGGACCATTCCGCCTATTTGCCAGTCTACCGTATCGTCGAAGTGACCAATACTTTTTATGACCTTCGGCATACGGAGCATGAAGAGACCCCTGAGGCATCCTCAAGCAAACGTCCTCGGCTTACATGAGAGTCGATTGATGCAGGGCGGGGTGGAGCAGTGCAGGGCGGGATGGAGCAGTGAAGGGGCCAGCATTGGATGTGTTTTGTTAAGAAGTTTACTGTAAGGCTTCGTTGTTTTTTTTTTCCAGTCTTTTTCTCCAGCACTCAAAACTGTCAGGTACTGAGGGGAGCCAGTACATCATCTGACTAGGAAAGTCTCCCATTTTTTTAATTATCCAGACAAATATTTTTCTATGCATGCAGTATTTTGTGAATTTGCCATGGCTAATTTCCCTAAGACAGGTGACGAGATGCAGTAATGGTCATCCCTAAGCAAGGAGGTGCAATTGCATCCTACACTTGCTATGATGTGAGAAGCTATTGCAAGGGTGCAAATTTGGTTGCAATTGAAATTGGCCCACGAGTGGGGACTATTGATGAAATTGCAATGTTTTCTCAAAATTATAGAAGTGGAAGTAGGGACTACCTATGAAATTGCAAATGAATTTCATTGGGGGAGATTTTAATCCGCTTTTGTTCTAAGCAGTTCCAATTAGGTTGATTATAATGATTTTTTATCTATGGTGATTTTTTCCCCTTTTTCATCAAGACTCATGCTTCTTTTATCCCCCTGTGGATCTATCATGCTTCGTTTATAGTAAAAATATCCTTTTAATTATACACAATAAAGAATCCATTAATTATGTATGCCTTTTTATTGTATTTATTACTACAATGAATTCTCTGACTAAAAGGGGAGTGAAAACATCGTTGGTGGAAATTCAAGGAATGGAATGATAAGGGCTGTGCATAAATTCAATTTCTGTAAATAATTAATTTTATTATTCTTAGTTAGTAACGTCATTAGTTTTAGTTAGTGGGTTAGTGGCTCCTACTTTGTAGCTTCAATCTGTTCAAGAGTTGGTACTTAAGCCACTCTCCTCATCAATGTAAATCACTACTTTCAATCCTTTACATGGAAGCCTTTTGACACGCCAAAACACAACACCAAACTGCGACCAAGTGTAATCGCAGTCCGGGAATGCAGTAACAGGCAAGTTTAATTATCAACCCGGGGTCTAGTTCTACTGCTTACTCCGTGATTCTCTATTATCTAGCAAACTAATTCGAGTGATTGTTGTTTAAAGCAAAAGCAGTAAGAAAGCAGGAAATGGTTCGGTTTTCAAAAGCAGGTAAGAGTCACTCGGGATTGAGTCCCCCTAGCCCCTTAGTTAGGTTCAATTGCAATTCCCTGGATTGATTTACTGTTGATTAGACTGTGGAAGATCCGACAGTAGCTTGGAATCTCTTAAGCTGACCAAGCCCTCTCAGTCTAACTACCCGGCAGACGACTAGTCTTCACCGGGATAGAAAGCTGAGGCTATGAACACAGAACTCCACTACTGGCGTCAAAAACACCAGTACAAAGCAGTAAACTGGCTAACTCTCGTATAGCCAATCTCCTACTATCGAATGAAGAGGCTCTAACAACCTAATCAGATTCTATCTATCTCAGGTTGAAGCAGAAATTGAGACAAGCTGATCAGACTCAAATCAATTCATGAAACATGCGTCATTCGATTAAAATCAAACAATAATATCATCCCAAGTCATTACAATCAAATCCCTAACACAAGGAACTAGGGTTCTTCATACCCAAGTGAGAGAAGGGTTCTACTCCATAGAGAGAGAAGAGAAAACAAGAATCGGATTAGTCATACTCATAACGATGAGGATAATCTGCTCCGGGACGATGATGTTCACTCCTATGACGATCTCCAGGCTCGATTCGATGAAATCCAGCTCCAAGACAGCTTCTAGGATGAGTTCTTCGCACTTTCTCTCTCTAGGGCTCTGTTTTTGCTCTCAAAACGCGATTCCCCCTCTTTTGGCTCGGATTAGGCATTAAAACCGGTTTCCCCGAGGTGCACGGGCAGGTGCACGGCCGTGCACATCACCATTCTGGCCGTGCACCATCAAAACGCACCGTTTCACTTAACAAGCTTAGCCTTCTTGCACGGCCAGGCGCACGGCCGTGCAAGCCTGGATTGTGCCCGTGCATGGCCTCGGCGTGAGGCGCACGGCCAAATGGCTCAAGTGCACGGCCGTGCAGCCTCCTGGTCTGCCCGTGCACTCCTCCAAAAGCTCGCCCTTCGTCCGTTCTTCGTCCAATCGACCCCAGACTTGCTCCTAAGCCTTCATTCACGTACTAAGACCTGAAATAACACAACCAAGCACAACCTAGCGTGAAATCGGCCTAAAACACGAGAATCAACACCTCAAACGGTGTAAGTATGAGGGTAAAAACATGTGTAAATGACGGTCTATCAAACTCCCCCACACTTAACCGTTTGCTTGTCCCCAAGCAAACCAAGTCAGACACTAGGTAAGCTTACATATTTCAATCAACCAACATTGGGGACAAGTCATAAAGGCACAAAACACGTGAATCGCACTGGTTTTCAAACATCAATACATGCACAACCTCAATAACAACCTGGACAACCACCACAAAGGACATTCGAGTGCAGCAAATCGAGTAAAGGAAGAGTCTCCCTCCTGTTCACTGGCCAACCTAGACTTGATTCAACCACTTACTCAAAACAGTCAACTCATGCATCCAACTCAAAACATCAGAATAGAGACCGAGCAATCTAGGTCCTCACTGGGGTACAAGAGCATATAGAAAATGAAAATGAATCACTCACTCTCGACCAGTGGGGTCAGGACAATTTGATGCGAAAGATGCGCATGCTATTTCTCTCAATCCTATCATCTCTTCACCATGATGGCAGCCTCTAAATGCTAGAGTTCACATATGGGGTGTCACCACTAACTAATCAGGAGGACTTAGACACAGGTTCAAATGACTGGCTAGGGTTTTGGACATGGGGAAAAGGCCTTTTAGGTGGTGGAAGTATTCATAGCAAAAGGTTCCACATTTTCCCAACACACAAACACCGTCAACAACCCGGTATTTTCTTTCTGCTATCCTGCATTACTCAATATCTTAAGAGCACAAGAGCGAAGGAGGCATAAACATCAGCATTTCCAAGCCAGACTGCTAAGAAACACTACTTACTGGGCATTATTCAGATTTTTGGTAGTGGCTCTCTTTTGCTTTCAATTTTTCTTTGTTTTTCTTTTATTTTTCTTTTCATTTCTTACGAGAGCCACCACTTCTGCATAAATTTCAAACACCTGCCCACTTTGAAGCACTACCTCCAACACTCACTTAAACTTTAGCAGAAACAGCAGAATATATATAAAACCACTCTGTGGAACCTTCTAAAAGATGCAACAAGGGTGATTTTCTCATTATAGACCAAAAGAAAGGATAACACACGGCTCAAAAGGGCTGACTAGGGGATATGACACATCAGGACAGTCAGTTTCGGGCGTGGGCTAATCCTATGCCCCCATCATCTTAGCTAGTGACAACGTGAATGCTACACATCATGGAAGAGGGATCTATCGCACAAGAAAGAAACGAGCAGGCTCAAATCTCACATGGCTACCTATATGCTCTATCTCACATTCTGATACCCTGAACTAGATGCATAAACGACTGTCAAGAACAAGTAATCAGATCAAGTCAGATCAAGTCACAGTTGGCAAGCAAACAGTTGAAAAACTGAACCCCTACATCGCTCTACTGCACATCTCAGTCCTCATCATAGGTTGTCCTAGTCGCAAACAAGTTGTCATGCATTAATCCGAAAACCAATCAATTCATCCATTAAAACACAGTGCCAATATGATCAAACAGCAGTACTTGGAGCCCTCAAATCGTAAGATTCGGACAGTGGACTAGGCTCCAAGCACCATCAAAAATATTCCAACCGATACAAAACATCCCCCCACACTTAAGCACGACATTGCCCTCAATGGATTAGAGGGAAAGATAAGGGGAACGATGTTACCGGGTAAGAACACTGTTGGGGGACTGGAAGTGGACCAGTCAGCGAGAAGCGAACGGGGAAGTGGTCAATACTGCACAAATCGAACATCAGAAACACTAGCACACTGGCGTTAGGGATAAGTGTTAGCCCAGACGGCTACATCAAACCACAAATGAAAAACCAAAAACAAAAAACAACCGACACTAAGTCCAAGCTCCGCACACATGGAGCAAATACTCAAACGTCTTAAAAAAAACAAAAACAAACACACAGAGACGGGCAACGAGTACAGCCTACTCGTCGCCAAGATCGGTGAAGTCGATGTCATCCATGAATGCATCATCACCAGCAGCGCCAGCCGCGCCGTCATGTGGAGGGGAGTCATCCCAGGGAGTCCTCCAGACAGGTGGCTCGCCCGGAACCAGCTGAAGCAGGTGCTGCTGAACCTCCTGCATGCGCCGGGAACGGCGCTTCTCCCGCTCGATATGGGCGAGAGTCACGCCCTGCTGAGCCTGGATCGCGTCCAGCCTGTGGCGGTACTCGGCCTGATCTGCCGCGTACTGTTGCTGGAACTGCATCTGCTGGTCGAGGAGCAGCTGGTTCTGTATCCTCAGCTGCTCGAACTGCTGGGTGAAGTAGTCCTGGCCCTGGAAAGTGGAGCTGCTACCCCCAAAATGGAAGTCAGTCGGTGGGGGATCATCAGCAGCATCCGCAGCAGCATCCGCAGCAGCATCCACAGCAGCCTCCACCTCATCGATGTCCACCTCATCGTCAGCCTCCTCCTCGGGCTCTGCGGGGATAGGAGGCTCCGGAAATCCCTCGACCCACTGAACACCGTTCCTCTCCCGCAACAACAGCATCTTCCCGATCGTCACAGCGCCAAAGATGGGGGTCTCCCCCTCCTTGGTGCACCCCTGCAGGGAGAGGCCGAAGAATGTAACCAGGCGGGTGATGAGGGGGGCGCAGTGGAGGCTCTTCAGCTCCTTGGCCGTCTTCTCGAATGTCGTGGCCACCACCGAACCCAGGTGGAGAGGATGGTAGCGCTGTCGGATCGAGTCGAGGAAGTACAGGGGCCTCTTCGTGATGTGGCCGGAGCTGTCATATGTAGGAGTGTAAGACTTCCCCAGCAGGTGGTGGAGAAGTCGGTACTCGATCTGCAGGGTAGATGCCTTCGTCCTCCCAGACTTGAAAGGACGCGTCTGGCCAGGCTGAGCCAGGCTGGTGTACAGCCTCTTGAAGTCCACCTCCGGCTCTTTAAGCTCGGTGACGTACTCCCGACAGTCGTCGAGGTCGAGGTCGAGAGCCTCAGCCAGCTCGTGATAGCTCAAGGATCGGGGGACCCCACCCATCCTGAATTGAACGGCTGTACTATCATGGTACCTGGTCGTGGAGTTGTGCTTGAAAGTGGTGTAGAACTCCCACACCGGCTCGTTGTAGACCGTCTCGCAGATTTGTAACAGACGGCGCCATGCAGTGTTGGCGAGCACGGCGGAAATCTGGTTGTAGCAGTGCAATCGCTGAAACTCCCGTTTGGACAAGCAATGGTGGGCGCCAAACGGGGTTTCCACGACCTGCTTGAAGCGCGCTGCGGTGGGACCCCTCCTGAGATCCCGGATGAACGGGTGCTGGAAATTAGGTTGTGCCATCGCCCTGCAAAACAACAACCCAAAGTGGAACCAAAAGAGCCAAAGAAAAGGTCAAGTCCACCCCCACACTTAAGAACAGGAAGCAGCCGAACCATGGTTGCATCCATAGTTCGGGGGTCAAAAACTCGATAAATCAAGCATAAACCGGGTGGGGGTGCACATTCACAATAAAGTAGGCAACTCAAGGTTCACATCCATAGCAAAAACACCCACAAAAGACATCATTAAGGGCCCCAACCGGTGGCCACAACATGGCATGGAAAACAGGCATTTCATCGAACACCTTGTGTGCACTATTAAGTGAAGCATGAAATTGGCCAAAGTCTTGCACACAAGGGCTCAATCAAACAAATGGGACATTGCCCAACATAATTCAATCACATCCCATGCATTCCCCTCAATCAATTTCACACAAATCGCATGATTCAAAAAAGATCTCTAACATACACCCTACACACTCAATTCTCCAAAATTAACAAAGTTAGGGGAAAAATCAAACCTGGAGACTCAAGTAGAGGTGTAGGGGAAGACGAGGGGAAGACAATGGAAGCGACGAAAAGCCGAAAATCTGGCCGGAAATGCTCGTCGGAGCCTCGCCGGATTCTCGCCGGAAATCGCCTCCGGCGACAAAAATGTCGCCCAAACGCGCTCAAACTCGGGGGATAGGCCGCCTTGGGTGTGGAAAGAATGGGTTTTGTGTTGGTTTGGTGAAAAACGGACCCAAAGTGGCCGGAAAAATCAAAATAGGGAGGTTGGGCGCGGTTTTCCGGTGAGGGGGAGAGGTTTCCGGCGAGAAAAATTGTGTTTCTGACCACTATGGCCGTGCACGGCCATTTATAGAGCCCGTGCCTCGGCTGCACGGGCAGAGGCGCATGGCCGTGCACCTTTGCATTTTGCCCGTGCAGGCCGACACGGCCTGGCCGAGGGAGTTGCACGGCCGTGCACATAGCACATTTGGCCGTGCAACTAGCGACGAGAGCTCGCACGGCCTGGCCGAGGGTACTGCACGGCCGTGCGAGGCGATATGCTGCCCGTGCAAGGCTGCACGGCCTGGCCGAGGATGTGCACGGCCGTGCACAAGGCACTTTTGGCCGTGCACTCCTGGCCGAGAGCTCGCACGGCCAGGCCAGGCTAGGTGCACGGCCGTGCAAGTTGATTTTCTGGCCGTGCACCTTGCTGGGGTCCCGAAGTCAACCTGTTTTCACTCAAAAACGACACGTAACTCCGGATCAACGTCTCAAGACTCAAAAACACACAAAATGAAAGGAAAAAGAGTAAGAAAATGCAAACCTCGGTGGGGTTGCCTCCCCACAAGCGCTTCTTTACCGTCTTTTAGCTGGACGCCAGTATGGATGCTCAGGGAAGTGTGGGATCAGGTGCCTTCAAGAGCGGATCCACATCGCTCTCGAGGTACAGCTTCAAATGGTGGCCATGCACGCGACGAATGTGGCCACCTGCATTTGCCAGCTCGACTTGGCCATCCGGTAGGATGCAAGCGAGTGAATACTCGGATGGCCAAGGTGGGGGCGGGACCAGCTCATAGTGGTCTCCGGCTTTCTTTCGAGCAGGCTTAGCCACCTGCAGTTTCGGCCGCCACTCCTCCTTGACCTGTTCTTTGGATGATGGAGTGATCCGGAGTGGCGGCGAAGGTGTGAGAGGCGGGTCCTGCAAAATAGGCAGCACAGAAGGATACACGACAGACTCGTGTTCCTGGTGAGATACAGCATGCAGAGGTAACGAAGCAGGTATAGTGTTGGCAACAGAAAATGTTATTCGCTCCTCGCCATCCCTCAGAACTAAGGTCCCATCATGCACATCTATAAGAGCCTTGGCGGTGGCCAGGAAAGGCCTTCCCAATATAAGAGGCACTTCTGTGTCCTCACTGATGTCCAGGATAACAAAATCCACAGGATATGTGAATTTGCCAACCTTGACCAGAAGGTCCTCCACTATACCCCTAGGATGCACTACCGATCTGTCAGCTAATTGAAGGGTCATCCTAGTAGCACGGGGTTCACCTAGGCCTAGTTTCATGAACAATTTATATGGAATAACATTGATACTAGCACCTAAATCCGCCAAGGACTTCGCATACTTCGGCATTTGCGATAGTGCCTCCAGGAAGGGCACTTGGACATTCAGCTTCTTGAGCATGGCCATGAAGTTCTCGAACTCCGTCTCCAGCCTGTCTCTGTGCAACCGAGTAGGGAAAGGGAGTTTAGGGACATACTCCTTCACTACTGGTTGCGGTTTAGGTGCAGGCACCTCAACCCTCTTCTCTACTTCTTGTTCCACCGCTGGAGATGCTGCAACAGGGCTTTCTTTCTCCGGTTCCCGAGCAGGGGGGTCAACAGTCAGCTTGCCACTCCTGGTCATGATGGCATTGCACCGCTCATCCGGGGTCTGCGGGTGAGGGATGGTCTGCGCTGGTAGAGTACCAGGCGCCCTTTGAGCCACTGCCTGGGCCACGCTCCCCAGCTGGGTCTGGATATCCTGCAAAACAGCCTGTGTATTCCTCTGACCAGCTTCAAGAGCCAGAAGTTTCCCCGAGGCCTTCTCCATGAACTGCTCAAAGGTGTTGAACTTCTGAGCACTGGTACTGGCTAGAGAACCCACCAAGTCCCGCAGGTCAGCCATCTGATCATTCTGCACGGGGGCAGCAAGGGCTGCACCTGGCTGCTGATAAGGGCGCGGCTGTGTTTGAGCAGCATGCCCCTGCATGGGCTGATAGAGAGACTGTTGTTGCTGCTGGAATTGCCCCTGTCTGGGCTGATATGGTGGCCTCTGGAAGCCCGGTGGTCCCTGTGGAGCTGGTGGTCTGGGATTTGGCCCAGCCCAGGAGAAATTAGGATGCTGGCGCCACCCCTCATTGTACGTGTTGCTGTAGGGGTCATTGCGCCTGACATTGTTGATGAAGTTCACCTGCTCCTGGGGTGTGGTCGATTCCTTCATCGCCTGGCAGTCTTCCACCATATGATGGGTGCTCTCGCACCACTGGCAGAGCATCGCCTGCTGCTGTCCGGTCCCTGGAATCATCCCGGAACGATCGATAGCTGAGACCAGCTTCGATACTACCTGCACCAAATCAGATGACTGGGTGCCCACAACATGCACACCCCGGCCTGGTGCTCTCCTCGATCTCCTGCAGTGCCCCAATCATAACCATTCTCCGCCATCTCTTCAAAGAGTTGATTCAGCTGTGGCGGGGTTTTGGTCAGCATGTTCCCGCCACAAACCGAATCGATCAGCTGCTTGTCCTCCGGGAAGAGGGCGTGATAGAAGGTGCCCACCTTGAACGCATCGTTGAAACCATGATTGGGGCACCTGAGGAAAAGGCTGTTGTACCTCTCCCATGCATCCCTGATGGTCTCATCCTCATCCTGAGCAAAATGTGTAATCTGCTTCTGGAGATCAGCTGTCTTGGATGGAGGATGGTAGCGGGTGAGGAACTTGTCCGCCAGGTTGGCGAACGTGGTGATGGAGCCCGGAGGTCGAGTGTCTAGCCACTCCTTGGCCTGCCCCTCCAGAGTGAATGGGAAATACCTTAGCTGGATGGCATCTGCTGGTACCCCATTGATCTTGATTCCATCGATGAGCTCGTGGAATCGCCTGAGATGTGATCGAGGGCACTCTCCCTCCTTACCACGGAACACTACTGAACCGCGCAGCATGGTGATCACGGAGGTGCTCACCTCAAAGTTGTTGGCTGGGACCTGAGGGTGTTGAATAGGTGACCTCATGTCCGCAGCCCTAGCGGCCCAGTAGGATCCCATGGTCTGCTCCTCTGGGATCATATCACGGTTCTCTGGATCAGCCATCTCGCCTTCTTCTTCTTCTAACGGCAGCTGTGGTAGCTCCTCCTCCGCAGCCAGTCGTGCCTTTAGAGCCCGCTTGAAGTTCCTGCAAGTTCGTTCAAGCTCCTGGTCTAACGGTAGTAGATCTCCCGACTGGCTACGGGTCATGCACTACCTGCACACAGTCAGCAGAAACAACCCGTGAAGGCACACAGGTGGAAAAGAAAAATGCAATAAAGAAAAAGCTAGAGTAACAAATTATCACGTTTCCCCAATAACCTAGAGGAGTCCCCGGCAACGGCGCCAAAAACTTGACACGCCAAAACACAACACCAAACTGCGACCAAGTGTAATCGCAGTCCGGGAATGCAGTAACAGGCAAGTTTAATTATCAACCCGAGGTCTAGATCTACTGCTTACTCCGTGATTCTCTATTATCTAGCAAACTAATTCGAGTGATTGTTGTTTAAAGCAAAAGCAGTAAGAAAGCAGGAAATGGTTCGGTTTTCAAAAGCAGGTAAGAGTCACTCGGGATTGAGTCCCCCTAGCCCCTTAGTTAGGTTCAATTGCAATTCCCTGGGTTGATTTACTGTTGATTAGACTGCGGAAGATCCGACAGTAGCTTGGAATCTCTTAAGCTGACCAAGCCCTCTCAGTCTAACTACCCGGCAGACGACTAGTCTTCACCGGGATAGAAAGCTGAGGCTATGAACACAGAACTCCACTACTGGCGTCAAAAACACCAGTACAAAGCAGTAAACTGGCTAACTCTCGTATAGCCAATCTCCTACTATCGAATGAAGAGGCTCTAACAACCTAATCAGATTCTATCTATCTCAGGTTGAAGCAGAAATTGAGACAAGCTGATCAGACTCAAATCAATTCATGAAACATGCGTCATTCGATTAAAATCAAACAATAATATCATCCCAAGTCATTACAATCAAATCCCTAACACAAGGAACTAGGGTTCTTCATACCCAAGTGAGAGAAGGGTTCTACTCCATAGAGAGAGAAGAGAAAACAAGAATCGGATTAGTCATACTCATAACGATGAGGATAATCTGCTCCGGGACGATGATGTTCACTCCTATGACGATCTCCAGGCTCGATTCGATGAAATCCAGCTCCAAGACAGCTTCTAGGATGAGTTCTTCGCACTTTCTCTCTCTAGGGCTCTGTTTTTGCTCTCAAAACGCGATTCCCCCTCTTTTGGCTCGGATTAGGCATTAAAACCGGTTTCCCCGAGGTGCACGGGCAGGTGCACGGCCGTGCACATCACCATTCTGGCCGTGCACCATCAAAACGCACCGTTTCACTTAACAAGCTTAGCCTTCTTGCACGGCCAGGCGCACGGCCGTGCAAGCCTGGATTGTGCCCGTGCATGGCCTCGGCGTGAGGCGCACGGCCAAATGGCTCAAGTGCACGGCCGTGCAGCCTCCTGGTCTGCCCGTGCACTCCTCCAAAAGCTCGCCCTTCGTCCGTTCTTCGTCCAATCGACCCCAGACTCGCTCCTAAGCCTTCATTCACGTACTAAGACCTGAAATAACACAACCAAGCACAACCTAGCGTGAAATCGGCCTAAAACACGAGAATCAACACCTCAAACGGTGTAAGTATGAGGGTAAAAACATGTGTAAATGACGGTCTATCACCTTTCCATATCCTAGGAACATTAAATTAATTACATAAGAATTTTCTATCTGCCTTGTACTGGGTTTGGTCATTATTTATACTGATTGGGAGCCAATCAGTTTTACCTTTTGGGTTACCTATACATGAATGCAAATTTAATTATACGATTGGGAGCCAATCAGTTTAACTATACATGATCCCAATTAAACCTCTCTACAAGATACAATGGCTTGAAGCCTTGAACAGACGCAACCTCACTCACAAGTTGGAAGCTGGAATTTTGGTGAAGTCCCTTTGCCATTTCCACGAAAAAACAAACCAAACCAAACCAAATATAGAAAGCATTCACAATACCAAAAACCAAATATACAAAGCATTCACCAAACCAAAAACCAAACCAAAAACCAAATATTAAAACCATTCACCAAACCAAACCAAAAACCAAATATAAAAAGCATTCACCAAACCAAACCAAAAACCAAATATAAAAAGCATTCACCAAACCAAAAACCAAATATAAAAACCAAAAATAATAAGCATTCACCGAACCAAATAAAAAACGGTTGTCCATCATCCTGAGAAAAAAAAAACATAACTGTTGTCCTTCATCAAAACCAAAAACTAAAACTCAAAATCAGGTTGTTTTGGGCTCGTTGACTGGGTTTCCTTGTGCTCTTCTCTTTCCTTTTTCCTCTTTTCATGGGTTGTCTTGTACTCTTCCACTGCAGCTTCAACTTGAGGTGCAACTCTTCTTGCTTCCGTGAGCACCATATGCCTTATGTAGTTCATGGGCTCTCGAACAAGGTACAAAGCGATCTGCATCCTCCTCACTTGAGTGCATGGCTATCAACATCAACAAACATGGTGCTTACCGCATGATTCAAAAATAACAATCAATTGTGGTTTTCTAATATGGGAATTAGAATTGTCTTTACCCAAATATAAGAGGAGTCCCAGCTTGCGCCATACATCCACATGCATACCCAGACTCCACTGTCAGACCTACATAAAATAAAAGCATTGCGTGATAAGAACCAAGTTGATAAGTCGTCGTTTAATATCACAAAAAAATGGGCATACTTACCGATGAAGTTGTTGTTGCACAATTGAAGGAGTTGGGTACGAAAACTCCGCAATCCTTGGTGGCGACAATCCCGGACCTTGTTCACGATAGAGAATCTTCCACAAGGCTTGCATAAAGCACATCTGTACAAATTAAGAAACGTTTGTACTTAGAAAGAGTTATTTACATTTTGTTGCGTTATAACGGCACAATGTCACATATTTACCATTGTTTGAACAGATTGTAGTCGAAAGGAATTGCGGTCTTCATTTGGTTGTGGATCCAAGATATGGACTTCTTCCTTGTCCAACTTAATGACAGCCAAGTACCAATGGGCATTATCTCTCATCGGAACACACACCTACATATGCGGAAATTGTCAACACGTATTAAAAAAATAAACTGCAAACCATGTAATACTTATTAAGACGAACACTTTACCTTGTTCACCATATGGGTTCGACTAAGGAATTTTGATTGGTATAGGTCTAATGCCATCTTGGGTGTTATTCCACATGAAATCACTAGTTCCTGCCCATGTGGTAGTTGCACAATTGAAATTTTGTCAACACAATATGATTCACGTTAAAAAAACATGTGTTGTAATTTTTATGGTGAGAGGAAATTGTCATTAAGTATAATCGGAACACAACCTGTAGTTCAGCAGGCAGATAGCACACTCCTTTTCCGTCCTTGGAATTTGTCCACAACTCTTCTAGAGTCAAGTGGCAGGCCATCGCTGTTATAACCTAATATAACATGGACAAAAAACACTTCATGATACTATCGAGTTGTTATAAAATAATTCTATGTAGAAAGCATTGATAGTGGACATGTAAAAAAAAAATTTGGAGTTCCGTTGATTACATCAGCATCTACGAATGAGCGAGGGCTTAAGGACCACAATGACTTCCTCGTACAAGAGTTGTTGGAGGTTTTGACCAATACTTCGTCAGGTGGCAGATGGGCTAAAAATATGTAGTGAGCAGGCTGGATTTGCTCATCATCGTATTCCATAGCGGTAGGTAGCTTAAACTTCAAAACAACCTGGAATAGGGGCCACAATAAACACGAGTTGAAATGCATTCGTCATGACGGAATAACGGCAAAGAACACTTCAATGGCAAACATGACACCTTTATTACCTTGTCAACAGAAGGTAGACAAATACTTTTTCCATTTGGCTTCTTTGGTGTGACCTCAGAGTCAGATTCATCGTCCGAAATAAAAACGATGACTGAAGCAGGAGTGGGTGGAGTGCTTACACCTTTGCCTTTGGGTATCCTTGGTTTCTTTGTTGGAGTCACAAATTCGGCTGTCTCCTACAATGACAGTGAACCTGCGATTAATAAATTAACTAGAATGAATTTCAATGGTAAAAAGAGCTATTATACATACCACGAGCTTGGACGAAGAGCGAGTAAGTCTCCTATTTTCCATGTTGTGCCTGTAATCTAAGCTTTACTCTGTACTCAAAATCGCGGCAAAGAAGGATATGGAACCACTGCTCTACCGATGAATGTTAATTATATATACAAGGTTAGGATAAATTGTGGCGCCATATTTTTCCCGCGGAAAAATAGTTAGGGTTTAGTCTAAGGTACATGAACTTGGGATAAACATGGGTAGTTATTAAACCTAAAATTAAAAAGATACTTTCTTCGATTGAATAGAGAATTGAGTGGTATTAGTAAATATTCGCTCATATTAATATTTGATCCTTCCCCATACACGTAGTAGACACCTAGAGTCAGCTGGCATTTGGCTTTACTACGAAAGGTTTTTCATTTTAAATATTTTCGTTATTTGTGAAAATGGTAAAGAAATCACTAAGATAAAGAACAAAAAGTGCAACTCGTTCCTACCAAAAATAAAAGATATCACAAATCGTGTTATTAATGGGGATAATTATTAAGTGGCCCGTTGAATCATTAATTCGGCCATCATTCCCAGTAGGGTTTTGTAATCTACGTCCTTGGTTCCCCAAAATTTCCAGCCGTGACAATGACGTCGGAGGGAGTCCTAGTATTGACGTCGGAGGGAGTCCAAGAAAACGCTGGTGCCGGAACCAGTCACACCACCCAGGAAGATAATGTCGCCGATCTCTTATTGCTACAGCCTGAAGATATTAAAAAAATGAAGTTCGATGATACAGAAGAAGCCTATGATTTCTACATGGACTATGGGTTAGTCAAAGGCTTCGACATCAGAAAATCAGACATTGGTCGTGATAAGAACAAATTTATGATATGGCGTGACTATGTATGCTCTGGCGAGGGAAAGAGGCGCATGAAGAGCACAGAACGAAAGAGAGAAGCAAGAGGGGAGACCAGATTTAACTGCAGAGCCAAGATGCGTGTTAAACAACACAATGTCGATGGGAAGTGGTACGTGCACCAGTTTGATGATGTACACACACATGAAACGATCCCGAGAGAATATAGACACTACATGAAAGGGAAACGTCGTATGAGTGATGCAGTCAAAGCAGCGATAAATTTTAGAAGAGCTGCAGGTATGAAAACTTCTCAAATTGTGAATCTGGCCGTATCAGAAGCAGGAGGCTACGACAATTTGGGGTACACGAGGAAGGATGCATATAATTATGTGGACAAAGAGAGGAAAGAACAAATCAGTGAAGGTGATGCCGCAACAGCCCTAGCCTACCTGCAAGCTAAATGCACCGCGGACGAGCATTTCGTTATTGAACTAAAGAAGGATGACGACGACCGGCTTATTAACATTTTCTGGGCCGATAGTATTTCTGTTGCTGATTATGCATGCTTTGGTGAATTACTGTCATTCGATGCTACTTACAAAAGGAACATTTACCAGATGCCTCTCGTGATTTTTTCAGGTACTTTTCCTTCACACATAGAATTATCCCGAGCATGCTAAAATAACCCTAGAAGTTTGCATAATCTAACTTTGTTTGAACTTTTTAAGGTGTCAACCACCATTCGCAAACTTGCGTATTTGCATGTGCTTTCTTGGCTAACGAGAGAGAGGACAATTATATTTGGGTGTTGGGAGCTTTGAAGAGAAGGCTAGGCGGTGTAGATCCCAAGACTGTTATTACAGATGGGGATAGAGCAATGCGTAATGCTATTCAGAAAGTATTTCCCGATGCAACACATCGTCTATGTTCCTGGCATATAGACAAGACTATAACCAGAAATGTGAAGAATCATCCTACTTTTTTGCCCCGATGGAAGCATTTTGTGTCAGCTGACTGGGAACCTTCAGAATTCGAAGAAAAGTGGAAAACAGTGGTTGAGGAATGCTCCCTTCAGCACAACAATTGGGTCTCCAATTTATTTGACCAAAGACATGAATGGGGGTATGCATATTTGCGTTCGAATTTCTTCGCAGGCTTGAGTACAACATCAAGATGTGAAGGACTGAACTATCAACTTGCCAACTATATCGAGAAGGATAAAAATATCCTTGAGTTCTTTATTCACTTTGATCGTTGGACTAGGGATATGAGGGAGAATGAGCGTCATGCTGATTTTGAATCCATTCATCGAGAACGAACCATCACAAGCAATGTCTTAGTCTCACTTCAGAAGAGTGGAGCGGCGGTTTTCACAAAGAACGCATTCTTCTTATTCAGAGACGAGGTTGAAAAGTCGGCATGTTGCATAAGGTTGGAGACAGAGCGATCGGAAATTGAGCATGTGTACAAGGTCAAGGTGTCTGGCATGGCTAAGGTATTTCAAGTCACGTACGCAGTTGAACCCTTTGCAATGGAATGTAGTTGTAATCACTACAATTATATGGGAATACCATGTCGTCATATGATTTTTGTACTGAAAGAAGAGAGCATACTGGAACTTCCTGAAGTCCTAGTACGTCGAAGATGGTCAAAGAAGCCGAAGACACTAGAGAGCTTGGACGAACCGGGCAGACTAGATGAATCGCAACTTTTCGCATTGAGGTTTGCCATGACTATCACTTTTAATTTTTTTTTTTAGTATTGGTTCGAAGCTAGGTGAACATTAATTTTACTCACTTTGTATAAAATCTTGTGTCAATCAGGTATGGTACTATTCAACTAATGTTAAAAGGGGCAAAATCTAGTGAGTGCTTCAAGATTGCTCGTGAGGGACTTCAATCATTATGTGAACAGTTGGACATGGTGGACACTGGCAACGTGGACATACCCGGCATTAATAGGCCGAAGGCGAATGAAATTTTGTTGGATCCATTACAAGTCAAAGCTAAAGGTTCGGGGGCTAAAAAATCTAAACGGAAGAAAGGAGAACCACGATAGTGTAGCAATTGCCAGGAATTTGGCCACTATAGGACCCAATGCCCACATCCTGTTGGCTATGTGAAGCCAACCTCAAACGGTGATGCCCCGAATGATGGTGTTTCGGAAGAAGGTGGCGGTGGCGATGACAACGATGTTGATCCTCCCACCACTCAAGATCAGTCGGAAACAGTACAGAAGAGAAGGCAAAAGCATTGCAGTAAGTGCGGTTCTACCAATCATAATGCAAGAACATGTACTGGGTCAGGACCATCGGATGATGAAAATGACGATGATGAAAATGACGATGACGACGATTATGAGCAACCTAGGGTAAGAATAAGATATAATTGTTCGTGTCTACACAATGCAGTTGCATCCAATATTTGTGTACGTCTAAAATCGTCGTTATCGATTTTGCAGAAGAGGCCTGTTACAAGAAGTAGCAAACTAAGGATTGTTGAAAACTTGGAGTGAAGATGGACGTCCTTATCCTATTCGGATTAGGACTAATTGACTATGTGAAGACTGCCAGTATCAGCTTGAAGCGGCGTCGTTTGATTTATAAGAAGACTGTTGCCATCTGCGGTGTCATTTTACTTGTGTGTCGTTTTAACGGTGTGTCTCTTTGGTTTATAAGAAGACTACTGCCTGCTACGGTGTCGTTTTATTTAGTTCGGATGGATTTGATTGAATTCGACCTGGAGGTTTTTCCCTAAATATATCATGTGCAACATTTCAGTTAAATTATTTTTCTCTCGTTTTTTTTTTATTGAATTATTAGATCGGATTTTTTACTTGTTTATAAATTTACTTACTTTTGGCCACTAAAATTTTGACATGTAATTTGGGCGTGAAATGACAAGAGCATGCGCCGACAGAGGACTTCTGAAAATGGAGGCAGTAATCAAGAAATAAAATACAGTATTTTTATTTAGTGAAATATCCCTCACCGATATATTATTAAGATCTCAAACACTAAAAGTACAAATCTTGAAAAACAAAACAATTTACTTTCCCTCCTCCCACTTTTATACTATACATATGGCAACTTTTCCCTCTTCTATATATTTTGGGAGCATGATCAACAAGTACGCGTCAATGTCGCACAAAAGAACCATCATATGACGTAGGGTTCCACAACACCTATTATGGAATCGCAACAACATATGATGATTCTTCAGGCGATATTCAAACGGCTACTTATTGTCATTGCTCCCCTCCCTGCCTCTAACAAAGACCCTGCATGGAGAGAAAAGGAGAAACAATACAACGAAGGATTTAGTTTAACAGTCATAACAATTACATAACTAAAGGAACTGAGATCTAAAATAATACGCAGTCTCATCTTTACCACTGCACCCGAAAATAAAGCATGGACAGGAGGACGAAGAGGCGGATGGGGATGATTTTCGGGGTTGAGAAGATGGGAGAAAGGGGTCTTTTCAGGGATTGAGAGGAGGAACGGACAACAGGAGGAAATGAGTGCCTCTTGGGTTTCGGAGCATGGTCTCGGCCTTTCTGATTAAAGAATTTATAAATGAGCTCATAAATTTACTTTGCCTTTCCAGCCCTTCCCATTTACTGAAAATCACACTCCCTACCGCTGCCTCGGCCTTGGTAACGTCAGCACTGGTTAGGGGCAAATGCGACTTTCCGAAAACGGCGATATCTGATTGGGTGACACGCCGCGGTTAGGATTGAAGCTCTTTCACCATCGGATTAAACGAAAATTTAGGAATTGACGGCGGGAGATGGGGATGTGCTTTTAGACTGGCTTTGTAGCTTAAATAACTTTTTTCGTTTACCAAAATTAATCTACATATTTGGTACATGTAATTGTAACCCTAAACCCTAAACCCTAAACCCTAAACCCTAAACCCGAACCAATCAATACCATATACTCTACAACAATAACACCTTAGAGCATCTCCATCCCATTGCTAAACCAACCTTTAGCAATTGGCAATGCCAAACCCTAATACACGAACCAATCAATAACATATACACTAAACCATCAACACCTTGCTTATTTAGACCATCTCCAATGGT
The DNA here is from genome assembly GCA_946122785.1 of Linum tenue. Classification (NCBI taxonomy): domain Eukaryota; kingdom Viridiplantae; phylum Streptophyta; class Magnoliopsida; order Malpighiales; family Linaceae; genus Linum; species Linum tenue. The sequence continues at coordinate 64,899,646 of CAMGYJ010000009.1, read as the reverse complement.
GCAATTCTTGAGAATTGCAAGCTGATGTGGCAAAGGAGTGAAAGTGGGACGGTGAGTTGCATTGATGTGGGATCAATTACAAAAGTTGCAAATTTGCATCTGATGAATGTTTTCATGCAGTTGCAAATTTTCATGCAGCACACACATATATACAATTCCAATCACAATACTTTACATAATTCGAATAAAACAACGACAAAAAACAACTTGAGAGATGCACTCAAATTAATATAATACACTCACCAATTAATATTGAATTGCAACGAAAATTAAGTAGGACCCACGGTCACAATTGATATATAGTTAAAGTTGCTAAAGTGGCATTTGGGACCATATATTTGCTCGGTGTTGGAAACTTGAACTGAAACTGGAAGTCCTCCTATGCCGAGTCGTTTGGTATATAAGAAGACTGTTGGCTCTTGCGGTGTCGTTTAATTTATGCACTCATTAATGGTCACTTGATGGCAATTTGTAAGCACTTGATGGTAATTGAGAATACTACACCTCCCCCTAGTAATTTGACATTACCACGTTTTCTTACTTCTTTTTCCAAATTCCATACCATCAATTCTCACAAACTAAACCTTATCCAAACGTGAGTTTTTTTTTTCAATTTCCACAAGTCAATTCCTTGGTTTTGTAAAACATGTAAATTCAGACAAATTTCAACGTTTTAAAATTTCCACATCCAAACGACCCTAAATAAATCATGTGCAACATTTCAGTTGAATAATCTTGAGAACTAGTTTTTTTATTCAATTATTACATCGTATTTTTTGCAATAATTTTGAGCACTCATTAAATGTGTAGAGCATGTGGCTACAGAGGAGCAGAGTTCAAAATCCGGCAAAAAATCCGGTTGGCCCAATCGTAAAGACTTCTAAAAATGGAGTCAGTAGTCAACAAATAAAGTACAGTATTTTTATTGGGACTGTAGGATCCCCTCTAGATTTTAGAAGATCTCAAACGCTAAAGTACAAAGTACAGTATTTTTATTGGGAGTGTAGGATCCCCTGCAGATTTAGAAGATCTCAAACGCTAATAGTACAAAGTACAGTATTTTTATTGGGAGTGGAGGATCCCTCGCATATTTAGAAGATCTCAAACACTTTTGGAAGCCGCCATGGAAGCGAAGAGAGAAGCAGAAGAAAAAATCACAAAACAGTATACAAACATAAACAAATGTTACATAGAGTCGAACAAAAACAAAAAGCTGTACTTTCCCTAACTATTTTATCCTATTATACATATGGCAACTTTCCTATCTTGTATACATTTTGGGAGCATGATCAACAAGTACGCGTCAATATGGCGCAGAAGAATCATCACATGAAGTAGGGTTCCACAACACCTATTATGGAATCGCAACAACATGTGATGATTCTTCTGGCTATATTCAGACGGCGACTTATTGTCATTGCTCCCCTCCCTGCCTCTAACAAAGACCCTGCATGGAGAGAAAAGGAGAAACAATACAACGAAGGATTTAGTTTAACAGTCATGATCTAACAATGACATAATGAAAGGAAATGAGATCTAAAATAATACGCAGTCTCATCATTACCACTGCACCCGAAAATAAAGCATGGGATAGGAGGACGAGAGGCGGATGGAGTTGATTTTCGGAGTTTCATATTGAGAAGATGGAAGAAAGGGTTCTTTTCAGGGATTGAGAGGAGGAGGAACGAACAGCAGCAGAAGATGGTTTTCGGAGTCTCATATTGAGAAGATGGAAGAAAGGTTCTTTTCAGGGATCGGAGCACGGTCTCTCCTTCACTGATTAACGAATTTAAAGATTGACTCGTAATTACTTTTACTTTCCCTCCCTTCACATTTACTGAAAATTACAGTCCCTACCACTGCCTCGGCCTTGGTAACGCCAGCATTGGTTATGGGCAAAAGCGACTTTCCGAACTCGGCAATATCTGATTGGGTGACACGCACGCGACGAGGATCGAAGGTATTTCACCATCGGATTAAGGGAAAAGTTTAGGAATTGACGGTGGGAAATGGGGATGTACTTTTATAAATAGTCTGAATTTGTAGATTAACTAACTTTTTCGTTTACCAACATTACTCTATTGATCTGGTTTATGTTATTCTAACTTGAAACCCTAAACCCTAAACCCTAAACCAAACCCTAATACACGAACCAATCAATATCATATACTCTACAACAATAACAACACCTTATAGGCTTATACCGTAACCAATCAATAACATATATACTTTAAACCATCAACACCTTGCTCCTCCCTTATACGTCCATAACCTTCAAGACCTTATACTGTATACCAACAACACCTTCTTCAATCTCCATCCCCAACTTTCAATTTATAATAAGTGTTTCCTTTGAAATATAAAATGGAACCCACCTTGGCAATTACTAGCATAATGTAGGGATGTAGATGAATAGAAATTGTTAAGTGATGAATTGCTAAAATTGATGATGTGGCGGTAGGGACCTCGTTTAGAAATTGTTGTTCAATTTTAGGGATGAAGATGATCAATACACTAACCCAATACCATATACTCTAAACCATCAAAACCTTATACAATATCTTATTTTAGGGATGGAGATGATCAATACACTAACCCAATACCATGTACTCTAAACCATCAACACCTTATACAATATCGTATACCTATACGCTGATAAATTAAAATTATAACTTGCTTTTCAAAACATAAATTAAAAATTGATACTCACTAAGTATCGAACCACAAACCTCTACTTTATTGACTAAGCAAATAAGAGACAATTAACCAATTAAGCTACATCACATTGATGACCATCTTGCATAATTTCGCTTTCTTATTAAGTGAAGGGTTAAAATGAACGATAAATATATCACAGGGGATTGTTTCAACTTCGGCGGGGACTGAGAGAGTGGAAAAGGGGTAATTATTCTACCAAAACAGAAAAGAAAAGGGGGAGTTAATGAAGAGTTAAATTGGACGGATTGTCTTTACCACGCCACTACAAAATCATTCGGAGCAAAAACACGCAGGTTCAAATCAAACAATAAATTATCAGCATTTATAAGCAGATATAAAGCATTTATAAGCAGATATAACGAATTATGTCTTAGTAATAAGGCATGATCAGCATTTATAAGCAAATATAAAGAAAATATATAATCGAGAAAAAATAAGACAACACCTACCCTCACCCTTTAACCAATCGATCCCATATGCTCTAAACCATCAACACCTTATAACCTACCCATATACCATATACTCTATACCATCAACAACCTAATACCCTAAGCAGTGAGTACCCATTTCCTTTAACATCAACACCTTATACAACAATCGTATACCTATACGCTGATAAAATTTTACATTTTGAAAATACTTGCCCAACTAAAGTACATAGGTACTTCAAAAGTGAAACTCTAACTTTCGTTTCAAAACATAAATTCAAAAAATATCCTCACTCAGTATCCAACCACAAGCCTCTAATTAGTCTACAAGAGGTTTGTTATGTACGAGTGCATTGCATAAAGAGGGGAAATCGGTGAGAGAGTGGAATGGGATCTCAATTAATGAAGAGTTAAATTGGGCGGATTGTAGTTTACCTCGTACCGCTAAATGTGTAAAGAGACACGCTAGCATTTACCAAATTCCAAAAAAGATGGAACACACAATTATGTTTAAATTGCGTGAACTCAATGAATGATCAGGATTTTAGAAGCAGAAGCAGATGAAAATAAGTAAAACAAAGAATCGCCACTGAGAGTCTGAGATAGACAATTATCAAAGGCCCAACCTAATGACAATCCGGAACTCAGTATCTATTATCAACAAACTAGGTGTCATGGGTCCATGTACAAGCCCACGTTTGAATGTTATTTAAAAGCCTGCAAAAATCAATGATCAGACCCAGTCCAACTAGAATTAGTCCTAAACGCACCGTTAATACATAAACACAAATTAAGGAGACCTCTCCATCTGATTCGAATCAAATTAGGTCTTCTTCATCTCCTTCCTCAATCCTCTGGGCGAGACGAACACTGCATATCAGGAAACCTTAATTTCACCGAGTGATAGAAGTTTCGAGAAAATGACAATAACGCTAAGACAAGATGACAAAGCACTAGCGACATGAACCCTAGGGTTAGCAAATCTCTTTCAAGGGTTCTTTTGCAAATGAAAAGTTTGATGAACACAATAATAGACATGGTCGCCGTAATCGTGTTAGAAAGAGAAAGGCGAGTAAATTCCGCACGGAAATAAAATGGCGATGAACAAAACGTCGATTTGTGGATAAAAGGATTTGGGGTTCAAAACGATGATTATGTGAGGATTTCATATTGGATGGGGATCTTCTCTTCGAATGTGGATACATAGATTTGGCGTATGAAACAAGATGATGTTGGGGATTTGAGATTGGATAGGGAGCTAAATCGAATGTGGATCAAATAATAAAAGGATTTGGGTTTCGAAATGATGATTTTGTTGGAGATTTCAGATTTGATAGGCAGCTTATGATCGAACTTCGAACTTAGAGTTAGAGGGGACCCTCCAAGGCGAATGAGGGATCGTAGAAGGGAGACTGGAAATTGGTTAGGGCGGCGGGTCGTATCCATAGGGTTTAACCTCTTAATCGCTATCATTAAACCGGGTACAGTTAGGTTGAAGTCCGTAGAAGTCACCATAAACGCTTCGTGATGCATTTGGTAATTTTCCTTGCCCCCGGTTACCCGTACCCCTGATTTTGCCCTAGGCACCGTAGAACTGCCCATATATATATATATATATATATTAGCCTTCAAAGCATATAAGAATAAATTTAATTTTCTCTCTATATAAAAATTAAAGAATCATATATCAAAAGCTAAAATTTTGAAAAACCAAAAAGTTGAAATACCAAATTTGTTTCTTTTTTTCTTTCCACAAAGAAAATATTAAAATACTAAAATTTCCCTTCTTTATTCTCCTTCCATAAATTAGAAACACTCAATTTTCTCTTATTTTTCTCTTCCATAAACTTGAAATAACCAATTTTTCCTACTCTTTTTCTTTCATAAAATTGAAGACCAAAATTTCCTCTTCCTTCCTTTCTTACGTAAAAGGTTGAAAACTCAAAATTTTCCTCCTTATTTCTCTTTCATAATAAAAGAAATCGAACTTTTCACTTACTTTCTCTTCCCACAAATTAAAACCACCAAAATTCCCACTTATTCTTTTTTAAAAAATTTTAGAAATCAAATTTCCATATTCTTTCTCTTCCCAAAAAGTTGAATCCACCAAATTTTCTCCCTTCTTTTAAAAGTATCAAATTACCAAATACTTTACTTTATATTTAATTGATAAATTTATTGAATAGTTAAATTAACCAAAATTTTAATTTATATATTATATGAATATTGTCTATGATCTCAATTATTAGTTCTTTATTATTAATATTGACATTGTGCTTATTTTATATTTATATTTACTTTTTTTAATTTTGTTAAAGAACTTAGTTTTCAAGTGACCTTTATTTTTCATATTTTTGAAATTTCCTATACGAAATGAAAAAATAATTTTACCTAAGTTTAGAACGAAAAACTTTATTTGAAAAACTATGTATTATATATTAGGTTTAATTCATTTGCATAGCCATAACTATGCACGTTTTGACAATAATAGCCACTTTTCGAAAAATACACAATTGTAGCCACTTTTTAGAAACTTGTTTTCCAAAATTAGCCATTTCTGTCAAAAATTTTAACACCGTTAGCAAGACGCTGGTGTGGCTATCACCTCAGCTCTAACATCAGCTCCAACACACCAAACCAAGCCACCTGGCTGCCACATCATATTTTTAAATTAAAAAAATAATTTAATTTTCATAAACAACAATCGTTTCCAAACCCCATCCTCCCCGGAGCTCAAAACTTCTCCATCAATCGGATCTAGGTTTTCCGATGGGTATTTTGGGTAAAGGCGCTCGATTCATCTAGAGAGTACTGAATCGCCGAAATTCGTTCGAGTTCTTCAGATTTGGTTATCCCTTCCCAAACCCTCCTCCCTTTCAAAACTCTACTAGCTAGGCCCTCAATTGAATGAAAGTGGAGGAGACGACGATGGTGGTGATTGGTTTCAGAATCGATCACGGTGGTGGTGGTGGTGGTGATGGGTTGGGAGGAACGAAAGACAGGGGTCCGGGGGACGGAAGAGAGAAGGGCACGAAATAGGATGAAGTTGTCACCAGAGCTCCTGCTCGTGCTCCAGCTCCATCGCCGCCCACTCTTTGTAGGCCTCCACCTCGAACAACTTCAATCGGAGTCGATTCTTAACGAATCGAAGATGCGACACCACCAGCAACAACCCATATCGGGAATCCAGATGCGACACTACCAGCAGCAACAACACTACAACAAATTCGGCCTATTATGACAAGTCAATTTTGTCATATTAGACCAATTTTTGTTATATTAGGTATAATATGACAAGAGTTGTTGTCACAAAGGTTTCTCATTTTATCACCGCCAAGATAGGTCAAATGTGACAAAAATTTAAAACAAGGTTGTCACATTTGCTTTTAGTATAGCTGAGGTTCTGGGTAGTCTATTGTGACAAAAACAGATGTTATGACGATATATTTTGTCATTATGGTTGTCATAATCTAGTGATTTTTGGGAGAATTTTCGTCATATTACACTATTATATTTTGTCATAACTGTATATTGTGACGACTACATTTTGTCACAAGTGTTTATTGTGACAACATTATTTTGTCATAACTGAATATTATGATGAATATACTTTGTCATAACTGCCTATTATGACGAGTATAGGTTGTTAGGAAAGGTGGTTTAATTGTCTCATGTCTAATATGACAAGAGAACAATTTGTCAGGCAATGTACATAATGTGACGACATGATATTGTTGTCACATTTGACCTGCTTGAAAATTTTCATAATTCAAAATTGTTTGCTGCATTGCAACCTGATAATGGAAAGATTATCAAAGATCCAAAACATTACAACCATTTCCATGGCAGTCTAACTCCTTGTTCAGCATAACCAAACATTCTAAGTTGTCCACCATGACACAAAACATTCTAACTCCTTTGCGGATCTTGGGTTCTCCTTTGATCCATACTTCACCTTTTTCTTCAGGACCTTCTAAACAATCTCATGACTGGCTCCTCAATTCAATGATGATACGGTGATGAGCTCGATCCTCTTGGACTTCTCATGAGAACAATGAAGCTCTGGTCGAACGGACAAGATTTGTGAACGATTTGCTCTAAGCATTTTCTTGGATTACATTTTGAAGCTCCTAGTTTTCACACTTTGGTAAACGGTATCCTGTGCCAGGAAAATTCAGGTCAAAATGTAAATCATATTCTCAGTTTCAGGTTCTGAAAGTTCTTTCCTATGTCAAAAAAATTCATAATGTGTCTAGTAAAACCAGACAATACAGTTGAATATATATAGCAAACATGACTGTTCAATTAAAATATAGCTTAAACAGGTAGTATGATAAGATCATGAGTGTGAACACACCTTTATAGAATTTTCCATGGAACCAGAGAAGAGTCTGTTAGCTCCAACAAGCAACAACTAATGAGACAACAACTAAAGAATGACCCTTAGGTGATGCATCTGGCTCAAAGACGCTTGTGGCTGCATTATATCTTCATGCCAAGATTGCTAAATCCTGCTCTAATATAAACATTAAAACAGTTATGAGTTGTTCATCTTATACAACTGCAAAAGAATGACTGTAGGCAACAGTAGGATGAATAGTATCATCCAGAAGTCTAATGCAACAAAAATATCAGTAATATGTCCAAACTTTAGTTTATGAAGTTAAGCCACAGATAAGGATAGAAAGATCTATAATCCGTTGGTAGTAGAGACGATGTTAGTTGGCGAGCTAGCCCCTCAAGGGCTTGAAACTTGAATATAAAGCATATAGAGAGAGAGAAGCTTTGAACCGATATAACCTCATGTACAGTTTCCGCCTTCATCATCATCAGTACCACCACCTAGGGATGGCAACAAAACCCGAACCCATGGGTACCCACCCGACCCAACCCGGTCAACGCGGGTAAAATCCGTGTTGACGGATTTTGGGCCGGGTTTGGGTTTAAACCTGTTCACTATTCATCGGGTTGGGTTTGGGTTTAGGTAAACCCGACCCATGGGTACCCGCCCACACTCATATAATTAATTTTCTCGGCATATATAATATTCTAAACAACTAATCTTATTTATGTTTGTGGAAACATGTCTGATTTTTTCTTTTTAGTTATGTAGAATGAAATTGATGTTATCGAGTGGAGAATGAAAAACTTAATTGAAAGGAAGAAGCTTTCAATTAATCATGTTATTTATGGATAATTTGTGATTTGCTTCAATTTTCTTGAGTTTTCTAGATTGGTGTTGAACAATTTGTATAGTTAATTTGTGATTTGCTTGAATTTTCTAGAATGGTGTTTTATATATGGATAATTTGTATTGAGAGATTGATATTTGACTTTAATTTTGATAGGAATTTGTTATTGTGAATTTTTTACGACAAAAACCCGTGGGTACCCATGAACCCGCGGATACCCAGCAGGTTGGGTTGGTTTGAGTTTTTCAAACCCAGTGGGTTTTACCCCGGGTTTTTTTCACGGATAAACCCATGGGTTTGGATTTGGGTTTGGATTTGGCAAAACCCGACCCAACCCGGCCCATTGCCATCCCTACCACCACCGTCCAATCAACCCACGCCCCTTCCTCTGGGAATGGATCAGGTCAGTAAACTTATGGTGAGTAACCATGAGTAACCCGTCCACATCAGCATGACATCAGCATCCTCTCTCTCATGGAAAGCCTTTAATTTTTCCCTTTTTAATCTTTGACGGACGATTTCTCGCTCATTTTAAGTCGAAATTTAATTTTTTTTGCACAGTTAGATTAGATTAATTGTGCTCTTCAAAATGATATCCACTTTAATATATTTTTCGAACAAAAAAAATTGAGCCATTTTTTACCCGCCTATACCATATGGTATTGACTGGTATTGAAATAAAAGCATACCTATGTTTTGAAAAACGTACCATGGTGGTATGAACAAACCAATACTGTAGGATGGTTGAATACATGATAGTAGAAGTATATTAATTGTAATTTACGACTTTTAACATTGTATACCACACAATACCACCCCGTACCAGGGTGGTATTGTATGGTATTGTGTGGTATTTTTTGGTCCTGTAATTTATTCACCCAGAAATTTGTAGATCCAATAGATCATGATGAACTCGTCCCTTCTGTGCAAACGTTTTCAAAAACGAATTAAAAACGAAGAAGATACCATACAATACCACCCCGTACCATGGTGGTATTGTATGATATTGTGTGGTATTTTTTGGTCCTGTAATTTGTTCACCCAGAAATTTGTAGATCCAGTAGATCATGATGAACTCATCCCTGCTGTGCAAACGTTTTCAAAAACGAATTAAAAACGAAGAAGATACCATATGGTATGCAGTTGGTACCGAGAGGCCAGAATTTTTTTTTCCTAAAAAAATATTGAAAATTGATCTCATTTTGTAGAGCATCTGTGCAAAAAAAATTAAAATCCGAGTTAAAACGAAAAATGATATGAGTCAATTAAGAAAGCTAGTGAAAATAAAAATAGTCTTTAATTCTCCATCCTTAGATCTGGATTTTCTAAATGAAGGGTCCAGATATCTTGAGCCCCTTCCTCCTATCTCACCGTCAGCTCCAAAACAACATCATCACTGTAACATTTTGAACCGCCACCACCGCTCTCTCTCTCCCAAGCAACCAGACAGCTGAAAGAAAGAAGAGGAGAAACAAAAGCTTCCTCTCCTTTTTTCTACTTCTTCTTCCTCTCTTCTTTGCTTCCATCTCACTGTGCTGTCGCTAGTCGCTACCGCAAAAGGAAAAGAAAAGCAAAAACCATTCTTGTCCCATGATGACACAAATATTAAAGCACAGATCATATCATTTATATTGGAACAGGTAAGGTAACCATATGTTAATATGTAATCAACATGCAGCAGTGGCGGACCCAGAAATTTTTCATAGGGGTGTCCTCTTTTAAAAAATAAATTAAATAAAATTAAAAATAATTAATAAAAATAAAATCGTAAGTATGAAAATACCTTACTCGTACAGGTTAAAAAAGTCCATGATGTGTTTTCATATTCGAAAATAATTGTAGAATACACTTGGTGTTTATAGTGAAAAAAAATTCTCCATATACCATACTAGACAATCATTCAGGAACTTATCGCATATTCGATTTGTAAACTTGTTCTTGATTTAACCCAAAGCCGAAAGACTATTCAACACTTGCCGTACAATCATAAAATCAATACAAATTAAGGGTAGATTGAAATTAGTTTAGATTGAAATAATTAGAGATAGGTAATGACTTTTTATTATTACACATTGTTCAAAATCGAACAACAAATGAGTTGTAGCTCAACGGAAATTAAGTTTATTAATAATAATAGTGTTCTAGATTTGAATTACACAACCCACTATTTATATTTTTATACACAAATGACAGTATGATAATCATTTTTTTCAAATTTCAAGGGTGTCCCTCACTATCAATTATATTTTTTTGTCTATACATAAATTACCACCGGAGGTTGGATAATCATTTTCCCGAAATTTAGGGGTGTCCGGGGACACCCCTAAAACCCCCTGGGTCCGCCCCTGACATGCAGTATCCACATAAAGAAAAGAAGTATATGTACACGCTAAGCAAATGAATGACGTTTTGAACCTGTCACAGTCAGCATCAATAGAGAGCTTGAAAGGAACGTTGACTCCGCACCTCCCAGGAATTTGTTGCAACCAGCTGTCGACCTGTCCTTTCTTTAACATGTGGGAGACCTGCTTCACACAATTGTAGATGCCCTTCTTGTCCTCAGCGGTCTTCGCTTCGTCAGAGATGTTGCGTATCCCGTCGCAGCAGGCTGGAGGGACGGTGTTCTGGTCGCCTTTGCCTTTGGCGTAGCTCAAGCACTGCTTGGCTTTGCTCCTCACGTCGTTGCATCCGACGACAGCCACGTCGGATCTGGTAGCAAAGTGGCTGATCAGGAGAAAGAGAGAGGAAACGACCATGATGTTGACCATCACGAGAATTTGTAGAGACTCTGATCCATCTCAAGTTCTGCGCTTTTTCTTGCAGCCGTAGTAATTGACCTCGCCGCAGCTTACCCTACGCTTCCTTTCTTTAATGCAATGCTTCCCCTCTCTCTCTTCCTCTATATTGTATATCAGAAGGAAGGTGCAGCTAGTTTTGGTAATGATTGGTGTGGTTTTTTTAGGTCAGATCTCTGATCAATTAGGAACAAGACAAGAACAAAAAAAATTCAACTTTAAAATTACCTCTGTTGGAGCTGGGACTCATCAACGGAAGTAGCAGGGTAGTGGGAGGAGGTGGCGCCGGCCGGAGCATAAGTAAGAGCTAGGAGGATGAACGCCGGCCAGAGCAGGGGCAGGAGAACGAAGAGTCAAGAGAGGCAACAGGGTTGGAGAACCTTCTTCGACGGCCAAAGCAGGGGAAGGACCACTGCTAGTCTTCTTCGACGACCAAAGCCTGGTTCGTCGCTGGGTTCACCGGCAGGAGGTCGCCAAATCGCTGGTTCTAAATCGTTGAACGACAGCGAGCGGCAACGGGGAGCGACAAAGGGGCAATGGGTTTTGGGGCGGAGCTTTCAGTGCTCGTCTCGGGATGGGTTAGGGTGATTACTTGTTTTTTTGTAATCACGGTGGTAACCTCTTTATATACCATTTGATTAATTATTTTTCCTTCGTTTTTAATCTTACGGTCAAGATTCTTTTAGGGTAATTTTGGAAATTAAAAAGTCACCACACCGGATTATTCTATATAATCTACCTAAACCCTAATTCTATCCTCCCTCCAACCAAATCCGTTCGCAGCCGCCTCCACGTACCACTCCCGTCGCACCGCCGGCAGCAGCCCCGACCACCCTCGGCTACCACCGGCAGCAGCCTCCGACCACCCTCGGTAGCCCCTCCCCGGCAACGGCAAACCCATTGCCCTCTCCTCCTCCCCTGCGCAAAACATCCGCCCACCCCATCCCTCGTGAAGCCGCCCACCATCACTCCTCCCCCCCCCCCTATCCCAAGAGAAACTCTTCTATCTTAGGAGTTTGTGCATCATCGGCCGAACATTGTTTTGGGTGCAGTTGCGGAGAGAAAGTGGAGAAGAAGAAGATCTTGGGAGGAATAGAGGCGGCGGCGGGGAGATGGTAGTTTCCTCCATAATAGTATTGTTTTTATTTATTTATTCGGTATTGGTTCAATTTCATTATGGTATCAGTTTGGTATTGATTTTTCATTATGGTATTGGTATAGTCCCTTCCACTCTCCTGATCTATTATGTCACAAACACATCTCCCGTATCATACTGGTATTGATTTTTCCGCATTGGTATTGATTTTATCGCATTGGTATTGATTTTATCGCATTGGTGTTGATTAAATCTGCAATGAATATTGGTGTTTTGTGAAATGGTAGTGTTGTTATTTCTCGAATGGTATATGTGTTTTGTGCAATGGTAGTGTTTTTTAATGGATTGGTATTGATTGTTTATGGTATAGATTGTTTATATTGATAGTTTTCGTGTAATGGTATAGATTCCTTTCTACAATGGTATTGATTGTTTATATTGGTAGTTTTCGTGTAATGGTATAGATCTATTTCTGCAATGGTAGTTTTCTTGTAATTGTATAGATTTATTTCTGCAATGGTATTGATGTTTTTCAAAGTGGTAGTGTTTGTCTAATAGATTGGTACTGATTTCGTGATTTTTTTTTTGCAGAAAGATTGAGAAAATATATGGAAATGAAATCTGGCTGGAGATTACGAAAGTGAGAGAGAAAGAATTTTAATTAATAGATTTTTGTAACTACCTAAAATGTAATTTATTAAAAAATTAATTAACATAATTTATTTTTCCATACCCAATTTATCCTTAGTAACCACGGTGATTACTACTTTTGTAGTAATCACCGTAACCTGTCTCTGCTCGTCTCTGGTCCTCACGAAATGGAATTAGGGTTCAATGAGGCCGACGTTTTCTCCTTTTGTATTTTTTAAGTTTCAGTTTATAATAACACTGATAAAGAGAAGAAGTGGAAAAAGGATCAATAAATTAAATGGGTATTAGGGGCAGGTGGGTGGGTGATTTTAATTTTTCAATTATAGGGAAAATGTGGGCATGCTTGGAGAAATTTTTTGGGCGGGACATGGCTGTAATTTAGGCAGGGTATGGTCGAATTTTGGGTGGGGAATGGGATTTGTGTGAGTTCAACAAGCAAATATGACGAAAATGTCTTTTGTCAAAAACAAAATCACTATATTATGACGAACATGCCTTTTGTCAAAGCCAAAACAACTATATTATGACGAACATGCCCTTTTGCAAGCTCGCCGTTGGATGATTGCTATCTATTGTGACAAAATACTTTGTCATTTAAACAATTCAGGAATGCATAATTTGACAAACTTAATTGCGACACAAATATCTGTTACATTACTCACTTTAAATGACGAAATATTCTGACAACAAGAACTTTGTCACTGTTGAGTCTCTTACATCCCGATATGGGACGCCTATTTTGACAAAATTAATTGTGACACAAAATATTTGTCACATTACTCACTTTCAATGACAACTTATTTTGACAACAGTTATTTTGTCACATTAGGCATACCAAATAGGACATATATTATTTTTTTCATATCATCGTACCTATTGTGACAAATAGAAAATGACAAAATAAAATATTTGTCCTAATAGGCCGAATTTGTTGTAGTGAACTCACCTTCTCGTCGATTTCACCCCGCTTCAACCTCTTCCGGCAGCGGAGGCTTCCCAATGGAGGTGAGATTCGATTTGTCGTCGATAGAATTGATTCTTTGAGCTTCAATTTGTGCAGTGGTTGCAACTCACACGGTGGCCGGGTGAAGCGGAGAGAGAACCTTGGTCTAGGGTTATGTACTTTGTCCCTCCAGCCAGCGCTAGTCCCGCACACTCACTATGACGGTCGGCGAGAGTTTTCTACATTGGTCTCTTCGACTTTCTCCTAGGTTTTGACGGTGGGTTTCTAGGCTGCGCAGAAGCCCAGCCATAGGAGATGACGAAGAAGGAGATGGAGAGAGATGAGAGGGGCCAAAGACGACTAACAAATTTTTTCATTTCCTTTTTATATTTAAATTTTAGTTTATTTCTCATATAATTAAAATAAAAATTCAACCTTCCACCTAGCAGTTGGTTTGACGAAAAGTCTCCACGTTACCAAAAACGTTTGTCTAGTCAACATTTGTGAATGTACTGTTAAAGTTATGGACGGAATGGATACAACTGTGTATTTTTAAAAAACTGGCTATTATTGTCAAAAACACGAAAGTTATGGCTATACAAGTGAATTAAACCTATATAATTTAATAATTATTCAAGTGGATTAGGTGAAGTTTGGGTTGATTTGGTCGGGTTACGGGTTAGTCGGGTTTGCGTCAATCGAGTTGCAGGTTTAATCAGGTTGCGGGTCAATTGGGTTCGGGTTAATCGGGTAGCGGGTTATTCGGGTTGAGGGTTAGTCAGGTTGCGAGTCAATCAGGTTGCGGCACGGGCGAGTTACGGGTTGTTACTTTTAGTTAATTCGGGTTGCTGGTTGGGTTGATCGAGCAGGTTAGTTGGGTCGGGTTCTGTTTTGACACTTACAAATACACTGCGGAAAGTTCTTAACTAGTCTGGAATCTCGACTAAGTAATTCAGACACTCTCAGTTCGAATACCTGACGAGCGACTAACCTCCACCGGTATAAACCAACCAAGACAAAAACACACAAAACTTCCTTTACTAGACCAATTCCAGTACAGAGTAGTGAATCGACTTCTCGACTAAAGCAATCGATTCATCACTTCCAATTTAAGGTTGCTCTTTTAACCTATGCAGAGAGTATCGTTCTAGGTTCAATCAGGAATCACAAAAGTTTGATCAAGACTCATGCAATTCTGATTAATACCTCAATTGAATATATCAAATCAATCATTCGCAAACGGGGTTCATACAACCATTCCTAGCATACAAAACTAGGTTTTACATACCCAGATGAAAGAGGAGTTTACTCCATGGAGAGAAGAGGAAACATCAAGCTACAAGGAGAAATCATCATGTGGACAATGAAAATCTGCTCCAAGCGGCTAATCAGTACTCTGAGAGTGAGGAATCGAGCTCCGAGGTCTTCAGATCGCTCCAATTCTTGCCCAATGGTTGTTCTTTGTCACTTTCTCTCTCTAGGATTCTCTTTCTGCCTTTAGAACTCCAAATA
Source organism: Linum tenue (assembly GCA_946122785.1). NCBI lineage: Eukaryota > Viridiplantae > Streptophyta > Magnoliopsida > Malpighiales > Linaceae > Linum > Linum tenue. Next base: position 64,884,311 of record CAMGYJ010000009.1, on the reverse strand, counting down.
TCTGGATCCTTTGCAATTTGCCCAAGCTCCCCTTTTATTTGCTGAAGATTTGTGAGTTACGGTCGTAACTCCTTCTCCTAGCCCGTAACTTCTCATCTTCTCCCGAAACGTCATCGTCGCTGGGCTCCGTAAACCAAGAGTTACAGCCGAGACCATAACTTTGAGGAGGGGGGTGTAACTTCAAGAATCCTCCTGGAATCTCAGCCCCGCTTCTCCAGAAGTTACGGGCTCTTTAGGGAAGTTACAGTCCAGACCGTAACTTTCAGGGTATGGCCGTAACTTTTTCCGACTCGCTGCCCATTCGCTCCAAATCATCCCAAAACTTGCTCCTTCACACCTATTCACATACTAGGACCTGAAACATCATAAATCAACACAATCTAGCGTAAAATAGGCTACGAGAGCGAGAAAGCGAGCTCAAGCGATCAAGAAATGAAAGAAAAAACATGTTCAAATACAACGTTATCTATTCTATTGATATTTTAGCTTTGATTGTGTTTGGGTAAGTCGCCCTAATGTTCTCTACTAGCCTACTTTATGATTCTAGGTTGGGTAAGGAGTTTTAGGGTTAGACATGTATGCGCCATCAAGCAAATCGTGGTTAGATGTATGAATAGGGACCTATGTTGGTCGAGGCGACCAAACCCGTGCTATAGGTAAGCCTTCCTAGATAGAACCCGGGGTAAAACCTCGGTGTGGACGGTGGGAACTGGGTAGTACTGAAAACACAACACCAAACTACAACCAAGTGTAGTCGTGGAATGGAAATATATTATAGTGGGACAAGTACTAAATGTCAACCTGGGGCCTAGATGACTGCCTACTCCGTGAAATTATATTATCTAGCATACAAAGTTGAGTGAAATGTGCAAAGCAAATTAAACAAAAGCAGTAAATGTTCTGGTTTTCAAAGTCAAGAAGGAACCACTCAGGTAATGATTCCCCCTGGTCTGCAGTTAAGTCTGGTTGTAATTCATCCAGTCCAATTCAATTCAGATTTATACTGCGGAAGATCCGGACTTAGCTTGGAATCTCTTAAGCTGACCAAGCCCTCTCAGACGTGTTACCCGGCAGAAGGCTAACCTTCACTGAGATAAAGTGCCAAGGCAAGAAAAACATATATCCTCCACTGGAAGAATACCAGTATAGAGCAATGAATCGATTGACTCTCGCACTGGTATTCTTTGTACTAGTGTTCAAGTACTCAGTCCAGCTCAAGATAAACAGATCTCCTCTACTGGAGAATACCAGTCCAAATCAGGATGCTTTATTGACCTATTCAGATTCTATCGTTCAAGGTCAAAGCTGGAAACATACAAGTGTCATCAAGAATCATAGATTTCTGAATAAAACCTCAATTGGATATATAACCATCAATGTATTGAAAAATGGTTCATACAACTGCTCCTAACATGCAAAACTAGGTGTTCTTCATACCAACTAATAGAGGGGATTACTCCATAGAGAGAGAGGAAAGTCATCTCGGATGTAGAAATCATCGTGTACACGGAAGAAATTTGCTCCGGGTTGTCAATCGTCACTCCTCGAGGCTTGAATCGAGCTCCAATGATGGGAAAACTCGATATAGGGCACTCAAGGGTCTTTGTTTGTCACTTTCTCTCTCTAAACCACTGCTTTCTGCTCCAAAACTCAAATAAGAGACTAAAACCGGCATTCTGCTTGTAACAGCCCGAGCTGGGCATACCCGATCCAAATACCTGAACGGGTATTCCTGAACAAGACTGGGTATTTATTGAAATGGTGTGCATTGCCTTCTCGGCGTAGGGGGAAATACCCGGTCGATTGGAGAAATACTTGGTAGGGTATTTATGGCTCTAAACGGGGGGCCTCCTAGGTTCTCCTTGGTCGTTTACCCAGGCTTGCCTCAAAATACCCGGTCGCGTATTTGGGTGGCCTTGCCGGGTATTTAGCCTTCAAGCTCCACTTTTCGCCAACGGCTCGAGGAGTTGAGAGATCAACAACGGCCGAATTGGTGGTATCTCGAAGCTTCTAGTAGCGGGGCTAGCCAAGGATCCCGGTTTCAAGAACAACCACATCTCCGTTATCATCAACCATACCTCCATGATTATCAAGCATCTCCACCATCATACCAAGAACCACCTCCACAACCTATGGTGAAGACCGAGTTGGAGATGGCCATTGAGCGACTTAATGCGTATACGACATATTTAGAAGGCCTTGAGACAACTCACTCAACTCCAACCCTGGAGCCAAAGAGCCTCTTGGAGCTCGAGTTAGAAAAACTCATGGCCGGGAGTGGGAGTGCACTTGAACATTCACCACCACCTACACCAAAGAGCCTTGGTGAGTTAGCATACGAGCGCTACAACAACCCAATGGAGTGTTTGGATGCTAGCAGATCCCAACCTTCCTCTGGGTTGTTTTCGGATTAAAGATGTTAAACAAGAGGAAATTTGGCTCTAAGAGGTGGGGAGGGTAGGGACATCTTTAATAAAGGGAAGTCATGACCCTTATACTCAAGACTTCCTCAATGAACAAGAAGAGATGCTCAAGAGGATAGAAAAGAACGGAAAAGTTATTGAGCAACTTTGCTCGAGACTCAATCAAGAGCACCTCGTCGACATCATGAATGAAGAAAAAGAGGAAGTAGCAAAAGAAGAAGTCTCAAGGGTGGACAAGCAAGTGGACCTTGAAGATCCATCTATTGAAGAACTTGCTTGTAAAATCATCATGTCTCCTAATCATCAAGAAGAGAGAACTAAAGAAGGGAGCATTGAAGAAGTTGTGAGGGAGAAAGAAGAAAGTGAAGAAGAGGAAGAGCTTGATACTCAACATGGGGAAGATTCTTCACAAAAAGGAGAGGAGGTTGAAGACGCAATCAGAGACCGATCAATGGACAAGGAAGGGGTGGATTAAGCTTCTACAAGTTATATGTGCTACCAAAACTTTCCAACGGACCTTGATGCACTTTTAGAGAAGGATCCTTTTCCGGATTCTCTTTACAAAGCCAAGGCCACACCATCGACAATCCCTCTTGGTGGATTCAAGAATGGCTAATCAAGATTGCATTACATGGTATGGGGCAAAGAGAAGAAAGAAGAAGAGGTATTGTGGGAGGAGACACAATTCTTACCAAGTCCAAGGGTCATTCACACCATTTGAAACATCCGAAGCTCGGGACTTGAGACACCACCACATTGATGAGAACCTCAACTTCAAGGAGGTCTTGAGCTGGACTGAGTTCTTGAAGACAATGGTCAGGTGAAATGACCTAAAAGACACGCTAGTTGGGAGGCATCTAAACACTGGTTTGCACTTTCTTTTCATTTACCTTTCAATAAGAACTTGCACGTTTGAATTTTTTTTTAGGTTAGTAAGTAGTTTAAGTAGTAGTAAACGACCATGCCTTAGTTAAGAATGAGTTCTAATGGACTAAGGTGAAGGGCAAATGATGAAATGATGATATGTTGTTGTGAGTTGCATGCTTGTGAATGAATGTATGTGATTTGGAGGACTTGGTGGGTATGCATTGCATTATTCTAATTGTTTTGATTGTCGCCCACCAAGTGCTCGATGAAAAGCCCAAACCAAATTATTTGTACTTGTAATGATTTGATGCATGCCAAATGAACTTTAATGCTTTTGTTAGACCCCTAGAAGCATGTTTGAGGGGTAGTTTCGAATATTGATTGATAGACTTTATCAAAATCCACGATCAGAAGCCTTCAAAATCAATGGCAAATGGTTGTTCAAAAAAAATCGCCTAAAATTACGAAAATGCCCTCCAAAAAATTTCCTCTCAAATCGGCGACCAATAGACTTTATCATCGGTGGAGAATAGCCCCAGGCCGAATTCATGATCTGTATCCTTCAAAATCCAATAAAAAGGTCCTTTCGAAAAGTCAGCTGAAATCTGTGATGGTACCCTTTTGGAATCTGGCAAAAATGACCCCGAAAAAAATTCGTCCAAATCGGTGCTTAATACACTTAATCAATTGTGATGAATAGCCTATGGCCGAACCCGTGATTTGTAGCCTTCAAAATTAGAGGTGGCTATTTGGTTCGGGTTTTTTATTTTACCAGAAATCGGACCGTATAACCCGAATCGAGACCGGACTGGGACCGGATAGCAAACAATCCAATCTCATCTTCGGGTTTAGATTTGAGGTAAAAAACCGTTTGGGACCGGATTGAAAACCGGATGAAGATCGGATAAGAGCGACCAACACCCAAAACTTAACCAACTCCTCACCCTTTCAATTCTCAGGCCACTCAAATCCCCACAAGTTCAATCTAAAATCAAGACCGATTTGGGACCAGACCGGACTGTATCTAATTCAATCTTTGGTTCTTGATCAATTGTAAAGTTTTCGGAGGGCATTTAGATAATTTTTAGGCGATTTTTTCGAAAAGCCATTTTACTTGGATTTTGAAGGATACAAATCATGGATTCGTCCCAAGGAACCAAGCAAAAATGGCCCTTGAAAAAAGTTTCCAAATCGGTGCTTATTACACTTAATCAATTGTGAAGAATAATCTCATACCGAATCTATGATATGTAGCCTTCAAAATCCAAGAAAAATTGTTCTTCGAAAAAATAGCTTAAAATTTATGAAAATGCCCTCCGGAAATTTTCAACCCAAATCTGTGACCAATAGACTTTATCATCGTTGGAGAATAGCCCCAGGCCGAATCTGTGATCTGTATCCTTCAAAATCCAAGAAAAATGGCCTTTCAAAAAATTGCCTGAAATATGTGATGATATCCTTTTGGAATCTGGCAAAAATGGCTCCGGAAAAAATCTGTCCAAATCAGTGCTTATTACACTTAATCAACTATGAAGAATGGCCTTAGGCCGAATCCTTGATCGGTATGATTCAAAATCCAAGTAAAATGGCTTTTCGCAAAAATCACCTAAAAAATACGAAAAATGTCATCCGAAAACTTTACGCCAAAATCGGCGACCAATAGACTTTATCATCGGTGGAGAATAGCCCTAGGCCGAATCCGAGATTTGTATCCTTCAAAATTGAAGGAAAATGGCCTGTCGAAAAATCGCTTGAAATCTTTGAAAGTACCCTTCGGAATCTGGCAAAAATGGCCCCAAAAAAATCCTCCCAAATACGTGATTAATACACTTAATAAAATATGAAGAATAACCTTAGGATAAATTCATTATCTGTAGCCTTCAAAATCCAAGTAAAATGACTTTTCGAAAAATCACCAAAAATTTACAAAAATGCCATCCAAAAAATTTTCCGCACAAATCGGCGATCAATAGCCTTTATCATCGGTGGACAATAGCCCTAGGCCGAATCCGTGATCTGTATCCTTCAAAATTCAAGGAAAATGACATTTCGAAAAACCGCATGAAATCTGTGATTGTATCTGTTATGGGACAATCCAAGTACCACATCAAAAATACAAGGGAAGGAACCCTTGTATATTAGTATCCACCAAGCTCATTAGTATGAGGCCTTTTGGGGAGGACACCCAAGAGTAAAACCGTGCGGGCTTGGCCCAAAGCGGACAATATCGTACTAATTGAGCAACCTGATTATGACAAGTGGTATCAGAGCCTGGTTCGGCGGATCCGGTGCGGTGGACGTTAGTTCGGTGGACCCTCGTTAGTTGACCTCGGGGTTTGAGATCTGCATCTGGTTTGGTGGATCCACGAGAGATCCACGTTTGGGCTACATCTGGTTTTGGGCCTGGTCTGTAACCGTTTCCTTTTCCATATTAGATTAGGTTTAGACCCACATGGAGAATCTCCTCTGTAATCTGCAATCTCCTCGATATAGTGAAACTGGCTCTCTCTCGCCCATGGACTAACACACATCGTATTAGTGAACCATTTAAATCGTGTGTCTGTTTTCGATTCTCGCTTTCATATTCTTGCTTCTCAACTCCGGTGATATCCCAATCCATAGCAGCGTAGTTATAATAGTATCCCTATGAAATCTTGCAAAAATGACCCCGGAAAACCCCCGCCCAAATCGGTGCTTAATACACTTAATTAACTATGAAGAATAGTCTTAGAACGAATCTGTGATCATAGCCTTCAAAATCCAAGTATAATGGCTTTTTGAAAAAAAATCGCCTTAAAATTACGAAAATGCACTCCGAAAATTTTCCTCACAAATCGGCGACCAATAGACTTTATCATAAGTGGCGAATAGCCCCTGGCCGAATCCGTGATCTGTATCCTTCCAAATCTAAGGAAAATGGCCTTTGGAAAAATCGTCTGAAATCTGTGATGGTAGCCCTTTGGAATCAGGCAAGAACGGCCCCGGAAAATACCCGACCAAATCGGTGATTAATACTCTAAAGAATAGCCTCGCGTTGAATCAGTGATCTTTAGCCTTCAATATTCAAGAAAAATGGCTTTCCGAAAAAAATGCCTAAAATTTATGAAAATGGCCTCACAAAACTTTCCGCACAAATCGGCAAAGAATAGGCTTTATCATAGATGGAGAATTGCCCCATCCTTCAAAATCTAAGAAAAATGGTTTTTCAAAAAATCGCCCGAAATCTGTGATGGGTACCCTATGGAATCTGACAAAAATGTCCCCAGAAAAAATGTGCCCAATTCCGTGCTTATTACATGTAATCATCTGTAAAGAATAGCCTCAGGGCGAATCCGTGATCTATAGACTTCAAAATCCAACTAAATGACTTTTCGAAAAAAAATTGCCTAAGTTAGTGCTTAATCAACGGTGAGAATTTGCCTTAGGGAGAATCCGTGATTTGTAGCCTTCAAAATCCAAGTAACATGGTTATCGAAAAAATCGCTTGAAAATTACGAAAATGTCCTCTGAAAATTTTTCGCCCAAATTGGTGACCAATAAACTTTATCATTGGTGGAGAATAGCCTCAGGCCGAATCCATGATCTGTATCCTTCAAAATCCAAGTAAAATGGTCTTTCGAAAAATCTCCTGAAATGTGTGATGGTACCTAGGGGTGGGCAATGGCCGGGTTGGGTGGGTTATGGTCTCAAATTGACCCACCCGCTTACTAGCGAGTTGGAATAATTGTGACCCCCAATCCACCCACATACTTCTGCGGGTTTGGTTAGGTGGGTGGCGGATGGGTGCGGTTGGGTCGCGGGTCAACCCACAAAAGTAATTATCCAACTAGCCATTAAGAAAGTTGACTAATATCTATAATAAGTTCATAGAAAATTAGTAAGACCGTATCAATAATTTGTGAATTTGATATAATTAATAATTTATAGTTTACATCCCAATATTTAATAGATATTAACAATAATTTGCATAGTGATATCCAATATCTAATGGATATTGCACAACACAACAATCACAATAGTAGTCAAAACTATTCTTTATTCTCCACCTTTTGAAGTATGTGGTCAGACTATAGTGCAGTTCGAAAATATGATGAATATTCGATGCTATAAGAAACAATATTTTTTCATGTAAAAATAGGAAGCGAGTCGGGTGACTTGCAATCCACCCACCACCCACACACATAAGTGCGGATGGGAGATTTATCAATACGCAATCCACCCACATCAATCACCCACAACGTGCGAAACAGGTTATTTTTGGGTAGATCGATATTAATCCGCGGATTAACCACCCACGTGCTCACCCCTAATGGTACCCCTTTCAAATTTGGCAAAAATGGTCCCAGAAAATATCTGCCAAAATCGGTGCTTAATACTTAATCAACTCTGAAGAATAGTCTCAGGCCGAATTCGTGATCTGTACTCTTCAAATCCAAAGATTAACCACCCACCTGCTCGCCCCTAATGGTACGCCTTTCGAATATGGCAAAAATGGTCCCAGAAAAAATCTGCCAAAATCGGTGCTTAATACTTAATCAACTGTGAAGAATAGCCTCAGGCCAAATTTGTGATCTGTACTCTTCAAATTCCAAATAAAAGGGCTTTTCAAGAAAATCACCTGAAAATTACAAAAATGCCCTCCAAAAAATTTCCTCCCAAATCGGCGATCAGTAGACTTTAAAATAGGGTTTCGAGCAGTGTTATTAAAGCCGAGCCGAGCCGTTCGGCCCGACCGATAAATCGTCACCCGATCATAAAACCGGCTCGGAACAGTCTAAAAGCCGCTCCAGTTTTATGTAGCGGTTGGCAAGCGGCCGAGGCGGTTAACTGCTAGAGCCGCTCGTCTAGTTTTTTTCATTCACCCGTTAAATTTAATTAAAAAAATTGCAGAAAATTGAAATAAACAAAAAATGTCGGGCTCTCAAACTGAATCCTTATTTCCATTTCACAATTTCGAAGGAAAGAGACGAGCTCTGATTAAGAAATGTCCACTATTTATACCGATAACGTTTATTAAGTACCGATTCTCTAACGGTTTTTAAACGGTCTAATGCTTGTTGGACCACTAAAGTGCCAGCCGTTCGCATTACCGGGTCATCCTCCGGTTCTGTTCGGACAACATTCGTTTCGAGTACGATTAATTTTTGTTTACATTTGAGTCTTAAAAAATAGGTGGAAATTACATTTTTAGTACCTCAAATTTTTATTTCTGACATTTTGATACCTAGACTTTTTAAATTTTACAAACAGGTCTACTGCTAAGAAACTTCTGTCTGCTTTGAAAAACTTCTGGCCTAGTTTGAGGTTTTGGCCTACTATGAGAAGGTTCTGGCCTACGTTGAGGAGTTTCTGACTTACTTTGTGTAGGTTCGAACATACTTTGTGGAGGTTCTGGCCTACTTTGAGAAGATTATAGCATGCTTTAAGGTTCTGATATGTTTTATAGAGTTTCTGACATACTACGGTGGTCCCCTTTTCTTTTTCACATTTAATTCAAAAAGGACTACTGGTCCCCCTTCTCATTCCTCCAATTATTATTAACGATCAACGTGTCTTTCCTTCATTCTCTCTTCATTAATTGTGGTCAAGTCATTAAAATGAAAAAGACATCCAAAGGAAATGTTCCTATTGGCTGGAATTAGCGTTAGCACCATTCTAATAAAAAAAGTGTTAGCATTCTAGCATTATCCATGACTAGTTTGGGAGAAAAAAATTTACAAGGGAAAATTTATCTTCAATAATTATGTAATCAAAATTGGCTTATTTACAAAAATAATTCTCTAGTAAAACTATTGAACATGTGATGTTCGGTTTGAGTATTATAAATTATGTACAAATATTGTTATTTTTTTCATTCCCGAGCACGAGATAAGGTAGATCCCAGCATCCACCTTCTTAGAGCTCCACCTTACCTGGAAGCACAGGGACGCTCTGTTCATTCCAAAAGAAATAGTTAGGATCGACAGCAGTTTTCACCTTCACCAGCCTCTCGAAATTCCCATCAAAATACTTATCGCCGTACACCTTCCCTTCGGCGTAGCTGTTCTTACTACCGCGCTTCACGGTGCCGATGTCCAAATCCCTGTAGTTCATATACGCCCTCCTCGGATTCTTGGAAACGAACGGGGTCATGTAGCTGTACATCCTCCGAATATCTCCCAGATACTTCTCCTCCGCCTCCACCCCAGGCTCCTTCCACCCAATCGAGTACTGAATCTTGTAAAGATTCCCTGCACGATGAGGAAACGCCGTCTCCGCCGCCGGCACCTCGTCCATTGCTCCGCCGTACGGGTTGAACACAAACCCTGTTTTCCCCGACTCCATCATCTTAGCCCAAATCCCTTCCAAGCTAGCTTTCGGGATTGGAGTCACAACGTAATCCGACTTCCTCTTCCCAGATTTGATCGATTGCAGCTCCCTGCTCAGTAGCGCCGCCGTGTTATTCTCGTCGTCTAATCCCCACCATAGAACGGACTGAATCCAGCTCATTTCCAAGCAATCTTCTTTCTTCAAACCCAATTCGGGAAATTCCTTACCCAATAACTCTACCAAGCTGTCGGCATTCCCTAAATACTCTGCCAAAACCGACGCTGTGACCGTCTTCTCCCCTTTCTTCGTCTTGGAATTCCCCGGCTGCAAGAGCATCCTCATGAACAGATCTTTCGTCGTCTTCGGTGCCACGAGTTGCCATTGGTAAGCCATCTCCGTCATGTTCTGTTCCAAATCCTTCTCGACCCTGAAAACGGTAACTGTTTCGGGGACCGGGACGAGCGCAATCTTGTACGCGATGAGAACACCGAAGCTCGCTCCGCCGCCACCGCGAATCGCCCAGAAAAGATCCTCCCCCATCGAAGCCCTGTCGAGAAGTTTTCCATTCACATCGACAATTTGGGCGTCCACGACGTTGTCCGTCGACACCCCGTACTTCCTCAAGAGGTTTCCGTACCCGGCGCCGCTCACGTGCCCGCCGACTCCGACCGTAGGGCAAACCCCGGCGGGGAACCCGAGGACGTTGCTCTTCTCCGAGATTCGGTAGTAGAGTTCCCCGAGGGTGGCACCGACCTGGACCCAGCCGGATTTGCTAGCGGCGTCGATTTCGATGGAGCGGAAATTGAACATGTCAAGGATGAAGAAGGGGGAGTCTGAGACGTAGGAGAGGCCCTCGTAGTCATGACCGCCGCTCCGGGTCTTGAGCAGGTAGCCGGCGGCCTTGGTACAGGTGATGGCGGTCTGGATGTGGGGGATTTTGGTCGGGGTTATGATGATTGTGGGTTTGGGGGTGGAGGACGTGTTGAAGAGGGCGTTTCGGATGTAGGCTTGGAGGACCGAATTGAAGGATGGGTTTGTCGGGGAGTAAATCAGGTCGGAGATCTTGTCTTCGGGGGCGGTGTTGGTTTCCATGCAGCGGAGGAATGATTCGTAGACGGAGACATCGGCAACGGCAACAACGACGGTGGCCAGAGAATGGGAAGAGATGAGGAGGAGGAGAAAGAAAGGAACGACGGAGAGAATATTTGTTGGTGGGGCCTTCATTTTGGTTCGCGGTGGTGTTTTTGTTTGTCCTTATGCGTTTATATGCTCTGCCTCGGGGTACTAGATCGGATAGGGCTTTATATTTGTTTTATTGTGTATTTTTTGGAAAAAAACGATAGCAAGATATGTTAAAAATAGCATGTATTTCACCACACACAGAAAAAGTATTATCTGCCGTAGATTTTTTAATAACTCGCTTGAAATTTATTACTTACCAAATAGTTGTTACCAAATTACGATTAGCTAAAAATTGAGGGACTAGAAAGATGGATGGTGGCAATAGCAGGTTAGCGTGGTTGCTTATGTTTGAGAAAATCGTGGTGGCTATCAAAATCTACACTTTTAATTATTTTTATTTTACTTTATTTTTAAAATAACGGTGAAAATTAGATTAAAAGTAATTTTGAAAATGAAAAATATACCTATCTAAATACTCTATATATCAAATTGACGGTAACCCCATTCGTATTGTCATCACTAATGCCTCTGAAGTCCAACTTTCAGGAGATTATTGTCATTGTTTCCTTGATAGTGATTGAACGATATACTTTCAAGATCTCTTTATACCATAGATTGTAAAATCGTACCTAAAGTTAGACCGAAAAAAGCTGTAATAAAGTATTTTTTGCTGAAATCATGATTTAAATGATTCAACAATTTTACACCCTTAAAAATAGTCTATCAATTTAGACTATAATATTATATTTTGTCGATTGAATCGTCTATACAGTACGATTTTACAAACACAATTTATACCCGGCTACTTCGTCCCCCTAGCGTGAACAACACTAGCCGCCAGCAACAGTGAGGCCGGTAAGCCTTCTTTCGTTGATGGGCTGCCTCCTGCTCGGCCCATGATATACATAATGTGAGTGGCGCCTCGGTCACACACACCACTGGACATGCGTCCACAGGCCCATTCACCAACTCAGGCCATATCCACGCTGACGATAAGTCAATCACAACATGCTGAAGAAGAAGAATCACTACCAACCAACCATTCTATGCCTCAAATCCAATATTGTCAGAACCGAACTGGAGCATCACCCGATAATGCTAACGACTCGCATTTTAGTGGTCCAACCGGCATTAGACCGTTTAAAAATTGTTAGAGAATCGGTACCTAATAAATGTTATTAGTATAAATAGTTGACATTTCTTAATCAGAGCTCGTCTCTTTCCTTCGAAATTGTGAAATGGAAATAAGGATTCAGTTTGAGAGCCCGACGTTTTTGGTTTATTTCAATTTTCAATTTTCCGCAATTTTTTAATTAAATTTAACTGCTGAATGGCAAAAACCGAACGAGCCGCTCGAGCGGTTAACCGCCTCGGCCGCTCGTCAACCGCTACATAAAACCGGTGCGGCTTTTAGACTGTCCCCAGCCGATTTTGTGACTGTGTGGCAGTTTTACTGGTGGGACCGAACGGCTCGGCTTTAATAACACTGCTCAAATCTATAAAAGAAAAAAAAAAGAGGATTTTTTTCTCTGACTTGCTAAAAACAAAAATTCACAGTACCGTATTATACTAAAATTTCTCAAAATATACAAAAACTGGGGGTTGTGTAGTGTTTAGCAATTTAGAAAGTAGATCGCTTCAGACAACAACGATTTAGGTAGATCGTTTCAGTCTCGAGTGATATGTAACAACTTATAAAGTGGATCGCTTCAGGCAACAACAATATATGTGGATCGCTTTAGTATGGAGCTTTTTTTAATATATATATTATAACTTCAAACGATAGTATTTTTGTGCTCGATTTTCCAATCGACGCAATTTGTTTTAATTTTTCATAAGTTTTATGAGAGGATAATTTTCAGAATGTATGCTAAAATTTGAAACCAGCTCTAAAAGTAACTAAAGCCTCTAAAGTCTAAAGTCTAAAATAAGGTCATTTGCTGCCTTTATAAGCCATTTTGTGATTTTGCTAAACTTTATATTACTGTAATTTCGTGATTTGCCATCCCATCGGGGTAAATTTTGTTTTATTTTGCATAGATTTTTAAGTACTACAATTTTATTAAGGTAATTCTTTAAAAAGAAGGGCATTTTTTAATTTTAGGTGTTTTGAAGATAATTTGAGATTTTTTCTTCATCTTTCGCACATCCTAAACTTTTACCCTACTAAAAGTCGTAGTTCTAGAAAAGGTTACGCAAAATAAAAATAACAAAAAATGTGTCAATCGGATAATCAAGTGCAAAATTACGTTCGTTTGAAGCTATGACATATTTTTTTTATAAGTGTGAAATATTTTTTTATAAGGTGATATAGATTTCAATTTGTTGTCATTAAGATACTACTTGAAAGATTCGAACCTGGGACCTCCAAGTTCTATGCTAGTGGTAATACGAGTAGGCCAAACTCTTGTTCGTGGAGCTCTGACATATATTAGTAGCAGATCGTTCCATACTTAAACAATTCCCTTGCAGATCGATCTATATTGAATAGATCTACCAAGATCACTGCTATTTGATGCATTATGCTTCCTAATCCTAAACCTTTGAACAAAGCAACGAACCACCTCCAAGTGTATTTTGAAATTTCTTAGTGTGTAAGTTGGTGTTATGAGAATTGATTTTAGTAAGTCCTATATTTTGGGGAAAAATCGAAAGGAAGAAGACTAACTATCTTTTATCTTTTTCTTGTTGTAGCTCAACCCAACAATGCTCTTATATACACGATCAGCTGTGCTTCTCCTTCTGTGATTCCTCCCGTTCAACAATAATGGCATCACCGAATCTTGAGTTTGTGACCGTACGACGAGTCTGCAGCTTTCAAAACCCATCCTCCATTACTTTCTGCTTATCCTTCTTCCCTCTTCTTACACTTATCCAGCCCTTAGGAAATCAGCAGGCGAAGGAATGCTCTGCTCATATCTGAAAAAATTGCCAGGATCCACCTTCGTCTTCACTTCCACCAGCCTCTCAAAATTACCCTTAAAATACTTCATCCCCCAAACACTGGCTTCCTCGTAACTCACATTCCCGTCTCCATTCACCCCCAAATCCACGTCCCTGTAATTCAGATACGAACACCTCGGCGATTTCGATACGGCGTCATAAATTCGTACATACTCCTCATTCTCCCCAGATTCTCCTGCCTTGCTTCCGTCCCTTCCTCTTTCCATGTCACAGAGTACTGAATCTTGTACAAGTTCCCTGCTCTGTGTGGGAAAGGAGTGTCCTTTTCTGAAATCTGCCCCATTCTGCCGCCGTAAGGGTTGAATGTGAGGATGGGTTTCCGGAGCTGAATCATCTTATCCCACATCGCTTCCAAACCCTCCTTGGAAATTGGCTCCTGCACGTAATCCGATTTCTTCTTCACGAATTTCTCCGGCTTCGGATGTCTATCCCGGAGAACCTCTGTCGACGTTTCAGGTGGATAATTGGACCAAAAAAGCACCGATTCAATCCAGCTCATCTCCAGACAGTCCGCCGGAGACAAACCCAGTTCAGGAAACTCGTGGTCCATTAAACCCATCAGCCTCTCTGTTTTCCCCAGAAACAGAGCATTGAATTTTGCCTTTATCGTGAATTTCTCTTCATCGCCGCTGGTTATCGGAACCGGGATTAACACGACCCTGATGAACAGATCTTCGTGCAGTTTATCGGCGATGAGCTGCCATTTGTGAACAACGTCGGATGCTCCTTGCTCCAACGTCCTTTCGACTCTGAAAACGGTGACGGTTTCGGGGACAGGGACTAACCTAATCTTCCAGGAGACGATAACCCCAAAGCTCGCGCCGCCGCCGCCGTTAATCGCCCAGAAAAGATCCTCCCCCATAGCTTCCCGATCCAAAACCCTCCCATCGGAATCGACGATGATCGCGTCAACAACATTATCCACCGACAATCCGTGTTTTCGCATCAAGTTGCCGTACCCCCCTCCACTGAGAAACCCGCCGACGCCGACGGTGGGGCAAACCCCACCGGGGAACCCAAGGATCTTGATATTCCCGGCGATCTCGTGGTAGAGCTCGCCGAGAGTTGCGCCGGAATTGACCCAGGCTGTCTCGGATTCGACATCGATGGTAACTGACCGGAGATTGAACAGATCGAGGAGGACGAAGGGGGAGGGTGAGACGTAGGAGAGGCCGTCGAAATCATGGCCGCCGCTGCGGATTCGGAGCTGGAGGCCGTGGGCTTTGCAGCAGAGGATGGTGGATTGGATGTGGGAGACGTGGGTCGCGGCGACGATGAAGAGTGGGCGCGGGGTGGAATCGGAGGCGTAAACGAGGTTGCGAATGTTGGATTCGAGAGTGGAGGTGTAGAGAGGGTCGGTGGGGAAGTATATTGCTTGAGAGATTGGAGTGGATGAATGGTTCGTTAGGCATTGGAGGTATTTGTGTTGAGCTGGATCTGCTGCGGAGGAGGAGGGACTTGCCATTGAAAAGGGGATAAGAAGAGAAAGAGGAAAAGGCAAAGAATCGAGTGAATGGATGGAGACCTTGTCGTCATTGGCATTGTTCAAATACTACTTTTTGAAACAATTTTACCCGGCTGGTGTTCTTCTCTGTCGTTTTGTTTCCATTACTGTTTCTGGTTTTCGATTTTCGGTTTGATGACGTTCTTTACAACTGTTCGTCGGTTCTTTGTTCTGAATTCTCATTTCAGAAAATCAGCACGGATCATAGATGCATCTGTTGTAATTTTGTTTTGCAGATTTTTTTGCTGGTTCTGTTTTTTTTTTTCCCCAGTTATCTAGAGAGCATCATCAAATCAACGGTCTCTCGTTGAAAATTTTCGAGAAGAAAATTTGATGACATAGCTCTTCGAAAAAAATATTCACAAATCGAGTTATAGAATCATCATTATGGATGCGAATGAATGATTGATGGTCGGACTCTAGCTCTTGCCGTCTCTCTTGCCTTTGAAGAACTAATTACCACTTTGATTATCTTTAGAGGACAAATAATAGATATCGATTTAAGACGTATCGAATGAAGAATGTGACAAAAAAAAATTACATTTGTGATACAAACTATGAGGACTTGTCTATCTTCATCCACTTATGTCGAATTGTTAACAAGCCTAGAGATTCACTGAGGATGTCAAAGTTGATGGCTAGAAAGGTCCTTGCCAACAACCTTCCCTTCTTTTGGATCAATGAGTTGAGAGCATTGAGAGCATTATAGATAGGTAAGACTGAACACTGATTTTATTCTTTCTGTTTTTTTTTCGATTGCTTTATAAATTTAAAAATGAGGGTTTTTTATTTAAAAATCCAAAGATTTGAGGCATTATGAATTTGAAATAATTTTTTGTTTATTGAGATGCTTTGATCATGGATTTATGAGTTTGGAATTTAGAACTTAAAGTCCAGAATTAACTTAATATCTTTTTCTAAATGTTTGTCATATCATAAATGTACTCAAACAAGGACAATACATACATACTAATAATAGTAAACAAGAAAATTCCATTTAATCTAATTTATATTAGTTACCGATTCCTTGTCTTCTATTTCAAAAGTAACATATAACAACATATATTAGAATCGGGAGAACAAAAAATTTCATGTTCCATGAAACAATAAAAGGAAACTACAACACAAAAAAGACATAGAAAATCTAACTCATGTTTGGACATGAATTGAATATTTATATTATTATTTTGTTGTTAATTAATTGATTAATTATAATGTAAAATAGGTAAACTCCCATAAGGGCATATGGATAAACTCTCATCATGGATTTGTGAAATGTACCAAATCCCATATCAATATTAGGGATTTACAAATTCGTGCAGTCCACGAATTTGAATCTTTAAAATCTATAAATCCCACACATTTGATCCTAAAAAACTGCAAACAAACAATAAATTTCCTTCAATTTCATGATGGATTAAATTTAGATACCAAATCCATCAATCAAATCCCCGAAACAAACTACACTTCTCATAAGTGTTCTGATTCTCCTTCGTGGGATGATCATGTCAAAATTTGTAAGATGTGATTTTGTAATTAGCTTACGATGAATGAATGGATTTGTTTATTTTTATTTTTGAGAATGAATAGATTTGTTAATTCAAGAAAAAATAGTGGTTTCTTACTTTTTACTTTTTAGGCAATGAGAGTGAACGCAAAAGCGGGTGAAGAATGCTCTGAATACGGGCATAAATCTAGGGGGTCATTTGGATTGAGAAATGTACTAAGGAGAGATTTGGATCCAATTTCCTGATTTAAAATTCCAGAGATTTCTATTCAGGTTTTTGTTTAATTATTCCGTTTGTGTGTTGATCAACATTTCATTTATCAGCATTTTAATTTTTAATGATAGATAGGAAAGTACAATATTGCCCTTCCTCCTCCTCTCCCCTCCCCCTCCCTCAATGACCAAAGTCCATCGTCGACGTTGGTGAAGAAATCAAGCTCAATAATAGACCCAATCTCTCGTCGTTGGTTGCCTTTCTCCCGCTGCCAATTGTTTCTACGGCGAAAGTCCTTCAAACAAAGCAGATTTGGAATCCAACATATGGGTTTCCAATAGAGCTGCTCTACTATTATACCCTTTGTAGAAGCCAACACCCATTTCTGATTCTTCCCCTGCCACTTACCGTCGACTTTCGTTGACCTCCACCGACATTTATTAATCTACTTCTTCATCGCCGGAGACTAGCATCAGAACGCCCATCGTGCATCAAGCCTGGCGCCACCCAGCTTCTGTCCACACATACCTAATTTTCTTCATACTCTGTTCCCCATCCCCAATCCATTCGCGGCTGCCGCCGGTGACCAATGAAATCCGGTGGGAAATTAGCCACGCCAGACAACAAAGGGACTCAAACCCATGTCGAGCTGACGACGACGAAGCCGGAGACTCCCACTCCCAAATTCAGAGTTCCCCATGCCTCCACTTTTCCCGATTCTCCAGGGACGTAGAGGTCAGCGATTCCCTCCCCTGTTTCGATCCATTTATATGTTGTTAATTTGATCTCTGCCCTGTATTCACAGAATCATAAAATCGCTGTAATTAGAAACCAAATACGCAATATGCAAGATGAAGCTTGAATGGAAGTGGCAGGGGATGCGATTGGTGAAGGAAGGCAAAGCTTGTTCGAGGCAGACTGTGGGCGGTCGTGGATCTAAATTCGGGTTGCAGACCTGAATTCTTCGCTGACCGCGTAGGGAAAGAAAGCAGAGTGCGGCGGAGGAAGAGGAGAAAGGAGACGAGTCAGGGGCGGCGGTGGAGGAGGATGTGGTGGTGGTCGTCTCTCTCGCGTCGTCGGTCTCTCTCGCATCTAACTTCGACGAGATTGGCTCTGAGCACGCTGGGATGCAGCCGCGCAAGGACAAATCGTCGTCGGTCGTCTCTCTCGTAGCCACGCAAGGGCATGTTGGGAAGAAACCAAAAAATTGGGGCCGAATTTTAAAATACCTGGGGGCTGGCAGCTATATCTAATTCCGGGTTGGGCCGAATTTCAAAAACCCTAAGGCCCAATTCTCACCATTTATTTTGGCTATCCAAACAAGAGAATGGGTTAAATTCTTGGACGGACTAGGATTTGGGCCGAATCCTTGCCCACAATTCTGAATCCAAACGACCCCTAGGTGTCTTTCCCTCGCAGGCCCCAACCACAAAATCCAAAAGGACGTACGATTGCTCGTTAAAATCTTTGCGTCAGTTAGTACGTCGATCCAGTGAATTATTAAGGCCCAATTGAAGAAAATATCGAGCTGAGCAAAGGTGGATCGGAAACCCGCAAAGCAAACAGTTGCAGGGTCTCTGGTTATTTATATCAGAATCCATAATTACTGTTTAACAACGGTAACAAGAGTTTACGTTGACACGTGTAAACTCCTTAGTAGCAGAAAATAAACTAACTGCACTAACAAAATGGAAATACAAACTTAGTTAAGTAAAACGCAACGTTCAGGTGAATGCTCGAAACGCTACCCATAAAGCGAATCGTATTCAAGCCCGAAACGTTTCTGGTGCAATCTTCTCGCATAAGAACATCTCCTCTGCTGCCGCACTTCAACTCTGCAGTGGCTGCTTCGTCTCCATGAGCATCAAGAGAAGATGAGGATTCTGATCATGTACTTTAACAGCCCCCCTCAAGCTGGAGGGTCTGCACTCCAAGCTTGTCCAGTAGCCCCTTGATCCGATATCGACTCAACGCTTTAGTAACAAATCGGCAACCTGATCTGCAGATCGAACATACACCATCTTGATTAATCCAGACTTCACCCTGTCTCTGGTCACATGAACATCAATCTCTGTGTGCTTAGTTCGCTCGTGGAACACGGATTTTTCTGCAATATGAATGGCCGATTTGTTATTACAAAACACAAATATAGGCAGAGATACATCCACACTCAATTCTGCAAGAAACCCTTTCATCCACTGCAATTCACAAACCAGTTGAGCTAATGCTCTATATTCAGGTTCAGACGAAGATCGAGATACTATTGTTTGCTTCTTTGCTTTCCATGTAACCAAGGAACTCCCAAGGAACGTGCAGTATCCACTAACGGATTTTCTGGAATCAGGGCAGCTGGCTCAATCAGAGTCGTTGTATCTTGTTAACTGCAAGGATGCATCAGCAACAAAGAAAATTCCTTGATTGGGAGAACATTTATGTATCTAATGACTCTGATTGCTGCCTGGAAATGCTCAGTGTAAGGATCCCTTTGAAATTGACTGAGCTGCTGCATAGGGAATGTCAAGTCAGGTCGAGTTGTGGTGAGATAATGCAGGCGCCCTATCAAGCGTCGAAACTGTTTAGGATCATCCAAAGGTTGACCTTGCTTTGCCCTCAAATTAACCTTAGGATCTAAAAGAGATTACAAGGCTTTGCATCCAAGTAACCTGTATCCTTCAATAACTCTAAATAGTATTTGCGTTGGCATACTGCAATGCCCGAACTGCTTCTAGTAATCTCAAGTCCCAAAAAATACTTTAGACTTCCCAAGTCTTTAATCTTAAAATGCTTGCTCAAGAACAACTTAACTTCTTCAACATTTCTTATGTCTTCCCCTCCAATGATTATGTCATCGACATAAACAAGAACAACCACAAAGCGACCATGTACCCATTTAGTAAACATGGAATAATCTGATGCAGATTGGGTGAAACCATGTCTTAGCAAGGAAGGGCTTAGGATAGGGTGAGTAACCCTTTGTTACTCACCCGTGAGTAACCACATAGGGACCGTCGATCTTGGCGGGACGGATCTTGTGGCTGTGATTGATGCGGGGTTTTTTGTCCACGGTCAGGGGCATTTTTGTCCGATATTTTATATTTGAATTAAATGACTTTCCCTCTTTGTCCGTTGCAAATCTTTTCTGTGCGCGAGTTGGATTCGGATTTTGGAGAGAGAAACTACGAGCAGGGGGAGCAGCAGCTGAGAAATAAGGACGGCGATTCTCCATTGTTGATCGACGGCGATAGAAACTGCGAGCAGCAGCTTCGAATCGAGCTTTCTGATTCTCCATAATTGATCGACGTGTGCGCGAGTTGGATTCGGTTTTTGTAGAGAGAAATTGCGAGCAGCGGCTGCGAAACAGGGGACGGCGAATCTTTTCTGATTCTCCATAATTGATCGACGACGAGGTTAGATATTAGTTTTTTTGATTCTTTCTGTTTAGCTAATCGAGTTTTCTGTTGATCTCTGGTTTCGTTGGAGGTTTTTGATTGCTGCTAGTCGAGCTTGTTTATGTTTAGCTAATCGAGCTTGTTCATGTGTTATGTTCTTTGTGTTTTTGTGTTTTGGCAGTATTCTGGTGAGATGAGTAACGTAAATTGTGGCGATGTTGTTCCAATTGATAGATCTGGTTCTTCAACCAGCGTTGTAGGATCTGGTTCTTCATCTAGTGCTGTTGGAACTGCTTCTTCATCTATTGATCTTGGATTTGATCATTCAGCTAACTCTGGTGAATCAGGAGGTAAGATATGCAAATTTATTTGTTTATTGAAGTTTGTATAGTGTCGTAATTTGATTTTACTATGCCTTATCATGTGGTAATTGATTTTATAGTACATTATCATGTGGTAAAATGTGGTAATTAGGAAGTTAAATGTGATGTTTCTGTGTGATAATTGATTTTACCATGCCATACCATATGGTATAGTGTGGTAATTTGAATTTACCATGCCTTATCATGTGGTAATTGATTTTACAGTAGATTACCATGTGGTAAAATGTGGTAATTAGGAAGTTAAACTTGAGGATTCTGTGTGATAGTTGATTTTACCATGCCATACCATATGGTATAGTGTGGTAATTTGATTTTACCATGCCATACCATGTTGTATAGTGTGGTAGTTTGATTTTACCATGCCATACCATATGGTATAGGGTGGTAATTTGATTTTACCATGCCTTTATCATGTGGTAATTGATTTTACAGTACATTACCATGTGGTAAAATGTGGTAATTAGGAAGTTAAATGTGAGGGTTGTGTGTGATAATTGATTTTACCATGCCATACCATGTGGTATAGTGTTGTAGTTTGATTTTACCATGTCATACTATGGTGGTAACTCGTGTATCATGGCTGTAATTATTGGTATACATTGATATTTCATACTGTTGTGGTGTGGAATCCATTTAATATGTTGTTTCATAATGTTTGTAGGTTTCAATGGTATAGATCCTACTGTTCGTGATTCTTGGAAGGACTTAGAGTTCAATACACCAGATGATGCATATAATTTTTATGTTGATTATGGGAATCATGAAGGTTTTGGTGTGAGGATTTATAACCAATCAGCGTGTCCGAAACTCAATGGTGGTTCTTCAGCTGTATATTATATCAAGTATTGTTGCAATAAGGAAGGTTGGAAAAGAGGTAGCGAGAATAACCCTGATAATGCAGGTGTTGTTGATACGACAGTTCGTGTTCGTAATGTTCCAGAACTCAGGGGTGGATGTAATGGTGCTTATATACGACTGAGGTGGTTTAAAGAGTTTAAATGCTACAAGATCTATCGTTGGTATAATGTGCACAACCATGACATGATTCCTGAGTCTCTGCGTCACTATGTGAGATCCAGCAGACGAATGGCTCCTGTGTATAAGATGCTGGCAGAGGTGAATGATGCTGCTGGTATTGGTGTGACTTCTTCGTATAATGCAATTAGTAGGGCTGGTGGTGGTAGGAAGTTTGTTGGGTTCACAAAGAATGATTTGAAGAACCATCTGCGAACGGTTAGGACGTCATCAATGGAGTATGGTGATGCGACTGCATTGCTTGAATACTTTAGACGTCAAGCACAGCTGGATCCTGGGTTCTTTCATGAGGTGGAGGTTGATGTTGAAGAGAACATTGCTAGTATTTTTTGGGCAGATGGGAAGATGAGGATGGATTATCATTATTTTGGTGATTCAATTAGTTTTGATACTACTTACCGGACTAACAAAGAGTATCGGCCACTAGGTATGTTTTCTAGTTTGTTGTTTATTATTGTGTTTGTTAGTTTGTATGAGTTTTATTATTATCATTCTGTATCATGTTTTTTTTTTGTTCTTAAATGTATTTTACCATATGGTATGTGTTGGTAATAAGGTTATTTGAGGTGGTTTTTGTGCTTAGAAGTCTTTTACCATATGGTATGTGTTGGTAACAAGGTTATTTGAGGTGGTTTTTGTTCTTAAAAGTATTTTACCATATGGTATGTGTTGGTAACAAGGTTATTTGAGGTGGTTTTTGTGCTTAAAAGTTTTTTACCATATGGTATGGGTTGGTAACAAGGTTTTTTGTGGTGTTTTTTGCGTTGTTAGAAGTGTGTACTATATGGTAGTCTGCTGTGGATTGTTTTTTTTTTGTTCTTAGAAGTCTTTACCACATGGTATGAGTCTTTACCATATGGTATGGGTTGGTATTATTGTTATTCGTACCTTTTACCACATGGTATGTGTTGGTAGAATTGTTTTTACTCACATTTTGTTATGTTTATGTAGCTTTGTTTGTTGGTTTCAACAATCATCACCAACTGACTGTCTTTGCGGCTGCTCTTCTCTATGATGAAACAACAGCAACATTTGAATGGCTTTTCGATCAGTTTTTGAAATGCATGGGAGGTGTGAGACCGTTATCAATGTTTACTGACCAGGCTGCTGCAATTGCTGCTGGTATAAGGTCTGTTTTCCCAGATTGTTTTCATGGGTTGTGTACATGGCATATTGCTCAGAATGCAGTTGTTAATCTGAGAAGTTTGTGTGACTCTGACTTCCTTCGTGAGCTTAGTTATTTGATGTATAATGCTGATGATGAGGATGATTTTGAGTATAATTGGAAGAAGATGATTGAGAAGTGTTTTCCTGGGAAGGGACCTTTGGGACACAGTTGGTTACAGGGCATTTACAAAGTCAGGACGAAGTGGTCTTCAGCCTGGGTGAATTGTCATTTTGGTGCGGGAATGAAGAGTACCCAGCTAAGTGAGTGCTGCAATAGTAATATTCGACATTACTTGCAGTCAGAGTTTAGTGTTAGTAGGTTCTTTGTGCACTTTGAGAGGATGCTTGATAATAAGAGGGATGCTGAAGAACAAGAAGAGTACTATGCGTTATCTAGGTTGGCTGATTCTCGGTTTTCTACTAGCCCTATTGTGAAGCAAGTTGCTAATGTGTATACGCCGAAGATATTCAAGTTTTTCCTGGATCAGTACAAGGAATCCCTTGCGTATAATATTTTTTCCAATACGGAGATAGAACCAGAAGGACATGTAGGACTGTTTGATGTCTTCATATTGGAGGATGACCTTACAAGGTTGGATAGTAGGGTGTTGAAGGTTGATTTTGAAAACGGTGAAATCAAGTGTTCGTGCCGTAAGTGGGAGTCAAGTGGTATGATCTGTAAGCATCAAATTAAGGGATATGATATGTTGTGGTCTACAACGTGCAATCTGAAGTTCCAGCACATTCCTAGCAGTTTGATTTTGAAGCGGTGGACAAGGGCAGCGAAAACTGGAGGGAACTTTTCTTTTGAAGTTCCGTCTACTGATAGTCCATCGAAATACCGTTCTCGTCTTTTCAATCTGTCAGCTGTTTCTGCATCAATGATCAGCAGGGTTGCATTGGATGATGATTTGTATAAATCAGCCATGGCCTTCATGACTGATTTGATCAAAAAGTGTGAAGCCCTATCGATTACTGAACCTGCTGGAACAAGCACGTCTTCTAACGGTGACAGTAAGTTTTTTTTAATTGTTTAGAGTTTGTTTTTGTTTTTGTTATCTGTCATTGATTGTAGTTTGTTTTTGTTATCTTGGTATAGATGATGTACCGGTCCAAAAAGTGAAGGGGTTTAAGCCTAAAAAAGATTCATTCAAGCCTTCGAAACGACCAATTCCAGCTGCGGAGGCTGCAAGGGCTGTAAGCAAGAAGAAGAGAAAAACTAGCAGGCTTGAGGAGGAGAATTTGAAGGCTGTTGAAGAAAGTTTAAGGCTGAAGCTGTAATAGTTTTCTTAGAGGATTATCTGAATGAATGGTTGATGCTGGTTGAGTTGTTGAAGCTATTTTGTTCTTTTGGATGGGTTTTTTGTTTTGTTGGATTAATTTTACACTGTTATACCATGTGGTATAATGTGGTAATTTGATTTTATCATGTCAAACCAGGTGGTAAAATGTGCTAGTTTGGAAGTTGAATGTGAAGGTTCTGTTTTATAATTGATTTTACCATGCCATACCATATGGTATATTATGGTAATTTGATTTTACCATGTGGTAATGTGTGGTAATTGATTTTACCATGTGGTAAAATATGATTTTTTGGAAGTGGTATGTGTGGTAATTGATTTTACAGTGCATTACCATGTGGTAAAATGTGGTAACAAACTAAAACACAGCAGGACTTATGGTTTTTTTGCTATTTTACAACATGAAACCATAGTTTACCACACATTACCATATGGTAACAAACTAAAACACAGCATGACTTATGGTTTTTTGCTATTTTTGCAACATTTTACTACATGAAACCATAGTTTACCACACATTACCATATGGTAACAAACTAAAACACAGCAGGACTTATGGTTTTTTGCTTATTTACAACATGAAACCATAATTTACCATACATTACCATATGGTAACAAACTAAAAGACAGCTGGACATATGGTTTTTTGCTATTTTACAACATGAAACCATAATTTACCACACATTACCATATGGCAACGAAGCAAAACACAACATGTAATCATAATTTATCACACATTACCATATGGTAAAATGTGGTAATTTGGGAATTAAGAACACATGTTAAGTATTTGCTAACATAATAAAAAACAGAACATTTCTTTTAGTCATAATACAAACCATAATAAGTTGTTTCATACCATCCTACTAATTAAAATGAAGTAGCTACTGAACATTGTGAGTTTGTTCTCAAAAGCTTACTCATACCCTCCTACTACTTAACACAAACGATAATAGAATTTTCATTTCCTTCCTTTCAACTCTTTCTTCTTGTTCTTCATGTTGCAGTACTTTGTTGCTTCTTTCATGATCCTTTCCCGTTCAAGATTTTCTTCATCAAGAATGATGTCCAACATCAGGCACTCCCTTTCTTCATTTATGAGATCAATCCTCTTCCAATCTTTGGTCAGGGCACTGTTGTACTTACCTTCCCAGTGTCTCATCCACCTGATGACGTACATCCCACATGAAATTTGATCTGGTTGTGTAACCTTCTCGAGCTTGAACCAGCTAAACCTCTCCCACCTTACTGTCCTGTCTGCAAACTGTGTCTTCATGTAGTTGATTGCGTACTGGACAACCCTCTCTGCCATTGATTTGTATGTTTTTTCAAAATCTTTGTGACGGAGACTGTCGAGCACTTCAAATCTCTCTGCTTTGATGTTGACACAAATCATGATGTAGTGCTTGTTATTACAGTACGGGAAGAACCACTGCAAAATAATTTTACCACAGTATACCATATGGTAAGCAGCTGCCATATAAGTGATGTACAGTAAGTTAAGTTAAGAACAATTGGAAACTAATTTTACCACTATATACCATATGGTAACCACTGCAAAAATTGTGGTGAGATACTTACAAGGTTACATTCTGTGAAGCTGAGGTTTTTGGCCCATTCTTTGTTGGTGATGTCCAAGTCCACTTTGTCGTAGTAATCGTCTGGAGATAGTACAGGATTGCCACTATCAATGTCCAGTTGGCAGTCACCCTGAAAGTTGTGGTTGTTATTATGTGTTTTATATATGTGTTGTCTAAGAACTTTTGACAGAATATGGGTGGGTTTACTTACTGCCAAAGATGTATCGAAGAACCACCTTGTGAATTTTCCTTTTTTTGCTTCATTCATGTTCATTACATCTCCATACCAGCCGATGACATCAGATGTGATTTCACAGCCAATGTCAATCGACTGTACTGACTCCCTTTTCAGCATGAATGTTCCATCCTTCCTTTTAAACATGATCTCATCACTGTATACAAGCACATCACAACAGGACGGATGGTTTATTTTAATTCATCACATCAAACAATAGGTTACCACAACAAAACCATATGGTAATAAGTAAAGCACACCAGCTTAGCACATCTTACCATATGGTAATAAGTAAAACACACCAGCTTACCACATTTTACCATATGGTAATAAGTAAAACACACCAGCTTACCACATCTTACCATATGGTAATAAGTGAAACACACCAGCTTACCACATTTTACCATATGGTAATAAGTAAAATAGAACAGGAGTTATGGTTTAATCCATTCTTTAACAACAAACATTAGCTTACCACATCATACCATATGGTATTAAACTAAAACAAAACAGGACTTGTGCATTACTACATTTTGTAACATTAAACCATAGATTTGTCTAATTTTACCATATCTTACCATATTTTACCATATGGTAACAAACTAGATCACTACAATAACATCATATAACAGTAGAAGTTTTAAGATGATGACTTACCTCTTGGCAAATTTCTTATTTTTGCATCTTATGTACTCCAGGATGTTGCTGAACATATCATCAGGTGTTGTTTGTGTTGGTGTTGACCATTCAACTAGTGATTTTTGTGACTGTGGAGCAACTGGGTCGGCAGCTGGAGAATTCAGGTCCTCTAGGTAAGCATCTATGCATTCACGGACTTCCTTGAGCTTCTCTTGGCTGTTTGTGTACAGATTTGACCATATAGCATATGACCCCGTCTGTGACTGGGTGCTTTGTGGCTGTTCTGGTGGTGGTGTTGCTCTTGCCTTCTTTTCATTTCCGTGTACATTCTTTATCACGATTCTTCTTTTGCGAGGCTCTGCTGGTTGATCGGTTGCCGTGTTGGTAGTCAACTTTGTTGGTGTTGTTGGTGTTTGACGGTTGAGAGGGCTGAGATCAAAGGATGGAATGTCGTCTTCCCTCGTCACTTTAGGCTTCTCAGCAGCTTCGGTTGTCAGTTTTGGAGCCTCTTCACGAACAACATCATCTGACACCGTCTTCTCGCTGTCAGTTTCTGCAGTCTTTTGTGCAGCTTGCCCTGTATTCCCTTCTTCTCTTGTTTCCTTATCAACTTCCATTGGATCTGCTGTTTTGGTAGCTCCTTTTTGTTCGGTTTCTTCTGCAGATGTCTGTTCTGGAACTGCTTTCTGGGTGTCCTCTGTTGCAACTTCCCCCAATGGATCTCCTTCTTTTGGGATGCTTTCCCTATTCACAGCTCCTGGAGCAGAATCATCTTGCTCCTTTTCTTTTGGCTTCGGTGTAGATGCAGCAAGATCGACTGTAGATGGTTGTGAATCATCTTCTTTCTGTGTTTGCTCCTCGTTCTCCTCTTCGTTCTGGTATATCTTTGTCTGTTTGAATATTTCATTGATTGTTTTATTCAAACTGGCATTCAATTCTTCATCATTCTCTTCTTCATCATCTTCACACTCATTGTCTGCTCCTACTACTTGATTGTCAGATTTTTCTCCTTCTGTGGGCTGAACATATTCATCAGACCTTTTTTTCTGAAGATTCTTTTTGTGTTTGATCAGCTTGTCTAGTTGGCTGTTGTACTGCTCTTTGATTGCTTTCATCATTGCCTTCATTGATGCTTCAACCAGTTTGATTGCATTCTCAGCCTGCATAATGGGAGTATGGTTAGTTACCCTGGTGGTAATACATGGTATTGGCAATTATTATCACTATTCTGCATTTTTATAACATGAAACTATATCTTACCACACCTTACCATATGGTAACAAAGTAAAACAGAACAAGAATTATGGTTTCCTCCATTTTTATAACATGAATTCATTGCTTACCACACATTACCATATGGTAACGTATTAAAACACAACAGAACTTATGTTTTCCTCCATTTTTATAACGTGAAACCGTAGATTACCACACTTTACCATATGGTAACAAACTAAAACACAGCAGGACTTGTTGTTTTTTGTATTTTTAAAACATGAAAGCATAGCTTACCACACATTACCATATGGTAACAAAGTAAGACAGAACAAGAATTATGGTTTCCTCCATTTTTATAACATGAAACCATTGCTTACCACACATTACTATATGGTAACGAAGTAAACCACAACAGGACTTATGTTTTGCTCCATTTTTATAACATGGAACCATAGCTTACCACACTTTACCATATGGTAACAAAGTAAAACACAGGACTTACGCTTAGCATGTATTGGACAACTGGTATATAGATAATTTGTACTTACTTGGTTGACTGTTCTGATTTTCTTCAAATCAAAGTTCAGTGATGATGACTGCTCGGGACTTTTGTTTCTTTGTCTTTTCGGTGATTCATAGACTGGCTCATTCTCCTCTTCCTCATCAGCTGCGACATCAGCTGCGTCATCAGCCTCATCATCAGCCTCATCATCAGCCTCATCATCAGCCTCATCGTCTCTAATGTTGGTAATCTTTTCGATCTCGTTCAACTGTTTTCCATTGTAGTAGCTCTTAATATTCTCAAAGTTGCTATCAACATTGTTATCATCATAGTAGCTTACTGTTGGTGTTCGAAGCTGGGTTGAGAATGCCATTTCGTCCAGTTTGTACATGAAGCATACCTTTTTATGCAGATAGTTGTATTAGTTTTTTCAAAGAGTATCATTTATATATAAAATATATGAGTAACAAGGTTGAAATGGCCAAGGGAATGGAGACTTACTGTAAGGAAGTGAAGATCTGCATTGACGTAGAACTTTGGTGATTTCAATCCTTCATTCATGTGGTTGAAGAAGTATTTGCACCAGTTGTAGCTGGTGAAATGTTTCTGTTCATCAGTCTTCAAGTACTCAAGCATGTTGAGTTCAGCCATAGGGGCTGAAGTTGGGCACAGCAAGCCTCCGGTGACCAGCAGAAAGAATAATTGTAACCATCTCCTACTGTTGGTAACTGTAGAAAGATCTTTTTCTACCTGACTTAGCTTTACCCTTGGAGTGGATGCTCCATCTACTTCCAGTAGGGTTTCTACTGCATAATCTGCTGCATCGTCCCAAGAAATCGTGGGAGGTACAACTTCCCTATTCCCCATTGGCAGACCATATACCCTATGAAAGTCAATTGGTGATATCTTCATGCGTGTCCCGTCAGGTAGCTTGAAAGATTGTTTCATTGGATTGTATTTGTTCATTACGAACAGTGCAAAATGGGTGTTTATCTTTGTCTGCTTGATTGACATTAAGCCTGCTAGGCCTAATGTCTCAAGTTTCTCTTTCTGGTCATCTTTTATAGTCCTTGTAATTGCAGATATTCTTGTTGGGCTGCACCTTGTGCGAAATTTTTTTCTTTGGTTTACCATAGTGTACCTGAATGTAGAAATTAGGAATAGTCTGTTAGCGTGCTTTTTATCATGATATACCATATGGTACCATAATGGTTTCATACCATACCAAATCAAACCATATATTTATCTCATTTTACCATATGGTAATTACATCAAACCATGTCTTATAACATATTACCATATGGTAACGAAGTAAAACACAACAGGATGTATGTTTTCCTCCATTTTTACAGCATGAAACCATAGTTTACCACACATTACCATATGGTAAAGAAGCAAAACACAGCAGGACTTATGGTTTTTTGCTATTTTACAACATGAAACCATAGTTTACCACTCATTACCATATGGTAACGAACCAAAACACAGCAGGACTTATGGTTTTTTGCTATTTTACAACATGAAACCATAGTTTACCACACATTACCATATGGTAACGAAGCAAAACACAGCAGGACTTATGGTTTTTTGCTATTTTACAACATGAAACCATAGTTTACCACTCATTACCATATGGTAACGAAGCAAAACACAGCAGGACTTATGGTTTTTTTGCTATTTTACAACATGAAACCATAGTTTACCACTCATTACCATATGGTAACGAACCAAAACACAGCAGGACTTATGGTTTTTTGCTATTTTACAACATGAAACCATAGTTTACCACACATTACCATATGGTAAAGAAGCAAAACACAGCAGGACTTATGGTTTTTTGCTATTTTACAACATGAAACCATAGGTTACCACACATTACCATATGGTAACGAAGCAAAACACAGCAGGACTTATGGTTTTTTGCTATTTTACAACATGAAACCATAGTTTACCACTCGTTACCATATGGTAAAGAAGCAAAACATAGCAGGACTTATGGTTTTTTGCTATTTTACAACATGAAACCATAGGTTACCACACATTACCATATGGTAACAAACTAAATGACAGCAGGACTTATGGTTTTTTGCTATTTTACAACATGCAATCATAACTTACCACACATTACCATATGGTAACGAACAAAACACAACAGGACTTATGGTTTTTCGCTATTTTAGAACATGCAATCTTAATTTACCACTCATTACCATATGGTAATGAAGCAAAACACAACAGATTCTACATCAGTTCAGCAACGCATGGAGAGTGACTGCGATACTGTTCTATTGTTCTGTGGATGGATTTTCGAAGAAAGAAGTGAGGTTTTACCTTGATATTTTGTGCGAAAACGATTTTTGAGCCTCGTTGAAGTTGGAAACTCTTCGTTTTTCGACGAAGAAGCGAGAACAGTGTATCGTTGAATGATTCTTCGAAATCCTTTGCGAAAATCGTTCGATTTGAAGTTTTTTCTGGAAGTTTTTGCTGCGATTTTGGTGAGAGAATTGAGAATCGAGAGGAAGAATGGAGAGTTAGAGAGCAGAGAGGGAAGTGGAACTGTCGCTTGAAAGGTGAGAGGAAGAAGGAGAGAAGGCGGGACGGTTGTCGCTGTCACGTCTGCAATTCAAATTGTCAGAGACGAGATTACGTTTTTGCCCCCGCGTGTATTTTAAGTGGCCTGATCTGACGGCTGGGAAGATGGCGCGATGGACGGCCGGATCATCGGTTACTGACCGTTACTGATAGGTCGGTTACTGATAGGATCCGGACCCGCAAGGAAGAGGTAAGCTTGGAAAATCACTGTCTGCTTGCCTGTTTAAGGACATATAGTGACTTACGAAGTCTGCACACCAACTTTTCAGCTCCATGTGCTCTGGAATCTCCTAGTGGTAAAACCATGTACACCTCTTCGTCTAATTCGCCATGAAGAAAAGCGTTTGAGACGTCCATCTGATCAAGCACCCACCCTTTGTGTGCTACTACAGCTAGTAAAGCTTTGACAGAGTTAATTTTAGCAACGGGAGAGTAAGTATCCAGAAAATCCACACCATAAACCTGCGTAAACCCTTTAGCAACTAGCCTCGCCTTATACCTTTCTATGGAACCATCAGGCCTACGTTTGATCTTGAATACCCATTTATTGCCAATGGATTTCTTACCAGGAGGAAGAGGGACAACATTCCAGGTATGATTCTCTTCTAATGCCTGTGTCTCTTCATCCATTGCCTTACGTCAATGCTCAAAAGCAGTTGCTTCAGCATAAGTGGCAGGTTCAAGTTGGGAGACAAGACTTAATGCATAAACACGATCAGCAGGTGATAAATTATCAAAATCCAAGTAATCATCCATTGGAAATTTGTTGGCATATTCCACATAATAATCCTCTAGTTTAGCAGGGAGTTTGCCTCTATTAGCACGAACTGGCCTCCCCTCAAACTCAATCTGTGGTTCCAATTCAGTGTCATCATCATCATCACTGAGAACAGTATCAAGATGAAAGGGAGGAACAGACGAGGGGATCTGTGTAGAAGAAGGAGAAACAGACTCTGGAGCAGAGGGAATAGGTTCAGTATTTGGAACTGTAGGTGAAGGATGAGGAGAAGAATTGCTAGAATCACCTGGCTCCGGGACAATAGACTGCTGAGGTGGCAGAATGGGAATAGATAAAGGCAGTATGTTCTCATAGAAAACCACATTGCGTGAAACGAACACTCTATGATCACTAATGTCAAGCAGTTTATATCCCTTAACCCCAGCAGGAAAACCAAGGAATACACATTGAGTAGCACGTGGTTGAAACTTAGTGCGACCATGGACAAGAGTAGAAGCATAGCTAAGGAAACCAAAAACCTTTAGCTGAGAAAGATTAGGAGGTTTAAGATAGAGTAGTTCGTAGGGAGAACGGTTTTGAAGAAGAGGTGTAGGGAGCTTATTAATGAGAAATACAGAGTGGAGCACACAATCACTCCAAAAACACAAAGGGACACCAGATTGGAAACGGAGGGAACGAGCAACATTGAGAATATGTTGATGCTTGCGCTCCACTCGTCCATTATGTTCTGGAGTCTCAACGCAAGAAGTCTGGTGTTCAATGCCATGTGTCCTGTAAAAATCTGTCATATGAAACTCCATACCCTAATCACTACGAATAATCTTGACCTGTTTGTGAAATTGAGTAACAACCAATCGATTGAACCCTTGTAGTAAATCATGTGTTTCAACTTTGGTATGCATAAGATAAAGCGATACAGCCCTGCTGTAATCATCGACAATAGTGATGAAATATGCATAACCATCATGGGATTTAACAGACAAGGGACCCCATATATCGACATGGATCAAATGAAAATCTTCACAAGCAGACTTCTCATTAACACGAAAAGGAAGTTTGCGTTGTTTAGACAAATGTCAAGTCTCACGGTGAGAAACAAGTTCACTGCTAAGTACAGAATGTTGTTATTTTAAAGTCTGAAACCTATCTCTACTAGGATTCCCTAAGCGCCAATGCCATAGAGGGATGGATTGAGGCTGGAAATTGTAAGAGATGGCAGCAAGTGGAGTAGGGACAGGTTGAGCAGCAAAAAGTGGTGTGGTGGATGTCAAATGGTATAAACCCCTACTTTGTTTTGCCAAACCAATGTTCTTATGGGTTTGTAGGTCCTGAATGTCACAAACATCAGAGTGGAAATGGAGAGAAATGGGTAAGTCACTAGTCAATTTACTTACTGAATGAGATTAAAAGTGAAGCTAGGGACCAGAAGGGTGTTGTGTAACACAAGACCACACGGGAGCTCAACAGAACCTATATGACTAACATGAATTTTAGCATTGTTTGGAAGGTAAACAAAGGAATTGGTAACTGGGGTATAGGTAGTGAAATGATGCAGACTACAAGTGATATGATCCGAGGCCCCAGTGTATAAAATCCAGATGGCAGCCAAAGTGGAATGCTCAAGATCAGCGTAGGAAGACAGAACAAACTTACCAGCATGATTAGGCATAGCAGAGAAGTATTGAGAGACGGAAAAAGCTTTAAAAGCAATGCTGGGTGAGCCTGGAGATATAGGGCTTGTATCAATACCATACTGAAGAAGAGACTTCAAACGAGTGATATCATCAGAAGAGAAGCCCAATGTAGCCTTGGAAGGACTAGCACCACCGTCGGAAACACTGCTATTGCTATCAGAAGACTAACTATCTTGAGTAATAGAACCAGTAAAAGCATTAGCAGGCTTATCTGTTTCCTTTTTCTTCAATTTCCAACAATCCTTGATGTTGTGATTTGTGCCCTTACAGTAACGGAAAAACAACCTCTCTCTTCCCAATCTCTGAATGAGTGTAAAACAGCACTTAATACCTTGCTCTTTGAGGAGGAATCTTTTTACAGGCAAAAGTCACGGATGCTGTGGGTCAAGACTGGGGATCTCAACACAGCTTTCTTTCATAACTCTGTAAAGGCTCGTCAGTCCAGGTCTACAATAAAAAAAATTAGTAACTGAGGATGGTACAGCTCTCACTGAAGTTCAAGATATGTGCAGGGAAGCCGTATCTTTCTATAAGGGATTGTTGGGGACAAAAAATCAGGAAGTGGAAGAAGCATCGAGAGACTTCCTAGGCCAGCTGTTAGTCCATCACCTATCTTCGGATCAGGGGGACTTTCCATGTGCTCCAATCTCAAGTGAGGAAGTAAGGACTGCAATGTTTTCGATGAATGGTGAGAAATCTCCTGGACCTGATGGGTTTACAGCAGGATTCTTCCAGCACAACTTGGAGATTGTGGGGGCTGATGTATCAAGGGCTGTTCTGGACTTCTTTAGGACAGAGAAGCTTCTCACTGAGGTAAACTCAACTTACCTGGCTCTTATTCCTAAAGTGTTGAATGCTGATTGCATGAAACAGTTTAGGCCGATTTCATGTTGTAACATAATATACAAATGCATTGCCAAAGTCCTAGCTAACAGACGAAAAGAGGTGCTTCCCCTAGTTATAAGCCAAAACCAGTATGCTTTCATTAAAGGGAGACTGATAAGTGATATTGTGTTGCTGGCTCATGAGATGGTTAGACTTTACAGTAGAAAAACTGTTTCTCCCAGGTGTGCTTTGAAGGTAGACATAATGAAAGCTTTTGACAGTGTAGACTGGTCATTCTTGGAAACAGTTTTGGGTGCTATGGGTTTCCCTAGTCAATTCATTCACTGGATTAGAATCTGCTTGTGTAGCACAAAGCTCAGTGTTAGCTTCAACGGGAGTCTCTGTGGGTATTTTTCTGCAAAAAAGGGACTGAGGCAGGGGGATCCCCTGTCTCCCTATCTCTTCACAATCTCCATGGAAGTCCTATCTTGCATGTTGAACATGGATTTTTTGCTAAGAACCCTTCCCCTGCATCCTCAAACACATAGGATAGCTTTGTCTCACCTATGCTTCGCAGATGATCTGTGCTAATCTTTACTAAGGGAACAAGTGAGGCAGTGGAAATCACAAAGCAGATTCTTGATATGTTTTACATTGTGTCTGGGCTGAAGTGTAACCCTGCAAAAAGCGAAATATTTTGTGCTGGTGTAGATGCTGTAACTCAGGGTCAGATCTCTTTGAGGACTGGTTTTGTAGTTGGGAAACTCCCAGTTAGATACCTTGGAGTTCCTTTAATCTCTGGAAAATTAAATGCCTCTGATTGTGCTGCATTAGTTGCAAAGATTGCAGCTAGAATTAAGGGCTGGAATGTTAGGACTCTCTCTTATGCTGGGAAGCTGCAGTTAGTCACAGCAGTCATCTCTAGCATAACGCAGTATTAGATGGGGATTATTACTCTGCCTGTAAAAGTGCTCAAACAGGTCGAAAAACTCTGCTCTGACTTCTTGTGGGATGCTGAGGATGAGGGTAAGAGAGCAAAAGTGCAATGGAAATATGTGGCTCGGCCAAAGAAGGAGGGTGGATTAGGGTTCAAGGATCTGAGAAGTTGGAACACTGCTTGACTCATCAAACATCTGTGGGCTTTGGCATCAAACTCTTCTTCACTTTGGCTAATTGGGTAAGGCAATATCATGAGCAGGTATGCAGAGAATCACCTTTCTGTTAGGCATTCAGAGGTCTACTGGGATGATAAACTCATGAGCAGGTATTCAGTAAAGAAAGTCTGGGACAGTCTTCGGCCAAGATTTGACAAGGTTCCCTGGTATAATCTGGTTTGGAAATCACTCTGTACTCCACGAGATAAAGTGATAGGGTGGCTTATCATACTTAACAGGATTAGTACACTTGACAAGGTGCAGGTTTGGAATCCGTCTGTTGCTAACAAATGTCCCCTGTGTGAAGTTGCTGCTGAAACTAGGAGTCACATATTTTTTGATTGCCCTTATTCACAGAAGATATTGTAGGCTGTTTTCCATTCTCATATTCAATTTGGAAGGTGCTGGGAGGAGAATCTGGGGATTGCTTTGAGTCAATTCACAGTGAATTCCCTTGTTGCTGATAGAGGCAGGCTGTTTTGGTTAACAGTGGTGAGTGAGTTGTGGAGAGAGCGCTGTAGGCAGTTGTATGGTAAAGAAGTCCTGACGGATGTGCAGTTGCTGAAGAAGTTGCAGCAGATGTTGATTCTGCTGCGGAATGGTTTCCCTCAAGTTAGTCTGGCTGTTAGTGAGGCTGAGATTCTTAGTATAGTGTAAATTTGTTTGTATTCTTGTATTCAGGTAGTTTAGTTTAGCAGATTGGGTTAGATAGTTTGTGGGGTTGTAATGCTCTCTGTATCTGAGTAACTGATTTTTGGTTCCAGTTAGAATGGTAGAAATTACCATTCTTTCTTGATGAATAAACAACTTATTCATAAAAAAAAACCTCTCCGAATTGTCACTGCCACGAATTTGGTCCTTGCCGGCTGCTAAAACCACAGATTGACTGTGGTGGGAACCAAGGTCATAACACTATGAGCAATGTCATTCTGCAAAGAATTCACTATCCAACAAAGAACCAAGGTATTACACCCATCCCACAAATAGAACGAAGGATGCGTACTAGCAGGAGCAACGATAGACCCATCAATGAAGCCCAATTTGTGCTTCGTTTTGAGAGCCATCCGCATCGAGCGACTCCACATAGAATAGTTCTCACCATCCAAAACCTCAGAAACAATCGAAGTAGAAAGATTCTCATTCGGATTGAGGTAATAGGGGTTTCCAAATGGGATCGCACCTTGACCACCCTGTTTAGAAGACTCGGCATCAGTTCCAAAACGTAGCCCAGAACCAGTAAGAGCTCCGATACCATGAAGAAAATATCGAGCTGAGCAAAGGTGGATCGAAAACCTGCAAAGCAAACAGCTGCAGGGTCTCTGGTTATTTATATCAGAATCCATAATTACTGTTTAACAACGGTAACAAGAGTTTACTTTGACACGTGCAAACTCCTTAGTAGCAGAAAATAAACTAACTGCACTAACAAAATGGAAATACAAACATAGTCAAGTAAAACACAACGTTCAGGCGAATGCTCAAAACGCTCCCCATAAAGCGAATCGTATTCACGTTCGAAACATTTCTGGTGCAGTCTTCTCGCATAAGAACATCTCATCTGCTGCTGCACTTCAACTCTGCAGTGGCTGCTTCGTCTCCATGAGCATAAAGAGAAGATGAGGATTCTGATCATGTACTTTGACACCAATGTTCATAAGGCTTATTTTCCAAGTCGAGGTTTGGGCCAAGGTCAAACAATTGGGCTAAATAATTGTGAAACTTACATATTCGCTTATGTGGTATTGATTTAACTGCTAATCAAATTAGGGGTGCCAGTTCGGTTACCAGTTACCGGTTAACCGACCGGTTAAACCGATAATCGGCCGGTTATCCACTAGCCGGTAACCGAAGTAACCGAACTTCGGTCGGTTATCGGAAGCTAGGCAAAATGGTTTTTGGTCTTAAAAGTGGTTCGGTTAACCGATAACCGAGGTGACCGAGAAATCGAAGCCTATTTCGGTCGGTTTTCGGTAAGGGGGTGTTTATTTCGGTTAACCGATAACCGGCCAATCGGTTATCGGTTATATCCGAAATAACCGAACTACCACCCCTAAATCAAATCGATATTTGTCACAAGTTGAGTTCCCAAGTTGTAACTGATCTTTAATTCCTAACTTCTATATAGCATCGCAACCTTAAAATGGTAACAGATCAAGCAGGGCTTGGAGCTCAGATGTAGTTGCTTGATATTTATATGATGTTACAAACAAGGAAGACAACTGACAGTAAATTTAATGCTGTTTGATTTGGAGGAGATGGTGCATCTCTACGACTCTTACTGGACAAAAATGGCCTTCGTACCTATTTTAGTTTGTTGGACGGTGTCGAGTTACCTTTCAAATATACAGCACAAACTTTATTGGTTGAGTGGCGTGTGGTTGTGTTAAGTACTTATTTTACTTGTATATGGAGGCAATATTAATAGGGTTACCGTGATTTGGATGGCCTTTTCCATGGATCTGAGCTTCCAGTGTCAGCAAGTTCAATGCCAAGGGAAACATCTTAATGAGTGCTCATAAACAGTAATATTAATCTTACGTGATTAAAAACTAAAACGAGTATAATGGCCGGCTAATCTGCTTGTGCAACTCATTTAGCAAATTAAGTGACCACTTAATCAAAGGGCTGATAGCTATAACTGTAATGCTGGGAAGAAAACTATATCGATCTTGTCCAATATTTGGAACAACCAAATTCACACGCTCTCTACTTTCTTCCCAAATATGACTAGCTATATAATGGCCGCCCACCAACTAGGCTGTGAAAACAAGATATGTCGTGTAAAGAAATCGAGGAAAGATAGTTACTCTAAGGTAAACCCCAAAGTAAAATATTGTTGAAGTATATGGGAGGAGAAGAAATTAAGGAATTATGTGCACTAACAATCTGTTAGAAGAGGTGCAAATGTGAGAGGTAAATACATGGGTCGTTTGGATGTGGAAATGTAATGCAGTAATTGGATCCAATTACCACATAATGCAGTAATTGGGTTAAAAATCCACGTTTGGGAGAGCGAAAAGAGTATGGAAATTGGACCATGGAAATTGGCTTCAATTACCACATTCATGGTAATTGAGAATACTACACCTCCCCCTAGTAATTTGACATTACCACGTTTTTTTACTTCTTTTTTCAAATTCGACACTATCAATTCCCACAAAACTAAACCCTATCCAAACATGAATTTTTTTCAATTTCCACAAGTCAATTCCTTGGTTTTGTAAAACATGGAAATTCAGACAAATTCCAACGTTTTCAAATTTCCACATCCAAACGACCCCAGTTTTCAACACATTTGTATTTGTTTGGATAATTTGTAACAGTAATGGTGGAAAATGGGAGTACAAAGTTACTATTTTGGTTTACCTCCAAATATGGGTGCAAGGGAAGGAAGGAAGATAGGGGAAATTATGGTTTTTTAAATTTTAATTGTTTTATAATTATATAATAATTAACATTGTCAATTTCTTTTCTTATAGTTATTACTACTGTAGACATTGTTCGAGGTTGACCGTTTGACTTCAGGGGCAAATTTATCAATGCTCGTCTACTCTAGTCAATAGAGATCTCTTTTTTTTTTTTTTATCCAAGATAAGCCCCCAGGGCATGGCCGAACATAATATATAAAAAACAGATAAAAATAAAGAACGGTAGCCCGTATGCAACCGGACTCCCGATAAAAGAGCCTTTTTTGCCACGAGGTGGGCAGCTCTATGAAAGCTCCGAGGAGCAAAGACGCGAAACTGACACAGGGAGTCGAGAAGAGAGAAAGAACTTCCCTTAAAATATCTCCGACTTTAGAATGGGAAGACTTCCTCGAAGTAGCATCCTAATGACCGGTTGAGAATATCCTCGAGAGGTAACAACCAAACATTATGAGTAAGACACTTTCTCATAGTATTAACATAATAAATTTTACCAAAAGCAAATGAGACAGTTCCATCACCTGAAAATCTGGTAAAGTCAGTTTGCACATCCGTGAAGATTCTTTGTGACCCAATCAAACCGGATCAATATACTTTTGCTAGGGCAGGTTATATCTAACCCCAAAAAGGCATCCACATCGATGCTAAAGATCTCTATCTCAAGAGATTAAAGAATGCCCTTTAGGCATTAGCGACATAACCGAATGTATAACATCAATTGAATAATTCATAAAAAGAAGGAAATTAGCTCTATATTTGAAGAAGGATCCGAATTATCCAATAAACAACATTCTTAAAAGTGAATTACCAAAGATAATGAAGTAAAATTTCTATCTAGCAAAAATTAATATAGATCTCTTGGTTGACTAGAATTTGCATTGAAAATTAGAGATAATAAGTGTTTGTGGAACGTATTTGACTAAGTTTGACCATATTCAATTTAAAGTTAAATTAGACATGCTATCAAAAAATTTAAATTAGACACGAGAATCTTGTAGGATAACCAGTTACGAGTTGAGTTTCGAACTTCAAGGTCGCTCGACCAATGAATTTTACATTTGTTATAATTAACTATACATCGAGTTTCGAGGTCGCTCAAACCGAAACGTTCTCTTCTGCAATTTACCCATCAACGTACACCCTCCTTTTTGCCAAACATCGTGTAAAGAACCCTAATTATTTGAACAAGCTAAGTAAAAAAGTTTGTATTTCACAATTTGGCATAGTTCTATTGTTATGATTACAATAATAGAGAAACTATTCATTGCATGATCAAATGTTTTGACTCACACGTCAATCACGTATAAACAGTGGTTGAAAGTGATTGTTTAATTTTATTGGTTATAGGAAATTACGTGTAAAAAATTTATCGATAAATGGATGTAATTGCGTGAAAAGGGTCAATTATATATATGTGTGAATGTCATCCATTTCCTTTTGTGATTGTAAGTTGTGACAAGAACCCGTCACAACCCTAAAATTTGAACAAAGACATAAAAAATTCCTACAATACTTTGAAGTTATTGTAACTTGATATTTTTAATCTGCAATAACAGGTTTCACAAGTCGCATTACGTAAAATTCAATAAGCATTACGTAATGGTTACGTAATGTCTATTTATCTTATGTAATAGTTGAAAAATATCATTATAAAAACTTTACTACGTAATAGATACTTATTTTACGTAATGAATATTAACCATTCTCCATCGATATTCTCCTACTCTCAAAAATGTCTCACATCGTTAGATGATAACACATTACCACAAATTACCAGTTTTCTGAATTTCGTGTGTAGTGTAACTGCAACGACATATTAACAAAAATCCGCTCTATCTAATCTGATATATCACTGATGGAAAAGATTTGACTTCCTCAGGAAGCGGTACACCAAACCATGCAAATCCATTTATTTTAGCTCGTACAGTACAACCCTCTTCCCAGAACTTCGTCTATACCCAACAAATCTGTGTCAAAAACCAGAAAGTAACAAAGAAGAAACAAACAAAGAAACACGAAACAATCCTGTCAATGCGAATGAGGGAACGGCGGAATGCTCTGTTGGTCCCTGAAGAAATTCTCCGGATCGAATTCAGCCTTAATCTTGGCCAGCCTCTCAAAATGGCCCTTGAAGTACTTCTCCCCGTACACCTTCGCCTTGCTCCACTCCGGCTTCTCAACCGAGTTCACCCCGTTCTCCAGATCCCTGTAGTTTAGGTACGCCTCCCTCGGCTCCTTCGTCACGTACGGCGTCACCGCCTCGTGCAGCGCGTCCAGCGCACCGACGTGCCTCGCCTCCGCTTCCTCGCCGTCCTCCACCCACCACACATAGTACTGCACCTTGAACAAGTAGCCCGCCCTGTGTGCGTACGCCGCCTCGTCCGTGTCGATCTCCGCCATCCTCCCGCCGTACGGGTTCCACTGCGTGAAGCACGGCCCGACCTTCAGCAGGGCGTCCCAGATCCCGGGGAGCGCCTCCCTCGGGATGATCTCAGTGACGTAGTCAGACTTGCTCTTGAAATACGATGGCTCCGATTTTCTGTTGAGTAGCACCTCCAGTGGTTTGTTGACAGGGATCATCGCCCAAAACAAGACGGTCTCGACCCAGCTCATTTCCTTCCCGTCCACTTCCCTGAACCCTAGCTCAGGGAAGCTCCGAGACAGGTAACGGACCAGATCCTTGGTCCGTCCCAGGTACTCTCCAACAAAAGATATCATGACTTTGGTTTTGTTTTCAGGGGTTGTCACCACTTGGGGCATCGCCCTGATGAAAATGTCTTTGCTAAGATTCGTCGACACCTGCTGCCACCTGTAACAGTGTCGAGGTCAGAAATGAAACGAAGGGCTAGAAAATTTCTCGTTAGAGGGGTAGAACCTTACTAACTAGTTTTGTTTTAAATCTTTTTTACAAAATTTATACTAAAAAATTTATTTACGTATGAGAGTTAAGGAGGACACTCAGGACTTTTTCTACTGACCTGTAGAATATGTCCGACGCGCCCTGGTCGAGCCACCGGTCCACCTGGAATGCGGTGACGACCTCGGGGACGCGGACCAGCTTGACCTTCCACGACAGGATGACACCGAAACTGGCCCCGCCCCCGCCGCGTATGGCCCAGAACAGATCGCCCATCGTCGATCTGTTCAGGATCTCGCCACGCGCGTTCACGACGCGCGCGTCGATGACGTTGTCCACCGAGAGGCCGTATTTCCTCAGCAGGTTGCCGTACCCTCCTCCGGCGAAGTGGCCGCCCACGCCGATGGAAGGGCAGACGCCGGCGGGGAAGGCGAGGGTGTTGGTCTTGTTGGCGATGGCGTAGTAGAGCTCGCCAAGCGTGGCTCCGGCTTCGACCCACGCGGTCTCGGTTTCGACGTCGAGTTCGATTCTGCGGAGGTTGTTTAGGTCGAGGAGGATGAAAGGGGACGGGGAGCGGTAGGAGAGGCCCTCGTAGTCGTGGCCGCCGCTGCGGGTTCTGATCTGGAGGTTGTTCGCTTTGGCGCAGAGGACGGTGGCTTGGACGTGGGATTCGTGGGTCGGGGTGACGATGGCTAAGGGTTTTGCGGTGGCGGGTCCGATGAACCGTTTGTTGTGGATGTAGGCGTTTAAGACTGGGAGGAAGGAGGAGTTGGTTGGGAGGTAGAGAACGGCGTCGGAGCGGTTGTGGTTCTGCAGGCAATGGCGGAAGGCGGAGATTGAGGTGGACTGATGAGCAAGACCGAGCGATGGTGGAGCGGAGGTTGAGAGCAAGAGTAGGAGGCGAATGATGAGAAGAAGATTTGACATTGTTAATTGTTCAG
This sequence comes from Linum tenue, assembly GCA_946122785.1. Lineage (NCBI taxonomy): Eukaryota > Viridiplantae > Streptophyta > Magnoliopsida > Malpighiales > Linaceae > Linum > Linum tenue. The sequence continues at coordinate 64,841,668 of CAMGYJ010000009.1, read as the reverse complement.
AGGTTCGATGAAAATTGGTAGGGGTGAGATGAGATTTGTATTATATAGGAGTGAAACCGCTGTGGAAGACTTATTGTTTACAGGAATGAACGTTGAAAGAGGATGGTGGAGAGGGAATAGAGTATTAAAATGTTGTTTTAACAATTTATTGTTGTGTCGAGGGTTTTCTTCTTTTTTGCTTGGATGCACAATTATTATGGCAGAAGTTATTGTGGTAGATAATGCATATCGGTTACTTTTACGATATGGTTTGTTTCATTTTGGGTAACTCCAGGCCTAGGTTGGCAAAGGTTTGAGTGAGAAATTCATCAATTTAATTGTGGTTAATTAGATGATTTTTTTTAACATAAAGGTTTTCTCAATCAAGCTAAACACGGACATAATGTAAGAGAATTATAAATATCGTCCTAAATACACACCATCCTAACCATTAAGATGTACTATTTTTGCTTAATGAATTTAAAGTTGCCTTCTCTCAGTATCCAAAGCTACAGAACCATTCCTCTGAAGATATAGAATGGACGCACCATTTTCTGATGTTTCTAGTATTTGAAACCTTGCCAATTTATTGGTCGAAGGTACCAAATTTCTTGTAACAATGTGTTTACAAATCCTTTACCGCCTAAGGATTGCTACACATATGTAAATAATGATTTCATGCCGAGGTAAGGAGAATTGACATGATTGAAACACTAGATGAATATTTAAAAGTAATAAGTTATTGAAAGAAATAAATATGATTGAACCTAAGAAGAGTATGCAAAGGTAATTGAAATCAATAACTTGAAAGAACAAGACGTTACTTTGGATTGCAATGGGTTTACGTACAAATCCTTTGCCACCTAAGGATTTGCTACACATATGTAAAGGGTTAATTGCATGGTTGGTCACTGAGATTGCAAAAAACGTTCATGTTTGGTCACTGTAAATATTTAAATCCAATCTTGGTCACTCAAATTAGTTAAATGGTTCAAATTTGGTCACTCTCCGTCCAACTCCGTTAAATTTGTCTGATGTGGCAGTCAACCCTCAAAATTGACCGTTAACTCTGTGACGTGGCAATTAAAAAATAATAAATAAAATAAATTTTAATCTTCTACCATTTCCAACTCATTTTCAGATTAAAATAAAATAAATAAAACAAAAAAATATTATAATTACAAATAAAGGGGCGCTTCCTCCTCTCCGTCTTCAACAATTCCATCAACTCCTCCCTCCCGGCGCCGCCATCTCCGCCTGCCGCGCTCAAGCAAGTACATCCCGGGGAGTCCCCGTTCTCCGACAACTTGGCCCTCTTGGTGCGGCGGTAGTCGGCGTAATCATCGACTAGAATGTCGAGAACTCGCTCCGCTGGAAAGCCTCTGCTTTGCATCTTGTAGGAACTAGACAAAGAAAAGGATAGCTGGATAAGGAATTTCAACGGAAATTTTCCCATAAAGGAAAACCGTTATTCACGTTTACAAAGTCCAGGGACGTAATTTTACTTTCCTCTTCCTGCCGGTGGTGACCAACTACTCAAGTCATCACTCATCAGTCGTCGCGTCGTCCGACAGCCGAAAGAGGGGAAGAAGATGTCAACCACAACGCGGCTGATCTCCGGCGCTCTCATCTGGATCATTGTTCTCTTTGGAACCCTAGCTTTCATCCAGGTACGCCACCCGGCTATCTTCCCTCCTCTCCATTTCTTCAATTAGCGAGAGAAGTAGACGAATTGGTTAGGTCGAGAATGGAAATCGAACTTCAAATTGAGCGAAACCAGAGCTCAATTCGTCTTCGTATTGACTATGTCTGAATCCGATTGGTCTTTTCTCCCCGAACTGTCTGAATCCAATTTGCTTGAGCGCGGCAGGCGGAGATGGCGGCTTCGGGAGGGAGGAGTTGATGGAGTTGTTGAAGAGGGAGAGGGAGGAAGCGCCCTTTATTTGTAATTATAATATTTTTTTGTTTTATTTATTTTACTTTAATGTGAAAATGAGTTGGAAATGGTAGAAGATTAAAATTTATTTTATTTATTATTTTTTAATTGCCACGTCACTGAGTTAACGGTCAACTTTGAGGGTTGACTGCCACATCAGACAAATTTAACGGAGTTGGACGGAGAGTGACCAAACTTGAACCATTTAACTAATTTGAGTGACCAAGATTGGATTTAAATATTCACAGTGACCAAACATGAACGTTTTTTGTAATCTCAGTGACCAACCATGCAATTAACCCCATATGTAAATCATGATTTTTTGCCGAGTTAAGGAGATTTGACATGATTGAAACTCTAGAAGAGTATTTAAAAGTAATAAGGCATTGAAATGAATAAATATGATTGGACTCAAGAAGAGTATTCAAAGGTAATTGAAATCAATAACTTGAAAGAACAAAATTTTACTATGAATTGCAAATAAAATATTTGCAAAATAAAAACATGTGCATCAAATATATAAATATATTAAAATAATAATAATAGATAAAGTATCCATAATCATATTGATGATCAAGATCAATGTGTGAATATTGATATATCAATAATATGAATTATGAATTATTTAGCTTATCTTTCAATATTTGTTCAGACGATTATATATAAAGGTGATGTTACATGTATCTCCTAAAATGGTACATGTGAGAATTATGAAGCCAATAAAGTTTGTTTAAGGATTATCCAGTAGATATGCCTATCACACTATATCCCATAATCTCATGTGAATGGTTATTGGAGTTCGGTGAATCCATAATATTGAATATTGATAGATCTTTACATAAGGGGGAGACATTACACACTGCATCATTTTTTTTCTTAAACAAGGTTTTTTATACTGGGATTTTCTGATAAGTTTTTCAACTAGTAGTATCAAAAAGCGTAAGACCGAAATCATGAATTTTTTTCTTCATTAGATTTTTATTCCATTGGACTTTTCCAAACAAGATTTTAATGAGATAAGTTCTTAATCAATGGACATCCAATGAGGAGTATGGAGAATTAAAATATATTTGAGATATTTTGGAGAAAGAAGAAGAATCTGGAAAATGAAAATGAGGAAAAAATAGCTAGATATTTGTAATGGAAGGTTCTAGGAAGAAGGAGGACTGATGCAGAAAAAACAGAATGGGGAAAGAGGAAGAAATATAAAAAAAAAAAGGGAGGGATATTTTGTGGTTATGGCGCTTTAGAACTCTTGTAAATTGGAGTCGAGTTTGCTGTATGAGAATGTGTGGAGTTGGAATGGAAGAACAAAAGAGAGAGTGAGAGTGACGTGAGTGAGGAAGTGTGGTGGTGAGGTGAATTGTGACAGTTTATAGAGTGAGGTGAGGTTTATATTTGTAAGTGTGAGCTCTTATGTTATATTATTGCGAGTTAGTACTTTGAATTTGTAAAAGTTGTGTTTTGTCCATCAAATTTAACAAGTGTTATTTATAGCATACTTAGATTCAAAACTCAATAGAGAATTATGAGTTTAAACTAATGGATGTATATTCATTCTCCCAACTACCATCTTCCCAACTCTCTATTGATTCGGTCATCATGTGATGCTCTATGGCTCTTAAACTTGCAAAGGCCTCATCGAACCCCATGAGAAATTCATAGTACATCCCTTTCTCTCGGATTTCCGCCAATCGCTTTTACACCCCGCACGTACAACCTTCACACATACATACTGGCAAAAGATTGATGGACGGAAGAGCTATCGAATGCCTGCTGTGAGTTAGGGGAAACCCCTTAATAGGACAAATTAAAGAAGCTAATAAGTCTCCCTTGGTTTGAAAGGTTGTTCCTGTGAACCAGCACCTACGACGATGTTTGGAACATAGTTAGTAAATACTTCGTTCAATACACGTATATAGGTTTGGACATATTTTATCTATCTAAAACTTTCATATCCTTATTATTGTCAAGTCTTTTCATTTTTATTCGTTCATTTGATGGCTCCCGTACTAGACATGTACAAAATCCGTATAACACGTTTAATATTCGTATTTTAATGAGCTAAAGTGCTACATAATAATATTTATATATTAATTTATTTTTAAAATAATTTAGTTTGATATATTATATAACTATTGATGTATTATCCAACATATCGTCAATTTAGAGACAAAATAAAATACCAATACAATTTTTACAAGTAACTTACCGATACTGTATTTTACTAACTATGGTTTGAAATGCATAGGCATCCTTCCTTGGCTATAAAAGGAAGCCATATGGAAGAAGAATACCCACAAACTTCTTTCTGGCTCCCATATGTAATTCTGTCTCTCTACCTTTCGGTGTAATAAGAATATGAGAATATGTAATTATGTCTCTCTACTTCATACTAGATTTGGACCCGCCCGTTGATCGAATAAATTATATCAACACTATTAATAAAAACAATGATTGTTTGAAGTAAGACATATTTTATTTGATACCACAAAAAATTCCAAATTATTTTATCTCTAAAAAATATTTAAAAAATACTATACTCATAGAATGTTTCGACATGCTAACATATTAATTGAAATAAATTCCCTAACAAAATAAAAAAATTCAAGCAAGATAATCAACTCCTAAAATACTGAATCAGACCACACTATTTGCACCTTGTTGTTAAATGTTATTGCAAATTTTATTTTTGATTTCTTTATGATCACTCCGCGATAAAAGCACTCTCATATCCATAAATGACAAAACTTTTGTCTTTGTTAATAAAACTTACAATAGGTTCTTCCTTTTTTTCTACATTTCATTAGAAGCAATCTTTAATGGTAAAATATTTGAAAATATGAAACATAATTTTCATGCAGCAGGATTTACCTCATTCGGGCCATGATCTTTTTTGAGATATGGTCTTTTAAGCCTAACACTCATAAGCGACCCAACAACCAACAAAATTTTTGATGACCTATAAATTGATAACTTAATAAATTTCCCGTAGTAGTATTGGAAACTTCTCTAATATATGTGTTTATTCTTTCTTATGTAAGGAACACATTTTCGTCTAGGTTGACAAATTCTCTTCAACTCTAACTTATGTAAACTAATTTATGAAATGTAAGATGGCACAACAATAATGTTTGTAAGGTCAAACGGTATGAAATTTTGGAGTGAATAAAAGTATTAATATTTATCATTGATCGCAGACCTCAGCTCTCTCAACTCCTTTGAAAGAACAAATTGTTTAATCTAGTAATTCTTTCCCGTGATTCCGTTAATATGTTTAAATGCAAAATCAAGATTAATCTTACATATTGGCAATGGGAGGATACATAATTTTGTGTGGCACGTGCTTGATTCCATTATCATATCAGACAAATAATTTGGTGGATTTCTAGACTTTCGGCAAAAAACTGATTTTCAGTTTGGAAAATCTTACGATCGTTGGAATTATATCTCGATCTATCAACAATTATTTGGTCTTTGGGGGGGAGTTTGCAGTTTCAGGTATGCAAAGTTCAAATATGAACCACAACAATTTTTGTGTGTGATTTCATTTCCCAATTTGTAAAAATGGTTTAGAAAAGTTTAGTGGTCAATGATGAGAATAATTACATTTATCAAGAATGCCCATTTTGGTTTTTAATTTAGTAGATACTGAATTGATTGGGGAGTACCATGGTCATTCTAGGTTGATTTTAAGCATATGAGCTTAGTTAAAGTTCGATTGTGAGATCCACTTTCATGACAATCTAATGAAAAATTTATGGCGGGCATAGTTAGAAATTGTCAAATAGATCAGGTACTACAATAGCAAAAGTGATGGTTCAAGAATGTTATTATATATTATGCTTTACTACTAGGTTTTTTTATTTTAAAATATATAACATAATATTTCTTTAAAAATAACTAATGTGATTATTATGTTAAAAATATAATTCAAATTATAACAAATGATATAGAGTTCATTAAAAATAATAGGGGGTGATTATGCAGTTTCAATAGTACACCTAATCTAAACTATCTAGATGAATCCTACAAATAATATAAAGAGGTTTTGGTTAACCACCCACCTCATTAACCGTTTCAAAGCTTCTTGTATTTAAAGTGATTTGTGTATCTACTCTAATGATACTATTGTTCCGTACCATTAGGAGAGAGCTATGCAGTTCAAATCGGGATTTTGATCGTAAAATCGTAGGATTTTAGGATTCTATTTAGGGATTTTGATCCTGATTTTACTATAAATTAGGTGGACCTTAAAATTGTTAAAAATCAGGATTAAAATCATTAAAATCGTAAAATCGTACTAAAATAGGGAGTTTGATCATATGAGAAAAAAATAGGTGGTTTGAGTTAAAACAATTGTGCGTGTCTTTGTGTTATTAATGATTTTCCTTATGGGTAAAATAATTGTCCTAATATTGGATGTATGTAAAACAATTGTCCTAATACGTAAAACTTAACATCATTATTAACTAATTAATTTATTAATAAATATATATTTGTACCAAGCCAATAGCATTACTTATTTTATTGGAGTTCAAATATTTTTAGTTTTAAATCATACTTAGACGATGTCGGAATATTACTTTGAGTTAAACTACCTAGACACAACATGAAAACAAGAAACAAACCCATTGAGCTTTATCCCTTCCTCATGAATTATTTTGAGTAACGCATTAAATACAAATTAAAATAGTTATTTTGGAACATTAATCTTGAAAATTATCTTTTGTAAAAAAAAAACTTGAGAATTATCATTTTAAATGTTACGTGTCTTTGTGTTATTAATGATTTACCTTATTAATATTATTGTAGATTATGTTCTATATGATACTTAAAATCCTGCGATTTTACGATTTGAATTTATGATTCCGATTTTACCCCAGTTTTCGATTTTAGGTAAAATCCAGACTTTGACTGCTTTGGGGGAGAGGACTCGGGGGAAATATAAACTTCCCCGAGAATGAAAAAAGTGATCTATTTTCATTTGATATTTTGGCTTAACTTCTTTGATTCCTCGATACTCAATCAAATCCTCTTTTGTAAACTCTTCCATTCCTTTTATTTTGCATTATCCCCCTAGATCCAATCAATCTAAATGTATGAATTCAATAGTCTGAATCATTGCATAGAAATAGAAGATTTTGGCTGATCTAGGTTTATTTAATTTATTAATTATTTATTTTGGTTAATCGTTGAATTGAATAAAACCAACTAAAATAAGACTCCTTCGATAAAAATTTAAACGTATCTCTTAGAATTCTTATTAAGATCCTGATCACTAAGATTTTAATTAAATAAACAAACTAATCAACACAATCTAAAAATAATTTTCAACAAAAGGGAGTATAAATCAGTGAAACAAATCTTAGGCAAAAGATCTTTTAGATATCTTTCCTTTTCTTTCATGTTTCTATTAAAAATATTATTAGTCTAAAAATACCTATAAGGCAATGTCAGAAAACTTGGTTTGCCACATCAGCCACTGCTCGCTATACCTTACATTTCGAAGGGGTTAATATGTCCATTCCCCCTCTCATCTATTCGCATGTTCCACTATCAATTTTTTTTCTTTTCTTTCCCGAATTTGTCTAACTAACTTACTAATTTTTAGCTCTTTTTTCCTTTTTAGTCCTACTAACCCACGTCACCACTAAAACAGAAGTCGTCATATTTTTTTGTCTACCAACGAGTTTTGAAGCAAACTTTTTAGTATTTTTTATTTTTTTCTCATACAATTTAATTTACTTTTACATGGTTGGGATATAACTTTAATCCAGGTTATTGTTTTGTTTAAATTAATAATTAATAGCTATATCATAATACAACAATACTTACTACAAACTAAAAATCAAAGTATCGAAAATCAAAGTTCAAAAATTTTATTTCATATATCACTTATTTGAGAGATTTTTCTCTCTAAAATGAAACAATTTATAGCCAAATCAACATCTTTGGCTTGAAGACGATGTCCCGCTTCTTCGTGAGAGAAAGGAATACATGCGGTGCCGTTAGAGATTTGGAGAGCAAAGAAAAAAAGGATATACTACGAGTTCGTGAATGGGGACTGTGATCATCAAATCACGGGCTTGAGGCTAAAGTCATTCTTCAAGGTTCTTTCGCGACATACAAGTTTTTGCGTCAGAAAGCGGAACAGATGGAGGATGAGATTGTGGCTATTAATTATTGAGTATTGCATATGGAGAAGATAAGCCTTAAAAAAGGGCTAGATTTAATTTGATAATACTTATATACTATCGAACGGGGCATGTTTAATTTGAGAAAATGGATAATACAGTGACAATTTTTGCTATTAACTCCACATGAAAAGTCAAAGACCGTATTGTTAGAGTAGAATTTAAGGTTTTATAATGTTTGAATTTTCTTAACTTTTGTACATGCATTAGTATCTAACACTTGCTCATCATATCACATGCAAAGACAAAAAGGATATACTACGAGTTCGTGAATGGGGACTGTGATCATCAAATCACGGGCTTGAGGCTAAAGTCATTCTTCAAGGTTCTTTCGCGACATACAAGTTTTTGCGTCAAAAAGCGGAACAGATGGAGGATGAGATTGTGACATTAGTATCTAACACTTAACAGCCCCCACTTATTATTCAAACAAGCCTATACACTAAATTATAATAATTTATACAGTAAGCATTATGTTTTCGTGTTCTTACATATTTGAGATTTTACTCATTTTAGACATAATCTTTTCATTGTTCTCTTGATTTTTTATATACCTTCAATCCCTACCATTCTAGATGACATATATTTCCTTCCAACTCTAAATTCATACACGATAATAAAAAGTCCACAAATTTCTTCTAAGATATGACAAAAATACACAAAAGTAAACTAGGGCGACTTGATAAAAAATACACATTAACTAACTATCGCTTATGTCATAATCAACAAATACAATAAAGATTACTTTGAAATAATGAATTAACTATTTTAGAAAATCTTAAATTATTTAAAAATATGAAGAAATTGATCAACACAAAATAAAATAAAATTAATCCGACCAACGGGTCAAATAAATATTTTAAATTAACCAATGTAAAGGATAAAAGAAAACTTATTCAGCCAAGGGCCGAGTAAAAGCTAGTAAAAGTAATAAACGGGTTTGTAAAAACCACCCCTCTACGTTAGCCTCCAAGACCTCTCCGTAGGGATGGCAATGGGTAGGGTCGGGTGCGGGTTTACCCCATACCAACTCCTAACCCGCCGGGTAGAGCCTTCTAAAATACCCGACCATATAACCACCGGGTATGAAAATTATATAACCATACCCTACCCACCGGGTAACCACGGGTATTCGGGTAACCATGGGTACGAATCCTAAACTATGAACTTATACACATATATGCACATACATACTGTTTTTTTTAATCCAAGATAAGCCCCCAGGGCATGGCCGAACAACAAATACAAATCACTAACAATACTCAAGAACGGTAGCCCGTATGCAACCGGACTCCCGATGAAAGAGCCTTTTTTGTCACGAGGTGACCAAATCACATACATACTGTTGTCCATTAAAAATTCTCAATACTTGTAACTGTTCTAGCTTCAACAATCCACACAAATAAAAATAGCAAACACATAATAATTGTTCTTGCTTCTACAATCCATACAAACATAATAATCGTCTACATCTTCATCATCAATAATGGTAGCTAAACTCAATTTCTCAAGCTAAACTAAATTTCTCAAGGGAAATTGACTCTTTGGTTAGCGGGGCGGGTATAACGGGGCGGGTATTATCGATTACCATACCCGTACCCTACCCTTTATTTTGAAACCGAGTATTACCCGTACCGTCTCCTTAACCCGTCAAAACGGGTAATTATCCTCGTTGACCGATTACGGTCGGGTAGGGTACCCATGATTACGGGTTGGATTGACATCCCTAGCTTTCCGCACTTTGCGAATTTTTCATTTTTTTTCTTTTCATTTTTCTTCTCTACAGCGGTTTCATTCGACTCTTCCGTTACTTTTGTTTAATTGGTAATCTTTCGTGAATTTTTTACTTAAACCTTATTTTCTCTCTCTTTTATAAACACCCCAATATCCTCTCCCTAGGGTCTTTTATTTATTTTGGCTTTTAGTAGTGGAAAGATAACACAGAGAGGAGAGTAAGTTTGTCAACCCGCGGTCAATTCACTTTGATATTAACCTGGTGAGAAAAATGGGCTGCACGCACTCATCGGGTCGACCGCTACAAGGTATCGGGTTGGAGGTCAAATTGTGTAATTTTTTCTTTGGTTTGCGAAATCCGTCTATTTTCCGAATTTTCTTTTCGCCTAACTCAATCTTTGGAATCCTTAATTGAAAATTTGAATATTTATGTTATATAAGTGTGTGTGAATTTTCACTATATGTTGGATCTAAGTACGACATATTACTTTGGTGTAATGTTATATGTTATTACTCATATGTTAGATGAGATTTGATATAATTTATCAGGATAAGTACAATATAATGACTCTTTCCATATTTCCGGACAAAAATGGGTGACCCGTTAACTCTTGACCCACTAGTTCGACCGAATCTGGGTCAACCTGCGGGTTGACAACCTTGGAGGAGAGGGATTAAGGAACAAATTTTTAATAATCAAATAAAATATTATATCATTGAAACAATTCTTTATATAAACATACACAGGATTAATTATTACAACACTAAATGTAGATCTGTCAAATGGTAGGAACTATGTTGAACACATAAGATTGAATCAATCCATGTTATAATCATTAGTGATGTTGTTCATCATGTATAATAGAAAATTAAAAATATCTTACAATAAATGGTATAAATATTATAAATTATCAAAATATAACCAATAAATTTAAATGCAAACTCTAAAGTAAACTATATCAACCTTATCAAAATAAAAAGAGTAATGACTATTTGTTAGTCAAATCTTTTTTCGATTTTCACGTTATCGTTAATAATTTTGTAACTCTTTTCTTAGTTAAAATACTAAAATTTTTGGAATGTTAACCTCTATGTAACTCTTCCAAGTCAGCATGATATTGTCAAACCAATATTACTAACAAATTTACTAATTAAAAGTTAAAATTTGGCTAATTATTAGTAATTCAATTAGTTTGATTAATAAATGTTGATTGTTTTTAACTAGCCTGCCCAAAGGGCGGGGTATAAGCTAGTATATTATATAATACTTTACAGCGTATGCACGTTGGGCGCTATTCATGATGGACTTCAACAGCCTGGGCCTTTAAAAATGAAACAAATAGTATAGAAAGGGTCAATACTCAAAAAACCGAATCTTTAATGTTAGAATTATTCAAAACTATTTGAAATACTAGAAATAGCCAAAACTTAAATATGGTGGATAAATGTAGTCATTCGATAATTTCACCATTAACAGTATTGATGTGGCTAACGAAAATGACGATGGGAGAAGATTACGTGAGGTGGCATGAAAGTAGTATGTTTAGCTTAACACATCAACGTTTATTTACGTCATATTAAAAATTTCACTCAAATTACTTATACCGAGAAAATATTCACCCATTTATTTCAACAGCATGAAGCGACCCTACGTCTTTCTCCTAAGTCTACCATCGGTTTATATAGTCGATCGTCGGCTACTCGTCGCCATCTTCAATAAGCCACCATCATCTCTTCTTCAAAATGAAACTCGTCTCCAACAGTAGTCGCTTCCGTAGGCGAACATCGAAAATCAAGATCAAGATCTAAAACAAGCAACTGGGATCACCAGATCAAGATCTAAAGTTCATACTCTGAGACCTTATGCATGCAACTCTTCCCAAGGACCTCTTCATGCTGTCGAAATGAATGATTGGGTTTATTTTCTCGATATAACTAATTTAAGAGAATATTCGAATATGAGGTAAATAATGTAAGAAAGTGGTTAAACACTATTCACGAGTTTGTATAAGATCCAACATAACCTTCTCACTACAAAAAAATATGAGGTTTGGGAACGACAAAACTCGTCCCCAATAATAGTCAAAATCGTCCCCATACTATTTGGGGACGACTAAGTCGTCCCTATTGTGTGGTGCCCTATACGCTTGTCTTCTATTCTTTTGGGGACGACAAAAATTTAGGTCGTCCCCAATATTAGGGACGACAGTCGTCCCCAATTCTCATAAGTTGGCTTCACGATTCTTTTTATTAAAGACCATATGTCGTCTCTATAGGCATGACTTTGGTGACGACGAGTCGTCCCCCAAACATACTTGTAGGGACATAATTTTGTCTCCTGTAATCCATTTCATCATAATATTGTGGTTATTTTGGGATAATAAATTGTCCCATTTTCTTTTTATAGAATCGACATATCGTCCTTATAAGTTCTATATTGGAGTCAACAAATCATACCCAAAAATTTTATTTAAAGACATCAAGTGGTCCCTTATACAATATCTTTAGAGACGAAAATTGGTCAACATTGTGACGTTTGGTGACAAAATTAAATTATGTCATGTCAACAACGAATCATACACACTTTTCGAGGAAGCATATCATCCCTGTCCCTTGACTCTAGAAAAATAAGGGTCACTACTAAGAAAAAATATTGGAAGATAACAAAGGTAAAATTTAACATCTTGCCTCCAATTTATATTTATCTGAAACATGTTTAACCTCTTGCTTTTAGCACTAGATTTGCTCGGGTTGCTCTATTGCTCTTGTTGTTAAGACAGATCCGTAGGGTAGCTTGATCTTCCAATCTTCCAACTACCACACAGTCCAATTATGCACTTTTTTACATTTCTTCATCATCACTGACTTTGTGCTGCATCGTAGAAGAGGCTGCGACATACAAAGTGTTGAAGATATAGAAGTTTACTTCAAATTCAATACTCAGCCACAATATCAGAATATCCCAAGTATGTTCTATGTGTGGAAGGATATAGAATATATTTAATTGTGCTAACCTCATAATTGGCTATCAAAAGAAATAGAAAAAGCCATAACTAGAGACTTGAAGAGTAGGGCTGTCAATTTGGTTTGGTTTGGTTAACCAAACCATTAAGTATGAAAAACCAAAAATAAAAAATCAAATCCCAAAAACCAAAAAACTAACATGTACTCATACACTCATATTTATTCCTATTTCCCTCCTTTTTATTGAATAAACGTCATAATAATGGTAAATGGCCTTTACAAATTATTGGTTGGCATGTGTGTCAAAAGAAACAAAAAAATAAATATTTGTTGATAAATAATTTTATTCTTATTGGTTTCTTAATGGTTTCTATTGGTTTTTCGGTTTTAACCAAACCAAAACCATTAAGTTGCTTATTGGTTTAAAACCAAAAAACTGAAACCATTAGCTTTCCAATTGGTTTGGTTTCGGTTAAAAGCAAAAAACCAAAACCAAATGGGCAGCCCTATTGAAGAGGTTGAACCACCACTAATTATTAAAGTGCGGATTATTTTAGGAAGGCTGTAGAAGGCTTAGTTTAGGATAGGGTCAGTAACCAATGAGTAACTAAATCTGGACCTTTAGATCTAAGTGGGTCCAGAAAATTCAGATATAAACGTTGTTAACTAAAAACATTTTATTTTTCCTAGTTTTCTTAATCGGCTCTTATCTTCTTCGTTCTAACTCGAATTTCAATTTTTTTTTGCACAGATGGAACGAGCTCGTTGTGCTCTACAAAATGAGATCAATTTTCAATATATTTCGAGAATTTTTTTTTTACCAACTACATATCATATGGTAACTTCTTCTTTTTAAGTCGTTTTTGAAAACGTTTGCTCAAAATGAACGAGTTCATCATGATCTATTAGATCCATAAATTTCTGTGTGAAAAAAATATTGGATAAACAATTACCATACTTTACCACTATGGTATGTGGGTGGTAACTTGTGGTAAACAATGATGAAAGTCGTAAATGACAGTTAGTATACTCCTACTATCATGTATTCAACCTTCTTACCACATTGGTATGTGCATACCATTATGGTACGCTTTCTTACAATATGGTATTAAATAGGAGCATATCATATAGTAACGACTAGTAAAAAATTATTCGATTTTTTTGTAGTAAAAATATATCAAAGTGGATATCATTTTAAAGAGCACATTTAATCTGATTTATCTGTGAAAAAAAAATAAATTTCGACTGAAAACTAGAGAGAAATCGTCCTTTAAAGATTAAAGAGGAAAATATAAAAGACTTTATAGGAGAGAGAGGATACTGATGTCATGCTGATGTGAACAGGTTACTGACCATTGAGTTACTGACCTGATCCGTTCTCGCATTAAGCTGGGTGCATTATAGCATTAGTGTAGACAAAGCAATCACAACAAATAAAAGGAGTTTTTAGTTTCCTCTGCCTAATCCTTTTGTCATAAACAAAACATTTTCTTACTTTATCCAAAAATTAAGTGTTGATGACCAAATACCAAAGACATAGTTTTTTTTAAATTTCCAATACAAAGATCCTTGTAGTTGAGAACTATACAGTATGTGTCATTTAACAACTTCGGTAAACCAATTTGTATTTGCAGTGTGATATGTTTTAGTAATTCACCTTCAAATTTTAGTTTAGATTACTCGCCCTTATTATCGAGTAGTTCTTGATTAAAAACCAGGAGCTGCTAGCTAGACTTCTGAGTTTCCTCAAGAGAGCAACCAAAATGTGGAGTTTGTTCCTTAAATGACTGCACAATTAAAAAACAGAGCGGAACTGAGAACCATTCAGCATCAATATACCAGAACCAATCATTTAAATCCCTCTCTCAATTAGTCTAATACATCAAGTTAGTCATCCAATTATGTCACAATCACGGCACAATTGCTTACCACTATGAATTTTTCTTAACAGTAAACAGAAAATGATGAAGTTGATGACTCTGATATAAAATTGGCATGCAGAGATACAATTCTAGATAGCATAATGCAAATAATTTTCCCTAATATTTTCCATGAAGCAAACAAGATGCATAAAAGTAGATAAAAGAGGTAGCAAAGTCTACCAAACATCAGAATCAATAAATAAGTCGAGAATGAAAAAAATTGAACTCAATGCCCTAAACAATAATAACAATTATCTAATACAATAAGCGGAAGGGACGACCTGCGCTCCTGCAGCGCCAATTCTCTTGGTTTGCCCTTACATGTTGATTCCTATGGGAAGCAAATGAATAGGATGTATGTGTTTACACCTAAAATTAATTTGGATTAAATTAAATGTCGTATTAATTAGTCTCGGCATTTGATTCGATGCCGCGTGATAAAAAACGGCGCCGTTTAATGATAAACGGTATCGCGGATAGTAAAACGGTGTCGCGAGTAAGCCAACAACACTGCGGATTAGAAACGACACCGCAAGGAAGTTTGACGACACCGCGGTACTTGAAACGACATTGTTTACTAGAAAACAATGTGGGAGTGCCGCAGGGTTAGTGTTGTTATTGGAAAATGAATGCTTTTGTTTATTCCTTGTCGGAAGAGAGATCAAACGGTGCCGCGAACCTCAAAGCTCAACGACATCGCGAGATTGGGAAACGGTGTCGTTTGGCTAAAAACGGCACCGCGAATAAACCCAACGACACCGCGGAGTAGAAAACGATACCGTGAAAGGCCTTGGTAAGCGATGTCGTTTAGTTAAAAACTATACCACATCGGGTTGGATTTTTGCGAGGGCGGCCCGGCAAGCCCAACGGCACCGCAAGACGAGGAAAAATGTACTGTTTGGTAGAGAACAATGTCGCGGAATGAAAAACGACATTGTTTGATGGGACCGGGACAGAGCAGTTCAAGGTCGGCATCGATTAGTGAAAAGCGATGCCACGGAAAGACTAAACGGCGCCGAGGGATGAGAATTTAACCGTGTGACAATAATGAGCCGATTTAATTAATTAATCTTTTGAGTGATTTTTTTTTTTTGACGGATTTTTAGTGATTATTTTAGATATTGTTTGACTAAAAACGACGCCGCGAGAGAAAACAACACCACGAAGTATAAAACGACAGTGTTTAATATAAAACAATGTCGCAGAGAAAAAAGTAGACAGAGCTGTTTGGGGAATAAAACGACATCGCGTGAGATTCACGCCAACCAGAGCGAGGAGGAGATCAAGACGGTTGAGACACGTGGGAGTTCACAACGGAGCAGTTGAGGAAGCGGTTTTACCGAGCGTGAAGACTAGGAAGATGTTTTTTGAATAAAATCAATAGAGCAAGGAGAGAGGAACAACCAAAAATCAACACAGAACAACTCTGTCAAACTTATCTTTTTCTCTGTAACTCCCTCGCGGAGCTCTCCTTCCAGGAAGGATCTCCATAGTCGTAGCAGTAGTCGTAGTCGCGGAGCTCTCCACAGGAATCTCCATAGGAGTAGATCTAACGTAGATTCCCCAAAACTCAAACACCCTCGTTCGAACGTAGTTTGAGAGGTGCGAACCGTAGTAACGGTCATCTTGGTTAGAAGTCAAAGGAGGATCGATCAAATCAACATCGCCCGGCGGTGGATATTTGACGATCGTCATCGTTTTCAAAAGTCAGAGTTGCACCGATCAAATCAACATCGCCAGGCGGTGGATATTTGACAGTCATCTCGATTTCAGTAATCAACGGTGCATTTGATCAAACGGCACCGCAAGAGTTTCCACCGCGAAACATCGAATCAACATCGTCGGAAACGAATTCGGCACCGACGGTGGTATTTGGTTTTTTCGGGGAAACAGTATGGTCCAGGAAAATCATATAAAGCCAATAAGGAATAGCAAGACGAAGATACAGAATACGATGGAGATCGCCGCCGCAAGTACTCGACTTCCTCAGTTCCTCTATGTAGGGTTTTTTTCCGCCATAGCTCTGCATAGGGTTAGGGAAGCGAGTGAATAGGAGGTTTATTTGCACTTGATTACGACATGTAGAGTGCGGGCCAACTCCCGTGATTCTATTCTTAATATAGAAGTAAAACTCCCATAATCAAATTCGGGACCGGATCACCTCAGTAACCCTTCCATCAGTAACCATCAGTAACCCCTTCCCCTGGCCCCCACGTGTCAGCTTTTTCTTTTTATTTAAAAAAAACACGGAGGGGCACTAAGGTAAAATTGCACACCCTATTTAATGATGTCTCTGACGCGCTGACGCGACGCGGATCCCACTCCCCACCCCACACTGTTTGTCTGGTTCTCCCTTTCTCTCACTCTTTGTTTTATTTTATTATTAAAAGAAAAAAATATATTATTTCTTCTCTCTCAACAAAAATGAATCTAACCATCCTAACTATCTCTAAACTAATTCCAGTTCAAATTGAATGCTGATTTTTTCGTTAAATAATACATTGTTAAAGACACTAATTACAAGTATAAATATGATTATCACTTTCTACTATCATGGTAAAACATGGTAAAATATGTTGAAGAAAATTACAATTCTAACTACCATACAATACCACATGGTAAAACGTGATAAAACATGGTAAAATATGTTGAAGAAAATTAAAAATCTAACTACCATACAATACCACATGGTATAACGTGGTAAAACATGCTACAGATATTTACAAATCTAATTACCATACCATACCATATGGTATAACATGCTAAAATAAAATTACAAATCAAACTACCACCACATGGTATAACTTGGTAAACCACGCTACAGAAAATTATAAATCTAACTAGCATACAATACCACCATAGTAGAACATGGTAAATCAAAGGACCACAAATTAATTATAATTACCATATAATACCACATGGTATGAGAAGGTAAAACCATGTAAATCTAATTACAACCCTCTACGACCATAGTAAAAACATGATATTCATAAAAATACATTTCGTTACCATACATTACCATATGGTATGGACACATTACCATATGGTATGGACACATTACCATATGGTATGGACACATTACCATATGGTATGGACACATTACCATATGGTATGGACACATTACCATATGGTATAGTGTGGTAATCTCAATATATATATACAATTACGACTTTCTTCACTTTCTTCTCTCCCTTCATTGTCTTCTAACTCTTCTTTCTCGAAACTGGTGTCGATTACCACCCACTACCACCATGATAAAACTCGTGACTATAAAAATACACTTAGTTAGCACACATTACCATATGGTATAGTGTGGTAATATCAATATATATTCTCAAAGAAGGGGAAACAGAAGGAGGAAGAGGGAAAAAATTCGTCTTCTGTCTCCTCTCATTTACTCCTCCGCAATGAAGAACACCGAATGCCAAAAGAAAGAAAAAGAGGAAGAAGATCGGAATTAATTCACAAATAAATACTAAAACACAAAAGATGCAAACTCAACTCACCTAGATCTGTCCCCTCTTTGACAATATGGAGCATCATCGATTTTGAGGCCGAGCAAAGAAAAAACAGAAGGAAGGAGCAGCTTGAGAGTAGAAGGATTTGGAGCGTCACCGAATTTGAAGTGGGAGGCTGCAATGTCTTCATCGATTGTTGGAGAAAAAATGAAGAACAAGAGAAGAAATGAGATTTAGATCTGGAAAAAAATTTTGGAAGAGAGAAAGGAAGAAAGAGAAAAGAGAGAGGAAGAGAGAAGTCTGCTTTTTCTCTTTCCTCCATTAAAAGACAACACATATAAATGCTGGAAAAAAAAAAGAAAGAAATCAAATTTCAAAAATCGGACAAAAATGCCCCTCCTCACTCCACGTGCAGCCCAGCAATATAATAATGTCATCCCTAGATCTACGGTGCGGATTTAATACTGACAGGTCAGTAACCAATGGTTACTGACCCTATCTGCTGCCATCAAATTCTTAAATATTTCATGACCCAGGAGATTAACCCGCCCAAAACCATTTTCCCAGGGAGGCAGGGACGGGGACGACTTCAAATAAGCTATATCCATGTTTGATACACTTTGAGGACGATTTTATCAATTCGTCTCATATTCCCCTACAATTAGGTTTTCCGGAGACCAACTTAAAGAGTTGTCCCCTATTTTCCCCTTAAACTCCTTAATTTTGTAGTATGGTTTATGATATGGTATTAGATCTGGTTTGTCCTTGAGATCACGTGTTCAAGTTCTCACGAGTCCCAATATTAACCGTTGTCTTTCAAGTTAGGGTTGAGCCTGTGCAAACTTCAAGTCCATGAGTCGGCTTTCATTTGAGGGGGGCATGTAAGGAAGTGGTTAATCACCATACACGGGCCTGTATAAGATCCAGCATAACCTTCTCCCAACAATTCGATTTTTTTTATGGTTAAATCAAATCGCATTAAGAACCGACACCTATAGCAAAGTGCTATGGAGCCCTCAAAAACTTTCAATCCTGTACATCATAACCTCACAGAGGCACTCAACAAAACTAAACAAAACTAACTTGCTAACTTTCTACCCCAAGCCCCCTAGCTTCAAAACAATCAACTAAGCATTGGTTCAACAGACAACGACTCCAAATAATTCTCCTTGCATCAACTAGCAGTTGAGAAGGACTCCTTGCCGCAACAGAGCCATATAACCTCGCACATCTCTCCCGCCAAATAAGGCTGATATGAACACTCCAGCTCATTCTATTCAAAGAATGCACTGGAGAATCACTCGTCCACTTCATGACACACCACTCCAACACAGCATTCCAGCTTCCAAGCACATGAGGTGATGCCTCCCTCAAAACTTTGCAACTCAAAAATTGAAAATAAGAACAGTCCATGAACAAGTTATCACGATTCTCCATTCCTCCAGGACATAACAAACAGTGCCCAGAGAGCGGTTTACCCCACGCAATCAACTTATTCTGCAGTTTGAGCCTATCATTAATCACCAACCATAGAATAAATCCATGCCTGGGTATGATATGTTTGTCCCAAAGCATCTTAAACCATCTAACCTCAACATCCTTCTGCCTCAACGACTCCCACACCCTCGAAACAGAGTAAGAATTCATAGCCAATCCATCCCACTGCAACTCAGAACCAACTGCAGAAATGAAAGGCCTTACCCAGTCCCTAATTTGAGCAATCGCTTCCAGACCCAGGTCCCTGCTGCTGTACCTTTTAAATCCCACATAGATGCTTGCTTCACTCTATAACGTGTGACCCAGGCAACCCAAAGAGAACCCTCTGCTGCCAGAATCGCCCAAAGATGCCTGCAAACACATTCTTTGTTCCAAACTGAGAAGTTCTTTATACCCAAACCCCCTTCCTTTTTTGGCCTAGCAATGAACTGCCAGGCAACTACTGCTCTCTTCCTCAACGAGGTATCATTGATATCCCATAAAAACCTGCTACAAATAGACTCCACTTCTTTTATAACATACTTCGACAACAAAAAGATCCCCATCCAGAATTGCAGAACACTGGTAAGCACCGAAGTAATCAACTGCAACCTTCCTGCAAAACTAAGAACTTTTGCTCTCCAACTACTTATTTTTCCTGTAATCTTCTCAACCAACACCCTGCACTCAGTCTTAGTAAGCTTCCTAGTAATCAATGGCATCCCCAGGTACCTAACTGGTAAGTGACTATTTGGAAACTTTGAGTATGCAGAAATTCTTAACTTCTCCTCTTCTGGAATACCACCACAAAACAACTGGCATGTATCAGGGTTACATTTCAAGCCAGACATAGAATAAAAAGCATCCAAAACTCGACATACACCAGCAACCCCCCTGATTGACCCATTTGTAAATACAAGCAGGTCGTCTGCAAAGCATAGATGTGTAATAGCCAGTGGCTTACACCTAGGGTGATAGGGTATTTGATTCTGTGCTGCTGCTCTCTTCAATAAAGCATCCAAAACTTCCATAGCTATTGTGAATAAGTAAGGGGACAATGGATCCCCTTGCCTTAAACCTTTTGCCATATCAAAAGAACCACAGATCCCCCCATTTAGACTAACACTTATTCTGGAAGACTGAATACAAGCTCGTAACCAATCAATAAGCTGAACAGGTAAACCCATAACTTCAAGCACAAAGAAAAGAAACATCCAGTTAACCGAGTCAAATACCTTCATGATGTCAATTTTGATCGCACATCGAGGAGTAACATTCTTTCTATGGTAAGCTTTGACTAATTCTGCTGCTAGAAGTATATTATCACTAATAGAACGCCCCTTAACAAAAGCAAATTGTGAAGGAGAGATAAGCAAAGGGAGAACATCAGCTAACCTGTTTGCTAGCACCTTGGAGATTCCTTTATATAAGGTATTGCAGCAGGAGATTGGACGAAAGTCCTTCATTTTCTCAGCATTAGTAACTTTGGCTACCAGAGTGAAGAGTGTAGAATTAACTGCCCGAGGCATAACCCCTGAGCTGAAAAAATGAAGAGCAACATCCTCCACAAGAGTGCCAACTAAATCCCAGTGGAGCCTGAAAAACTTAGAAGGGAAGTCATCCGGACCAGGCGCCTTATTCCTCCCCAAACTGAAAAAAACATCCCTTATCTCCTTTCTTGTCACAGGGATAATCATTGTATCAGCCACTTCTGGAACAAGACACTTCAGCTGCAAATGATCATAAAAAGTTGTAGGCTGCAGCTGCACATCCGAGTTAACTGTTCCAATTAGCTCAGTATAGAATTTCACAGCTACTTTCCCTATTCCTTTGATATCTGTAACTTCTTTTCCCTGTTCATCTAGAATCCTTGATATCTGCTGCCTATGATTATGCACTTTCACAGTTTTATGGAAATAAGCTGTATTGAGGTCTCCTTCCTGCACACTCTGAATTCTAGCTTTCTGCTTATAGAAACTTTCTTCTGCCCTCTTTAGCTCAAGACAATGCTTTGCTAAATCCCTCTCCTCTTCAACAAGCAACACAGTAGGATTCTGCAACAACTCTGCCTGCACCACTTCCAACTTTCCTTCTATATCCCTTGCCTGTGCAGAAATGTCTGAATATACCTATCTATTAAGCTGCCTCAGTGTCTTCTTAACATTCCTTAGCTTCCCATAGAACACATAGTAAGGCCAACCCTCCACTTCCACCTTCCAAGCATCATTCACCAACTTCATATAGTTAGGATGATTCACCCAAAATTTAAAATACTTAAATGGTTTTGGCAAGCTGCCAACCTGGGGAGTTGTGGTAAGTAAAAGTCCACCGTGGTCAGAGACTCAAGGGGAGGTAGTTTGGGCTACACTAGTTGGGAATCTACTCAACCAAACTTCATTCACCAATACTCTATCAAGACGCTTGGCAATCGGATTCTCTTTCTGTTTGTTCCACTATGTGAACCAGCTGCCCGCCACCTTATGATCCTCCAATCTCATCTCCTCAATCCAATTATGAAAATCCTCCATACTAGCATTCAAGGACACTAGATTAGAGGTCTCATCAGGACCTATTACATCATTAAAATCACCCAATACAACCATAGGAACCAAACGTTTATTCTGTGCCAGCAACTCTCTATATAAAATCACTCTATCAGCCTCTTTGTTTGGGCTGTACACAATCATAAGACTAAATGGTTCTACTCCTCCAACAAGAACTTTCAAAAAATGCAGACCATCCTCCAACTTAGTAACAGAGATTCCATCTTTCCAAAATAACCATATTCTACCATTGGGAGACTTGGGGTAGTTATTCATATGTTTCAAATGACCAAAACTTCTACTTACTATATCCATACTATTCTCTACTCTTACTCTAGTCTCTATAATTGCTATAATATCAAGCTTGAGTATACACATCTTTTTAAGCACTGCAGAGTGCTTCTCAGGAGCATTCAAGCCCCTGATATTCCATCAAAAAATCTTCATTTCTTTTTCTTGCCCCGCCCCCTACCTTTAGCAGGCTGCGGTGGCTCAACACTCATTCTCCAAATTGGCTTGCTCAATGAAGGGAAAGCTTTATCATCCAACTGCACCTTCTTCTGACTAGAGGATAGATTCCACTGACTCTTTGCAATAGATGTAGGATCAGGAGCCCTAACCCTGTGCTTCATCCCTGTAACTACCTTAAAACCATCATCCTCAGGCACTGGAACAGTACTACTCTCTTCACCCACTTCCACTGCAGGCTCCTCACTTATCACAGACTCCGCAACCTGAATAACCATGTCCTGCACACTAGATTCAGCCCCAACTTCTATCACCCCTGCAACTTTTTCCTTCCCCTTCGAGCCCATTGACAGCACTTCCTGCACTTTCGGCTGCTTAACCACCCATACACGCTTTACCTTTCCTCTCAGATTCTCACAGTCATGCCCAAATACACCACACTTCTCACACTTTCGCGGCACATGACCAAAATCCACATCCACCAACATTTCAGGGCGCCCATCAGGGGTGATGCTCAGCTTGTTAATCAGATTAGTTTTGGTAGTGATCTCAACACACACCTTAGCAACACCATACTTAGTCCCCTGCTTTGTAGGATAATCCATACAAAGAGGCCGCCCTAAAGAGCTAGCAAGACGCCCTAGTCCCTCCTTAGACGTTAACTCAGATGGCAAATTTGACAAACGGACCCAGACTGGAACAGCAGAATTATCTATGGCTAGAGGTTGGATACCTGGTTCCCATTTCCTAAGCAGGACCATATTCTCACGATGATGCCACGGACCTCTTTCAAAAACCCAGCGGCAAACTTCAGCATTGGGAAATTGAAACAACACCAAACGATCCCCCAACCACGATACGCGTACCATCCCGTCTCGCCCCCAAATCCAGTTAGCCCAAAAGTGAATTGAAGACAGGGAAGCCGGCCGATCCATAAACTGCCCTACCAAGCTGTTAACCCATCGCTTTTCTCCCTCATCAATCACCGACTTAGGTATCCGAAGATACCCATTTACAAACTCCGGCTCGTAGTAGTCAAGCTTGAAGTCAGGACTGACGGTGAAAAGAGAAGCCCAGGTGCGTCCGTCACCGGCAACACCTGAATTGGCTCCGCCGGTGACGGCCGCCATCGAAAAACCTACTGGGACCAACTGGTTTATAATAAATAATTATTTATTCAAGGTAAACAAATATTATCTTCATGCCAGATCACATTACATCACAACTTTTGTTAATCATGTCCACATATTTCACGGTGAAACTAATAAATAGCTAAATTGGTTCAATATATTGAAAGTTTTTATTATTTTATGGTATTTCAAATAATTTTGATTATTATTTTTTGTCCATTGTTTAATTTCGCTATTTTTGGATGTTTACTCATAATAAAATTGTAATTATTATTTTATATCGAGAACAATTGATTGAGAGGGGGAAAAAAACAATTGATTATCATGAACTTAAGTATACATTCAATCCACGGTACATTGCAATTTCTAAACTTACTACTTTACCCAAGTAATTATCTATCTTCAGTTCACCAAATCATCAATAGGGAGAAACAGGATGCTCTGCGCATTCCTAAAGAAATTCCCAGGATCCACCTTCTTCTTTATCCTTACAAGCCTGTTGAAGTTCTGCTTGAAGTACTTCACCCCGTAGCTCCTCCTCGCTTCCTCGTAGCTCCCTTTCCCCGTCCCCTCCCTCGCAACAATTAAGTCACATTTTTATTGATTAAGCTGCTTGCGCGGTGTAATATCATGCATTAGGGTTGCGGAAGTAGGCGGACACACCTAGCTTACGGCCAAACATACAATCTTCATAGTTATCCATCACCACCTTCCTATCAGAGTTTCGCTCAAAGATATTCATCCCGCCTTCCACCATCTTGCCCAACTCTGTTGAAGTCTCAAAGTGTGGGTACCAGTTTGTATATTTACCTTCTGTTATAGTTGACTATGTAATTAAGGAACCTAGCTCGGCCATATATATAGCCTAGGTTATCTGATGTAAAGGCTAAGCCGTTTTGTGCATATAATGAAGATCTTGGATAGCACAGCCTCTCCCATGGATTAGTCCTGAACCTTAGGGATACCATGTTAATTCTCGGTATTTGTTTACGTTCGGTTTATAGTTGTTTACATGGTATCAAAGCCTCTGCTCTAAGATTTGTTTGTGGTATTCTCACGAGGTTTGTTTGCTGCTGTCTGGGTTGTCTTCTCATCCTCTGCACGTTCGGCGAGTTTTGGGATCAATTGCTCACAAAGTTATTGAGCTATTGAAAATATTGATATAGAAAATTAATTTCGTAGTTGACGTTAATTTTCTCCTTTAATATTGTCTTCCTAGCTCCATTTAGCTATGTTTAGTAGAGACTTATATGCCGCTTTACTCCGCTAATGTGTTATAGTATCTAATAAGGCGTTTTGTCATTGCCTTGCGCTTAGGCGTGCCTAAGCGTAAGGTTAAGCGTGCCTTTTTGAACCATGGTCTTAACTGGTGAGACGAAACAACCCGGTGCTGGCGCTAATGCCAAGGATGTTGCGGATTGGCAAGTTGGGAACGCTCAGCTGATCACCTGGTTGTTGGCGGCTGTCGACATGCCGACAGCTCTTAGCCTTCGGAGGTTCAGTATAGATAAATCCATGAACAACAAATTTTGGTACCACTTCTCGTCGTTTTCCCAATTCAGATCTAAACAGAGTGAACTCCTGCTTTCTTGATTCCTTCAAGCATCCTGTCTCCAAATTCTGTTCGGCGACGAAGCTGGTGGGAGCGGCGGAGACCCAGAAGCTACTACCGGCGGCTACTGCCAGCACTGTCGACCACGAAACCCAGAGTGGTGCCGGAGTATATGGTCGAGCAACAAATCGACGACCGCCATCCCTGCCAGCGGCGGATCCAGAATATAATAGAGCACTGTGCCGCATTTGAATAGAAAATTAGATACCGTACAATGTCAATTGTACATGATGATCTTTTAATTTAGTGAATCTTTCATCCATACTAATAACATACTATATCTCAAAGAAAATAATTAAGCAATCAGCGAGAAATTCATCTGTCATTTTGTTGCGTAATAAGTTTTCACATGTTCATTGCAGAAAATGTTTTCTCCGTAGTAGCTGCTGAAACGAGCTAGATCTACACTAAACGAATCAACTGACTAATTAATTTATATTTTGTATCAATCTCCGTTCCCACTAGCTTCTCTAGTAATTTTCGAGGAATTCCCGACTATGAACCACATGAGTGGCATACTATCGTAGATCCTTCTTCAAACAATGCATCTAATAGCCGGCAAAGTCTCGAGGATAAACTCTTGAGCAAGTTTGTCAATATTTTCTTCATCAAAAGACCTTAAAGAACTTATAGTATCTAGTTCACCACTCAACTGAAGTAATTTAAATGATGACTCAACAAGTTTGTAAATATTGTCTTCATCAAAAGATTGAAAAGCGGAGGATTCCGTTTCGGGTCCATTCGTCTCCTCGTTCTAATTTTGTATGTTGGGGATTCTGGGAATCTTTCGACTTCAGACAGAGAAGTGTGAGATTTCGTTTAGTGGTTTTTTTTATATCAATGAAACTTTACAATTTTAGTCTTTTATTTGTAAGATGTTTAGCTTTCATCGTTGATTTTATTCTTTTCAAATGAAATCATTGGGGCTAGAATTTTTAGTCTAAATCTAGCATAGTGCTTTGGATATATTCATTAAGACCATTTTTCAAGTTACACAAAATCACAAAATCTAGCATAGTGCTTTAAATATCACTAGGCTGAACACCTAAAATCGAAAATTTTATACGTACTATACTAGCTCTAGATCGAAGGAGGGCTGGACCGTTGCCCGGGGTGGCCCAGCCCTAGATCCGCCACTGATCCCTGCAATTCCTCAAAAACCCTCGAAAGAGCTCCATAAAATTGCACCCGACGGCCTTAAACTACCTCAGGGGGAAAGCCTCCCTCAAAACGCTTGTGGTCTCCTCGAGCTAAGGCAGATCTTCGATCGGGGTAAAATTTTGGCTCGTTTCTCAGAATCCCAAAGAAGTCGGATCTGAGATTTGGGGTTTTCAATTGATTAATTAATTTGAATCCCAGAACCCTAGTTCAAAAATAAGCACACCCGCCATGGAAGCTTGAGTGTTTTTCCCTCGATGACGCCATAACTCGGTACAAGCTCTCGACGGTGCACGATTTGATTTGAACTGGCGAATGGCTTTACCAATCTTGCTCGTATTTGTCATGCCTTTTCCACGTTTTTTACCCGGACGGTGAGACGGAACAGTCATCCTTGGAAAGTGGCTTGTGCGGAGTGGAGGATAGGGGTGTTCAAATGGTTACCATGGTTATAACCAAACCAAATAAGGCTAAATTCCATTAACCATGGAATACAATATCATAACCAAACCGTCCAAACTAATACAACAACCAAATTAACCAAACTAAAGTTTAATCGGTTTGGTTAATTAGTTAACCAGATTAACCAATATAAAATCACATTATCGTTGACGATGAAAATTTTCCGGTTAATGCATCAATTCGCAATTTATATAATGAATAAAACATAACAATCAACACGTAGTTATAGTTGACCCTTAACAAAAATACATGCTACTAAGATAATTATCTTACGATTAGTATAGAAGTATTCACCTAACAAAAATTTATGACAATGGTATGGGTTAATGAATTGTTGTGTTTGTGTAAATTGACTTAGTCTCTTAGCAATTATCATAGGCTGGAGCCTGAAAATGACCTTCCTTTCAAGTTTTCATCCATCATAATGTATGAATTTTATCTAAATTAGGCGTCCATATGTTGTGGTCTACACTTTACATATACAAATATACACGATATGAGCAATATTGAGCTTTATATTTTATGAGTCTAAAAGGGATGAACGTTAACTCTCGAGTGGTTATGCAAAGTATTAAGTATGTGTATATAATATATGTTAGATATATGACTAATTACTTAACTGGTTAATTTGGTTTGACTCGTTAGGAGTGTCTGAAACCAAGCCAAACCACCTAAACCAAACAAGCCAAAAACTTTAACCAAACCAAACCAATTATCCAAATTATCCAAATAGTACCGGTTAAAATGATTACCACGGTAACCATACCGTTTGAAAACTCCTAGTGGAGGAGTGGAGTTTGGTACAGATGATGGAGGGGGTTTGTTATGGTCGTCAGCGGGGGATACAGTGGCGGTGGTGGGCATGGTGATGGTGAAGACGACTATGAGGGGAAACAGAGGAGGAAGGCATGGAAGAGAGAGAATGGGCTCTTTTTTATTTATTTTGGTTGTTTTAATGTAATTAAAATAGAAGCTTTCCATCTGGCATTAAGTTTGACGAAAAGTTGTCATGTCAATAAAAACCTGTTAGTTCAGTCATAACCAATTATTTTTCCGTTAGAGTTATAGATGAAATGGCTATTTCTGTGTATTTTTTAAAACTTGACTATTATTGTTACAATCCATTAAACCAAAGATTATCAAACACAAGAAATTGAGATATCACCATCTTCTCCTTGTGTTAAATCTAGACAAATTCAAGACCTTTGTTTAGTCTCTTAGTCCCAAATGGAAACATGTGATGAATCCATTCTATCAA
Organism: Linum tenue; assembly: GCA_946122785.1. Lineage (NCBI taxonomy): Eukaryota > Viridiplantae > Streptophyta > Magnoliopsida > Malpighiales > Linaceae > Linum > Linum tenue. The sequence continues at coordinate 64,813,371 of CAMGYJ010000009.1, read as the reverse complement.
GACTTCAATTGCATCCATTCAACGAAGACTTCATTTAGTTTTTATTAGCTTTTCTCACTCACAACCAAGATTTTCAATTGTGAAATTAAACTCGCAAGCCTACCATATACAAATAATCGAGATAGGGATGTTCAAAACATTATTTATTTGTTCATATCTTTAATTATTAACTATAAAGATAATTAATTTGATATTCGAGAATATCGATGACATTCCAAAATATTATGGAATTGGTATATCAAATTTATTTAGAATTGAAATCTCAATGGATTTTAGATTAATATTATTCGGTATTGGAAATACCTGCATTTGGTTAGAAATAAAATAATAATAATTTTACAAACTCTCATCTTCCCCATGCTAATCCATTTCTGCTCAAATACAGGTATGATTTATAGTTGCTTCTTTCTCATGCCATGCCAGCGCAACTAGTTAAGACTCTGGTCCCCTGTGGCAACAAAAATATATATACGTGGCTGATTTATAGTTGCTTCTTTCTCATAGATTTATCATATATGGTATGGTTCAACCATCACGAAATAATTTTATATCAGTAGTAATATAATAATTAGTATTATATATTGATTGAGAGAAAATGACTATGCTGAACAAAAGTTAAGTATACATTGATTCAATTCAATCCATTAATTAATAATAAATGCCAATTTCTGAACTTACTCTACATTACCCAAGTAATTAATCATCAATGGGGGGAAACAGGGATGCTCTGCTCATTCCTAAAGAAATTCCCAGGATCCACCTTCGTCTTTATCCTCACAAGCCTGTTAAAGTTCTGCTTGAAGTACCTCACCCCGTAGCTCCTCCTCGCTTCCTCGTAGCTCCCTTTCCCGTTATGGTTCACGCCCAGGTCTATATCCCTATAGTTCAGGAAAGCCTCCCTCGGATCCTTGGAAACAAACGGCGTCATGAACTCGTACAGCCGCCTCGTCAGCTCCACGTTCCGCCTCGCCACCTCGTCCCCTCCCTCGTTCCAATTCGCCAGGTACTGGATCTTCCACAGGTTCCCAGCCCGGTGGGGAAACGGCGTCGCATCGGCCGCGATCTCGGCCATCCTCCCGCCGTACGGGTTGAAGACCATCCCGGGGAGCTGGAGCTCGATCATCTTCTTCCACAGATTCTCCAGTCCGTCTCTTGGAATCGGCTTCTTGACGTAGTCCGATTTTCTTTTTAACCGGGTCAGGGATGGGGTCCGGTTGAGCAGAATTTCGGTCGGGGTGGAAATCGCTAGGTCCGACCAGAACAAGACGGATTTAATCCAGCTGGTTTCCACGCAGTCGGATTGGGCCAGGCCCAACTCAGGGAAATCCGACTTCATTATTGAAAGAAGCCGGGCCGAATCCCCTATAAAAAAGCCCAGGAACCGGGCTCTGACTGTCCTCCCGGTCCCACCCCCAGACGCGTTGACCACGGTCAGAGTGATTCGGATGAAAAGGTCATCGTCCAGCTTGTCGGCCACGTGTTGCCACCTGTCAACCACATCCGTGGCGTTCTGTTCCAGAGTACGGAAAACGCTGAACGAGGTGACGAGTTCGGGAACTCGGACGAGGTTGACTTTGTAGGCAATCACGACGCCGAAGCTGGCGGCGCCGCCGCCTCTAATCGCCCAGAAGAGATCCTCCCCCATGGACTTACGATCCAAAAGCCTGCCGTCCACATCGACCAAGACGGCGTCGGCGACGTGGTCGACGGTGAGGCCGAACTTCCGCATCATGTTGCCGTACCCGCCGCCGCTGACGTGGCCTCCGACGCCGACGGTGGGGCAGATTCCGGCGGGGTAGGCGTGGACGCCGCTCTTCTCGGCGATTCGGTAGTAAACTTCGCCGAGGGTGGCGCCGGTTTGGATCCAGGCGGTGTCGGTTTCGATGTCGACGTCGACGGCGCGGAAGTTGAACATGTCGAGGATGAAGAAAGGGGAGCCGGAGGAGACGTAGGAGAGGCCCTCGTAGTCGTGGCCGCCGCTACGGATCTTCATCTGTAGGCCGTGGGTGCGGGCGCAGAGGACGGCGGATTGGACGTGGGAGACGTGGAGGGCGGTGAGGATGAGGAAGGGTTTGGGAGTGGAGGAGGTGTTGAAGCGGAGGTTGCGGATGTAGGCCTGGAGGACGGCGGAGTATGAAGCGCCGTCGTTTGGGGTGTAGATGAATTTGGAGATTGGGTGGGAAGGGTTGGATTTGGAGATTAGGCACTGGACGAAACTTGCTTCGGTTGAATCATCTGATGAAGCTGGTGCCAGCTGGCATGATGCTACTGTGATGGAGATGAACAGTAGGAATGAGAGCGTCGGAAGAATGGGCTTTGTGGTCGCCATTTTAATTAATTCTCTGTGTGTTATTGAGGTGGGTTTGATTGTCAGACCAGTGACGGCCTAACGGGTATTTATAATGAAGCAGTGGGTTTTTTTTTTTTATGGAATTCTGGTGTTGAAAAGAGCGTGTTTATTTTGTATAAGTTTGAATGTCCACTTTTAGATGCAATTGGCCGATTAATGATGAGTTGACTTTTGACTTTCTAGAGCGAGCGAGCGAGCTCATGGTTGTCAAGTCAAATATGTCTCTTTGGTTTACTTTTTTTTTTTTTTTTGCATCGTGCTGATTGTGTGGATATGTTTTAACTTTGATTTTCAACTATTTAATACAGTTTAGTCTAGATGTATTTAGAAATATGCAATGATGAATAATGCTAGCTATGAACTACATAGAAAAAACTAATAACATAAAAGGAAAGGGTTTATTTTAATCTTTGCATAAAACATACGTGAGCTTTGTTATAGCTAATATTCCTAATCCTAGACCTAATCCATTATTTAATTATCACTAACCGAATACAACAACAAAGACGATGACCACGACGACACATGCACGTAACGAAATTTGATAGTTTGTATTTTTTCCCATCTTTGATCATTAGGTAACAAAATGATAAATTCGACAACGCAACCACTATAGTGTATAGTATTTGTAAGTATTAGCACCAGATAACATTAATGATCGTGATTTTTTATAAAAACAAGAAATTAACGTATTATGTTAAATAAACAATATTATTAGTTCATCAAATGTATGCGTTAATGCATTATTACGACACCGTTTGATTCAATCAACAATGTATTATCCATTACTATCAAGTATCAACTATCAAGCAGAGAGATGCGTGTGACACAGTGTGATTATGTGCTGTTTGTAATTTAACACCAGTATATATATAATTTATGAGTTTATTTTAATAGTTGGTTCATAAGATAAGTTTGAAGAATATATATAAAACCGAAGTATTATTGCGATTAGAAACAAGGGTTGGTAGAATGGTAGCCACTACGGTTGAACCACTAACAAACAAGCTGACAAGGCCGCGAAGGTTGCGGAAATTCTGCCAATCAATCAGCTTCGATCTTAATTTGTTTGACTGGGCAAGGTCAGTTATAGATTGCGATTGCAATTTGTAAATATGGAAACACCTGGCCATTGACCTAGCTCCCTCCCTCATGGATCTCAAATACTGCTTGTGAAAGATACATTTATTATCTGGAAGTTAGCTAGCTACGTACGTGCGTCGTCATGCATAGCGCATTGTTCATGTCATCAACAGGTTTTTTGTTCATAAAAAATTGAATGAAGTTCACCTTCGCGCGGATCGTTCTCTAGTTCCGCCTATTGATAATGGGCACCAGTCAGCGCAGTTTAGCGATCTAATAACAAACAAAAACAAAAAAAACAGTGATTAATTGGTGATGATTAGGGATTAAAGTTGGGTTAAAGGACCATGGTCGAGGGTCTGCTAGGTCTGCTAACCTTATTTTCCCGGGGGTTTTCAATGTTTTTTTTAATGAATGATGATACAAAACTTTTATTGCAAAAATGAATGGAGACTTGCCAAAAAATGGCAAAGAAACTGACAGACAAAGACACAGGAAAAAAAAAAGGACCAATGTGAGAACAATAAAAAGAAATGAAAACAAACTCCAAAATCAAAACCCACAAAACGAGCAAATCCAAACAAGTCTCGATAAAAAAAAGGAAAAGAAAAACACGAAGAAGCAAAAGAAAAAGAACAAACTGTTAGCCCGCTCCAATCCTCGCCCATTCCTGAAAGAGCTCATCTGAGATAAGGTTGAAAGCTCGAAGCCATCTCCCAGTCGCATGACGAATCTTGTGGCTAACCTCAACTGGGGATGATTCGGTATTCCTAGAAATTCGGTTGTTTCTCTCTGTCCAAATATACCAAAACACCGCATGAGGTAGAACTTTCATACAATCACTAAGCTTTGTGTCATACCCTAATCCTCTCCAAGCCGGAAGAAATGATGGTATCGTTGATGGGAGAGGGCCGTGTAGCTGAAGAGATGATGTGAATCTTGCCCAAACATCTTTTGAAAATGAACATGTGAACATGAGATGACAAATCGTCTCTTCTTGGCACTTGCAAAGAGCACCAATTTGTGATGATCATGCCTCTTTTTCTTAAGTTATCAATAGTAGAGATCTTTGCTAAATAGGCCATCCAAACGAAGCAACATATCTTCGAAGGCACATGCGAGATCCAAACAAGCTTGTGTTTGAAACGCGTTATGTTTACAATCGACTCAGACCGTGTTGGATACAATACATGGTTGCAACCGGACATAAAAGAGAACCAAATGCCCACCTCTACCTGTTTCTTCGTTGCTATTACCTTGCCAACATTTCATGTTGTGTTACAGAATTTGCAAGCTTATTCTTAATAGAAAAATGTTAGGTTATCCTTTGATAACGATTTACTATTTATATTATGAGGTGTTGATGATTGTCATTCACATACATATGAGCATTTGATTGTGTTTTGTGTTTAAATGACTTGATTTGTAGGTCTGTATAGCCACAACAAATTCAGCCATGAACAAAAAATGTTAGCCGTACCAAGAATCAAACTAAATCAAATCGGTTTGGGCCGATTGCCTTAGCCCAACTAATAAAAAGACAGCAGCGCCCGCAGGCTTTTAGCCCTTCCTATTCGAAATCAAAAGAATAGTGAGCCTTGGAGATTATTATTATTATTTCTACCGGTAAAATAACTCGATTACCAGTTAAGTTTGAGAATTAGAGTAGACATACCATTTAAGTTTAAATAAGACGTCGGATATCATTAAAGGCGACAAAATGTGCATACGTCTACTTTTCCATCCACTCCAAACTTTTAATTACTTTTTGGTACCCAAAACTTTTAAAAACATTCAAAACTATGTTTCAACAAGTTTTATCTAATATAAAACTAAAAAACTTTCTAAACATATTATTACTAAAATGGCTAATCAAAATTTTTCAATAAAATAGATAAATTAGTAAAAATATTTTCCCGTTCCCGTTCCCCTCCACCTCCAAGCAGCCAGCCGCTGCCACGCGTCACGATCCCTGGGTCCCAACCTCCCCACCAACAATCCTAAAGAACATCGGATGAACATGTTAGAAATCGAACAGAAAAATTAGGGTTACCGATATGGCTGAGTCGCGGACTAGGTCGCTCTCTTTAAGACGTTCGCGGCACTGCCTTCATTGCGCACGGCAGACTATCAGCCGGTCGCCTCCAGGATAAAACAGCCACTCTAATTTAGTTTGCTCGGCGGTTTTGTGCGAAAACCGGAGCTCTATGAATTCACTCTCTCTCTTGCTTCTGCTCTTCTGAGGTGTGTTTAGAGGGTCTGGGGCGTCTCCTATTTATAGGAGCAGAAAACCAAGAATATTCCCTCTTTCTTTGGGAATAAGTCATATTTTAATTAGGGAGATAATTAATCTCATAATTAAAATATAATATATTAAGATAATTATTCCTAATTATCTCCATAATATTCCTTTTATTAATTATCCATCTTATTTATGTATTATGGGAAAATACTGGATAATTAATTAGGAATTTCATTTATAGCTTTTCAAAGCTATTCATCCCAACAATCCCCCACTTGAATAGTTTTGAAACTATCTTGAGCATCAACAGTTCCATAAGATCGGGCATAAGCTAAGGTATCGCGAAGATTTGAACCTTAACGTAGTGGTTACACTTCCGATTTCATAAGGGTGACTCGTAGTCTTGAACCCTATCTCAGACAATGTAGCACACCGGATCTTTTCATTGAGTGATATTCTCTCATAGGCCGTGCGTTTATGGCCATGCACGTTATCCCGGTTTAGTGAACGCTCTAGCAACTTTGTGCCTCCAAAGTTCCATAGGGAGCGGCCCCACTCCCACATTCACATAGGTGAGTCTATCAGAAGTACCCCCAAAGTAAAGTACTTCACTCCACATAGAGTATAGATCTCATTAAGAGTTTAACTCAACCTCCAAGGCTTTGGGATTCATGCTTCACTATGCATGAACTTTTCGCATACTACTCATGACTTGTTATTACCCATTGAACCCATTTCTTGGGATCTCCAGTCTATTGGGTCGGGTTACCATCACTTGTAGTATGTGGTTCGGTAGGCATAAGTCCCATACCCTTGACGGTATTTTGGACTTTCTCTCTAGATAATCCTTTCGTCAAAGGATCAACTAGATTCTGTTAGGACCTTACAGGATCCACCCTCATTGCTCCTATCGTTAGGAGTTCTCTTACAGTACTGTGCTTACGACAAATTTGTCATCTCTTTTCGTTCTAGAACCGGTTCCCTTCTTTTGCAATAGTTGCGGTGCTATCACAATTAATCAACTACCGGAGGGATCGGTCTTTCCCATAAGGGAATCTCTAGTAGTGACCATCTCAATCAACTTTCCTCTTTACTAGCCAATTCTAGTTCTATCATTTCCGATTTCTTAGTTGATTGAGCCAGGATCGTTTACTTCTTAGACTTCCAAGACATAGCTTCTCTATCGATGTTTAAAATACATCCTCTTGTTGTCTTGGAGTCCGCTATAGGGTATTCTAATCCGCATCACTATACCCTACCAATACAGCAAAAAACCGTTGATAACTTATATCAAGGTCTACTGTTCTTAAGGTGCCTTATGACCCCTTTCAATAGCATTTCAATGCTTCATACTAGGACAATCAGTAAGCCCGCCAAGTACCCCCACTAAAATCGGGTATCATGTTTATCAGTTGCCTCCTGCAGACTGTAAATGCTAGTATATTCAAACTTTCTTACACCGTCTTAGGTGTTGCTTAAATATTTATACGAGCATCATCAAACATGTATGCAGGTGTACATCTTGTATTTTCCTAGTTATTAGGATCTCTAAGCATAACATTTGTTTCATTCAGATCCTTCACATTCAAAAATTCTCAACCATCATGGGTTTTCAATATTGACATTACGAGTCTTTGTACCAAAATCGATGTGTCATTCATAATGCAAGTGTCATTCTCAAATTTGTACTAAATGCACCTGTCACTTTCACTTTTAAAACCATGAGAGAGAACCAGTTTATTCATGCCATCGTCTTAGAGTCTATTTCAAATCTTACAATGATTTGTCTAACTATAGACTCCCTAAGCATGTTCAGGAATAACAACCCTATAGGTTGTCCCATGTAGATTTTCCTATCTAAATCACCATTCACAGAAACATGTTTAACAATCCATCTGACGCACAACACTAGCAATCAGAACATACATGGATGTTATTCTACATATGGTGAATAGATAACAAGAAAATTTACCAATTTTTCCTTTTCGCTTAAAGCCTTAGCTATTAGGCGATCCTTATACTCATAAACTAAACCAATAGGTTTCACTTTTCTTTTAAGAATCCATTTATTACCCATGACTTCATTGCCAAGAGGTAATTCTCAAAGATGCCAAATCTTGTTCGATTCTATCGATATATTACCCAAGGCTTTTCAACCAAGAGGTAACTCTACAAGATTTTAAGTCTTATTAGACTCCAATAATTCCATTTTGTTAATAATGGATTCTCCCACAATTCTGCATCTTTATGGAAGTTCAAACTTCTAGCAGACTTGTAGGATCTTTCTTTCTTAGGGTGTAAATAATAAATTCATAACCAAAATCCTTTCGTGATTTATGGTTCATTTGTTTCTTCTGAGTTTAAACTCAGATTTATTACCCCCACTAGTTCCATTATTTCTAATAGTAGGCAGGACACTACCCCCACTATTTCTTGATTTAAAATGGAAGTTTCTTGGCATTATCGGATTTCACAACAACATGAGTATTTCGTTTCATAGGAACTATGTGTTTTTATTGTTAACAACATAAAACACACTCATATGCTCTTCTAGTTATCATGCTACACTGATTTTCTAACGCTACCACATGCATGCCACATATCGAATAATAAGTGGAATCATAATGCAACTAGGCATTTCAAACTATTTCGAATAACTAGTTAGACAATCAGAGCACTCTAAAGAGCAATAAATTATTTATTGTCTTTTCCATCAAGTTTACCCACATAAATCAGATCTATTAATTCTGATTCTCTAATCACATATTTATGGGTCATTTAGCTTGGATATAGAAAATTCATATTTTTCTCAAGCATCCAATAATAATATGGGAATGCGATATAAGATATTCTAATTCTTCATACAGACACACTTGGAAGAATTTATCTTATCTACTTAGCCATTCCTTACATCTAGGATAGTCAATGACTTTCTAGAGGCAGGGTTCTCTTCCACTTTTCCAGAACCATCAACAATAGTGGTGAGGGTCTTGCCCAACAACACTTTCTCCTTCAATACGCGTCAATGTATGATTGAGCTTAGCTCGTTTATCACACACATATCTTGAAGCGGTCCTATCCAACAACCATTCTTCAGAGTTACCATTAAGGCTAACCTCTGTCATCACCTCAGTGAATATTATTACCAAATCCTCTTGTTTAGTCAAGTTAACACTAGGTTAAACTTGTTCTTACACTTTCGTGTCTTATGACCTAGTTTCTCACAAATTTAACAGAGAAACATAGCGTCATTCTTAGAGGATTGGGTGGCAATCTTATGGTTACCACAAAGGGTACCATTCTAATTGGTGTGGCTCTGGTTCAACTTGCTGCTCTCATTCTTGAAACTTTAATGTTTTACAGCAACCTAAGTGGTTCGTGTAGTACTGATAATAGTACTTCTTATAATATCGTTATTATGGGCAATAAACCCATTCTATTCCATATATTCTTCATATACACTAAATTACTCTATTCCATAACATGCATTCAAATTTATGCTCTAATCATTGAGAAAAGCACATCTCAATGTCAACATAATCATGCATCAATACTCAATCTCTAGCATTCTCAAAATTTATTAAATTCATGCAGAGAGTTATATGGAATAGATTCTACTTTATCATTTATTAATGACTTAGGAGGAAAGTTTTAGTTCTTACCTCTTATCGAGAAATCATTGCATTCTGGTTTTGCAATGAATAACTAGTGTGTCGCTTAGCTTCCAATTGATACTCCCTTATCTGAGTTCCGCTTTCAATTAAGCTCAAACCGTCCAGTACTTGGGCCTGCATAATTCCACTTTGATTGCCCACCATGTTCATCTTTCTTTTTTCAGAGTCTAGCATCACTACTGATGCGACAGCCAATCGAATTTCTATGCCATATGGCTTGTGCATATCAAAGTGAAGAAGAGACAAAAATGGCGTCATTAATATCAATATGCATAAGCATTCCAGCTAAATTAAAATCGAGCAATAATGATTACACGGAGTTTGAGAGGAGAAGCTAGTAGCTTCTTTCACAGTCATCACTAACGCCGGAGCAGCTGAAGCCTGAAGCATTTCCTTGAGAGCCGTTCTTTCTTCCCTTGGTTTATGTCCGTTGATTATAGTTCCCTGATCAGTTGATAACATCTGCTTCTCGAAGAAGCTTCCAAGCCTGGGCCTGGGCCTATGACATAGGTTAAGCTACACATTCACGGCAACCATTGCATATTCCGCAAACATGTATAATGTACAAGTTTTGTGCCCGCCCGATGTGCGGCGAGTATTATCTATTTGTACGTTTCCTTCTATTATTTGTTATTTTTTTTAATGATATCAGATTTCTAATTTTCATAATTATTTATTATTGTTACCTATTATCACTGACTTATCTTATATGAGGGCCGCTACATTTACGCTATGTTTTAATGATGATCAACAATAAAGTCAAACAACCCTGTAACTTCATCACCGCTTGGACCAACAATTGTCAACTTCATAAGTTGTACATGATTTAAACTCGTGTACGCCACCTTACCAAACTCTTGTAGAGTTGGTATTTAGACCATGTATTAACGAAGTTTTAGCACATGATGCTATACCATATTCTCTAATAGGTGAACCATGGTCTCTAATTATCTAATCCAAATCGTACGATTCATTTAGTGAAAAATAATAACCATCGATTCTTATTTGTCAAAATATATTAACATACAAATAATAGGTATGAATGAAGGTGCATATTACACCTCGAGTGTACGCTAGCCTTTTCTACCATTATATCAAAGTACAACAAAACTATTCTGCTATGCTTCTCACCTTCAACATTGTACGAATGATATCAAAGCAAATGTTAGTTATTGAGACACTTTGTCTTCACTTCATATTATCATCCAATATTAAATATGTGACTGACTGTAACTGAAATTGTGTGACTTAATACAAACATAAAGGCTCTATGTTGTGCAGTCAGTATAGTAACTAAATTTACTGGGCATCGTCATGATATGATCTTGCGTTGATTTTATAGGACACCGGTCCGGGTACATCCCACACAGGTATATGATGTTTTGCTATGTTGGGACAGGGGTTACATGGTAATGCCAGTATGAAGTGATATTTGATGCATACATGTTTAAACATTGAGTTATCAAGAGGCTGGGTGATGGTCCTTATGTTGTGATGTATGAATTCTTTGAGTTTGAGATGATGAATGTGATATGTCATGTGGTGATGAATGGATGTTTATTTGAATAGGGTGTCATATTAAGTAAGTATTAAAATAGTTATTTACATATCAACAATCATATATCCAATAGTTTAAGATTCGTTTATAAATCTTGCTTAACTTAGGTGTTATTCATCTGAATATGACTCAAAGTTGCACATCTACACTCATGTATGAAAAAGAAAGGAATTTATGTCAAACAATAATTAGAGAAAAGAAAGGAATTATAATTACATTAGGAAAAAAGTAAAGACAATGTGTTTTATAATTGTGCATGGAAGAATATTTAATGACATATGGAAAATGAAAAGAGAAAGAAGTTGGAATAAAATAAAAGAAAAGATAATGATATCATTTTAATATGCGAGAAATGCCAAATTCAATCCTAAAAATGACAAATGCATTATGTATATGTACATGAATTTTTTTAACTTTTTCACCAATTAGTCACAAACATATTTAAACCATATAACCATAATTCGGTTTTGAAAAATATACAAAAAAACATTTGGTGACCATTGGTGTCTAGTGATATTCTTAAACACATGAAATTTTTTGTATATATCAATGTACCATATGACTGAACTATGTTGATATATTTCATATATTTATAGTAAGTATTTTCTAACAAACTGCAACATATCTACATTGGTTCACATATTTATAGTAGTTCATACAAATAAAATGTTAAATTCTTTGTGTTCTAGAATGCGGAAGAAGATTATTCTTTACTTTTCATTTTTCAATTTTAAAAGAAAATAACATGTCAAATGATGTAAAAGTTTATAATTGTGTACCAACTAAATTTATGCTTTTTGAATTTTTTAAATTATTTGTAAGAAATTATAAACAATTATGAAACATATTATAAACTAAAAATAATTTATTTTTAGATGTTAATGATTTTCTTATCAATGCTAAAAAATATTATATAATATTATAAACGTGATAGTTATTCTATTGGTTAAAAAATAGTTGTGATTAATTGCATGAAAGATTATTTATTCTATTGGTCAAAAATTTGAAATGATTACAGTTTTAGCTTGTAGGTTGCATGATTAAATCTTAGTTATGGTAATTGATATACATGTTTTGTTGTGGTTAATAGCATCAAATATACTTTATCATAGTGGTTGAACATTTGAAATGATGATAGTTTGACCTCATAGGTCACAGGTTCAAATCTTGGTCATGATGATTGATTTACATGTTTATTTAGTTTTATTTTAATGTAATTAATAACTTAAAATAATATAACTAATAACTTAAAATGTTAAAAATGACATGGAAAATTGTGGAGATTTCGTTGTCCTACGTGGCAAAAATTTGCTCCACAACGGCCATAATATAAGTTAAGATTATTTAATTAAAACCTACCCAGCTGCGAAGAGTCTCAAACTCTCTCCGGCGTTGAAAAATGGAAGGGCAGAAAATACAGTGCGGACCGGAGGAGGAAAGACCGACGGAAGCCACTGCCCGGAGCCTCTCCATAGTGAGCTGATGATTACGACTCCACCATTCGAACACCCTTCCACATGCTTATCGTGGGCTCTGAATTCCTGTACCAACTCGAATGCAACATCTATCTCAAGCAAGCAGTTCAATTCTGGATTCTCGCACAAGGAGATCTTATCCCGATCCGGGAAAAGAAAACAACTGCGGTAGGCCTTTTTCCCGAGCGATGCGACAATAGTAATCGATCGAGCCAATATCGGCATCCTGTTCGGTACAAATGACAGCAACCAAGCGTCTTAAATTTGTTAGAAATCGAACAGAAAAATTAGGGTTACCGATATGGCTGAGTCGCGGACTAGTTCGCTCTCTTTAATACGTTCGCGGCACTGCCTTCATTGCGCACGGCAGACTATCAACCGGTCGCCTCCAGGATAAAACAGCCACTCTAATTTAGTTTGCTCGGCGGTTTTGTGCGAAAACCGGAGCTCTATGAATTCACTCTCTCTCTCTTGCTTCTGCTCTTCTGAGGTGTGTTTAGAGGGTCTGGGGCGTCTCCTATTTATAGAAAACCCAGAATATTCCCTCTTTCTTTGGGAATAAGTCATATTTTAATTAGGGAGATAATTACTCCCATAATTAAAATATAATCTATTAAGATAATTATTCCTAATTATCTCCATAATATTCCTTTTATTAATTATCCATCTTATTTATGTATTATGGGAAAATACTGGATAATTAATTAGGAATTTCATTTATAGCTTTTCAAAGCTATTCATCCCAACCGAACAATCCGTGCGTGGCCTCAAAAGAGGGGTGGGTCCTCGTAATCCACCCGCGCCCGGTCCGATTACACCTCCTCAACCCAATCACACGAGCCTCCATCGCTCTCCCCACTCTCCGACCGACCCTTCTCGACTTCCATGAGACCTCTTTCAACTGCCAGCCGTCCGACTTCATCGCGAGAGCCGTAATCTCTTCTTCTCCCGACGACCACCGCAAAAGCTGCTTCGTTTTCGTCATATTCAGCCACTGTATTAACCCTCGGCTGGCCTGGTGCAAGGTGGACCCGAGAGGACTTCAGGCTTGGAACTTTACTAGCAGCATCACTCGAGATGTTGACATCTGCGATGCCGCTTTCTTCGGAAACAAACTTCACGTGCTCAGCGACGATTCCGTCTACATCCTCGACGGGCCAACTGCCGCTGTAAGAAAACACCCTTTCTCTTCCGCTATGTCATCACTAGTCTGCTGCGACGACGATGGCGACGCCTACATCAATACCTTCCTCCACTTGGCCCACCTTAATGCATGGTCCATTAAACCGTACCGGAGACCGTACCGGAAAAGTCAGTTGTAGGGTATTTTATGGTAAAACCGTGGTTTTATCGTAGTTCAACCGTTGTACCGTTAAATACCGCCTACCGGTTTAGTCTCCGATACTGGTATTTCGTGGTTGAACCGCCGGTACGGTACGGTTTCATGGACCATGCCTTAATGGTCACCTCCTGGTCATCTTGCGCAATTTCGCCCAAGATGAGCATCATTATAACCACGTCACGTTCCACGTGTTCAGATTGGCATTACCGGAAAGAGATGGCGGCGGTGAAGTTGTGGAATTATACAGCACAACTAGTGGTTATGATTGGGATGAAGCGAGGAGTGTCATTTGTGTCCCGAACTATCAATAAAGTGTCATTTGTGTCCCGAACTATTCAATATTCCATTTATGTCCCAACATATGGTGGTTGTGGGTCATTTATGTCCTGACGATTTCGTTAACCGTTATAGATAATGATTGACCAGACAGTGGTCAACTTGATGTTGACTTAGGAGCCGAATCGACAGAGTGATTAAGACGATTTGGGATTTTTTGTATTTTGTATTTTGTATTTTTCTTGATTCAGATGAATCGACAGAGCCATATCAGATGCCACTTTGACATTGACTGAATTTTCTGTTAAATATTGACGATCAAATTCGGTCCACATTTCCGACAAAATAGTTTAGGACATACATGTCATATTGAATAGTGTGGGACACTTTATTGATAGTTAGGGTATTCCAGTAGTATTAGGTTGTTAGCCAAAATATATCCATAAGCAAAATTGATTTGTAGAGCCGCAACAAATTAAGACATGGACAAAAAAATTTTAGAAAGATTGACGCATGAGCGTCTAATTCATAATTGTAATAGAATGGTCCTGGGTAATCCCCATTACATCAAGAAAGAGCCAGTGCCTAAGACTAGGGCTGGAAGTTTGGTAATCGTTATTTGGGATATACCGAATACCGTACCGAATTTGTTTATATTTGGTATTACCGAATACACGTATTATTTCGTGGGATTGGGATTGAATTTCAATTGGTATTTGGTATTAGAGATTACGAGATTGGGATCGGTATATACCGAAATACCGATCAATACTGAAATATAAGCTAGTGTGTATTTTATCCTCTCAAATAGACTCTCTCATTCACTACTACGCGACCCTCAACCACCAAAAGTGTCATTTAATTATACATAAATCATTACATCACTATTTCACACTAGTATTAGTCGTCTCTCAACCTCAAATTCGTCAAATCTAATTTATATATTTAATTATTAATTGCAAAGGTAATTAATTATGTATTCGATAATACCGATTGGGATACCGAGGTACCGATTGAGATACCGAAATTATTTAGGGATTGAGATTGGGATTGATTTTAGGGTGTAATTCGATATTCGGGATTTTGGTATTTGGTATTGGGATACCGATACCGTACTGATTTCCACCCCTATCTAAGACCGACATCATACACATCGAATGAATGTGTATCAAGAGAATAACAGTGACCAACATTTGCAAGATAGTCAGCTGCACCATTCATTTCTCTATAAACATGGTTAATCTTCACCACCCAATTGAGGTTCAAAAGGTTTTTAAGAGATGCTGCAAGCAGTCCGTGCCTG
Organism: Linum tenue; assembly: GCA_946122785.1. Taxonomy (NCBI): domain Eukaryota; kingdom Viridiplantae; phylum Streptophyta; class Magnoliopsida; order Malpighiales; family Linaceae; genus Linum; species Linum tenue. The sequence continues at coordinate 64,798,068 of CAMGYJ010000009.1, read as the reverse complement.
TAATCAACATCATCGGAATTCTTGATGATTGCATTGCAATGGCGGTTTCCGAGTCAAGATTCAGCTCCACCTTCTTATGCCCCTCATCCCACGCAATCTTGAGGACCACGACAGCAACTTCCAGCTCAACGCTAGTAATCGTATAGGAGCCCAAGTTGCACACAAAGGCATTGTTGCATCTTCCAAGGTGGTCACAAAGGAGGCCTCCTGCAGTAGCACTGCCCGTGGACGAGTAGACGGATCCATCTGTTTGGATCTGAATCTACCTTTCCCATTGTGGTTTCCAAGAAACAGGTTTCTTACGGGTAAAGGAATTGATTGCAGTTGAAGTTTTCCTTATCTAAAGTTGGGCCTTCTTCACAATATTGAACAATGCCTGGTCCTCTTAGCTCTCTCCTTGTTTGTCATTAGGCGGTCGTGCATCACCAGCCACAAAAAATGCTTAACTCTGCTTGGTCCCTTCCATTTCCACAGTGTAGTCCAGCTTTATTAATCATCAGCCTCATCCAGCCCTGCAGCAAGCGCATAGGCCGATCGACTTGAGTCTGAACCTCCCATCATGTTCCATTGCCCAAATGGTTTTATCCTCACCAAGATGTGCATTCGCCATTTGGGACTTCCATGCCTGCAATCAGATTAAGAATGTCGTCAGGATTCAGGAAGTAGTGGTTGAAGACGGTTCCTGCAGTCCCACTCATCTTCATCAGTAACCCATGCTGCACTGGTGAGTTTCTTTCTGTGGGAGTCAAGTCGCCAAGAAGGAAGTCTTCAAATTTGAGATCACAGTCATTCCATTGCCCAAAAAAGTTTAGTCATACAAAAAATCAATTAAAATCGATTTGGGCCGCTTGGCTTAGCCAACTAATAGCAAGATTGCAGCGGGCGGCAACAGGCTTTTGGCCCATCCCATCCGAAATCAGATGAATAGAATAGTGAGACTTGGAGATTATTATTATTTTGGCTGCATAAAATTTGGTGAAGTATTTGGTTTGAACCTCAAAGCACTAATTTGAGATAATTATAATTTTTTGAGGTGGAAGCAGACAATTTAAATTGATTCATTTTGTAAAATGAAAAATTATCTAAGGGTTGTTTGGACTTTGGAGAATATGAGTTTAAATCTATAGATTGTCAACATTTTAAAGATTCTAACTCTTCGGAATGTTGAAAATATATTTTAATTTTTTTGTTTGGTAACTATGATTGTTAACTTTCAATAAAAATAAAAAAAATTAATGTTATATTAAATAACATGTTTATCCTTAATAAATAAATTAGAGTTATTCAAGAAATATTGAGAACTTTGTTGATAAATATATTTAATGTGATAAATAAATAAAAGAAATAGATAAAGTAGGAGAACTAAATTCTCACGAATCAAGATATATAATCTCTCTAATTATGAGAGATTTGATATCCGTAGATTTTAGAGATTTGAAATCTCTAAAGCTAAAATCCATAATACGAAAAGCAACAAAAAAACATAACTTTCTACAAAATCTACCTATTCAATGAATCCACAGCCTAAAGTCTATTCTCCAAAACACCCCCTAAATGTCTTGTTTGAGAAGAAAATTTAAAACGAGATATTTGAAATGTGTCAATGAGAAGTTTCAAATTATCTATTCCCCTATTATTTTGAAATATATCATTGTTTTTCCTAATTCTTAAAATCCAAAATTAGTGGCTTCAATTAAAATTCGTAGATTTTAGAGATTTGAAATCTCTAAAGCTAAAATCCATAATACGAAAAGCAACAAAAAAACATAACTTTCTACAAAATCTACCTATTCAATGAATCCACAACCTAAAGTCTATTCTCCAAAACACCCCCTAAATGTCTTGTTTGAGAAGAGAATTTAAAACGAGATATTTGAAATGTGTCAATGAGAAGTTTCAAATTATCTATTCCCCTATTATTTTGAAATATATCATTGTTTTTCCTAATTCTTAAAATCCAAAATTATTGGCTTACTGGCTTCAATTAAAATCCGTAGATTTTAGAGATTTGAAATCTCTAAAGCTAAAATCCATAATACGAAAAGCAACAAAAAAACATAACTTTCTACAAAATCTACCTATTCAATGAATCCACAGCCTAAAGTCTATTCTCCAAAACACCCCCTAAATGTCTTGTTTGAGAAGAGAATTTAAAACGAGATATTTGAAATGTATCAATGAGAAGTTTCAAATTATCTATTCCCCTATTATTTTGAAATATATCATTGTTTTTCCTATTTCTTAAAATCCAAAATTAGTGGCTTCAATTATGTCGACTTTTCCTTCTTCCCTTTCCCCATCTCCGGACTCTTCATTTTCCCCTTATCCCAACCAACCCATTCCTCTTAAGTTGCAACTTGCAAGTGCCTGAGAAGAAGCACTGGCGACAAGTGGATTGAAGGAGAAGGCGGCTGATGAGGCGAAAAGGAGTTACAATTTAGGGCAAATGTCTCATACACATTTTTTTCTTATATAGAAATGGTTCATCTAGAAAGAACAATCAGAATGAATGCCCATAATCTATGGTGGTTCCACATCGTTGTTCTGCGCCTATGATGTCTTCATCGTTGAGCTCCTTGCAATGACTGATGCTCTTCAATAGTGTGTTTTTCGTTAAGCAACTAAATTTCTATTATGTGATGTTCCGCAGATGATCATCCATATGATTAATCATAAGGATTCAACTCACGCGTTACGGCGTTAGGTAGCAGCTTTCTTTCTGAGATTCGGGTTTCACTTCGCATTTTCGTCCCACGCCATTACAAGTAGCCTTCTATATGAAGTTCATATCCTTCGAGCATCCATACAATGTTCATCGTTCCGCTTTGCCTCGCGTAAATATAATAGAGCCCATCTTGTGGCGAAACTAGCCCTCTCATTATTGGATCGTCAGTTGGTCGACCAACGAATCTTCCTTAATTCTATTTTGTAATTTTGACCTGCAAAGGTCCTCTTATTATGTCGTATCTACTGTATTCCCTTTTGGGATATCTTTGACAAAAAAAAAAGTATTTTTAAGTTCCAATTTAATGCAACTAATTCCTTGAAATATATCTTGCCAGATTATTGACCGTTAATAAGAATACTTGGATTCATGTTCATTGATCGTCAAGAATTTTATGCAAAATTTGAGTGATTTTATAACTGGACAATACTACGAAGTAGGATCTTGAAGATTTTATGACCTTCATCAATCAAACCTCATCACTTCTACTACTATATATACTTGATTGAGAAGTGCCTGTTTTTTTCTTGAAATCTTCGGAATCATAACTTTGAAAGTTGAAACTCTTGATATAATGGTTCACCAGGAACCACATAAAATTTTAGGTGGATAAGTATATAATTTCACCTATTTAGCTTCATATCAATGCAAGTTATTTTCCACCTCCTTATTTGAATAATTTGTAATTTGCCCACTAGACCAGCTAGCATATATGAGTGTATAAAATTTGGAATTGAATATGAAATGATACAAACGCTGCTTTATATATTAAACAGAAGCCATCACGCTTTCTTTTATTAAAAATTACAAATCAATTCCCCCAGTTTATTTTTATTCAGAATAATCCATCTAAGAAAATAAAAGAAAGAAGTCACACGCATATTTAACACATACACAATTCACAATACAATCAAACGAATTCCAACATCTCAATAAAAGAAAAAAACAGAAATTCCAAACGCAACTGACGATCTTCAATTCCCCATGCAGCAAATTACTATTTCCAAGCAGTAAGCGGCGGGACGCTCTGCTCATTCCGGAAGAAATTCCTCGGGTCAACCGCGGTCTTCACCCGAACCAAGCGCTCGTAATTCCCCTTGAAATACTTCACCCCCCAAACCCTCGCCTCCTCGTTACTAGTAAAACCCGCTCCGTTATTGGACCCGACATCCAGATCCCTGTAGTTCACATACGCCAACCTCGGATTCTTCGAAACGTGCGGCGCAAGGTAGCCGTACAGCTCCCTGATCCAGTCCACGTGGCGGTCCGTCGCCTCCCGCCCTTCCCTCTCCCAGTAGACCAGGTGCTGGATCTTGTACCTCGTCCCGGCCCGGTGCGGGAACGGAATGCTCGACTCCGGGATCTCGCTCATCCTCCCGCCGTAGGGACTGAATATCAGCTCCGGGTCCTCGATGTCGGGCCGCAGGATCCGCCTCCATATACCTTCCAAGGCCCGCTCCGACATGGGCTCGGTCACGTAGTCGGACTTCGCCTTGAAGTTCCGCTTACGTGTCAGCGGGACCCGGCTGCGCAACACCTCGAGCGGCGAATCGGTCGGGTAGCCCGCGAAGTAGAGTATGGACCGGATCCAGGTCAGCTCGATGAGATCTTCTCTCTCCACTCCCAGCTCCGGGAAGTCCCGTTGCAGCAAGGGGAGGAGGGATTGGGCCTGGCCCAGGTAGAGAGAGTTGAAACTGGCCCGGCCCGTGGCGGTTGAGTTGGTAGTAGTTTCGGTTCGGTCCAGGATGACTCGGATGAATAGGTCGTCGGGGAACCTGTCGGCTACTTGTTGCCATCGGTTGATGATTCCCGTCGCGTTTTGTTGGATGGTTTTGGTGACGGTGAAAACGGTGACATTTTCGGGGACGGGGAGTAGGTTGACTTTCCAGGCGGTGACTACGCCGAAGGTGTTGCCTCCGCCACCACGGATGGCCCAAAACAGGTCCTCTCCCATGGAGGCTCGGTTGTGGACCTTTCCTTTGACGTCGACGAGGTGAGCGTCCACGATGTGGTCGGCGGCGAGGCCGAACTTACGTAGCGAGAGGCCGTACCCTCCGCCGCTGAAATGGCCTCCGACGCCGACGGTGGGGCAGACTCCGGCGGGGAAGGCTAGGGTTGTGGTCTGGGTGCCGATCTGGTAGTAGAGCTCGCCGATGGTCGCGCCGGCCTGGATCCAGGCCGTGCGGGCTGCCACGTCGACTTTGACTGAGGAGAGGTTGATGAGGTCGAGGATGAAGAAAGGGCGGGAGGCCACGTAGGACAGGCCCTCGTAGTCGTGGCCGCCACCTCGGACTCTGAGGTGGAGGCGGTGTTTGTGGGAGCATGATATGGCGGCCTGAATGTGGGAGGTGGTTTGTGGGGTGACGATGACGATGGGTTTGGGAGCGGCGGAGGTGTTGAAGCGGAGGTTGTGGATGGAGAATTGGAGGACGGAAGGGTAGGAAGGGTTGGCCGGAGTGTAGAAGACGATTTTGGAGACGTTGGCGGCTGGGGAAGTGGAGAGGCAGTGGAGGAAGTTCTCGTGATTCGCCGCCGGAGAAGCAGCGGCGCCGGCGAGCATGAGAAGTAGGGCGAGCAGGAAGTTCATCGTGAGGATCGGATGATGTTTCTTGGTTATGGTGGATTAATATTAGGTGGTGGATATGGATGGATAATGGATGAAATGTGTGTGGGGTATTTATACGGGAAAATGGGCGTATTTGGTGAGTATGTGAAAGGAAGAAGCTAGTGGGGTGTCTAAATATGTATAGGGAGACATTTCAATTCTACGTTCCCTACTTTTCTCTACACTGTATGACGATGGAGGACTGGGAAAGTTCAAACGTACTGGAATAGCTCATATTTTCCCGATATTATCAGTTTCTTCCCATGCAAGTAGATGTTTTTTTTTTTTTTTGCGTACGGTATCCGTACGCGTTGCCCTAATCCGATCGAGCAGAGGAGGAGGGTACGTAGGGTGTTGCTTGTTGCACCACGTGGCATGTCCACAAACGTGCTTTAATTTATTTCTTTACCATGTTAGTCCAGACAAAGTGTCGCTAAATGATGTTGCAGTAGTGTCCTATGATTTGGAATTTAGGTATAGGGTTGCAGTGGTTTGTACATAATTCTAACATGCATGCCTACGGGCAACTCAAGGAACAGAAAACGATTCATCCTAAACTATCTTCAAACAGGGTTTTGGTTATCTTGTTGTTATGGCAGTGGAGTCGAAGTGTAAATGACTAATAGTTGCTTGAGATAATGGTAGCTGTTTAGGAAATGTACGTCAACATTGTACGATGAGCTGATTATTGTTAGCTTTTTGGATAACCTGTCATGAAATGGCTAATAATTGACAGCGAGGCTGTTCAACCTAGTATGCAGGCATGATAAGAATGGAAGAGATATCTACCAACAATTTGAGACTGATAATTAAGGTTCGACCTAAATAAGTGCATGAATTAAAGGCGCGTAATTGTAGGATCAGAAGAAATCAAAGGGGAGAGAAGTTTCTTGTGGGATGAGAAGAGATTGATATGAACCATAAGTAATTTCCTCTCATTGATGATGCACAACCGGAGTGAGGGGAATATATACCTAAGAGGTAAAGAAGATATTAAAACAATAAGTAATTTGATGATCCATATGAACTACAAGATTCATATTTTAACTTCTTTCTATTAATAATACGACTTATCAGAGCCAGATAGTCAATACACAAAAATCATATTAATTAGCAATATGATTTTGAATATTAAAAAATCTCCGTACAGAATAATCCAAATGTCGTCATAAACTTGCCTCAATGTGTTTTTTTTAAATGAAGCGCTTTTTAAATGAAGCACAAATGTGAGTTCTTCTAGTGTTTTAGCATGTGTTGCTTCATTTGTTACAAATGTGGTACGTACCACTTTTCACCATAATTTTTTATATCTCTAGTTTAGATCGAAATATAATTAAATGTCAAATGATAATGTCTTTACTAACACGTATAAGTACCATAAAATATGTATAAATAAAAAGTGGACAATAATCATAGATAAATACAAAAGAAATCAAGTACTTAAACAAATTTCATTAGAATGCTATTTCACTACATTTACGAGCGTAAGAATATTTTCACCATTTATAATGGTTCTTGACATGATATCAAAATATTCCTAGAAATTTCATATTTGAATCATAAGATTTTCAATATTAACAATGTGGTGAGCATATAAGAAAACTTCAACCCTATAGATTGGCTTTGTTTTTAGAAAATATGTTAATGAGTAGTACAAGATTCCAAAGGAATTCTCCCACTTGACAGAGGCCAAAACGCATCACACTTGAGAAATTCTTGAAATCATAGACATTATGCATTAGGGAAAACACATTATCGACTCTCAGAGTTGAATAATCTTTGAGTAAGCACTAGGAATGACAATGGGGCAAGTCCGGGGTGGGTATTTTGATACCCATACTCGCCCCATGGCAGGTTGGGTAATTTATTACGGGGTGCGGGTTGGGGCAGGTCGACCCAATGAGTATGTAATTTATGTCAAAAACATTAGAAATATTCGTTATTTTCATTAAAAGACCAAGAAAGAAACAATAATATGATAAAATCTAGTTAAATTATTGAAGAAATTGAGGTTTTCACTTAATTACAACTTTATTATAGCTAAAATATAATGTAATAAGAGGAGAATCCTAAGTAATTTGACTAAGATTATATGTAACTTAGGCAAGAACCGATCGAGAATGGGGCGGGTCAGGGCAGGTCGGGCCGATGATAAATACCCATGCCCGCCCCGGCCCGCCTACGGGGCGGGTCTGACCCGCCCCAAAACAGGCCAAATAGATCGGATAAATCGGGTCATGTCGAAATTGCCATCCCTAGTAAGCACATGATTAGAGTGACTTAAGACTCGGGTAGTTATGTGCCAGTACAATAGATAAACCCCTCTAGAATAAATATATCTCAACTTACAGCTCGTTGCAAATCTTGTTACCAAATGAAAATGTCACGACTGTTTTTACGGATCGAGAAATTGAAGGATAAATAGACCAAGATAAACAAAAGCAAGAAGACACATGGATTTACTTGGTTCACTGTGTATAGACTAAACAAGATAGCAAGCTAAACAAAACAAAATTGAAGACTAACCAACCTCTACATTGGGCATATGTACAACACTAGTGCATATCCAACACAAGTGGCATAACATAAGTTATTGTCTAAATCTAGATAATACAAGATCATTCCTTAGACTAAAGGGTTGTTCTTAAGTAGTAGAGTCAACAAGATGGTCTTCAAGATCTAACAGATAATTGTCAAAAAGAATGAGAGAAGAAGAGTTTTCTTAATTAGGGTTCAATCCTCATCTAGGCTTCTTGCATAATACAAATAGAACCTTAAACAATCATGCAAGTTGTTCTTACAACCAAAAGGAATTTGAATTAATGTATAGACATCCATATCTATTTGAGTAAAGTAGTTATACTAAAATAAGTCATTCCTTGTGACTCACAATATTTGCTACTAACTCAATTCTTATGTATCCCTTAGGCAAACTTTAAAGGGGTGAAAATTCTAGCTTAGGCTAAACCTTTTAGTATTCTCATCAAGTAACCATAAACACTTAATGGGGTTAGCTATTGAACTTGCAAACCAGATGACATGCTAAACTTAGCCAAAAGGTTTCTATAAAACTTTACTTTCAAGCTAAAGAACCATAAGAAATTTTCATTAGATTGTGTACAATGTCTTTCTTGCTAATGTAGAACTCTTTCTGATATGATCTCAAATTGGTCATTAACCAGACTAGAATCGATTGATCGAAAAGGCAATCCAAGAGCATTGGAGAATACTAATTTTTGGTTAAGTCTTTTGATAGTTTCAGTTAGCCAACTTTGGACGTGTGTAACTCGAGATTGGCTTGGTGAAAGTTCGACTTCAAGGGCTTGTATTGAAGAAGAAGAAGAAGAGTTGTTCTTTACATCGACATATTTTGGAGTTCGAAGCCCTGAAGGTTGTTTTTTGGGTCAATGAAAGTGCTTGCTCAACACAGGCAAAACTGCCAAAATTGCCTAAGTCTGGAAAAGAGTTCATGAAGGTGACTTTGAGCTTCAATTCGTGGAGATTGAGCCTAGTTCGAATTGCAAGGTTGATATCCCATGAATTTAGGCCTTTCATAATGCAGCGTCGTGGAATTGGATAACTGGAACGAAGTTTGGAGGACATCGAATGAAGACCAGCAAGATCGTTCGAAGCCTGAAGGAAACTGCCTTGCTGCATCAAGAATCCAAATCCTATTCGGATTAGGACTACTACTGGAATTTTTACCTTTTCTGTTTTGAGTTCCATTTCCTTGTTTGTTTGTAAATTGAACTTCCGTATTAGTTTGTTAGCTAGTCTAGGTCTATTTAAGGTCATTCCATTGCATTGTAAACTCAGTTTTGGTTTTAATCGAAGACAAACGTCAAGTTTGGTTCACAAGTTTTGTATTGTGGTTGAGAGTTGCTTAGAACGAGTTCTAGGGCACTCGTTGTTGTATCGATCAAGCTAATCCCTCTTGATCGTGGCCATCCTTTGTCTGATTCTTCTCGAGCCTTTGCCCTTGTGAGCAATTGCACGAAAGAGCTATTCCGCAAAACTATCCAACACACATCATGTTTTTTGAGAGAGATTGGATTTCAACTCCAATAGCTACGCAATTCTGATCCTAAACCCTATATGGGGCTTATCAAGTGGCATCATTGCCTGGTTCAAACGCAGTGGACAAGACGGAGAAGCATGTTGCTGGAACAACACGCTGGGCGAGGTCGAAGGGTTCTGTTTCTGAGGACCCTGCAATTTTACGTCACAAAACAGAGTCCGAGGAGGAGACTCAGTCTGAAGATCAAACGATGGGTGATCCATAAGTAAACACTACGGAATTACTCCAGACCATTATAGCGCAGATGAATGAGACCTTTCAGGTCCAATTCGATAACATCAGGCGCGAAATCGCGGAATTAAAATCGAAGACGAACGCTCCTGTTCTGCTTAACACAGTGCACGAAGAAGCACCAGAGGGAAATCAAACCCAGGGGATGCACACAGGAGGTGAGCTGGCTCTAGCAGAACGTGTTCAACAATTGGAATGACGGTTGATTGCAACAGAACATGGTCCCCGAGACAACACCCAGAACTTCCGCAATCACGATCGTCGACCCCCTGAAACCACCATTGCAGAACTCTGGGGAGTGAAGCTAATCATTCCATCTTTCTCGGGCGCCAACAACGCCTCTGGCTACCTGGATTGGGAGAGAAAAGTGATTCTTTTCTTCCAATGTGGGAGTTACACTGAGTAGCAGAAGGCTCTCTTGGCGACATACGAATTTACGGATTATGCCGCCCAATGGTGGGAGCAAATCCAACTCCGGCGACGACAGAATATGCAGGCAGAGATCGAGACATGGACTGAGTTAAGGGGACTCATGAGGAACCGGTTTGTTCCTGGCTTGGGTACTACCAACGGGAGCTGCACGAGTCTCTTCAACAAATTCAACAGGGAGGGAGGACGCTGGAAGATTAGTTTCGTGAGCTGGAATTGCTCATGATGAGAGCTTACATCAGTGAGGATCGAGAAGCAACCTTAGCTCGATTCCTTCATGGCTTAAACCGAGACATACGCTAGGAGGTTGAATTGAGGTCATTCGTGGAATTGGAAGAGGTGGTACACCTTGCAATTATAATTGAAAGAGATAAAGACAATGCCAAGCCGGAGGTACTCACCGGCAGCCAAGCCAATAGCAGAGCCCAGTGTCAAACTCAATTCGCCTCAACCCAAGCCATAAACTGTCAAATTTGTTCCCTAGAATGTTGCTTCAACTTCGACTGAGCGATCGGGAGGCATTCAATGTTTTAAATGCCACGGCCGAGGCCATAAAGCGAACCAATATCCCAACGTGAAAGCTATGGTGATTCGAGATGGCGATTATGTGACTGATGAGGAGAAAATCTCGGATGGAGAAGAAAGTGATGAGGAGATTGAAGTTGAAGCTGCTCTTGGAAAACTTCTTGGAGTCAGCAGGAGAGCACTGACATTGGAATCGTCTCCAGACCCAGAATAGCGTGATGACCTGTTTCATTCTCGCTGTATAGTTAAGGACAGTTTGTTGTCTTTGATTGTTGATGGCGGCAGTTGGCCAACGTCATCAGTCAAGACGTGGTGAGGAAACTCGACCTGAGTACGATCAAGCATCCAGAGCCGTACAATCTTAATTGGCTTAACGATTATGGAGCGCTAGGAGTCACGAAGCATGCACTCATCAATTTTAAAATCAGAGGGTACAATGATGAGCTCCTGTTTGATGTAGCTCCAATGCAGGCAGCTCAATTACTCCTAGGACGTCCCTGGCAATTCGACAGAGGGGTATGTCATGATGGAAGGGAAAATTGCTACAAGGTACAACATGGGGGGAAGAAATTCCTGCTGAAACCTTTATCGCATGAGGAAGTCCGCAATTATCAGAGGCAATTAGATGAGAATCGATGACGCGCCAATGGTGAACCCAGTGGATCACAACCCAAACAGGTCTCCCGATCTAATTTTACAGTTTGGCGTTTCATGTTGACAGCATACAAGAAGACCAGAAAGCCTCGTCAACGCAGTCGATGACTCTGTAACACGCCACTCGAACAAAGCAGGAGAGAGGAGGAATTGGGCGGAGCTCTGGGGAGCAATCCGAACCCAACCAACGACACCAACATGATCCATGACACCCAGGGAAACTTTACTCCTGCTTGGATTGAATCGGAAGCAACTGGAATATCACAACCGATTCGAGCCAGAATTGCCCTGAAAATGAGTGACAACAAGCTAAAATCCGGTCTATTGGTAGGAACAGCTGAGGGCTAGGAATGGCAATGGGGCAGGTCCGGGGCGGGTTTCTTGGTACCCAGACCCGCCCCGTGGCAGGGCGGGTCCAGGGCGGGTAATTGATCACGGGTCGCGGGTCGGGACAGGTCGACCCAATGGGTATGCAATTTATATGAAAAACATTAGAAATATTCGTTATTTTTATTATAAGACTAAGAAAACAAACAATATTATGACAATTGTTGTTAAATTATTGGAGAAATTGAGGTTTTCACTAATTTACAACTTTATTATAGCTAAAATATGATGCAATAAAAAGAAAATTCAAAGTAATTTGACTAAGATTACATGTAATTTAGACAAGAACGGGTCGAGAATGGGGCGGGTCAGGGCAGGTCGGGTCGATGAGACTACCCATGCCCGCCCCGCCCCGCCTACGGGGCTGGTCCGACCCGCCCCAAAATAGGTCAAACAGGTCGGGTCAAACAGGTCGAAATTGCCATCCCTACTGAGGGCGATTCGACACAAACTAGCAATGCAGAAGCATTGGGAATTGATGTCTGAAGCTGTAGGAAGCTTCAATTGAGGCCGAAGCTCTCTGTGGGAGAAACACCCAAATTGAATTCAGAACTTCTGAGTTATCAAATTTTGAAAGTCGATGTTGGCGGGAAAGGCACGAACGACGATTTGTCGAAGGGAATGACGATTCGAACCATGAGATCCATCCAGAAAATTTATTCGTGGTATGAAGAAGACGGTGGTGGTGGTGGATTGCGCTGGGGATGCTCAAATTTGAAAGCCCCAATTCGAGACTGAAGAACGAAGCCTTAATTTCCCAGAAATGGCAGTTTGGGAAGGTCTCTTTCGATCCGATTTGGGACCGATTTGCTGAAGCTTTTGAAGAACAAAGGACCAAAGCTTTGAGGTCAAATCTTTTTTATGGGGGAGGGACTGATATGATCTCAAATTGGCTATTAACCAGACAAGAATCGATTTATCGAAAAGGCAATCCAAGAGCATTGGAGAATACTAATTTTTGGTTAAGTCTTTTGATCATTTCAGGTAGCCAACTTTGGACGTGTGTAACTCGAGATTGGCTTGGTGAAAATTCGACTTCAAGGGCTTGTATTGAAGAAGGAGAAGAATAAGAAGAAGAGTTGTTCTTTACATTGACATATTTTGGAGTTCAAAAGAAAGCCCTTAAGGTTGTTTTTTGGGTCAATGAAATTGCCTGCTCAACATAGGCAAAACTTCCAAAATTGCCTAAGCCTGGAAACGAGTTCATGAAGGTGACTTTGAGCTTCAATTAGTGGAGATTGAGCCAGGTTCAAATTGCAAGGTTGATATCCTATGAAATTAGGCATTTCATAGTGCAGTATCGTGGAATTGGATAACTGGAACGAAGCTTCGAGGACATCGAACAAAGACCAGCAAGATCGTTCGAAGCCTGAAGGAAACTGCCTTGCTGCATCAAGAATTCGAATCCTATTCGGATTAGGACTACGACTGGAATTTTTACCTTTCTGTTTTGAGTTTGATTTTCTTGTTTGTTTGTAAATTGAACTTCCTTATTAGTTAGTTAGCTAGCCTAGATCCATTTAAGGTCATTCCATTGCATTGTAAACTCAGTTTTGGTTTTAATCGAAAAACAAACGTCAAGTTTGGTTCACAAGTTTCGTATTGTGATTGAGAGTTGCTTAGGACGAGTTCTAGGGCACTCGTTACTGTATCGATCAAGCTAATCCCTCTTGATCGTGGCCAGCCTTCGTCTGATTCTTCTCGAGCCTTTGCCCTTGTGAGCAATTGCACGAAAGAGCTATTCGGCAAAACTATCCAACACACACCCTGTTTTTCGAGAGAGATTGGATTTCAACTCCAATAGTTGTGCAATTCCGATGCTAAACCTGAAACGCCTGTACCGTCACACTAGAAAGTGGCCAAGTATAACCACCTACTAATGCGTAGTATAGCGAGTTTCGATTTAAATGTCAACCCGGGTCCTAGGTGTTATGACTACTCCGTGAGTTCTTATTATTTAGCGGTTTAAGTGTAGTGAGATCTAGTTAAACAAGCAAGCAAAATCAGTAAAAGTTGTGTTCAAAGTTGAGAGAGGTCACCCATATATGGTTCCCACTAGACTGTAGTTAAGCCAAGTTGTAATTCGCCAAGTTCAAATTCAATGATAAGTATACTACAGGAGGTTCTTAGACAGTCTGCAGTATCCACTAAAGGTCTCTAGACCCACTGAATCTGAATCCCTAGCGGGCGACTAACCTCCACCGGAGTAAACAGATTGAGGCCCTAACGAACCAAACCTCCTCTACTGGAGTAAATCCAGTACAAAATAGTGAATTGACTCCTCGACTAAAGTCGTCAATTCACTACCTTCAATCAATGATACTCTATCAACCTAGGCAGATATTCTCTTTCTATGTCAAAGGAGGAATAATAGGAATTTGATCAGGATTCATGCAATTCAGAAAATCAGACCTTAAATGAATATAATCAATATCAATGAATTTGTACTTGGGTTCATACAATCAGACCTAACATACAAATCTAGGGTTCTTCATACTCAGGTGAGTGAGAGAGTTTACTCCATAGAGAGAGAAGGAAATCTAGCTCAGATGTAGAAAACATGCCGTGAAGGATGAGATTCTGCTTCTGGCAATCAATCAGCACTTCTCCAAGCTTAAGCCGAGCTCCAATGTTGATGAAGATCGATCTAGGGCGCTTGGAGACTCTGGTTTGTCACACACACTCTCTCTCTAGGTATCTGCTTTCTTTCTCTAAAACTCGGAACCCTTGAAAAATTGGTCTTCTTTCCCTCAGAAGGCAGCAGAACCCGATCCTCGGTCATAATACCCAGTCGGGTATTTCAGTTGCCCGGCCGGGTATCTTTGAAATGCTGCGCATCAATAAAGGCTTAATACACGATCTAAGTCCAGAATACCCGATCGGGTATTTTAGCTCACCGGTCGGGACCCCTTCTGGGATTTTGGCGTCAAAAACGTCTTTACCCGGTCGGGTATTTCAAGTGTCGACCGGGTATTTTTGTTCTCCATCGCCCTTCACTCAAATTTCCACCTTTTTGGCCCGAAACTCGATTTCTCGCCTCCATGTCAACGCCAAGTCCTGAAATATGACATAAACGCACAACTTAGCGTGAAATCGGCTTAAAACACTAGAATCGGCTCGCAAACGGCTCAAGAATGGTGGTATAAACATGTGCAATCAATGGTCTATCAAAACCCTATATGGGGCTTATCACTTTTTCCCTAAACTTCTGAATCCTTGAGAAATAAAATCTTAGCTTAGAACAATATGTTGCAGCCTAGCTAATCTATCAAACATCTCAACGTATAGCATTATGTTTATGTTCTTACTATGAGACTTGTGCATCCCCTTGCATCAATCGTTAACACTTTAGTGTGATGACATTAGTGAATTGTAATGAGAATTTATACATTCCTCATCGTCTTCCAAGAACATGAAGATTGACTACCACTTCCTTCGGTAAAAGAGTTACTTTTGGCCACTTAGGCACTAGTTACATTCCAATAAGCTCACGACTTACCCGCACTCTTGGAGCTAGCTCCCACCTTAGAGGAGGGAGTTGGAAGAAATTTCCAAACAACATAAGTCTCCAATAATTGGAACAATCCATTGATGCTAAAGACTTGTCATCAACATGTATACACAACAACACGGTTAGTTGGATTAGCGACTTATTTGCAATTCATATAGCTCATGAGTTGGCTTGCCGATGATTCATAGGTTTGCTATATAGTATATTTCACAAAGTAAGACGCTTTGAGACTTTGATCACATGATGAAATATGTCTCAACAATGATTAACAAGATATATTATGGATAATAATGTTGATTATCTTTACAGTACGGGAATTGAAATGAAGTCAGACACGGATTTACGTGGTATCCCTGGGTATCCAGGACTAATCCACGGAAGATCTTGAACACTCTTCGGCTACTATTCTTACTAATGATGATCGTTAAACATACAGGAGAGACAAGCTCAACTTAAATACCCTCTAATGGCCGAGCCCTGGCACCACCAGTTCAGCTTCTCTACGTGCGTGGGCTAGATGTGATTGCATGGGCCTAACGTAAACTACAAACTCTATTGGGCCATATTTACGTACTAATACAACACATGACAGTCTACACATATATTCAATAGCCTCCCCCAAATTGATGCCGGTTCACGAGCATCAATTTGTTAGACAGGAAACGATGTCTGCTTGTTGAGAAAGACTTGGTGAGTAAATTCGCAACCTGGTCCTTAGTACGTATGCAGTGTAGAGCAATCGATCCATCTCGTACCTCATCTCGAATGTAATGCACATGAATCTCAATGTGCTTTGTACGATCATGTAGCACTGGGTTCTCCACTATTCGAATCGCACTGGTATTATCAACAAACAAATCCATAGAGCTTGCACTATTCACACCCATACCACTAAGCAGTCGTCGCAGCCATGTCAGCTCAGAAGTCACATCGGACATCACCCTGTATTCAGCTTCGGTGGATGATTTTGAGACCTTATCCTGCTTCTTGCACCTCCATGAAACAAAGGAGTCCCCAAACTGAATACACCACATGTAGTAGACCGTCTGGTGTCTATGCACCCCACATAATCCGAGTTTGAATAGGCTCTTAGAGTGGTTGAACCTGTAGAAGGAAAAAATAAACCCACGTCCTGCGTTCCTTGCAAGTATCGGAGTATCCGATACACTACATCCAGATGACCAACTCGAGGATCTCCCATAAATTGGCTGACCAACTGAACTGCATAAGAGATGTATGGCCGAGTTGCAGACAAGTTGATCAAACCCCCTATGATACTCCGGTACCGTGAACCATCTTTAACCTTCTCGCCTGAATCCTTGCTTAATTTTAGATTATACTCTATTGGGGTGTTTACCGGCTTGCAGTTCTCCATATTGTGATCATTCAAAAGATCAACAATATACTTCCTTTGACTAAGAAGTATGCCACCCTTAGTACGTGATACTTCCAGCCCTAGGTAGTAGGATAAGTCCCCCAAGTCTTTGATCCGAAAAACCTTCTGCAGGCCTTTTTTCAAGTGACGAATACCATCTAAATCCGATCCTGTAATGATCATGTCATCTACATAAAGTAGAAGTAGAACAATTCCCTTCTGTGTAGTCTTGATGAACAGGGATGGGTCGTTCAAACTCTGGATGCATCCAAGTTCTAGTAGAGTAGACTGAAAAGTTTCAAACCAAACACGAGGTGCCTGCTTTAAACCGTACAAAGATTTTTTTAGTCTGCATACCTGGTACCATGTTGATTATCTTAACAGTACGAGAATTGAAATGAAGTCGGACACGGATTTACGTGGTATCTCTGGGTATCCAGGACTAATCCACGGAAGAGCTTGAACACTCTTCGGCTACTGTTCTTACTGATGATAATCGTTAAACATACAGGAGAGACAAGCTCAACTTAAATACTCTCTAATGGCCGAACCCTAGCACCACCAGTTCAACTTCTCTACGTGCGTGGGCTAGATGTGGTTGCATGGGCCTAACGTAAACTACAAACTCTATTGGGCCATACTTACGTACTAATACAACACATGACAGTCTACATATATTCAATAAATAATTGATTAGTTACTCCTTACTATGAAATAACATGATATGAACTAAAATGCATGACATGAACAAAGTATATAAACACGAGATTGATTGGCGATGAAAGGTGAATATAATTTTTTCCATCAAGAGATTATTCGCATATATCATATATGAAATACAAATATTAGAGTATTTAGTTTATAAATGATTATTGAGTCTATTTAGCTCTGTTTTCAAAATCAGACCGGATGCTGAACCTGAAAAGAGAGTGGTTTAGGGTTCTGTGGTTAACCGTGACAAAACCGTTGGTGAACCATTGATAGAATTGTTCATGATACATAACATACAAAACTTATATAATACACTAATTTAAGAATAAGTTATCATTGACTATAAATAATTTTGAATTCATATCATCACCAAAATATCTAACAAATCATTCAAACCGTATCACAAAAAAAAATTATAATTTTTTAATTCAAGTAAAAATTACTGTGCCAATCCATTGTAGACCACGTAAAGTCAACAATGAGGCCGGAAAATGAGATGAGGAAGCAACAACAAAATTAATAATTCCGGTTTGATGATCTTAGGTTATGTTAAATTTTTTTTTTTTTTAAAATGCGGTTAGAATGTGTGAACCAATTGATCAGTTAAACCGTGTTTGTTCATCTGGGTTTATGTTTGAACCGTGAGAAATCGTTTGGTCCATCAACAATCGTTCAAGCAATGAACCGGACCACTATCGTAGCTGATTTGTGGCTCTACTGTCCCACCCGTTGATCCGGTTCGGTTCTTATAACAATGCTATTTAGTTGTTTTAACCATTCAGATTTATAAATGAGTATAGCTTGTGTCCTTATGAATAAATTAAGCTCGAGTAGAGCCAGCGGCTCATTATTGAGCCAAGCTCAAATCCAAATTATGATATATGAAAATACCCGACACGTATGAGCCACTTATCTAATGATTATTACATGTCAAATTATTTATAACAAAAAGGATGTGTATAAGTATATATGTCAAGTAAATCTGCGACATCTAATTTTTGTCATGTAAATCTTCTTTTTTGGTATATATGTTAAAGAATTATTTCATTTGATGCTATGGATATTTCTTGCCATGCTCAAATTAGCAGTTCATATGCTTTTCCTCCACTATAAATATGTTATAAAAAGTATCAAACAAAGACACAAATATCATCCATCTCTCTAAACACCCCCTCATATGTATAATCTTCAATCCTTATTCAATTTCCCTTTTCTTTCTAGATTCCTAAAATGGTGATGAACAATACCAAAAGCAATAACTCAATTGTCAATAAAACAAAGGGGAAGAAAAATATCAAGAGGAAAACGAATGAGAAGAAGTAGATATGAAAATCACATTTTTCAAACGCAAGCTATGTATATAAGAAAGCAAGTGAGATTATCACCCTTATGTGTAGTGAGGTAAAATTTTATGTTATTCTTTCATATAATAAAACTCTTCACTTTCAACCATCTTCTTTTGAAGACCTTGCACATCAGTACTTGAGCCAACAATTGGTGCCTCAACCACCTTATGAATGAGAAATGCTCATACAGGCTAACATCCAAGAACCTAACTCTTATCGAGAGTTGATAAAGAAATAACATTGATGGAAAAGATTGAGGAGAAGCCACTAAATAATTGGTGGAATCAAAGTATAGAGGAATGGAAGTGAATGAGGTCGCATGTTTCGAAAATTCACCATTTTTCTTCCTTTTCTTGTCCATCTTTTCTAGCATTTACAAGCAGGAAGTTTCACGAACTGCAAGCTCATTCACCTCCACTTCCTCCAGATTTCGATACCACAAATTATTTACTGGATTCACTTCAAGATATTGCCTTAATGTAATTTTTTCATGCTTTTCCTCATCCATGAACTTGAGTAGCTCATTAAGAGTTGGTTTGGCTCTTAGATCTTAGCCTGTCTTAACATTTTCAATCATAAGGTGGTTGGTGCTCGTATTTATTGGCTCAGATATCGATTTGTAAGGTCTTCCAAGGGAGGATGGATAAAGGTGAAAGAGGTTAGTCTGCATGAGGGAAAACCAAAAGATTACCTCACTATATATAATCTTCAATCCTTATTCCACTTCGCTTTTCTTTCTAGATTCCTAAAGTGGTGATGAACAATACCATAAGCAATAACTCGGTCGTCAATAAAACAAAGGGGAGGCAAAATATCAAGAGGAAAACGAATGAGAAGAAGTAGATATGAAGATCATCTTTTCCAAACGCAACCCAAGTTTATAAGAAAGCAAGTGAGATTGTCATAGTGAGGTAAAATTTTATGTTTTCTTTCATATAATAAAACTGTTTACTTTCAACCATCATTCTTTTGAAGGCTTTGCACATCAGTACTTGGGCCAACAATTGGAGCCTCAACTACCTTATAAACTAGAAATGCTTAGACAGGTTAACATCCAAGAACCTAACTCTTAATGATAAGCTCGTCGGGTTGATGAAGGAGGAAAGACATGAAGAAATAACATTGATGGAAAAAATTGAGGAGAAGCCACTAAATAATTGATGGGATCGAAGTCGGGAGGAAGTGGAGGTGAATGCGTTTGCTGTTCATGAAACCTAATTTTTTCCTCCTCTTCTCCACCTTTTCTAGCAATTTCAAGTAGAATTTTCACGAACTGCAAGCTCATTCACCTGCACTTCCTCCAGACTTCGATTCCACAATTTATTTACTGGATTCACTTCAAGATTTTGCCTTAAAGTAATTTTTTCATGCTTTTCCCCATCCTTCAACTTGAGTAGCTCATTAAGAGTTGGTTTAGCTCTTAGATCTTAGCCTGTCTTAGCATTTTCAATCATAAGGTGGTTGGCGCTCATGTTTATTGGCTCATGTATTGATTTGTAAGGTCTTCGAAAGAAGGATGGATAAAGGTGAAAGGGGTTAGTCTGCAGGAGGGAAAACCAAAAGATTACCTCACTATTTGCTAGGGCGACAAACTTGTTTGTTTTCTTCTATATACCTAACTTGTGGTTACAAAAGGTGGTCATCATGTCTTCTTTTTCTCAATCTTTTTCATCTCGATCTTTTGCCTCCCATTTGTTTTCTTGGTCACTGAGTTATTATTTTTGGTCATGGAAAATTGTAAAATATAAGGGTGTATGGAAAGATGAATGATACTTCTCGTGCATGAGTCATTATAATTATTCTTATTATTAGCTATCTAATTAATTCATATTAATCCGTATTTATTTTGGTGGTTAAGAGTCTAGTAGCGGTGAGTGAGGGAGTCTAGTCGGTATTTATTAGTATTTCGATATATGCTGAAATCTCGTGATCTCTAATACAAAATAGCATTTGAAATTCTTTCTCAATCCCAATCCAATAATATTATACGTGTATTTGATAATAATAACAACAAAAAATTCGATAAGATATTCGATATCTCCTCCTAACAATACTATAAGGAGTTTCTTGGCAGAACCCCCTTATTCTCTTTTTTCCTGCGCTTTGCGCAAACCAAGGAAGGAGGGTTTTGTAAAATGCATTGTGCGATTGAACTGGGCCGGCAGTCAATTTTCCCCCTCCCTCAAAGCCCATTACAGCTACTAATCTTATCCATGTGTTGGGCTCATCTGCTGCATGATACTAATGTTCACCCAGAATAATGGGACATCATTGGCTTTTATGAGTAAACGCAAGGTAAATAAGCCATGTGAGGTTGATAACGATCCGAAAGGTAAGAACCAAAATTGTTGGGATTGATTAGACACAAGCCCCAATGAAAAAACTCATCAATATCATTCGAATATTGGCATGCATATGAAATATGCATTCCGATAATTAACTCAACTACTTATTTTACATTTAATTCGTCAATTTTTGAGAGATCGTTTACACTTTACAGTAATTTAAGAATAGCTAATTCACCACTACCAATCTGAATAATTATATGGGATTGGTTAAAAAGAATTGCCAAACTATTTGGTAGTTCCAAACCCTGGTAAATGGTTTAGTTGTTGATTCTTCGTAAATTAATTATGTTGGATGAGTCGGTTAGGATGTCCCAGAATACTGCAGGTGATTAGCATATACAAATGATGAGTGATTTGTATTAACACGGTTCACAAATGAACCCGACATTGCAACCTAAGTAGTATTGACGCAATTAGAAATGAAACCGGCCAACCGACCGGGCCCGTGACTAGTATCCCAAATACTGATATCAAACTTCCAGCCAACTAACCTTTGCTATACAAATTTCGTAAGTATATTCTCCGTTAGGGCTGGGAATCTAGACCAAACTGTATGAGAAACCGCGGTCTAGACCGTATCGTATGGTTTGGTCTGGACCGTGACACCAGAACTATGATCTAGTCTGGTTTGCGGTCTCCTCTTTTAATGCGTGGTCTAAAGTGGTCTAGACCGCGGTCTACCGTAGTAAACCATAACAGATCGCGACACACTACCTACTAACTCGGACAAAAATAACACTAAATTGAACCTCCATTTGTGTATTTGAAGAACAAAGTTAGTTGATTCTTCATCTAGTTGAGAGCCAACAAATTGCTAAATGATAGCTTATGTGTTATCTCCTTGTCAAAGAACCACACAAAACCAGAAAGACTCATAAATAATATTTACAGACAATGTCTAGACTATGGAGTCGATAAAAATTAAACACTAGAAAAAAATTCGTTCACCTTTATGA
Source organism: Linum tenue (assembly GCA_946122785.1). NCBI lineage: Eukaryota > Viridiplantae > Streptophyta > Magnoliopsida > Malpighiales > Linaceae > Linum > Linum tenue. The sequence goes on along the minus strand of CAMGYJ010000009.1, from coordinate 64,776,187 downwards.
GATAAGGAAAATTATTGAGAGATATGCGACCATCTTAGTGGTTCAAAATTACCTCGACGTCATCACAACGGTTATCAACCGGGAGAACCTTCAGATCACTCGAGAGAGGAGAGAGGCGGTAGCACAAAGAGGAATAGGGAAACAAGGCTATTTGATGTGTGTGTGTGTTTGAAAATTGAAAAACTCCACTTCTATCCTCATATTTCTTCTCATTTAATTCCTACCACAATTTTTTTGTTTCACTAGCATATTGGTCACTATAATTTTTATTTTTATAGATACCGGCGAAAGGTTGGAGGGCGAACAAGAGTTAATTTTTTTTTAACATGGTCTGTCTGATCTGGACTGTATAGTATATGGTCTGGTCCATGATCTATTCTCCAACCTCTTGGTCTAAATCACAGATCATATTTATGATCTAATCTGGACCGGACCGCACCGTATCCTACCCCTATTCTCCGTGGGCGCAAAGCTAAATAAACATTATCCCAATTCTCAAGACTATGATGAGCCGTTTGAGGCTATAAGCCCAAACCACTCGCCATGGCCCATGGTAAACCCTTGTGGGACAAAGCCCAAGCTCTGAAGTTGACATTTTGCACATATCACCGCCATTGAACCATTCGTGTCCAAGTCCAACTGACCGTCTCTATCTTCCCCTGTTTTCCCCCCTTTCAAGACGCCTATCTCCAAGACGACAGAGGCGGGATGCTCTGTTCATTCCTAAAGAAATTGGCCGGATCCACCGCCGTCTTCACTCTCACCAATCTATCGAAGTTATTCTTGTAGTAACTGGAACCCCAACTCCTGGCTCGCCTGTAGTCACCCTCTCCGCCGCCGCCGTTCCTCCCAATATCCAGATCCCTGTAATTCGCATACGCTTCTCGAGGATTCTTCGATACATAAGGCGTCATGTACTCGTACAACCCTCTCAACCAATTCAAGTACCCATCCGCCGCTTCCACCCCGTCTTCGACCCAGAACGCCACTTCTTCGACTTGGTATATATTCCCGGCCCTGTGCGGGAACGGGATGCTCGATTCCGGAATCTCGCTCATTTTCCCGCCGTAAGACGCCAAGATCAAACCACCAGTCTGAACTCCCACCTCCTTCAGCTTTTCCCAAATCCCTTCGAACCCGCTTATCGGTATGGGTTCTTTCACATAGTCGGATTTCCCTTTGAATTTCGCCGACCCAGTTGCTGAAATCGTCCTGTCCAGCAAACTTTCCAGCGGGGAATTGAGTGGAAATCCGGCAAAGTAGAGAATCGATTTCGCCCAACTCATCTCCACGCAGTTCTCCCTTCTCAAACCCAGATCTGGGAATTTTGCCTCCATCATCAGAATCAAACCCTCGATGCTTCCGAGGTAGAGTGAATTGAAGGAGGCTTGAATAGTCGTGGCGTTCGCTTGAATTGGATTGACCACTCTGTTCAGAACCACCATGAAGAACACGTCGTTGGAGAGCTTATCAACTACGTACTGCCATCGATGGACGATCTCCGTCGCGTTCTGTTCCAGAGTCCTCGTAACAGTGCACGCCGTCACACTCGCTGGGACGGGGACTAGTTTGATTTTCCAGGCGATGACAATTCCAAACGTGTTGCCACCTCCGCCTCGAATCGCCCAGAACATATCTTCTCCCATGGATGCTCTGTCCAGGATCCTGCCCTCGGCATCAATTACTCTGGTGTCGAGCACGTTATCTGCGGCGAGCCCATACTTCCGCAACAGGGTTCCCCAACCACCGCCGCTGATCTGCCCGCCGAGCCCGACCGTGGGACAAATTCCTGATGGGAACGCCAGAGTGGAACTCTTCTCTGCGATCCTGTAGTAAAGTTCCCCTGTAGTCACCGCCGGCTGGATCCAAGCGGTCTGCTGAGCTAAATCGATGCTTATGTTGCGAAAGCTGATGAGATCGAGGATGAGGAAGGAGGAATTATGGTCTGGGGAGGTGTAGGAAAGGCCCTCATAGTCGTGGCCGCCGCTTCGGATCCTGATTTGAAATTTGTGCTTCTTGGAACAGAGGATTGTGGTCTGGATTTGGGGAATGGAATCTGGGGTGACGATGAGTACTGGCTTTGGGCTGGCGCTGGTGTTGAACCTGCTGTTTTTGATTGAGAATTGAAGGATGGAGTCATAAGAGGAGTTGGTTGGGGTGAAGGTGACTTGGGAAATGGTGTTGTTGTAGTTTTGGGAATAGAGGCACTCGAGGATTGATTCTTCATGGCTATGGCGATCAGCTGAGTTGAGGTATGGAAAGGAAATAGCGATGAGGATCAGTAGGATGGGAAGAACTCTCGCCATGATGGTTCAGTTTGGTTCTTTGTGAATTGGAGACGATCCCCTTTTATGTCCAAACTCCCAAGGTAAAGTTCAAATGTCAACGGCCTATGGCGGCCAAGAACTAGGAGTTGAATTAACTTGATGCAAGCTGCCAACTTGCATATAGTCAGCCTTACGAAAAGGGTAACGTGGTTGAATTGACTAGCTGACATGACAATATGGGAAGAATAGCAGTATTTGAAGCGGTCTAAGCTCGAAAACGATGATAAATTTTTCGGTACGACATGTATTACAACATCTACGAAATTGTTACGAACAGATTCAAGAGTTTCTTGTAACAGAGTTGCTAAGGTTTACTGAAAACTTCAAAGTGGTGTAACATTTTCTACATACCTGAATTTCATTATGACGCACCCTTACTAGCATTCGGTATATTACAATTCGCTACTCATCAGCCTGGAAAGCATCAGGAACCGGCGGAATGCTCTGTTCATTACGGAAGAAATCTTCAGGATCCACCGCGGTCTTCACCCGCACCAACCTGTCGAAGTTGTTCTTGAAATACTTCATCCCCCAAATGCTCGCTCTCTCGTACGCCGACTCGCCTCCACCTCCAACACTGACAGCATCGTTCATCCCCAGATCAAGATCTCTCGAATTCATGTACGCACCTCGCGGGTTCTTAGAAACATAAGGCTCCATGAAATCGTAGAGTTCCCTGATCCACCCAATGTTTCTATCCGCGGCTTCCTCGCCACCGTTGTACCAATACATATAGTACTGGATCTTGTAAATGTTACCAGCTCTATGCGGGTATGGCACGCTGGATTCCGGGATCCGGCTCATTTTACCGCCGTGAGGCATGATCTCGAACGAAATCGCCCCGTCCTCCACTTTAGAAAACCTCTCCAATATCTTCTCCAACTCTGCTTCCGGAATTGGGGTTTGAACGTAGTCCGATTTCGCTTTGAACCTGCCAGTTTTGGAAATGGTGATGCTCCTGTTCCGCAATACTTCTAAGGAACCATTGATTGGAAAATCGGCAGAGTAGAGGATCGACTGGATCCAGCTCATTTCGATGCAATCCGATCTTGAAACGCCCAATTCAGGAAACCTCTGTTCCAACAGGGGAAGCAGAGCATCTGTTTTCCCCAGGAACAACGAATCAAACGAAGCTAGAATCGTGCCGTTATCTCTGCTTAGAGAAGCCATGACGATTAGATCGTCTGGGAGCTTGTCGACCACGTGCTGCCACCGGTGGAACAACTCGATTCCCTTGTGCTGAGCAGTTCTCGACACTGTAAACAGAGTCACCGTGGGAGGAACGGAAACCAAGCTCAGTTTCCACGCTACGACGATCCCGAAAGTATTTCCTCCACCTCCGCGGATTGCCCAGAACAAATCCTCCCCCATGGAAGCTCGATCGAGGATTCTACCTTCCACGTCGACCACTTGCGCATCCACCACGTTGTCTGCTGCGATGCCGTGTTTGCGTAGTAGGGAGCCGTAACCTCCGCCGCTGATGTGGCCGCCGAGACCCACCGTCGGCCACATTCCCGCGGGGAAGGCTAGCGTTCTGCTCTCGGCGGCTATGGCGTAGTAGAGCTCTCCTAAGGTGGCTCCTGCTTGCGCCCAAGCGGTCTTTGAGGGCACGTCCACTTGGATGGCTCGGAGGTTGCGGAGGTCTAGGACGAGGAAAGTAAGGGACGGGGAGATGGTGGAGTAGGAAAGGCCTTCGTAGTCGTGGCCGCCGCTTCGAACTCTGATCTGAATCCTGTGTGCTCTCGAGCAGCGGATTGCGGATTGGATGTGTGAGATTTGTCGCGGTGTGAAAATCAGCAATGGCTTTGGGGTGGCAGAGGTGTCGAACCTCGGGTTTCGAATGGAGGATTCGAGCAAGGAGGAGAAGGAAGAGTTGGCTCTAGTGTAGACGATGCTTGTGATGTTCGAATCATGGAATTCGAGGCATTGCAGGAATTCCTCGTAAGGTTGGGATGAAGTTACGCCGAAGAGTAAAACGAAGAGGGCAACGAGAATTGGAAAGCTTCGATGAGCAGTATCCATGTTTTCGTTCTACTACAGAACTTGGATTGATTGTAATCTTGGAGCAGTGATTATATAATCTGCATCACTGTTACAGTGTTTGCAGGTGACTCTGTTCTAGAAGTAGATGGTTATTACTTGTTGGTTGACAGCATTTCTTGGTCAGAATAAGCTTCCTGTGATGTTGTAATTTCAGGCACTCAAATGCAGCTATGGAGGCACCAAGCTGAAACCAGGGTAGTTGGTAGAGCAGCTCGACCAGAATCAGAGACTTGCAGGCATGGATAATGCATTAGATTATTACTACATCGCAGCTTACCCTCTCCGACAAGTTCAAACAATATGGCGTTGGACTTCGTCAGTAACATGATCTAGCGAAGTAAGCAACAACACCTCAAACCAACCAAGAAAACACAGAACAGGTCTGCAGTCTACTGAATCTATGAAGACGTCCTCAATTCCGGGCTGCATACGGAGTACTAAACCTGGTGGGGTTGCTAACCAATTTGGTTATCCAATCAGCTTATATGCAAAAGTTTAGGCATTGAACTTTGAAATCTGATTGGTAAAAGCCTGCTCGCTATCGCTTCGTGTATTAGAAAAATAAATATTTTAAAGAGTAGTATTTTTTTTTACAATAACATATAGTCGATGAACTTGCATAAGTTAGAATGACCATCTAATAGATTATTTATGTTTGTATGGTTAGAATGATGTACGTTAACCTTACAGTACACTCATATGTTTTGTTATTTAAAGAATGAATTAATCAGAGTTTGAGGTATGATACAACTACACATATTTCAATATTTTCTTATGGCAAAAGCTAGCTTATCCTGATTCGTCCAAATATATGAAATGGATAGAATAAATGTCAATGCTGGGACACAATCAAAAGAGGGTGTGACTGTATCATGATCCTGAATGGTGACATCAAGATAATTATTGAACCTCAACTCGTCAACCAGGAAAGCAGTGGTCGTCTGGAAAAATGACTCTCTCTCTACATTGGAAATCCTCTCAACTCAAGAAATATGATCCAGCTGCATTTTATGTAGCCTCTTCTCCGGCCTTTCTGGTTGCCATTCAAGATACCTACCATCTAACTTCTCCCAATCTTACCATACATTCTTGGAGGAAGAGAAGATTTGCAAGAAGATCCAGAAGAGTTAAGGCAGAAGCGAAAGGAAATGAACAGGCATTTATTGGTCTGCACCTCAAGATTGGCCAAATCCAGCTCACTATTCATCCTCATCTCTGGACATTCAATGCTCAATATAAGACCTGGAAACCTCCTCCCCTGCAGAAAACCAGCAGAAGGCGTCACTCAGGAGACATTTGGCTTCTGCCAACTTCACCAATCGGGGCATCAGCTATTTATGAGATGGGATTCATATCCCTTGAGCCCCAAAATGGCAAGACACAGAGGACAATCAACTATCATGCAGGGACTTATCTTTTCTTAGTAAGGGGATATTGCTGATGAGAAGGAGATTAATGCCCAATTTATCCCCTGGAAATCACCTATAAAGCTTGTTAAACCCATCCAGATAGACACAGCAACTTTAATCTTGGCTTTTGTTCCTGGAGAAACCCTTTCAGTAGAAAAAACACCAAAAACCCAGACCTCTTTGAAAACAACCAGTCACCCCATGGAGATCAATCCGAGAGACAACCGGGCTGGAAAGGGCCATCTGGTTCTCAACATTCAACCACAAGAAAATAGAGGAAGGGGAAGTGAAAACAAGGTCCTGATCACAAAGTGGCTGACTGACAACAACATCTCAACAGGGAAGGCGAGAAATGTTACTCAAGCTAAATGGAGGATCCATGGCGAAATCACCATCAAGAGGGAAGCCAAAAACCTGTTCGTGTGCACCTTCCCAACAGCTGCGGGTAGAGACGCGATCTGGAATTCCCGCCCCTGGAGCCTCTCCAACTGCCTGATCGCAGTCCAGAAGTGGGATGGAGAAACTAAGCCAGAAGAGGTGGAATTCCCAACTGTCACTCTGTGGGCTCAGATTCATGATCTTCCTCAGGTCCTCAAAGAGGAGAATTCCATCCAGAATGCTGCTGAATTTCTCTTCCCAAAACTCCATAGAGTTGACAGATCAAGCCTTGAAGCAGCTGGATGGATGAGATTCACTCGGGTACTTGTCGAAGTAGACCTCCAAGAGCCAGTTCCGATTGGGTTTGAATACCCCCTTGGGAGGAAAGCTGTGTGGGTGAGCCTCAAATATGAAAAGGTCACAGATCTGTGCTACTTCTGCGGAAAGATTGGACACCTGATTCATAGCTGCCAGGCCAGGGAGGAGTGCAGGGAGAAGGGTCTCAATACCGAGCCATCAGGGATCTACAGCGCAGCTCTTAAAGCCGGATATGAGTCACCGGCGGCTACTCCTCCGCCATCCTTTCGCCGCAAGACGCAAGGTCAGATTGACGGAGAGGAGAGGCATCTGGAAAAAGGAAATCCATCATCCCAAGGCGGCCTTGGGAACTCCACCCCAACGGCTCTTATCACTGCGGCAGGGGAACCCTCGACTCCAATCTCTCAGACGATGGGGGACAACCTCTTCCTAGGTCAGAGATCCATAACGGATACTGACATTTTTCCTCACTCATCTCCCTCTGCACATCAAAAGTTCTGTTCCCCAAGGAGGCTTGAGGAAGATTTGGAAGAGGTGGCTGCGGCAGTGAAGTTCTCTCTGGATCTTAATGTGGGAGTCAAGCATAGGGGAGACATCCCTCTTCAGCTGAACAAAAAAGCTGGGCCCATTTGCTTGGACTCAGAAGAAGAGATGGGCTTGGTGGGCCAAACTCACAAATTTGGAAGCCCACATTATATAATGGAGGAGCAACAACCATTATCCATTGTTCAAGAAGCCCAACTCAACTATGAAAGGGAACTTGGACGGGCTGAAAAGAAGAGGAAACAAGAGTGGCTTCTCAATCTCTCAGGAGGCCCAAGTGGAGAGTATTTACACACTAACCTGCCCAAATCTTTTCTGTTTAGCCCAGGGTCAGAAGGCAACACAGCTGGAGACAAAAGAAAGAAGACTGGAGCAAAGAAGAGAATGATGGCAGGGGGATCGGCTGCAACTCAAGCAGCAGGGGATGAGAACTAATCTTCCTCTCAGGCGGCGGTGGGAAGCCTTAATCCACCTAATCCAGAATGAGGATCCTGAGTTGGAACTGTAGGGGGTATGGCCAACCCCTTACAAGAAGCCATTGCAACAGGTTATGTAGAAGCCTGGGCCCGTCCATTCTCTTTCTCATGGAAACGAAACAAGAAGAAGAATACATGGAGAGACAGAGGAGAAGGACGAATTTTACTAATGCGAAATATATAAACCCTAGTGAAGGCGGCAGTGGGTTAGCCCTTTGGTGGAAGGCTGGAATCTCTATCCACTTTTTAGATTCTAGCATCCACTTTTTCGATGTTTGTATTAGTAGTGGCAGTAGTAATTTCTTTGTTTCCTTTGTCCATGCCCCGACCACTGCGGTGGAAAGAAGGGCTTTTTGGGAGCGTATGAGCTCTTTTAGGGGTAGTATTGAAGACAAGTGGCTTATTGTAGGAGACTTGAACATGGTGATGTATGATCATGAGAAAGAAGGAAGGTGTCCTCTAAGGAATGAAAACACCACCCCGTTCAAGTACTTCATCTCGCACAATGCTTTGGTTGATCTCGGTTTCAAGGGTCCAAGATTCACATGGACAAACAAGCAACAAGGACAAAATCTGATAAGGGAAAGGTTGGACAGAGCCATTTGTTCAGCATCTTGGAGAGAAGAATTTGACAAAGCAGTTGTGTTTCATGAGGACATGGTTGAATCAGATCACTGTCCCATCTGGGTGGATATCAATTTCAATAATAATAGGAGAAGAACTCCCTTCAGATTCGACAAACGATGGAAAGATCAAGTGGAATGTGCTGAGATTATTTTGAAAATCTGGGAAGAACAAGGGGACTCATCAATCAAGCTCCAGAGATGTGAAACAGAACTTGTCAGTTGGGCTAGAGATAGTAAAAAAGAGAGAATGAAGAGGGAAGTTGAAATCAAAACCAGACTTCAAGACCTCCAAGGCCCGGCTAGGAATCTAGAGGATGTGGAAGAGGAGAAAGCACTCACTTTGGAGCTGGCCAATATTTGGAGGGAAGAGGAGGCTTTCTGGGCTCAATGTTCCCGGATTCATTGGCTACAAAAAGGGGACCAGAACTCTGCCTTTTTTCACTCTAGTACGATTCAAAGGCACCACTTTAACCGGATTCTCAGACTGAAAGAGGACAACGGGACTTGGATAAGTAATGAAAACCATCTCAGGGAGCTGTCTCAGGATTTCTTCTTCACCCTGTTTCAAGCTCGTCCTGCTGTGCAATTTGATCACCTTCTTCAGGACTTCCCTCAATTGGTGACAAATGAAATGAATGTCCACTTGTGTGCTCTGGTTACTAATGATGAAGTGCGAAAGGCGGTCTTCAGTCTTGGCCCCTCTAAGTCTCCAGGACCTGATGGTTTCCCGGGATTTTTCTTCAGAAAGTTTTGGCATACTATCGGGGATGGATTCTGTGAGGAGATCAGAGCTTTTTTTCTCAATGGCCAGCTGCCGGACGGCTGGAATGATACTCATATCTCGTTAGTGCCAAAAGTTGACGCCCCGGAACAGATTAACCAATTCCGGCCGATTAGCTGTTGTAATTTCAAATATAAAGTGATTGCAAAAATCATGTCTTCAAGGCTGCAGAACTGGCTCCCTCTCCTGGTTTCGGAATTACAAACTGCTTTTACGGGTGGGAGACAGATTCAAGATAATGTCGTTATTGTTCATGAGGTTCTCAACCATTTCAAGAAACACAAGACTGGCAACCGTCGGGACATGATGCTTAAACTGGACATGAGGAAAGCATATGACCTCGTGGACTGGGATAGTCTTGATAAAATCCTTACGGTCTACGGTTTTGATCCGATTTGGAGATCCTGGGTCAGTGAGTGTGTCAGATCTGTCAGGTTCTCTATCCTTTTCAATGGGGAACCCACTCAGTTTTTCACTCCTTCCAGAGGCATTCGTCAGGGAGACCCTCTTTCTCCTCTTTTATTCATCCTCCTTTCTAACGCTTTATCTTTCCTGGTTGATAAAGCGGCATCATCGAATGTCCTTAAAGGTTTAAAGATTAATCGTCATTGCCCGACCCTCACGCACTGTCTTTTTGCTGATGATACAGTGATCTTCGGTCAAGCCTCCTTGGAAGAAGCAACAAGGATCATGGAAATCATTTCTGACTATAGCACCATCACCGGACAGGAAATCAATAATTCTAAATCCTCTGTTTTCTTTAGCCACAATGTGGAAGTGGAATTAAGGGAGCAGATTGTTGGTGGCCTTGGTTTTTCTAATGACATTCATTCCACCTACCTTGGAGTTCCAACGGAGTGGGGAAGGTCGAAAAAGGAAACTTTTTCTTTTCTCATTTCAAGAATGGAAAAGCGAGGGGATTCTTGGAAGAGCCTTTTACTCTCCCCGGGAGGAAAAGAGACCTTGCTCAAAGCGGTGATCCAGGCGATTCCGACATACATCATGTGCTTGTTTCTCCTCCCGGACTCGAGCACTAAGAAAATGGATGCTATGCTTAGGAAGTTTTTCTGGTCAGGTTCTGTACAGAAAAAGGCTATTCATTGGTGCGACGCTAAAGTTCTGAATGCTCCTAAGGGTGAGGGAGGAATTGGCTTCCGTTCTTTTAAAGACTTCAACCTGGCCTTATTGGCAAAGCAAGCTTGGAGACTCCTCACCTCTCCGGATGCCCTGTGGGCTCGTCTTCTCAAGGGACTGTATTTCAAAGGGTCCGATTTCCTCCATGCTAAGAAGGGAAGCAGCCCTTCATGGATCTGGGCGAGTATTTGGGAAGCAAAGAAAATGATGGAGTTTGGCATTATTCGAGTTATTGGTAATGGTGAAACTACTAGGTTCTTCCACGACCCGTGGATTCCCCATATCCCAGGTGGGAAGATTCTTGGAACAACAGAGCAACAAGATCGGGTGGCAGACTTCATTAATGGGGAGGATAGGAGCTGGAAAGAGCAAGCTATTGAGCAGGAGGTGTCTCCATATCAAGTCCAAGCTATCAAGAGGGTTCCGATTGGGCTTCATGATGCTCCCGATTTCTGGGCGTGGAAATTTTCTCCCAAAGGTAATTTTTCTGTTGCTTCTGCTTACCATGCCTTCCATGACAGGAAAAGAGCTCAAGCACCAGGGTACCAAGCGATCACAACACTTGAAAGAGAAAGATGGAAATGGTTGTGGAATTTATCTCTGCCACCGAAAATGAGATTTTTCCTTTGGAAGTGTGCCCGCAATGCTCTTGCCACCAAGAGGAAGCTGTTCAACCGGAGATGTGCCCCCTCTCCAGCATGTCAGGTATGCAATGATCCGGAAGAGTCTCTCCATCACTGCCTCTTTGGTTGCAGTCATGCGAAAGAGTCTTGGGATTCCTGCTACCCATCCCTCAGTCCGCCTCCACCGTCTGCTAATCTCCTCGAATGGCTCTTCCACTTGAAAGACTCCATTCCCATCCAGTCGGTCCACCAGATTATTTTCCTCACCTGGAATATCTGGAAATCTAGAAATGAAAAAGTTTTTCGCAACGCTTCCCCCTGGCCTCCAGCAACGTGTTCCAATGCTGCTCGAGACTTGATGGAATGGTCGAATTGTCCCCCAGTCCAGAGAAATCCTCCTCCTCCCAACTCCCAGCTCATCCATCCCCAGAACCAGACTTCACCACCGCCGAGTTTGCCTCTCTTTGAGGTTCACTGTGATGGATCGTTTCTTAGCGATTCCCAGGAGGCGGCCTATGGCGTTGTTGTCCTCGATAGCCGTGGTCAAGTTTGTGATGGGAGAGCATGGACCTTGCTTTGCGCTTCTCCTCTCGAAGTGGAGGCGAAAGCCTTGCTTGAAGCACTGTTGTTGGCTCAGGATTTAGCATGCCCGGTTATCGTCCGCTCTGACTGTTTGATTCTTGTGTCTGCTATAGCGAACCCAAGGGCATCTTGGCCATGGTTTTGCTCGGCAGTACTTGGCATCATGACGGATCTTCTTGAGAGGAACCCGCTGATTAAAGTGTCTTTTTTCAGAAGGAACCTCAACACGAGAGCAGACTGGGTAGCTAGATCCCTTGCACACAATTCCCTTCCTCAGGATTGGATTGTCGTTCTTAGCCTTCTTTCAGAGTTCTTTGTGTAATGCTTTCTCCTTGGTTCCGTTTGGAAATGCAATATAAGCTGCACCTTGTCAAAAAAAAAAAAAAAAAAGATAATTATTGAAGACTCGTTGATTTCTATACCAGTTCAAATTGAAGGATGGTTTTGGCAATGCATCTTACATGCTGTTCTCTGGCAAATGTGGTTGCAGGCTTATCTTCCATGACTTAAAGACACCTGCATGTATTATTGCTCGTAACTCTGCTAGAGCTGCAATCTCCTGGATTGCTGACTTTCTAGATAGGATTTGAGTCCCATTTTCTCTCCTTAATTTTTTTTTGGCAGGAGCAGCCTGATCTGCCTAGCAATTTTCTTCTTTTCTTTTTTTCGTTTCTTCACCTGCAGGCGGGCGGGAAAAGCTACGGTGCTAACTTCATAGGAGTTAGCACCGTGCTAACTATTCTAATCACCGTTCATTATTTAAAGTTGAATCTGACGGTGGTGGATAATCAAGGGCTGTTAGGTATTTCAAAAAATAACAAATCAATTAAAATCTAAAATAAATTTTCTCTCTCCATTTTTATTAGTTATTTTCTACCAAACAATTACTACTAAATTCATTACTACTTAAATTAGTAGTGATTTTGAAGATCTATACCAGTGAATTCGTTGTTTATAGTAGTGATTTTGAAGGTCTAGAGTAGTGATTTCATTTTATAGTAGTGATTTTATTGTTAATAGCAGTGATTTAATGATTTTTTAATTAATAGTAATAGGCTATTTGTAAGTGAGAATCACTACATACTAATGTTTACAGGTACAAAACACTACTAAAAATCCACTATCACCAATAAGCAAAACTCTACGAATGGTTAACAAATCAATGAACAATCAAAATAACTACCTAAAAATAGCTACCAATACTCATGTAATGGGAAACTTTCCCTGGTGCCGAATAAACCAAAAGGGGCTTCCCCCTTTCAAACTTCGTCGGCCGTTTTTCCAATTTTATCTGATCAGAATCAAAGATGGAACAGATCTGTAAATTTTTTCAACCGCAGCCCGTCGATTCCCTCCCTCTCTATCTGCGACGCCATTATCAGATTCGCCCATCCGGGCTCTCTGTCTCGTTCCATTACGGCTGCAATCCTGGTGACGAAGTCCAAGCAGATCTTACCATTTCATCAGATTCGGTCGGCCACAATGGCGGACCTAAGGCTAGTAAGGGTGTGTCGTCCGACACACCCTCGCTCGAGAATTTTGCGAAGAACCTACATATTTTTGGTACAAAATTTTTTTACTTCGGGATAGCCGACACACCTTCAATAATTATAGCCGACACACCTTCATTATAGTCGAAGAATTTATTGTCCAAATGAATCAATCTTAATCATAATTCTTTTTAATTTTGTTTAAAATAACTCATAAATCATAATCCTATCACTTCCTATTAAAAATAAAAAAAGACTCACAGTCCATAGAATATATATGTGTGATGTGTGTTGGGTCTGGGCCTATAATTAAAAGAGAAAAAAAAAACCCAAAGGCCAAATGGCCAATAGCCCAGGCGGACACTCTTTATCCTTTAGTTTAATTGCTGTATAAGTTGGTGTTGACTTTACCTGTTGCAACTGCAAGCTGCGAAAGAGCATTTTCAGCTATGAAGATAATCAAGAACGATCTTCGAAATCGGTTGAGTGACCAATTTATGAATGATTGTTTAGGTATGTAAATTGAAAAAGATTTGCTTTGCAGCATAAGTGATGAATGTATTTTATAGACATTTCAACAGATGAAAAGTCGTCGCGGTTCGTTTACAATTTCTTCTCATTTCTACTTAATTTTTTAATTTTATTTAATTTGATAATTATTGGATTTTATCGGCGACACACCTCTCTGACAATCCTGGGTCCGCCACTAGTCGGCCGTGTCTCGCGACGACATCCATCATAAGATTCGGCTCGTCGAGTCTCTTTGTCTCGCTCCGTTCTTGCTATAAACCTCAGGACGACGACGACATCTATACCCAGCGGTGATGCTCCCACACGCTTTGGCTCCTGTTGGTGGTGGTGCTCGCGCGCCATCGTTTCTCCGGCCTCCATTCCAGATCTATGAGCGGTTTGTGATAGAAAGGGGAGGTTGAGGGTCGCTTATTGTGTGTAGAGGGGTTGGAGATAGAGGCAACGGAGTAACACTTTTATAATTAAGGTTTAGAGATTTTAATTAAGTAATTGACAGAAATAACCTTCAATTAATTATGACTCTTGGATTATTATTTCAATCCAATGGCTAGAAGGAAAGTTAGTGTTGGGGATGTATGCATGATAGCATGCTACTAGGGGTCGTTTGGAAGTTGCGATTGTTAAATAGATGTATTGTTGAGAATGCATGTATAATATTATACATGTATTGTTGAATTTGATGCATTGTAGAATACAACGTTTGATATGTGTGATTGTGTATGTCGCATCAGCTAAAAGCTGAGACAAAACAATCTCAACTCAACTATCTCAACAATCACAACTAAAAGTTGAGATATAACAATCACTCAAAATGAGTGATAGTTTCGGTCACATCAAAGAAACAATCCATGTATTGTTTCTGCTAGAAAAACAAAAAAACGATGCATTGTAAACAATACATGCATAATGACAATCTCAACAAAACAATCGCAACTTCCAAACGACCCCTAACCCTCGAAGGGGTTAATATCCAATCTCATTCCGCAGGCGGGCTCTTGTTCACTCTGCTTGCGACTTCGGTTGGGTTCCTTGTTGTCCACAGATTACTTTTTGTTGTGTTCTTTCTTTATTTCTTTCGTATGCTTTTCTTTCTTTCTTCGATTCAGCTCTTCTGAATCCTCTTCTTTGTACACTCTGTGTGTTTTTTTTCTTTTCATTTGAATGCAATCATCATTATAAAAAAAAAGTCTTTCCCCATCAAAATATATATATTTTTAAAAATGGCATACTCTCCGTATAGATATAATCTTAATGCATTGCATTATTGGAATACTGATGCATTTGGCGGATCGGCATGAGTGGGTAGAGGGGGGTCTGCGTCTTATTATAATATTCCTACAATTTATTAGTTTATTGTCGGATTAGCATTCGGATTATTATTCTTATTCAGTCGATAATTCTAGTACACATAGGATTCGGTTAAGGTTACCATGTTTAAGGAAGGTTAGGTTTAGAGAGACTCTCCTATAAATATGTACTTAACCTTGCGTTTTATTTATCAAAAAGAAGAATAAACTCCAGTATTTTCAGTTTCGTTTAGTTTTCGTATTTCAAGTTCGCGACGCGTGAGGCTGTCACGCGTCAATTGGTATCAGAGCCCGGTTTCGATAAAGAACCGGGACAGCGATGCCTCCCAAGAAGAACACCGCCGCCTTGCAGGACGTGGGCGATGATGACGGCGGCGGCCAGGCAGGCCGAGAGCTGGCAGAGGTGAGGGCGAGAGCTGAGGCCCTCGATCGCCGCCTCCGAGCAACGGAGGAGGAACTCGGCCTCATCAGGAGCACGACGGGGAATCTGGAGAGAGGCCAGGCGACACTGCAGGTTGTTGTGGAGGAAATCCGAGCGGGATATCAGGTTGGGTATGAAACCCTAGCAAGACGACAGGCTGAAGCCGACGCGAAGCTCGATCGCATCACCACCGGCCAGGGAGAGCTCCGAGCGAGCAACGAGGGGATCCAGGCAACGATCGCTCAGCTCGCGGAGATGATTGCAGGGATGGGGAACCGCGAACCAGCTAGGCGGACGGTCGATCTAATCCCGACAGGTGAAAAACTCAAGGGGGCGCTGTCGGGGGCTGAAGAGGAGAGGGGAAGCTCATCCCCACTGCTGGTGACCCCGCATACCACGCCACTCCGGGGAGCCCAGGGCGGCGAGCTGCTCAAAACCCGGGATCAGGCGATCCAGGCATTGGGCGGCGCATGGGCGAGTTTAGCGATGGACACTGGAGACCCCCGGCCACCGTCGGGACTGCCGATGGGCATGGGTGGCGGCCGAAGTGGGAACGCCGGAGGGACAGGGACGGGGGCGAGCGGCTCGGGGCCCCGCCGATCGGAGCAGGAGGAGCCGAGGGAGCTCGGTGGGCTCGGTGCAGGCGCGGCAGGGGGAGGTCGGACCACGGGCTGGGGTTCGTCCGAAGGTGGGCCGAACCGCGAGGCCAGAAAGACTGGGGAAGCTGACCGGGTCGAGCTAAGCGAACCAAACCGGGGAGCTGTGGGTCCGGGGCGTTCGGAGGCGAAAGGGGAAGCCGCGGCGGCAGGCTACTATTGAGTTCCCACGCTTCACGGGTCATGAAGATCCATCCGGCTGGATGTCGAGGGT
Organism: Linum tenue; assembly: GCA_946122785.1. Taxonomy (NCBI): domain Eukaryota; kingdom Viridiplantae; phylum Streptophyta; class Magnoliopsida; order Malpighiales; family Linaceae; genus Linum; species Linum tenue. The sequence continues at coordinate 64,760,328 of CAMGYJ010000009.1, read as the reverse complement.
GGAGAAATATTTTAAGTACCAGGGAATCTCGGAGGAGCAGAAGGTGGCCCTAGCTTCATTCCATCTGGAAGGTGACGCCAACCAATGGGTTATGTGGTTGGAAGAGGAGTTCGAGCAGAGCGGGAAGGAGATGTGGTGGGAGGACTTCCGGGATGAATTCTGGAAACGATATGGGGCCTCGGAGAAAGCCGCGGGACATGAGGCGCTGGCAAAAATTAAACAAACAGGCACCGTGGAGGATTACCGGCAGACGTTTGAGAAGTTGCTCAATCGCTGCCGTGGATGGGGAAAGGAGGCGATCATGGGGACCTACATGGGCGGTCTCCGGCCGGAAATTTCGGCCTACATCCGCGTCTTTAACCCGCAAAATACCGGGGATGCGTACCGGTTGGCCAAAATTCGAGAAGAAGAGATACGGGTCGAGAAGGTGGCACTGGGAGCTGTGTCCCGAGGAGTGACAGCGGCGCCAAAGGGGAGCTCCAACCACCCCCCGCCACCTGCTGCAACAGTCACACCAGTGCCGGCTCCAGTGGCGGAGCGAGGTCCACCGTAGCAAACCCGTAGGGTCATTCGCAATCTAACGCCCGAGGAGGCTGCACGACGTAGGAGAGACGGGCTTTGCTACAACTGTGACGAACGATTCACCTATGGTCATCGATGTGCCAATAACCATGTGTTCGTCATGATCGGGGACTTCGGAGCGGCTGGAGAGGATGAGGTCGAGCTGCAGCCTCGGGACGAGGCTTTCGAAAGGAGAGAGGATTGATGCATTTGGCGGATCGGCATGAGTGGGTAGAGGGGGGGGGGGGGGTCTGCCTCTTATTATAATATTCCTACAGTTTATTAGTTTATTGTCGGATTAGTATTCGGATTATTATTCTTATTCAGTCGGTAATTCTAGTACACATAGGATTCGGTTAGGGTTACCATGTTTAAGGAGGGTTAGGTTTAGGGAGACTCTCCTATAAATATGTACTTAACCTTTCGTTTTATTTATCAAAAAGAAGAATAAACCCCAGTATTTTCAGTTTCGTTTAGTTTTCGTATTTCAAGTTCCCGACGCGTGAGGCTGTCACGCGTCAAATACTATCATTATCATTATTTTTTAATATAACTCATCATTTTCATAATTAGCACAAATGAACAAGAGAAGATATAAGAAACGCCGATTAAAACTCCATCAGTCCTGAAGCTGCGCTGTTGTTGCTTCTCTCTCTATCCGAGGTCGATTTCCTTTGTAGTTATTTTTGCAATACATTTAAGGCAAAATACACTTGTATAGCCAAAACTTTTAGGTTTGTGACAATAATAGCCATTTTTGGCAAAATACCAGATATAGCCAGAATTTTGAAAGTTTGATGACTAATATAGCCATTTCCGTTACATTCTTTAACGGTGTCAGTGACACCGTTAGTGGAATTAACGGAATGCTGACTTGGCTGCCATCTCAGCCTCTCCTTTGCTTACACCTTAGACTTCAGTGACAGGTAGGACGACACGTCATTAAAAAGAAAAAAAGAAAAAGAAAAAGAAAAAAAATTAAATCGGCACCCTTAAATCGGGGACCCGAGCCTCGTTCTCCCTCCTTCTTTTTTCACTTCCCCCATTGCATCTAGGGTTTCAGAACCCATCACCGCCGCCTCCTTTGAACCGCTGTCGCTGATTAAAGCAGGCCCGCCGCAACCGCCGAGGAACGCATTTCAGCCTCCTCCTTCCCCAACATCCTTCGCCTCTGCTGTTTCGCGTCGTCCCCCGACTCCGCCATTCCGCGCCACACCCAACTTCGATGTTCCGCACTTCCACCATAGCCGCTGCTCCTCGCCTTCACCTGCATCCATCGTAACTGCCTCTCCTCTTTCCTCATTCAAGCCTTCAAGAAGATTTATCATGTCTCAAAGGGGGGCTTCCTCTTCGAGAAGCGAAAAGTTAAAATCGGGATTTTACCTAAAATCGAAAATTGGGATAAAATCGAAATCGTAATATCGAATTGTAGGATTCTAAGTACCACATAGAAATTAATATATAATAATATTAATAAAGTAAATCATTAATAACACAAAGACATAAAATTTAAAGTGATAATTTTCAAGATTAATGTTCCAAAATCAACATTTTAATTGTTATTTAATGAGTAACTCAAAATAATTTATGAGAAAGGGATAGAGCTCATGGGGTTTGGCTCTTGTTTTTCATGTTGTGTCTAGGTAGTTTAACTAAAAGTAGTATTCTGACATCGTCTAATAAGCATGATTTAAAACTAAGAATAAGTGAACTCCAATAAGAATTTTAATGTCATTGGTTTGGTACAAATATATTCATCAATCAATTAATTTGTTAATAATAATGTTAATTCTTTCGTACTTACAATATTATGACAACTATTTTACCCATACGTTAAACAAGGGGAAGGGAAAGGGGTTGACCGAACCCTAATTAGGTTTTTTTCTTCTTCTCAAATGTTCATTTAATAGGAAAAATATCTGAGAAGATCCCCATCATTGTCTTTTCCACCAAAATAGTTCGGCTTCTTTTGAATTGGCTCAAACTGCCTATTTTGTTCACATAGGATCAAAATCCCAATTTTTGTACGATTTTACGATTTTAACGATGTTAATCCCGATTTTGAACGATTTTAAGGTCCACCGATTTTATAGTAAAATCAGGATCGGAATCCCTAAGTAAAATCCTTAAATCCTATGATTTTACGATCAAAATCCCGATTTTGACTGCATTGCTTGCTACCACAATGCGCTTTGTGTGACTAACAGAAGCAGGAAGTCAGGCAGAGTGCTCTACAGCTGTCCACATTGGAAGGTAAACAAGAGTTTGCTAGCCCATTTGTAATTCGTACATTATGAGATTGGTGACTATAGAAGTTGTTGTTTCAGGATCCAAGTAAAAATTGCAAATTCTTTATGTGAGTGGAAGGGGCGGTGGATGAAGTGGATGCAATGAGAGAAATATTGAGGCTTCGAGAGAGTTTATGGTTGGCTGAGGCTAAGGCAGAGAGGAGGAAGAAGGAGAGAAAAATTATAGAGGAAGAGTTGAGGAGGGTTAACCAAGATGTTATTGTAATTCGACAAATGTTCGTTGTTGTTGTTCTGTTGAATGCTTTGTTACTTGTTGTCATGTTAATGAACCGTTGGGGTATGTATTAGTATGTTTAGTAGGCGATGTTTCATGTTTGAGTTGTTGTTTTCTTGCATTATGTTTGCAGTTTGTATGTCAATGGCTAAGCAAGAGACCTAAATTCTAATGTTTACAGTCTGTTAGTACGCAAAAGTCCTGGGTTGTTTCAGTTTGTCACTATGCAAATGACCTTATTTTCCACACCATAATAAGCATAATGTGCTAGATCATACATTTCACCTGAATTGCACAAGTCTTTACATCCAATATATAACATAAGTTCACCTGAATTACATATTGCATAACATCCATCAACTAACATTTCACCTGAATTACGTAAGTCTTTAAACCCTAACATCTGTGTCCTAACATAATGCTCCAATGTCGGCCGATTACATGACTCACATACCCAAAAAATTCTCCACGAAGGCCATTAGAACCGGCATATTCAAAAAAGATGTGACCCATGGTGAGTTTGGCAGTCTAAGGTTGCGTTGTAGGGGGCTGGCTTCCTTGCATGTCTTGGGGCCAAGCGGTTAGTTTGCTTACAGAATCTGAAGCTGTTCATCCGAATCAGGCCAAAATAATCCCTAAATAGTTATTGGGGCCAAGTGGTTAGTTCGCTAACATGGTGTCAGAGTCTAGAACCGAAAGTTCATGGTTTCGAATCCTCATGACGACCCCCAATTTAAAAACAATGGTTTAGTACAAGGAATGGTATGACCAACATGTACAAACTGAAAGCCGAATGGGTTTGGCAGCACAATGAATGATACGTTCAACCTGCACAAACCGTATAAGAAAACCCCGAAAAAAGATAGGCTTTCGTTTGAGGGGGCTTATAAGAGGTTAAAAGGCTTAACTATCCATTTCCCAGCAACTCGAGTTATTGGGACCAAGTGGTTAGTTCGCTAACAAAGTAGTAAGTTCGCTAACATGGTATCAGAGCCTAAAACCGAAAGGTCATGGTTTCGAATCCTCATGACGACCCCAATTTTCAGCCATTTGTTTAGCACAAGGGATGGTATGTCCAACCTGTGTAAACTAAAACCTCGTGGTTTGGCAGCACAAGGGTTCAACCTGTGCAACCGTATAAAAAATCCACAATTCATCATCGGCTTTCGTTTGAGGGGGCGCATAAGAGGTCAAAAGCAATGCAGAACCGAAGCATGACCCGGTAATGCGAACGGCTCGCACTTTAGTGGTCCAACCGACATTAGACAGTTTTAAAACCGTTAGAGAACCGGTACCTAATAAGCGTTATCAGTACAAATAGTGGACATTTCTTAATCAGAGCTAGTCTCTTTCCTTCGAAATTGTGAAATGAAAATAAGGATTCAGTTTGAGAGCCCGACGTTTTTTGTTTATTTTAATTTTTAATTTTCTGCAATTTTTTTAATTAAATTTAACGGCTGAATGGCAAAAACCGGACGGGCGGCTTGATCGGCTCGAGCGTTTAACCGCCTCGGCCGCTCGTTAATCGCTACATAAAATCGGAGCGGCTTTTAGACTGTTCTGAGCCGGTTTTGTGATCGGGTGACGGTTTTACCTGTCAGGCCGAGCGGCTCGGCTTTAATAACACTGGTTAAAAGGCTTAACTATCCCTTTCCCAACTTATAGATTCTCTACCCCGTTGAGAGATCCAACTTTTCATCCACGATCAGCAAGCCTCACACCCACAAATAGAGAGAGATCAATGTTACTCTATGAAAATATCTAGTATGCATCGCCGTCGCTACTGTAAGATCCCCTGGAATCTCATCAATCAGAAGGAAAGCTAAAATCATATCCAAAGGAAATAGAGAGATAAATAGCATGAGTTTTTGAAGTTCCTAACCTATCTCACCATCAACTGGCGATCCAACGATGACCGTTCTCTGCCGTTAGATCCGTCGAATCTCATGAATCAGAAGGAAAACTAAAATAAGAACCAAAGGAAATAGACAGATAAATAATATGAGTTTATGAAGTTCCTAATCTTTCTCACCATCGGAGAAAGGAATATGGCCATCAGCCGACGTGCTTGGCGATTCTGACGGACCTGCTCGCAATAGCGGGCTTGAGAGAAGAGAAAGCAAATGAGAGAAATGCATAAGAGAATTTCCATCGAATTCGCTAATATATTTGGTCCTCCAGCCAAATTCTATAGGGGAAAAAAGCGACGGTATCTGGAATGAGTGGACACAAATACCTTTGAACCAACCACACTTTTTTCCTACTCTCTCTAAATTGAAAACCTCTCGCCTCTCTCTAGCTTTTCTTCATCTCTGAAACTTCTTCTCCTCGAGCGCGAGAAGCCTGCACTTGATGAAGGATTCCCTCTTCTTCTCAACCTGAAAACCTAAATCGATTTTGACCAAGTACAGGTGAAAGGCAACAAGGAATGGCAGTGGAAACGTATTAAGTAAAACAAAAATATAAGGCAATATAATTTTGATCGGGCTTTGTTTGTAACTGGGCTAGAAGCCTCAAGCCCAATCAATTAATCTCTCTGATCCAAGAGGGCTGAATAGCCGAGTTGCTCTACCCAAAACTGTGCGTTTCAGGACTGAAACTTCTTCTCCTTCCTCGTGTTCCTTTGAGATGAATCCCCTGTTACAAATAAACACTCAACCAAGCAAACACTAGCAGAAACAGAGTGAGATTCACCACACACAATCAGAACTAGGGAAGAATAGGGCACGGTCGGTTTTTACGTGGTTTCCAGAGCTGGGTCAATTGATTCCCAACTCTGACTATTCCACGGTCGGAAGATCACGATGATGTGATTTCCGACGATTCACTAAGCTTGTAGATTTTCTCTGTTACACTAATTTACAGCTCCGAAATCACTCAACCCAATCCAGGACTGATGATTGAATCAGCTCACTCCCTGATACACTACTAGCAATCCTGCTACTGTGTTTCTCTCAACACACACCCCTAACCCAAATTCTCTCCAGAAGTTGGATCAGCCTTGCTTTTCTTATCACGCACACAAGCTATAATCTAAGCTCTCCCTGTATTAATGATCTCCAGAAAAGTGTGTGTCTTCTTGTTCTCTTCAGCCCTTTATTCAGCAATGACAGTACCGTTACTCTTTCTTTCCTTTTTCTTCCTTGAATTGGTTTATGGCAAGAACTTGAAAACTTTCCTTCTTGATTTTTCAGACCGTTCCTTGTTTCTTGTTCTGCACGAAAACATGAGCTCGGTTCGGCTTCATTTGACAAGCTGCTTCCAACATTCTCCCCCTCAGCTTGTCAATGATTCCTTCTTCTGTGACTGTCGTTCCTGCGCACATTTCAACAAACGGTTACGTGCAGACTGTTCTACCAATCATTATGAGCACATAAGCATACTATGAGGAAGACAGAAGAGGAGTTCTTTTATTTCAAGATCACATCAACCAACACGACACAAGACTCACAAAACTAGACTCTGAAAATTCCTAGGCACACGAGTGCTCAAAAAGCTAAACTAGACTCTAAAACACACGTGCTCTTTCAAAGAGCTTTATTCATGAAAACATAACACTTTTGGTTCGACTCCACGACTTAATGCACGCTCAAGATCCCCCTACACAGAACTCCTATGATTTTCCAGTAACTTAGAAAGGGAAAGTTGGGGAGGACAGATAGTCAGAGATTTCCCCTTCATCTCCACCCAGCCCTTCATCTCCACCTAGCTCTTCCTCCAGATCGGCAATGCTGAGTCCATCTTCAAATTTTTCAGCCGCTATTGGTTCCTCTAGAACAGCTTCATCAACAGGGTCAGCTTCCAAGGGCGCTGCAGGAACTACAGTCCCTTCTCCCCCTGAAGCATTGACTCGAGGACGCCTACGACCAACAAAGGCATTCACCTTGCGAAGGACAAACTGAGCACGAAGAGTATCAATCAGATCGACTCGAGCCACTTTGTAGCGAAGATCAATACCTAAGCCGCGTAACAACATAGTGATTTGAGGAGCAAAAGGAAGCTCCTCATTGAAATTGTCATCACAGTAATGGAGCATGTGATTAAACATGAGATAAGGATAGCTGATGGGACGATTTTCTTTGGCACTAGCCAGAATCCACATATCCATAGGATAGATCCTATTGAGTCCATGAGAGCGGGGAAGGAAGACCCGAGTAATGAAGAAATGAAGCACTTTGAGATCATCAGGGAGACGTCCAGTGGCAAGCTGAGAAGGATAATATTCACCTGTATCTCTTGTATACAGACGAATGGCTTCAACTTCATTGAAACCAACTTCCTGGAAGTCTCCTTCATCCAGAACTTCAGTACCAGCAATAGGATACCCGAGAAGATATGACAAAATGTCGACCGAGATAGTGAGCAAATAATTGTACACCACAGTGGTGAAAGTCGGAGGATCAGTGTTGAAACAGGGTTGCATGTTTGCATAGAACATGCGTACAGCTTCTGGACGAAAGCTGTAGCACTGATCCAACGGAAGATTTGACCAACCAACAGCATTGATCAACCCAGGAATGTTCATGTCATAGCGATTGAAGCGAGCTGGATCAAGTGAGATAGAGGGACACAAGGGACGATCTTGAAACTTGACGAGATAGCGAGCATAGTCCTCTGCGTTTCTGAAAACCTTTCCAGTAAAGATAGCTGCCTGAGCCAGATGCAGAGGCACACGGGGATTGATTCCGGCCATACTGACTTAAGAGGGTGCAGGGTTCTTTTGAGAAGGAGAAGTTCGATGGGACTGCACACAGAAGTTACGAGGGTATAAATACTCTTGCAGAGGGATAGAAAGTTAAGGTAAGAAGGATACAGGGATTTGAAAATATGGAAGGATGGAATCAATATGAGAAAGGAAATATTTTCTGACCCTAAAGGTTGACAGAAGGGAGGTAAGTCTTGGAGCTAAAGAATAGGAGGGTCGACTACACAGAAGGATACTTAATGTCAGAATCACTTCAGATTCTCAAGTTCTGACCAGGAAAACATACCTAACTCACGACGATTCGAAAGAAACAGATCCGAGCCCAAGGGCTTTGTAAAGATATCAGCCCATTGACTGGAAGTGGGAACAAATTCCAAGGAAATGATACCTTCTTCGACCAAATCTCTAATGAAGTGGTATCTGATTTCTATGTGCTTGGTTCGAGAGTGCAAGATGGGATTTTTGGTCATGTTGATGGAACTAGTATTGTCACAAAGGACACGAAGAGTTTTTAAGTTAAGACCATAGTCTTGGAGTTGGTGCTTCATCCACAAAAGCTGAGTACAGCAGCTTCCAGCTGCAATATACTCTGCTTCTGCTGTGGATAATGCAACAGAGTTTTGTTTCTTGCTAAACCAAGAAACCAGAGAGGATCCTAGGAAATGGCAGGTGCCAGAAGTGCTCTTCCTATCGATTGTACAACCAGCATAATCAGAATCTGAGTAGCTTATTAATTCTAAGGATGAATTGTTGGGATACCACAGACCCAAGTCTGAGGTGCCACTGAGATAACGAAAGATCCTTTTTACTGCAGTTAAGTGACTCTCTTTTGGGAGAGCTCTGGAATCGAGCACAAACACAGACACTGAACATGATATCAGGGCGACTTGCTGTTAGATACAGCAAGGATCCTATCATCCCTCTGTAAAGTTTATCATTAATGAGAATACCATATTCATCTTTATCTATTTTGATAGAAGAGGCCATAGGAGTGAGAGCAGATTTAAGATTTCCTAAGTCAAACCGTTTGAGCATGTTTACCAGATATTTTGACTGATTGATAAAGATTCCATGAGAAGTCTGTTTAATTTGCAACCCCAGAAAATAGTTGAGTTCCCCCATTAAACTCATTTCAAAGGCATTCTTCATTTTTTACTCAAACTCTCTACACAGACTTTCACAGGTAGCCCCAAAGATGATATCGTCAACATATACTTGAACCAGAAGGATATGATTGTTTAGTTGTTTAATGAACAGGGTTTTGTCCACTAGGCCTCTCCTAAAACCATTTTCTAGCAGAAAGGAACTAAGTTTGTCATACCAAGCCCTTGGGGCTTGTTTTAAACCATACAACGCCTTTTTTAGTTTATAAACATGATTTGGAAATCTATGATCTTCGAACCCTGGAGGTTGAGACACAAAAACTTCTTCTTTTAAATTCCCATTCAGAAAGGCACTCTTAACATCCATTTGATATAACTTAAAACGCTTTGAACTAGCAAAAGCACATAGCAATCGAATGGCTTCTAAACGGGCCACAGGGGCAAAAGTTTCTTCATAGTCTATCCCTTCTTCCTGGCAGTACCCTTGAGCAACTAATCTGGATTTATTCCTAACCACAGTATCTACTTCATCAGATTTGTTTTTATATATCCACTTAGTACCTATTATTACTCGATTCTCAGGTTTAGGAACAAGTTCCCACACATTGGCACGCTCAAACTGGTGCATTTCATCAAACATAGATGCAGTCCAGAATTCATCTTGAAGAGCTTCATGCACATTTTTTGGTTCAACTAAAGACACATAAGCAACAGTAGATGGTAAGGTCTTTGATCGAGTAATCATACCTTGATTGATACTTCCTATGATTTGTTCAGGAGGATGACGTCTCACAATGTAAGCTGGAGGGTGAGCAGCTGAATCAGCTACTTTAGTTCCTTCTTTTGATTGCATCTGGATGCCTTTCAGATTAACAGTTGCTTCCTCTGGTTTTTGAACAGACGTGACACCATCTTCTTTGGTTGCTGATTGCTGCCTTCCAAGCCCAAAATCGTCATCATCATAGCTATATGTTCTTACGACAACAGATTCATCAAACATAACATTGACGGACTCCTCAACCTTGAGGGTCCGTTTATTAAACACACGATAAGCCTTGCTAGTGTTGGAGTATCCTAAGAACACAGATTCATCAGATTTTGAGTCAAATTTTCCTAGGTGATCTTTTGTGTTCAATACAAAACACTTACAACCGAAGGCATGAAAATAGCCTATATTAGGTTTTCTTCCCTTCCAGATTTCATAGGGAGTTTTGTTAACACCTACTCTAATTAAAGCTCGATTGACAGTGTAGCAGGCTGTGTTAATAGCCTCTGCCCAGAAATACTTAGGAATACCATAGTCATTCAGCATAGTTCGTGCAATGTCTATAAGAGTTCTATTTTTCCTCTCCACAACACCATTTTGTTGTGGTGTTCTCGGAGCAGAAAAATTATGTGAGATACCTAAATCATTGCAATACTGTTCAAATGAGTCAGAACATAATTCTCCTCCATGATCACTTCGAATGCTGCAGACCTTAGCTAATTTTTCATTCTCAATTCGTTTGACCAGAGTTCTAAAATTTTCAAAGGCTTCATCCTTCCTACTAAGAAACAATACCCAAGTAAACCTAGAGTAGTCATCAACTACAACGAAAGCATAAGAATTTCCACCATAACTAACTACATTTGTAGGTCCAAATAAGTCCAAATGAAGTAACTCTAGAGGCCTTGATGTAGAAATGACTGATTTAGATTTAAAACTAGACCTGGTCTGTTTACCCTTAGCACAAGCATCACAGAAAAAATCCTTTCTCTCATTTATTTTTGGAAGTCCTTTGACTAAATTTAGACAAAACACTAACATTAACATGCCCCAGTCTTCTATGCCATTCTTCCTTATCGCTTTTATCTAGACTAATCAAACAAGTCTCATTGAAACTATCCTTGTCATTTAGATCAATAGTGTAGATTTTCCCATTTCTTTTACCAGTAAACACTACTTGTTTATTCAGGATGTTCTCTACATAACAGCAACTAGGTTCAAACACCACCCTGCAAGTCTTTCCACACATTTGACTGATAGACATAAGATTATGCTTCAAGCCCTCAACTAACATAACATTTTTAATGCATGGATCAGTTCCCACTTGACCTTTACCAATGATATGAGCATAGTTATTGTCTCCAAAATAGACCTTACCAAAATCTCTTATACTTAGACTAGAAAACAGTTTCTTGTTACCTGTCATGTGATGGGAGCACCCGCTGTCCATAATCCATCTGGTATCCTCTGTGCTCACTTGAAGACAACTCTGCAAACACAACCTTCATTTGGTTTTCCGAACCCAGATTTTATTGGGTTCGTGTGGTGCATTTGAACTAAACAGTTGATTATTCCATGGTTGCTTAAGTTTTCTTGACCAATCAGACCCTTCTTTCCTAGCTTCTGACCTCAATCTCTTCCTTCACATTTTAATGATGTGTCCCTTCTTGTGACAGTAATAGCATTCTACTTTCTTTAAGTTTGCATCCTGTCTGATTGTATAAGTCCTAGGTCTTTGTGTTGTAGTTCTGTTAGTCTCTTTTCTACATTGATCATGTTTATTCTCAGTTTCCATAATGCTAATTTTCTTCCTGAGTTCACTGACTTCTGTTTTACTAACCTCTAGTTCATTCTCTAGTTCAGCTATTCTTGTCAGATGCTCATGATTTTCTCTTTTCATTTTATTATATCTCATCTTGACATTTCCAAATTCTACTTCAATGTCTCTGATAGTATCAATTAGTAATTCATTATCACTGAAATATTCTAACTCATGTATGGATTCAGTATCACTTACCTGTCTTGAGTTGCTGTTTGCTCGAGTGACTCATCCTCAACTTCAGCAATCGCCATGAACGATCTTTGGACAATAACTTCGTCGTCATCATCCATTTCATCTTCACTGCAGCTCCAAGTAGCAGCCAGGGCTCTCTTTTTCTTGAGTTGTGGACACTCAGCCTTGATATGTCCTGCTCGGACGCATTTAAAACACCCTGTTGAGCTTACGCTTCTAATGTTCTGACTAACATCAGCTCTGCCTTTTGAGAAGGACCTGAGTTGATTCCCTTTCACCCCGCTTTCATTTCTTTCAAGATCTTTGACCTTGCTTCCAGAATTCCCATACTTCTTTTCCCTTCGGATTTTAAGCAGTCTGCTGACTTGCTTACTTAACAACGCCAGTTCTTCGTCTTCCATATCATCTAGGTCTTCTGAGTCATCCAACGACGTGATAGCTTTGAAGGCAACTCCACTTTTTCCTTTGTCATGGGTTTCCTTCTCTTGGCTTACCTTGTTCAGTTTGTCTTCATGAGCAACTAATGATCCGATCAGCTCATCAACTGATATCTTTTCCAAGTCTTTTGCTTCTTCTATGGCTGTGATCGTTGGTGTCCATTTGTCTAGCAAGCTCCACATAATCTTTCTCACGCGATCCCCACTTTCATACGACTTTCCCAGATTCTCAAGACTATTCACTATGTTGGTGAATCTCTCGTACATCATTCTGATTGATTCTCCTTCTTCCATTTTGAATAACTCGAACTGGTGCTTCAAGGAGTTCATCCGTGAGGTTTTAACCTGTGAAGTTCCTTCATATGTCACTTGAAGCTTGTCCCAGATTTCTTTCGCAGTCTTGCATCCTGCCACCTTGTGGTATTCTTCTGGTCCAAGAGCACAATACATCAAATTCGTGGCTTTGCAATTCTGCTGAAACTTCTCGAAGTCTTCATCACCCCACTTCTCTTGATCTTCTTTGAGTTCGTGAGGTCCTTTAATAACCCTTGCCCAAATTTTTGGGTCAGTCGAACCCACGAACAGCTCCATACGATTCTTCCAGTACCCGTAATTAACCCCTTCGAATCGTGGCGATCGATTCTGTGAAAATCCATCTGCAAGATAAAGAGGAGCATTGCTCGCTGATCCTGAAGCCATCTCTACATTCTCCGGAGGATGTTAAGCCTTTAGTAGCGGAGCCGGGCTCTGATACCACCTGTTGACGGCTTCGAGCGCGAGAAGCCTGCACTTGATGAAGGATTCCCTCTTCTTCTCGACCTGAAAACCTAAATCGATTTTGACCAAGTACAGGTGAAAGGCAACAAGGAATGGCAGTGGAAACGTATTAAGTAAAACAAAAAGATAAGGCAATATAATTTTGATCGGGCTTTGTTTGTAACTGGGCTAGAAGCCTCAAGCCCAATCAATTAATCTCTCTGATCCAAGAGGGCTGAGTAGCCGAGTTGCTCTACCCAAAACTGTGCGTTTCAGGACTGAAACTTCTTCTCCTTCCTCGTGTTCCTTTGAGATGAATCCCCTGTTACAAATAAACACTCAACCAAGCAAACACTAGCAGAAACCGAGTGAGATTCACCACACACAATCAGAACTAGGGAAGAACAGGGCACAGTCGGTTTTTACGTGGTTTCCAGAGCTGTGTCAATTGATTCCCAACTCTGACTACTCCACGGTCGGAAGATCACGATGATGTGATTTCCGACGATTCACTAAGCTTGTAGATTTTCTCTGTTACACTGATTTACAGCTCCGAAATCACTCAACCCAATCCAGGACTGATGATTGAATCAGCTCACTCCCTGATACACTACTAGCAATCCTGCTACTGTGTTTCTCTCAACACACACCCCTAACCCAAATTCTCTCCAGAAGTTGGATCAGCCTTGCTTTTCTTATCACGCACACAAGCTATAATCTAAGCTCTCCCTGTATGAATGATCTCCAGAAAAGTGTGTGTCTTCTTGTTCTCTTCAGCCCTTTATTCAGCAATGACAGTACCGTTACTCTTTCTTTCCTTTTTCTTCCTTGAATTGGTTTATGGCAAGAACTTGAAAACTTTCCTTCTTGATTTTTCAGACCGTTCCTTGTTTCTTGTTCTGCACGAAAACATGAGCTCAGTTCGGCTTCATTTGACAAGCTGCTTCCAACAGCTTGTTGTATAGACGGTTGCCGGTCACGGGGGTGGGGTTGGGGTGGTCGGAGGGAGGGAGGGACTAAGGCTGGCTGACTGGTTGGCGCCGACAACCAACCCCAACCTTTGAGAACCCATTAAGCTAACAAAGAATTGACAGTGAAGAGTACAAGTATAGATGGAAAAGGAGGGAAGAGCCCCCAAAACCCAGGTCCAGCAGAAGAATCCCGACAAGAAAATTCGTTCGCCGGCAAACCTTCCTACCATTCTGGTGCATGTTTTCTCCCCCAGGAAGGACGCCGGTTGTGGGGTGGGAGAAGGGAGAGACGGCGGCTAGGTAGATAGGTTATATTAGGGTTTGAGTATAATATATAGAGTAATCAGGTGTGGTATGTTTTTCATTTCCTAAATTACCCTTAGCTAATCTTAATTGTTAATTTAAAAATATAATAAAATAAAGATAATGAATGATATAGATGTTGGTAGCTACCGTGATTACTCAAAATTGAGTAACCACCCTAACCTATTCCGGTCTTCTACCGCTATAAATGGCACCTCTGTCTGTATTCGCATGGGAACTTCAGAAAGAGACCCGTAAGATAAGGTAGACAGGTACACATACTGAATTGGTGTGGCTAGACTAATTGTCCCTTTACCTTTCAAAAGTTTGAGTAAAATCAATGAACAGAAATAATGATATCTCTTGTGATCTAGATCGAATGAATTTTCTTAGATTTGTGCTGATGCATCCACTGCAAATAGCACAACACCAATTGTGTTTGTAATATGCCCCTGGGAGGGTGTATGTTATCAAAGTCACGCAGCTAACGACTCAATCGAATAATCGATTGAGCTCGAATCAAGAACGAAGCGTTCTTAATACGAACTTGGATAAAACGGAACCAAAAGGACAAATCCACTCTTGGGGATAGCTCGATTGGTATAAAAGGGTAATTGCTCGACCACGATTGAAGTGACTATTCAATCGATACACAAGCTCAGCAAGTTTGGAATCCACCAAACCCAAAACAAGTCGCAACTTGCACAAACCAAACGGTTCTCAATTTCGATTAATCAAAGTCTGAATTTTACAACGAAAATAGAAGGTTATTTAGCCAAGAAAACCTAATACAAACCTAGATGAACAAGGAAACAAATAAGGTAAAATTCTACTCTAAAAAGGACACAAAATTCGGATTTAAACTTCCTTTCTTGAAGCACAAGTAAGCTGCCAGCAAACAGTCAAAAGGCATCTTTCGTACTAACTTCACGCCTTTCGTTCGAGGCCTTCCCGAGCTCCAATTATTCATCCAATTCCTTCTCTTTGTTCACAAACATACCTAGTTTCATGTTGAGGAAGCCTTTGGACTTGAATCAGATGCATACTCCCAGAATCGAGCTACAAAGTAGGCTTCACAGAACAGTTTTCTGCCTTAGTCATTTTCTGGCAATTTTCCAGTTTTGAGGTAGCAACTTTGAGGCCTTGGAAAACAACCTTAATGACATTATATGGATCCACAAAGCATACCATTGGAAACATGGTAACTTTATCTGTAAAAAAAACCCTTAATCTTGAATTTCCACCAAGCCAATTGAGAGAACCATGCCTTCAAAGTATGTACTCTGAACACGGATTTTGACTTAGCCAAATTCTGCCCTTATTCTTCCCAACTTCGATAGCTTCTTCGCCAAGTAATTTAAACGTGTATGGTTTGCCATTTGGGATCATATCAGTTTGCATTTAATTCAATCGATCTGCTGCTACGTGTGTTTCATTTTTTTTTTTATAAAAAGCCCTGTTAATATTATAACTTAACTTCCAAAATCTTGGGCTTTGTCACCTGCTAATAGATTCCTAATGAAGCTGGGTGGACAATCAGTCCAGATACAAAGCTGGTTCCACTGAGGAGCTAAATGGGCCAAAAAATGGGCACAGAATTAGAATCTCTTGGCACGAAAGCCCACTCGACTCTTCTGCCGGATAGAAGCGAATTGACCTCAGCCCATTAATCTTCTAAATGTTATATCTCTTTTTATTTTTCTCATTCTCAAAATAGCCAATCGACTACCTCACAAACCCAAGCGCCCCATACTCTTTTGGGGTAATTTCACTGTATTACTAAACCAAAATTGGAAATCGTCTCTATGTAGTTCTTAACCTGCTTAATGAACTGGCCAAGTAGGAAGCTTTGACCTTGCTCATCAGGGTATCTGTTTTTTACTCCCCCTAACCTGCTCCATGAAATGCTGGAGAAAGATTTTAAGTTTTAAGACCTCTCATCATTAGTTAGTTATTAGTTAGTTCTTTAAAAGAATAAGTAAGGGTTTCACTGTTCATCAGTGTCAAATCAATGGGAGACAAAAGTTGATTATTTAGTCCTCCTACTAATTACTAGACTCCTATATTTTTATTGTCAAATCAATGGGAGGCAAAATTTGATTATTTAGTCCTCCTACTAACCAAAGCTTTGAGGAGTCTTTATACCATTAAGTTTCCAAGCAATTAAATTATACCATTAAGCTTGAATCAATGTTCAAATCAATTGGTATCCAGCCCGGTTAAAGCGAATTTAACTCGATTTTTACAAATTTTGGGTCGATAACGAGTTTACACGCTTAAATTGACCTAATTCGACCCTTTGGAATTCTTACACGCTTGAATCAATGTTCAAATCAATTGGTATTCAGCCCGGTTAAAGCGAGTTTAACTCGATTTTTACAAATTTTGGGTCGACAATGAGTTTACATGCTTAAATCTACCTAATTCGACCCTTTGGAGTTCTTACACACTTGAATAAATGTTCAACTGGTATTGACGAATTTTATACGCTCAAAGCTTGGAGCTTTTATGCCATTAAGATTCTAATTAATTAACTTATGTCAATTGAACCCTAATTGAACTCAAATCAATTGGCATTTGACCGAATTCAACCCTTTGGAGTTTTTACACGCTTGAATCAATGTTCAACCAATATTGACGAATTTTTTGCAACAACGAGTTTTACCCGCTCTAAGGTTGGAGTTTTTATGCCATTAAGGTTGTAAATCAATCAATTTATGACAATTGAAGCCTAATTGAACCCGGTTAAATCGAGTTTAACTCGATTTTTACAAATTTTGGGTCAACAACGAGTTCACACGCTTAAATTGACCTAATTCGACCCTTTGGAATTCTTACGCGTTTGAATCAAAGTTCAAATAAATTGCTATTTGGCCCGGTTAAAGCGAATTTAACTCGATTTTTACAAATTTTGGGTCGACAATGAGTTTACACGCTTAAATCGTCTTAATTCCACCCTTTGGAGTTCTTACACGCTTGAATCAATGTTCAACTGGTATTGATGAATTTTATACGCTCAAAACTTGGAGCTTTTATGCTATTAAGCTTCTAATTAATTAACTTATGTCAATTGAACCCTAATTGAACTCAAATCAATTGGTATTTGACCGAATTCAACCCTTTGGAGTTTTTACATGCTTGAATCAATGTTCAACCAGTATTGACGAACTTTTTGCAACATCGAGTTTTACCCGCTCTAAGGTTGGAGTTTTTATGCCATTAAGGTTGTAAATCAATCCATTTATGACAATTGAAGCCTAATTGAACCCGGTTAAAGCGAGTTTAACTCGATTTTTATAAATTTTGGGTCGACAACGAGTTTACACGCTTACACGCTTAAATTGACCTAATTCGACCCTTTGTATTTCTTACACGCTTGAATCAATGTTTAGCCAGTATTGACGAATTTTTTGCAACAACGAGTTTTACCTGCTCTAAGGTTGGAGTTTTTATGCCATTAAGGTTGCAAATTAATCAATTTATGACAATTGAAACCTAATTGAACCCAAATCAACGACCATTCGACCTAATTCGACCATATTAAAGCGAGTTGAACTCGATTTTTTAAAATTTTCGTTCGACAATGAGTTTTGCACGCTTAAATCAATGTGTGTTCGACCCAATTCGACCCGGTTTAGGTGACTTGAGTTCTTTGTTGATGACATTTTTTTGTTTTTACATGCTTGAATCAATGTTCAACCGGTATTGACGAATTTTTAGTCGACCACAAGTTTTACAAAAGTTGATTATTTAGTCCTTCTACTAATTACTAGACTCCTATTTTTTTAGATTGGAGCCGTAATTTTTTTAGACCCCTTATTACTACTAGGCTTTGTTCTTTTTATTTTCTCTCTCTCTGTTCTTCTTTCTCTCTGTTTTCTTTTCCTAATTTTTTTTATTCTATCACTTTCTCCACTCATGTCTCACGCAGAAGAGGGGAAGAAATACAAATTCTTCTTTCGCTTTCTGTTTTCTAAATAAAAAATAAAAAGAAAAAGGGAACAAAAGGGTGTTAAAAAATTATTTTTCACTTGACTTCCTTCTCTTTATGTTCTTCTTTCTCCACTCATCTCTCACGCAGGAGGGGAGAAGTTATATGTAAAACAATAATAGAGAATGGAAGAGGAGGGTATTAAAAAATTGTTTCTGTTTTGGTAGATTGTTCGGGGTCGGATCTGCTATTTTTTTCCTTCTTCTGCGGGGCAAGACATGCACGTTTAAGGTTTGGAGCTGTGATTGGGTTATTTGTCGGTGATTGCAATATTACACCCGACTCTTCATATTATCACGCTATGTGATCCACTTTGTTATTACTAAGAATAGACTACTTACTATCAACTATTCAGTTTCTAAAAAAAAAAAAGTATCAGTTGTTCAGGACTTTATTTAATGTATAATGTATTTGTTGGAGAAAACTATCTATTCTTTCTCAAAATTACTTAATTTCAGATTCTACCTTCCTTACTTACCAAATAGATGCATCAAAATATGTATTCCACTTACTCGCGAAGCGAAGCGAGCAGGGTATGGCTAGTATATTTGAATTGGCCGAGGTTTACATCTTTACATGGTTGGTTAGATTTGGCACTACAAGAAAATTGACTTTTTGCGACTAAATTATGGTGGCCAATATTGTAAATGCCTCTACAAATATTTTTAGTGACAAATACTCAATTTGCTTCTAAAGTTATCAAAATCTGTCGCTGATAACTTAAGTTTTTTAAAATGTTAATAAAAAAAGTATATTATTATGTTTGGCAACAAATCCCTATTATTGCCTTCTAAAGTTTTGGCTCATTTATTTTTTAAAGTAGAAAATAAAATGTTTAGAATTAGAGGCAAATAAAAGTGTTGGTATTGACTTATTGCCTTTTGATTTGTAGTGATAAGTGATAACGGTAAACTACTTCATGCGACAGATAATGAATGTGCCTCTAAAAATATTTTTTTCAGTTACAGATCCGCTTCTGATTTCATTAATATGTATTTTGAAAATAAGATTAGAATTTACTTTAAAATTTAAGTGGAAATTTTATCCACATAAATTATCATTTAATAATTCTATATGTGTTTTAATAGAACTAGCATAGGGCCCGACCCGTTGGTCCGAATTTTTTTCCCCCAAAAAATATGGTATATAATAATGAATATAATAGATGTTTTGAAAGGCATGAAATGAGTATTTTGTACCTTAGTTATGCACATAACATTTTTTAAAATCAATTATCTAAGTATGCAAAATGTGTTTAGATCTTTATGAAAGGAGAAATTGCATAGAATTATTAAATGAAAAAAGAAATAAATTTAACTAATTGCCATTCAAATACTTAACTAAACAAAATAGTTGAATATTAGAGTTGCTTCTCATAATACATACATAATCAACCTTTAGGATGAAAGAAAATGTATATCATAGAATTCAGTATGTTCTTTAAGTTTTTCCCAATAGAGAGCATTTTTTTACCACACCGTTGGTTATGAATCCAAAGTTGATTGATTTGAAGTATATAATACATGTTTCTAAGTTGTCACTAATAATTAGTTGGACAATGTGTTGTGTACGGACTTCCCAAATTATTCTCATATTGCATACATGTCTAGCAACAAAGTAGTATTTTTTATGCAACAATATTTTTCATGTAATAATTAAATAAATAAAACCTATGAGATATATGTTACTCTTTAAGTTGATGAATGAGAAATATGAGTAGTATACATTTATTTAAAAAAGATAGAAATTGCAAAGTGCCTTTTGGGTTGAATTATGCATTATCGCTAACTAACTTATATATTTTTGCAATAGATAGTTCAAAATGCGTCTTTCAACTTTTTTTTCCCCACCAAAGTAAAAGAATTGTTTGAACCAACGATTGTAAAATCGTATCGAAAAAGTTGGTGGTAGAGTATTTTATATAGAAGTCATAATTTAACCGTGGTTCAACCGTTTCGTATTGCTAAATGTCACCTACCGATTTAGCCTATGGTGTGAACTGTGAAGTTTTATGGTCGAACAACCAGTACATACGATTTTTTAATTCAAAAATTTTAAATAAAAAAATCACTGAAATATTGACATTATCGAATACCCCCTTAAATCTCATAAATTACAATATTCGTATTAAGAAAAAAATCATCAAAACAATAATATTGATTTAGGATTTTAAATTGCAATGGAAAAAATCTATCAAATATAATTTTTCCCCTAAAATAAATCAAAACTCAACAGAATAGGGCCAACAATACTCACTAAGCAAAGCAGAAAAGCAATTATTTCACAATACCTCACTTTCCCCATCTTTTAAATGTGTAATCTCACTCTCTCTTTGCCTTCCTCTTTTTTCTCCTGTTTTCTTTTCCGTTTTGTTCTTTCATCTCTCTCTCTCTGAGCTTTGTATCTCACCACTCTCCCCCTTTCCCTTCCTCTTTCTTCCCGTCAATAAATTCCAGGTGGAGATGTCCAATCGATCGGGTCTAGACATGCGTATATATCAACATGCTATACTACAAATACAAAGAGTTCAGTTTGTCCTTTCCATGACAACATATGCTCACCATGTATTTATTCCTTGCAGAGAGAAGGATATTAAACCATCTTGTATCTGCTCCAATTATCGTTATCACTCGTACTATTTATATTGTAGTAATTAGAACCCACTTTTAAATATGGAAGCAAGTGACCACAATCACAAGACATCGTATTGTAAAAACTTATATGCAATCATGAGGTTATTTCACTCAAAAGAAACCATGCTTTATATGTTGAAGATAAGCATTATAGCTTGAATAGTTCAATTTGGCAATGATCTCAGCTCTTACATATAAATTTTGTGTAAAAGTGGTATGATTGAAGCTATTCTCTATGTTAACACTAATCAGAATAGTCTTTGTTTACTGGAAACTAACCACAAAAACATTTCAAATTAGAAAAATGATGATACTAAAAAAGAGTATCATTTCAAAAGCAACAAAAAGTATAGCTATTTATCTTTAATCAACTCAAAAGTCAACCTAGAAGATTAACCAAATGAACTGATGTTAAGAGATCACACATTACTGTCAAAGAAACTAAATAACCCATCATTCAGCTCTCCAAGCAAGAACACCCAACCTTTCCATATTTACCTCTCCGAAAATTGCTTTACGTAACAATATAGGTGGAGGAGGTTAGGCGGTTGTCGAGTCAGATGTGAAAGTTTGGAGAGACGGCGATGGTTGAGCGTTTAGTAGGCCGGGAGCCCAGGACACTGTTTATCTTTATTCAACTCAAAAGTCAACCTAGAAGATCAACCAAATGAACTGATGTTAAGTGATCACATGTTACTGTTAAAGAAGCTACATAACCCACCAGTCAGCTCTCCAAGCAAGGACACTCAACATTAGGGATGACAATCAAACCCATGCCCACGGGTATCCGACCGCCCCCGACCCAGTCAACGCGGGGAATCCGCGTTTTGACTGGGTATGGGGCGGGTATGGTAAAACCCGCAAAATGTTTGATGGATATGGGGCGGGTATGGTTTTAGCCTCCCCCTCCCCATACCCATACCCGCCCCACCAAGAATATTTGTTCACATATAAAAAATACATGGATGAAATAGTAATCTATCAATGATAGTGAGGGTAAATAAAAAAAAATTAGTAGAAATGCAATTGAATGGTCACCCAAATCAAAACCTAATTCATTTTCCTCAACTCTCTCTTTACTCTTTCACTTTTCCCTCGTGTTAGCAAGATTATATTAGCTCATTATTGCTTAGTATATGTATTAGAGTTAGATAAATAATTATTTGGATTACATAGTAGTACTCTATGTTATGGATTAAGGGAAATTTTAGGATAAAATGCTTTGAACCATATTAAGAATTATTGTCACTTTCTCGATTTCATGATATAATAGGTGCCTTTAATGTTATAATTGAAAATTTACATATAAAATTTTATGTATTATAATGTTGGATGTACGGGACGGGTATTACCCATGGGTACACGAAACCCACGTATACGGGGATGGGTTTGCAAAATCTTCCCCCGCATGGGTATGGGGCGGGTATGGGTTTGAATATTTGAAAGCGGGGATGTGGATGGTTTAGGCAAACCCGCCCCAAACCCGCTCCATTGCCATCCCTACTCAACATTTCCATATTTATCCATCCAAAAATTGCTTTGCGTAACAATATAAGTGGAGAAGGTTAGGTGGTTGTCGAGTCTGGTGGAAGGTTTGGAGAGAGGACAATGGTTAAGCGTTTAGTAGGTCGGGACACCATTTAGACCCGTTTACATTAGTTGCCACTTTTGAATTCGCATTCGACAAGCCAACATCACTCAATCTTTTCATATTTACCCCTCTTAAAGACACATGTGCCCATATTCACTCAAAACTTCTATGTTCATAAATATTGTTGTTTTATGATAGTTATATTATTTAAGACTATGTCAAGAATTCTGCATCGCTTCTACACATTCAATACTACAATTCGATGTGCAATATTTGCACCAATGACATTAAGCTTGCAATTTTAAAATTATTCTCCTTTTATAAGATAAATAGAAATAAAATTAATTATTAAACTCGAATTAAAATAATCAAAGTATGAAAATAGAAGTATCAAATACCAAAAAAAATATTTAGGGGAGAGTTAGTGGATTAGCTAACTGTGATGAAAATTTTGTATGATTTTTTCAGATTTAAGCTTCCTGTGTATTTTAATTTAAAAAGTTTGAATAAATTTGTTTAGTGTAACTGGTTATGTTTCTTGTCCTTTCTCAAATAGATCACAATTCAAATCCCATCACTTATGTATTTTTCCTGTAAATAAGAAAATAATAAATGAATGTCAAAACGAATCTACCTTTCCTACTTTTGCTATGGATGCAAGGATTTTGTAATGTGGAAAACACAATTTCCATTTCACTATTATATTAGGTGTAGCGGAAGTAACCCGGGTGGTTGAGCGTTTAGTGGGTCGGAAACTATTTGGGCCCGTTTACATTAGTAGCGCTTTTTCCATCCGCGTTGGGCAAACGAACAACACTCAATCTTTCCATAATTACCCCTCCAAAAAAAAATTCTGGCGTAACAATAGAGGTAGAAGAGTTTAGCCGATTGTTGAGTCTAATGGGAGGTTTGAAGAGACGGCGATGGTAGAACGTTTAGTGGGTCGGGGCACTATTTGGGTCCGTTTACATTAATAGTGTCTTTTCCATCCGCGTTCGGCAAACAAACATCACTCAACCTTTCCATATTTACCCCTCTCTTAAAGACACATGTGCCCCATATTCGCTTAAAAGTTATGTGTTTAAAAATATCATTACTTTATGTTAGTTATAACAATTAAGTCTATGTTAAGAATTTTACATCTCGTCTACACGCTCAAGAGTGCAATTCGATATGCAATATTTGAATCAATGACATTTCGGTTGCTAACTGTGGTGGAAAAGTCCTATGATTTTTCAGATTTAAGCTTCCTATATGTTTTCAATTGGAAAAGATCACATAAATGTGTTTATTATAATTGATTATGTTTCTTATATTTGTTTGAAAAGACCACGGTTTAAATTTCATTACTGATAAATTTTTTCTGTAAATAAAAAAAAATCATAAATTACTGTGAAGACGAATCTACCCTTCCTACTTTCACTCTGGATGAAGAAAATTTAAAATGAGACTTCAAGTTTTCTCATTTGGCTTTTATTTATTGTGTAGAATAACCTAAATAAGCATTGAATCCATTAAAAAAATCATCATTCTCGCTATCTAATCCAATATAAGTAAGAGATCAATTTATGACCTCTTGAACTAAAGTGAGGGTCCATGCAAGAATATATCTATATATCTATTGTACATAATGTGGTTATGGTGGTGAGTTTTGCAAACCACGATGAAGCATTAAAATATGAATAACTGTACTGTTAGAACCATGGCAGCAGCTGTTGGAATGGGGGCGGTGTCATTCAACATTTCGCAGTTGACAACGACTATATTGGATATCCACTTCATCAATATAAGTTACAGTTTGAGAATCTCAATCCCTGTGTAGTAACAAAATACACCCATCATGAAAAAAAATCCAAACATAAATGGATTGCAGGAATTAAAGGGCATGAATGTAGGTAAAATACTTTGAAATCAGGGCAGTTGAGTGACGATCGGGAGGCACAACAGAAGTGAAACATGATGTAGTAGTGACAGAACCAGAACACGAAACTCCTGGCATTCTCATTTAAAATCAAATAAACACGGCATCATTCCATGTGAACCCAAAAGCTTATTTCACATCCAAATTAGCTTCCGAGTTTCATAAATCCTGAACACAAAACCAAGAAACATATAGAAGTAAAGGACACCATACCGATTCAAAGCTTAGATATTTCAGGAGAGAGGAGCTTTAAAATGTAAAAAAAAGGGGATAATTTTCAACACACGTATGGGGAAATCATAATGGAGTTAGGTATGTTACGATTCGATAATGTCATCAATCATCCTAGAAATTCCAAATTCTAAACTGAACTCCAGGAGGGAACACAAATTTGATTTGCAATCCGGCTGTAATCATTTACTCATACCAGTGTTGATAAATATATAAACTAATAAGAATTTATGAAAAGTCATAAGATTACATAGTAAAGCAATGCAGTCAAAAGCGCGATTCGACCTAGAAGCTTAAAACCGTAAGATTTTAAGTTTTAAAACGTAGATTTTGACTGTATTTGTAAGAGACAATCACGATTCTATGTAGAAGCGTTTTGATGACCCAAAAAGGTAAAAGTGTAAGTTTTTAAGTTTTAAAGCGCGATTTTGACTGCATTGGAGTAAAGGGAGATTAAAACGTCAGTATGAGGATGCATTACCTATAGCTAGATTTTCTCTGAAGCTATATTCTAGAATATCGCTTGTAGGGGGTTCCTGAGTAGTTTTATTTGTTTAACTCATGTACTCTATTGATATCACTTGGAAATAAAAAAAATTTCTCGGAAATAATTTTTTTTTCTCTGAAGCTAAACTTGGAATAGACAGCGAAGACCTCTATCTTGCATCCTCCATTGACGATTTGAGAGTGAGCTGGGAAGGAAGCTTATGGAAAAGGATTAAAGGGTTATAAAAAAGACACAGCAAATAGAGGAAAAAGAATTGACCAATTTTGAAATTAGGGGAAGATTAGAATAATAAGCATGCTAAAGCGATAAACCCAAAAATCACATACATATAAAGAAAACTATCCTCGTGAATTTGATGGAATTGAAATTTTACTTCAATTATAATTCTTCCGCATCCAGAGATCTTGTGCATTATAAGTTTGTAGAAGAAAACTTGCACCAAAGGGGAGAAGTTTCCAGAAACAAAAATGAATTCACCGGTGAAGAAAGACAAAAGTCAGCTAGAATTACCTGGGAGAGACATAACCAGTGAGAGGATACGATAGCGCCAGTGCACAGGAGAAGACCACAAGATCCCTGCGGCCGGAACAGGAGAAGACAATTGTGGCACCTACGGTTGGTCTTCCGATCTCAGTTGTGAACGCCGTTGGTCGCTGCCTTCCATTCAGCCGGACAGATGGAGGGTGGTTGCGGTGGGGAAGGTAGTTACAGGCGGTGAGGAAGGACGGAAGAACACCGAGATTTTCACCTGGGTAGCAGAGGAAGCGTGCAGGCGAAGCGGATGATGAGACGACGCTGACTCCGACAGCTATATTCTTCGCGGCGAATTGATTGGGTAACCGCTGGGGTATTAGTGGGCCGTAATACGGAGTAGGCCCGGTCGAAACAAAAGCTTACAAACGACGGCCTGAATAATGCGTTTCCAAAACTACCCTTCCGTGAAACGCTCTCCAGCAAGGAAATTTGAAATGGAGCATACAGTTTTTCTATTTGGCTTTTATTTATTGTGTAGATATAAGAGCATCTCCATTGGTGCAATTACATTCGCAATTGCATTTGTGATTTTTTTGACACAACACCATTTTTACAAGCCAACTCACTTTACTTTCATTGTACCTACATTGGTGCAATTAAATTGCAATTGCATATGAGGCCTAAATTTTTTTATTGCATTAAAAAAAATTAAATACCTTTTTATCCACATTGCAAGTAAATAAAACAATACTATTCTTCTTTTTTAAGTTAGCCGAAATATATACAATTAATTCATAAAAATTTTATTACTAATTTATGAATACATTTTGATCTTGAGGATGGAATAGAAAGAATCTAGTACTCAATAATTATTCATACAATAAAAATAAAATACGATGAACTAGCACAATATTCAAATAGGACACATAAATAAAGTAAAAAAACTTAGATCTAATATTTTAAATGGAACAATATAAAGACAGAAATGTAAATTAAACATCATTTTCCTCATCTCCAAACCGAGCCATATCTCTTCTATCAAATCATATTGAAGTTGATTATTTGTAGAACGATTACGAATTCTTGTATGATTGCGAAGATACTCTTCATACTCCAGGAGACGATTATTTGAGACTGCAGGCATAGAGACACTAAAGTTGACATCAGCATCTGTATAATCAAAATGCCGGATGTATGAACGACGCTCATCTTCCACTATCATGTTGTGCATGATTATGCATGCTCTCATTATTTCCCCGATTATATCTTTACACCACATGCGTGATGGGCCATGAATTATTGCAAATCGTGCTTGGAGCACCCCAAATGCTCTCTCCACGTCTTTTCTGGCTGCCTCTTGCTTCTTAGCGAACAATTTGTGCTTCGGTCCTTGGGGTAATGGGATTGACTTGACGAATGTGGCCCAATTGGGATATATACCATGAGTGAGATAATATCCCAAATTATAATTTCGTCCATTAACAGAATATGAAATTGTGGGTGCTTTTCCTTCTAACACCTCATGGAATACTGGGGACCGATCTAACACATTAATGTCATTTAATGTACCTGGGACCCCAAAAAAGGCATGCCATATCCACAAATCTTGTGAAGCAACAACTTCAAGCATAATGGTGGGCGTTTTATGATCCCCTCTAGCATATTGCCCACACCATGCTTCAGGGCAGTTTTTCCATTCCCAATGCATGCAATCGATACTCCCTAACATACCCGGAAAACCTCTTTGTTGCCCCTCATGCAACAAGCGTTCGAGATCAGCACTATTTGGCCTCCGTAAATACACGTCTCCAGATGCATCATTGACAGCTCGTACAAATCTTTTCACACAAGTTGTCGTTGTGGTCTCACCGATTCGCAAATACTCATCAACGGCGTCTGCAGCCACACCGTATGTTAGCATTCGCATTGCTGCTGTGCACTTTTGCAGGGGTGATAAGCTAGCTCTTCCCGTACAATCAGGAATGCTTTGAAAGTATGGATCTTTGTGCATGACAACATCAACTATGCGGAGAAATAAGCTCCTTCGCATACGAAATCTTCGTCTAAATATTTCTTGGTGAATGTGGGATTCTCCGCAAAATAATCAGCGTACAGTTGTTGGTGTCCACTTTCACGGTCCCTTTCAATGTACCTTCTTGGTCTTCTTTCACAGGTTGAACACAAACTTTTCCTCTGAAGGGACTCCTGTTAACCCTAAACCCCTCCCGCAAACCATGTTCTTTATCCTTTTTCCATCGTAGTGGTGCGGCCACTTCCGTCTGGATCAAAGAGGCAAATCATCAATATGGACGAGATGAGCACTTGTTCTCTGACACTCGCTGCAATCAATGCGGGTAATATAATATACCTTTCCCCTCTTTACCCTCTTTTAACATCTTGATGGATGTCCGCTGTAGATCATCGTCGAACTTCATTGCGTCTCTGGAATCCCCTTCCACCATCATCTGGTACGAGTTCTTTTGGGGTTTTCTTTCTAATTTGGCTTTGGGCTTTCCCTTCCAACATCAGGTATGCATCGTGGAGTTATAATTTCCACTCCTGAAACTGGTTCCTTCCTTTCAGGGACTAGCGTGAAGAGATCGCATCTGAGCCCATCAAATCATGGACGGTAATTTAATTACCAATTTCTAAATATATACTTTGTTCCCAATTCTTTTCGTTTGCTAATCCGCAATCAAAATCAAATTTTTTGGTTTACTTTAGGGTGTCTCAATTACCCTGAATCCAGATCGATCGAGTACAGTAGCTGAAGAAGGGTGCAATGCTGACTACATTGACGATGAGTTTCAGAAGGAGATTGCTAATTAGTAGAAGGGCTGCCCGTATTGAACTTGAAGCAATAATATGCAAAAATTTCAAGTCTGCTACGTGAACGAGGAGAAGACTATAGATTATTGAATCTAGTTATTCTTATGAGAGTTTTTTTTTTGTATATTTCCTTGTTGTTTATTTGTATGTTTTATATGTTGAGAATATTTTGTTTTGGTTGAATTCAATTGTCGGGAGCAGATCCGGTGAGTAACCTTGTGGTGAGTAACCTCATGCATAACCCAATAAGAATCTGCCACATCAGCGCCTCCTTCTCTCTCATGGAAAAATCATTAATTTTCTTTCCCTTAATCTTTAACGGACGATTTCTCACTCGTTTTAACTCGGAATTTAATTTTTTTTGCACAGTTAGATCAAATTAATTGTGCTCTTCAAAATGATATCCACTTTGATATTTTTTGGAACAAAAAAAATTTGCCAGTTATTACTAGTCTACTATACCATATGGTATTGACTGATATTAAATAACAACATATCATATGGTATGAAAAATACCAGTCAATACCATATGATGTTATTTAATAACAGCATACCATATGGTATGAAAATACCACCTCATACCAGGGTGATATAGCATGGTATGGAGTTGGTAACGAGAGGTTTGAAATTTTTTCCCCCATAAAATTTTAAAATCCAATAGATCATGATTAAATCGTTCCTTTTGTGCAAAAATTTCCGAAAATGGCTAAACAACGAAGGAGATACCATATGGTATGGAGTTGGTAAAGAGAGGGATGAAATTTTTTTTTTCTCAAAAAATATTGAAAATGGTTATCATTTTGTAGAGCACAACGAACTCGTTCCATCTATGCAAAAAAAATTGAAATCCGAGTTAGAATGAAAAAGATATGATCCAATTAAGAAAACTAGGGAAAATAAATTCCTTTAATTCTCCACCCTTAGATCTGCAGTCACTTAAAAGGAGGGTCCAGATTTGGTTACACATTGTTACTCACCCTAAGGTTACTCACCCTATCTTGAGCCCATCATACGGTAGCTGGTAGTATATATATTATAAAGATCATTTCCATAGTTGCATATTTATATATACTTTATTAAAATTAAAAGTATAACGCCCGAAAACAACTGGTACTGTACATCCAGACTGTTTTTCCTATTCACACATACACAATTTGCTATTCATTTAGACTTAATTTTACTATTCACCTGACAGTTTACTGTGCGAAGTCAGAGAAGCAGTGTGTGGCTGGTTGTCTTTGTTTCTCTGTGTTTCTCAGTTCCACTCGCGTTGGTCACTGGGATTTTTTCCTCCATATGGTGCTTTCTAGGTGAGGAACGGAGGCCTGCTGATGGAGACCAGTTTTTGATTGATTGCTTTCGTTTCAAAGACTGAAAGGAAAGGAAGGGTTGCTATTTGTAATTTGCTAATGGAGACTAAATGCATCCAATATTCTGCATTTAATTTTTCCCTTGCCTTTTCATGTTCTAAAGGGGTTCTTGGAAAGCTGTGCATCCTCATAGAGAGGTAGAAAGGGGATAGATTCTCACGCTATTTTAGGTGGTGGTGGTCTTATCGGCCTCTCCTTATTTCTTTCATTCCCGTAAATTTGTTCCGGCGGATGCAATGCCCTTTCCCCTCTCTTTCTCTCTCACTTTTTCCCCTCTATTTCTATCCAACCTTTCTATATCTGCAATGGCTTCTCACATCTCAGTTTGGAAGATGAGGCGATCTCGAAAGCGATCAGATGGTGGATTTGAGAGGACGAGAAAGAAGAATTAAAGAATGCCCAGATGCTCGGGTAATATTCTGGTTTCTTTCATCTTTCTGTCGTTCATGATTTTAATCATTTTTATCATGGGTTTGTTCACCGTAAGGGTTTATTTTGATTACTTTTCAGCTGAGATTCCTCAAGATGAGGAAAACGGTGGGGAGTTGATTGATATGCAGTTGTTAAGGATGGTGTGGGCAACACCAGGGGTTTGGAGTTCCAGAAAGAGTCGCTGGAATTCGTGCGATGTTTGCTTCTTAATCCCCTTATTCTGTTGTTGGCGAAACCTTGCCTTCCATGCAGATTCTGTTGTTACCTTTCGATAACTATGATCTTTCTACATTCTCCAATCGCCAATCGATGGAATTCTCTTTTCTCAATCCCCAGCCTGATTAGTTTCTTTATTTTTATTTGTCGATATTCTATGATTCGAACTTTTTGTGCAGTGTATTTTGGCTATGAGGCCCTCAACGTCAAGTTCTAGAACCTCCCAAAGTTGTAAATAGAGGATTCAGTTGAAGACCCTAATCTACAGGTTCCGTTATGGTTTTAGGTGGTTCTTCATTCTCTCCCTGCATCTTTCTTTCTCACTCCATATTGAAATTGAAGGTTTTGTGTTTTGTCCTATTTTTTTCGTTCAGCCACACAATAAGGAGTAGAACTCTAGGTTTCTCAATAGATTTGAGAGGTACAGAGAGTGATCACAGAAGAGGCAGATCCACGGACTTGAGCTTATTTGAGGTAATCATTGCTCTTGCCGAGTTTGTTTTCTCAGTTATCTTACTTGACGATTTTCTCTTCCTTTCATTCATCTTATGGATTCATTTTCTTCTTTTTGTGGGAGCAGTTAAGGATTTCCCTGTGTTGTTGAGGGTGAAAATTAATCGAGGAGCCGATTCATTGCCCATGAACTCAACCTTTCAGTGCTCATATTTCCTTAGCTTCCTCATTTTGTCACTCTCTTTCCTAAGAGAGTCGCTTTCTGTTTTTAGTGGTTCTTTGGTTGGTTATGGGTTACAATTCATCGTCCATGTCGCAGGAATTAGATTTGAGCAAGGTGATTAGGGGGCATATGTGAATTTTAGCTTTAATGGGTTCGCCCAACTTTCTTGAATCTCGGCTTTTGATTGATTTTGGCGGTCCTGGATTTGACTTTGCTCTTTTCAAGCTGGTTTTATAGACACAAGAAGATTTGGTTAGCTCACAATCTCTTGGAGTGCGTCATTAATTGATCGGTTTTTACTTCTAATATATAAATGTCAGATTCCTCAATGATTTGGAGTTAACAACAATTTTTTTTTGTATCTTTTGTTTCAGGAGGTTTATGCTGACCTCATATAGAACAAAGGTTATTTCTCCAATCTCATTGACTCTGCTCTCTTTGATACTTAAATGATATTGCAATGCCTACCAAGTCTGGTGTTGGCGAGCTTCTGTTGGGACTTAAGATAATGTTCTTTTTCCAGCCATTCTCATTTTTCGGATTCTGTAGTGTGCTCATAGAATCCTCTTTGCTCATTAGCATTTGATGGTTCTTGAGGTTGTTCAATTTTCTAAGGGTGTTTTAAGTATTTTGTTTTGTAATCTGTCATTAGTGAAATGCAAAGTCGAACACCAAGTTTTGTTGTTTCTGTGTTGATGCACCCAATCCCAATCAGAATTGGGTGTTCCAGGATGTAAGCTTTAGACCTTTAGTATCTTTGGTCATGCTAAATGCCAACTGATTAATACAACTGAGTTTATGAGATTATAATGCTTTTACGGAGGTTGACCGCGATACTTTTTTAAAAGGTTGTCTCCCGTACTAATTAAATTCTAAGGAAAAGCCTCTACCAATACAATGAAAGTGTTTATAGACTTGAGCTAAACTCCAACCTACTATTTAATCACCATATATTCCACATATGAAAACAAGTCCCGCTGCGGAGCGCGGGGTATGAGACCTAGTATATATAGAGATGAAACTAGCGACACAAGTTTAACCATTAGAGGCACATAGCCATAAACTTATTTAAAGGCCAATGCAATTGTCCCAAAACGAACTACGAGAGTAGAAATATATGTCGCTAAATGTAAAATTAGTGGCAAACATTTGAGCTATAAAAGTGAGAAAAAACAATTAAATTGCAATTTAAAATTTAAATTAGCAGCAAAACTATATGTCGCAAATTTGTATATTAGCAGCAAATAATATTTGCCGCTAATTTCTGTCGCTAAAGAGATTTAGCGGCAGCAGTATTCACAACACACATTTATGTGCCGCTATATGGCTATCAAGGCACATAAATGACTTCTCGTGACAAATACACTTAGCCGCTAAATGTTATTTTTCTTGTAGTGTGGGTAGCCCATTAAGTTAACCAGTTGATAGACCTTGAATTAATATGATGATATTATGAGTGTTCTTTACCTTATCGCTCAATAGATTTAGACTTTTAGGAGACGAGCTTTAGTTGTGTCTTAGCCTCTTAGGATGGATGGACATTGAGAGAACCAATAATTTATCAGTTAATTGCATGATTGGTCACTCAGATTACTAAAAACGTTCATGTTTGGTCACTACAAATATTTAATTCCACTAATGGTCACTAAAATTAGTTTTATAGTTCATGTTTAATCACTTTCCGTTACCTTCCGTCAACCTCCGTTAACACCGTCAGTTTTTTGCTGACTGGCTAACAGAAGTACTTATTCACCAAATTTAAACAATTAAAAAATAAAACCCGACCTTTACAGTCAGCTAAACCCACCACATGAGATACCCACCCAACCCATAAGGCCATAACTCAACCCTTCATCTTCTTCCTTTATTTGACCTGACACAAAAAATCCCTAATAGCTCACCAGAAACCGTCCCCCTGTAGACTAACTTGTCCTCATCGCTGCTTGCTCCTCATCAAATTTCAACATCATCACATCAGAAGATACCCCCCCCCACCCCCCCCCCCCCCCCCCCCCCCCCCCCCCCCCTAAAAGCTCACCCTCTCCACCTCAAGAAGAGATCAATAATATTATCCCTTGCTCACCAACTCCATCGCCAACAACACCAGCAAAGATCAGCTCGCCTCCGGGCCACTAAAGCTCGACCACAGCTATCCGTCCAAGCTCGCAATCCCTATCATCGGCAGCATCACTAACCGCTGCATCTCCTTCCCCGAACTCATTTCGCGGCGGAGGGTCGAAACATGGGATACAGAGTCGAAACCCAAATCTGAATCCTATCCCTCCAAATTCAATTTTTCCCGCACCCAAAATCCCATCTCCTTTATCTATGCCCCTGGCTCCTTCCCCTCAAATCCCTCTCTCCCCATTCTCCTCCATTGATTCCGCGTCTCGGCCTCCATGCACCCCCACCCAACGATTCGGATTCCCAGTTCTCCATCTTCCCTCGACCCCTCTCTGACAGTCGTACTCGCCGCCGTCGATTATTCCTCTCCGTGCCGTCGTGAACTAGAATGGAGGAGTGGAGTCGCGACACAGATCTATTCTCCGTCGGATCTTCTCTCTCCCGTCGCTCATTGTCTCTCCAATCGCACCAGAACCACCGCCAAACCCTCTTATTTGCCCAGGGACGGGAGCCATGTTGGCTTTAATCGGAGGTGCTGGTCGATCCGATAAGAAGCATAGGAAAGGGAGATGGAGCCAGTTGTTGCGTGTTCATCTCAGCTGCGAAAGAAGTCGGAGGTTTGGGGCTTGAGTGGGTCGGTTATTGGGTTGGGTTTGGTTAAAGTGTTGGATTGGGTTGGGCAAGAAGACGTGGCAGGGGTTAGTGATTTGGCGGGTCAGGTCTCATTATTTTAGGGTTTAATTAGGTTGATTGGATGATTTTGTCTACCACGTCAGCACATAACGGTCTTCGTTAATGGAGATGGACGGAGACTAAAGGAGAGTGAACAAACTTGAACTGTTTTACTAAATCTAGTGACCATTATTGGAATTAAATATTTATAGTGACTAAACATCAATGTTTTTAGTAATTTCAGTGATCAACCTTGCAATTTACCCAATTATTTATATATTTTCTTTTTGTGTTTGATTCACCTATCAGATGTATGCTATTGTTCCATGTAATGGTGAATTCATCATTATATGTTTTGTTATCCAGGATGTTTATAGGTATGCTCAACAGCTTTCAGCTCTCTATTCCTTGCTCACTGTGAGTTTAATTTATGTATTTAACGGGTAAAAATGAGTTTTAGCCAGCTTTTTAAGAGTTCATATGATGTTTAAGCATAAGTTTGTACTTTCTATCTATGTAGTGTTTAGCGACACAGAGAACTAATTTATCTTTACATTTCCCTTTCTAAATGTGATTATCTAATTGGTGTTAGTAATCATCACCAGACAAATCAAATACCTATCATAATATACTGGATGTTGGAAATTTGGCTAGGCCAAGAAAACCAACTAACTGGTCACATTATTTGTTTATAATGGATCCATGCGTCTGGTCCATTTTTTTCAATTAAAGGACATGATTCTTTGCAAGCCATGCAACGTTTGACAAAGAAAAAGACATGTTGCCTTTTGCATGAGATAAATGGATAGTAACGATTGGGTGAAAACCATTTCCGAAACGGTGCAAAGTTTGAGAAACATGGCGGTTGGTTATCAACCGCAATGTTGTTTCAAAATCGAAGCTATAAATAATGGGTGGTCGGATGGTGAAAAAAAAAAAAAAATTCTTCTTCCTACTAAACTTTTAGTATGCTATAGGTACTTAAGTCTGGAACCTACAGTGGTGATAGTTTTATCCTACAAAGAAATTTTCTGTAACCCTAGGCTTATTGAAGGTGGAAATATTCTTTACGCAAAGTGAACGTAGTTCACGACTCTATCACAATCCTGGTCACCCAGTCTTGGGCTATCGTTCGCGTACCCTAAAACTCCCAACAATCATAAAGAATAATTTCCGGTACGGTTAGGGGTGGAAATCGGTACGGTATCGGTATCCCAATACCAAATATCGAAATCACTAATACCGAATTACACCCTAAAGTCAATCCCAATCCCTAAATAATTTCGGTATCCCAATTCCTAAATATTTCGGTATCCCAATCGGTACTTCGGTATCCCAATCGGCATTATCGAATACAAAATTAATTATCTTTGCAATTAATAATTAAATATATAAATTAGATTTTATTGTTTAATTTAGGGAAAAAGACTAAGCAAATATTCTTGAATTAGGATATTATTAAGGAGAAAAGAGGATAGGAGACATCTCTAGTTCTTATCATTGGTAATCGTTAATTTGATGAATTGGAGGTTGAGAGACGACTATTAATAGTGATGGAATGATATATGTATAATCAAATGACACTCTTGGTGGTTGAGTCGTGTAGTAGTGAATGAGAGAGTATAGTTGAGAGGATAAAATCCACACTAGCTTATATTTCGGTATTGATTGGTATTTCTGTATATACCGATCACAATCCCGTAATTCCTAATACCGAATAACAATTGAAATACAATCCCAATCTCAATCCCAAGAAATAATACATGTATTCGGTAATACCAAATATAGACAAATTCGGTACGGTATTCGGTATATCCCAAATACTGGTACCAAACTTCCAGCCCTAGGTACGATGGCTCGAACCGCTCTTTACAAGAAACCTGTTCCAGTCTATGGAATTATGAGAATTGTCGATGATGGGTATTTCATCGATGGCAGTAGAAGATGGGTGTTCTTCGTACTAGTCTCATGGTGTATTCCATATCCGGAAGGTAACTTGGAAGAGGGATGATTCGAAGATGAGGAAGAAGGAGAATGATTCGTAAAATGGAGAAATAGAAGAATGAAAATTGCCTTTGGGTAGGTTTCATACTCAATGGTTAATTTGTCTAATTCTCTATTCGACGTTTACGAAGTGCTAGACAAATATGGATTTGTCTAGTGGTTTCATGGTGTGGTTTTGTCTAAGTGGTTTATGTTAAACCGAGGAGACAAAATTGTATATACAATGTTTGATGATTTTGGTAGAAGAGTCGTTGTGTTTGTATGTAAATGACATATTTATCTTTGGGACCAATCAAAGATTAGTGATTTTGTCTAGTGGTTTATGTTATTTTAAACCAAGGAGACAAAATGTGTACACAATTTATGATGATTCTGGTAATGAAGTCATCGTACATTTGTATGCATAAGACATGCTTATCTTTGGAACAAATAAAAGATAAGTGAACTTTGATAAAAAAAAAAGTTGTTATTTCAATTCTCCATGTAGGACATGGGGGAGGCAAATGTGATTGTGTATTGAATCAAGCGGAACGACAAGAAAGAGTCATTCTCTCAATTTTTCTGCATGAGAAGGCACTTGCATAAATTTCATGTCAAATTGGGGGCTCGATGTATGCATGACTTGCATGATGCTAGATATCGCATATGCGATAAAACAATTAAGTTTGTACGTGTTGAATCCTAGTTCTCATCATTTGAAATGAAATAAGGCATGTACTAGGATATGTCAAAGACACATTGTATTGACTTATTGTGGATTTCCATCAATTTTGGAAGGATTTGTTGATGTTAGTTGGATTTCTCATGTTAAAGGTGAACATTGAGATGAGTCCTCTTGCTTGGGAGAGGTGCCATATCTTGGGTCTCTAGAGAGCAAACTTGTATCACTAAGTTTCACTACGGAATCAAAGGTTGTGTGGTCTTGGTTTCTCTTAGAGAAGAGACATTATTATTGAGATGCTTGGTTTATGACATTAATTTATGGCAAAAACCAATCTCACATATTACTATTCTTAGTGATAGTAAAGCTAATTTCGCCAAGGAATATAGCCAAGTGAAATGACAAGTATGGTCACGTGGGAGTTAGGCACTGTAAAATCTGTGAATTGATCACTCATGGAATTGTGTCTATGTAATGTGACCGGACTTGGGATAATTTAGTTGATCGTTTGACGAAATGATTAACTAGTGACTTGGTGGTCAAGTCTGTAAAAGGGATGGGTTTAAAGTCCATATAATTTTTGATCATTGGATACCCAATTCCCCTCTAATACAACGTTAGAGGCTGAATTCAATTTGGAAAGCTCATTAACGTGACAATGCAGTTGAGTGTCGGAACTACTAATGGAATTAATTGTACATGCATGGGTGGTGAGGATGAAAATAGCACTAAGCTTACCGTTGTTGATGTGCAAATCTGCATATATTCTGAAGCCTTTCATTTCATATTTCAATGGACTTTTTTTGAGCATAGTGCAGGTTCCCCTCTTTTCTGCCGAAGTGGTAATTTGATTTCATACGTACATATACAAATACATATTTGACGTGAAGCGGAGCGAGCGGGTCCTTTACTAGTAACAATATACTTACGGCCTCTGGACTAGTGAAAGGTTATGGAAAAAAGTATTTTTCCTAGGTGTACTCTTATTAACATATATCTAATGAAGGATTTCGAGTCAGTAGATTGGCCTTTTCTTCTCACAGTATTGGAAGCAATAGGACTGCCTGTACAATTTCTTGGATGGGTAAAAGCCATGTCTTTCTACCCCCATGTTTAGTGTAGCTGTAAATGGAAGACTATGTGGGTATTTTCTTGCAAAGAAAGAATTGAGACAAGGTGACCCTATGTATGTATGTATGTTTCTTGTTCACCATTGCAACAGAGCTATTGTCTTATATTTCCAGAAAAAGATGATGAAGAAGTATCTTTTCTTACCACCCGAGGTGCAAGCAGCTTGGGATGACCCACCTGGTGTTTGTTGACGACTTACTAGTCTTCACTACTTAATGTTATAGAGCAAGCTATTCTAGAGCTGTGCAGATTGTTAAAAAAGTTTTATCTTATGTCTAGACTTTGATTTAATCTAGACAAAAGTCTAATTTTCTGTGTTGGTTTGAGTGAAGAAAAGCGTGCAGAATTGTCTACTAAAACTGTGTTTCAAAGAGCTATATTGCATGTGGCGTGCTATCTAAGAGTACCTTTGATAGCAGGAAAGATAACCAATGCAGATTGCCAGGCAAAACACAACTCATAAACTCTATAATCGCAAGCATGATGCAATTTTGCAAGAAGAAGAGCTGTTATAGCCTGGAATAAGATCACTCTTCCTAAGTAGGAGGGTGGATTAGGAATCAAATATATGCGTAAATGG
Organism: Linum tenue; assembly: GCA_946122785.1. Taxonomy (NCBI): domain Eukaryota; kingdom Viridiplantae; phylum Streptophyta; class Magnoliopsida; order Malpighiales; family Linaceae; genus Linum; species Linum tenue. The sequence goes on along the minus strand of CAMGYJ010000009.1, from coordinate 64,722,145 downwards.
AACTTGGCATGTATTGTTAGACATGTCTGTAACATTTTAGTTAAGAGTCCTGGTGGGTTGCCTGGATATACATATGTCGAATTAAGCAGTACTCCTTTTGAGAAATTTCCATAAACCGCTGCTCTTGGATCTGTAAGAAGATTTTGAAGGCCAGAAACAAAGTAGAATATTATATAACTTGTTGGAATACATAGGTTTTCTGGAATGGGGCTCAGATGCAGAAGTATTCAGTGAAATTATTCAGGAATTATTTGAGAAATAAAGCCTCTAAGGTGGCCTGGTATGCACTTACTTGGAGTCGTGAGCGAGTTTTATCCGATTTGGTATTCTTTTATCTTTTTTCTTTTGGTTGAAAATGATAATTGAGTCCAAACGCATGGATATACAAACTAATTCGACCCGACCAAAGGGACTTGAACCCGGTTTTACTGGTTTTCGGCAGGAGTGAGTTTTATCTGTTTTTGTGATTGGCGGGTTGTGTCAGGTGTGAATTTGCCCAAACTCGGTTCAACCAGGTCAAATTGAGTTGAACCTAGTGTTGATGATTTTTGAGTCGGTAGCGAGTTTTAACTTTAGTGTTTTTATTTTGCTTTTGCCTTTTGTTTGAGAAAGACAATTGAACCCAAATCCATGGGTATACAACCTATTTGACCCGATCAATGGCACTTGAACCTCTTCAAATCTGCAATCTGTTCAAAAAAATCGTAAATGAGAACCACGATTACCTAAAAAAAACGAAAGAGTACGACTATGTTTGGCCAGAAGTTTAAAAGTTTTATGTTTCAAAAGTTGAAATCAAGCCAAACACATCTCAAGTTTTGCTTTTTAAAAAGTGATTCGGGCCCAAATGTTCACATTTTACCCCTCATTTCTTATTTGTTTAGCTTGATATTTCATCGTTCCTCGACATATTTCACGCTAGGTTGTGCTTGTTTTGATACATTTCAGGTCCTAGCATGTGTGGAAGGATCGAGGACAAATTTTGGGATAATTGGAGGTCAAAAGCGCAAAAACCGAAGCAAAGTCCGAAGTCCGTGACAATTTCCTCGTAGCAGTGAAGGCGTCCAGGAAACAGCCACAGTTCACGAACAGAAAATACAGTTCACGGTCTCCTAAGACCGTGAACATGGACCACAAACCATGAACAAGGCGTTCAGCGAGGTTCCATAAGTTACTGACGACAAGGCAGTTCACGGCCTCTAAGACCGTGAACTGGGGCCATTGACCGTGAACCCATGAGAGCGAAGCGGTGCGTTTTGGACGACACTGAGTTCACGGACGTGTTTAGGTGTTCACTGCAGTGAACTGGCCAACACGTCCGTGAACTGGTCACTTTCGGGCAAATATGAAGACATCAGCGGGGAGAGAGAAGGGGGAGCTGATTTTTGGAGAGAACTTCAATTCCCTCTCTAGGGTTGGCCAAAACACCAAAAGGGGAGTTCTAGTGAGAGAGAGAGAGAGAGAGAGAGAGAGTTAGACTGATCTTGGAGCATCATTGGAGGTTTGGGTGGAGATTCAAGCTTAGAATAAGAAGAAGAAGATCTTGAGCTCAAATTTGTAATCCCTCTCTCTCTCTAGAAACTCATTCTTTTCTCTTGGGTGTTGTAGATCCCTAGCTAACACTTTGTAATTACTTGTTTAGATTGAATGAATTCGTATGGGTTTGCATCAATTTGAGTGTTAGAGGTGTTTTCATGGTGATTGTGCTTAGTTGTGCTTTCCAAATCTAGTGTGCTTGCCTGACCTAGATTAGGGGAAAGCCACACCTTTTTAGGTAGGTTTGACAAGCATGGTTTTTCTGAGCACTTTGTGCCTACTATCTAGGTTAGAGATGAGCATCTCCCTTGACTCAAGTTTGCATCTAGGATGGTTGTGATTAAGCCGCTCAAACTCCGGTTCGAGGGAGAGGCCTAGGCAACCACTAGTGACTGAGTGAGAGGATCGATTCCGTGACGAATCGATCTCTAGTAAACCCATCCCGTGACAAATGGATCACTAGTTGCTCCTCCTTGTGGTTCCCCTAGACTTTGTGAGTGAATCGATCCCGTGACAAATCGATTGCTAGTGATTTGATTCCGTGACAAATCGATCACTAGTTGCTCACCCCCGCGGTTCACAACCGCCTATGCCACACGACTCCATTCAATCCAACGAGTCATGGTAGCTAGTTAGGGGGAAGGTACTCCCGAGTGAAGCTCCCTATTTAGGATTTTCCTTTATTTACTTTTCTTTACTTGTTTAGTTTGTAGTTTTCTTAGTTTGAAAACCCAAAACTGTTTTGCTAGATAGATAACAACTTAAGCGATTGAAGTAGGGGTACATGGATCGACCCGAGTCGATATTTAAATACTTGCTCTATACTGCACCCGGCTAGAGTTTAAAAGTTTGGACTCTAGTCGGGATTAATTTGTATTATAGTTTCATGCGAGTCAAAAAGCTGGAGTTTTTTTTAACTTAAAAGCTGAAGCTCCGATTTGAAAATACAAAATTGCCACCATATATTATTCTTTTTGTAGAATACATCATTTTCTTTCATTTATATTATTATAAAAATAAATTACAAAATAGTATTATTTAATATGAAATAAATCTAAAGTGATCCATTTTAAATACTTTTAAATTTTTAGAATATGTATTCATATTTTATGTTAGAAATATTTTTTCAGCCATTTTACATTACCTCTTATGTTATAAAGTAATTCTAATAGTTTTTTTAACTAAACACTCAATTGTTTTTTTAATACTTCTTAAAAAGATACAAAGATGTTGCTTCATTCTGCAAAATTTATAGCAGGATCAACTACTAGCCATACAAATTGAAATAATAGCATCATGAAAGAAGTATAAACATAAACAATTTAGGCAAAATACACTTGTATAGCCATAACTTTCAAATTTGTGACAAATATACCCATAACTATCCGAAAATACAAAATAGTCAATTAAGTCCATCACTTTAACGTTGTTACTTAACAATCTAACTAGACTGATGGAAATGCTGACCTGACGACATTTTGTCAGTTAAAGTCCACGTGGATTAAAGGGAAAAAGCCAAAATAAAAATAATTCAAAATGCTCATTTAGGGTTCCTAGAGACCCTAAATTCGATTTAGGGTTCTGGGGTATGGAATAGATAGTTGGGGATTTCGATCGAGGTTGCGGAGGGCTTTTGATAGAGATTCAAGAGCTTGGTTGTGGATTTCGTTGAGGGGCCTCCGGAGGAGGAGTGGTAGAGGAAGGCATGTGGATTCCGATCGTGAGCAGAACAATGGAGTGGTTTGCAAACAGGGAGAATCATAGATCCCCCAATCGACTCTCGCCCATCATGTTGCCTCCAAATCCAAAGACGATTCGCCCCACAGAAAGCATAGATCTCCTCCAAGTCTGGAGCCGTTTCACGTCGTCATCGGGCAGGCCGAAGAGGAAGAGCTTTTTCTCCACGCCGGCGAATGTCCCACCCCCAATCGCCCAATCGGTCTGTGAGTTCTCTTGAAACAAAACTCTAGCTTCTCCCTGCTCCTTTTAACACTATGTTGGCAACGAGGGGGTGCAAATACGAGGAGGGTGTAAATTGAGGTGCAAATTGTAGGAGGGTGCACATTTAAGAGAGGTGCAAAGTGAGGTGTAAATTATTGTTTGGGAGAAAAAGTAGGAGGGTGCAAAATGAATAATAAAGTAGTAAATTTTAATATGATTGTTATTATTATAATTAAAATTAAAACTAAAATGACCCCACTATCTCTCTCTAATCTTTTCCTCGCTTGGGTCCCACCTTCCTCCTTTTTTCACAAAACCCACACAGAGCCCATCTTCCACCCTTCTTCTCCTCCCTTGCACCCCATTTTGGGGGGTGAAGAAGAATAGTGAAAAAACCCCACTAATGCTCCCCCCATCTACTGTTACTACACATCCAAACAGATACATTTTTGTTGGGATTCCCCATTACCCCGAAAATATACACCCCCCTCCATTTACCCCTCATCCCAAACACAGTGTTAGTTTTGCTTTTCGTGCGATGAATAATCAGGTTTTGCGGTATATTTTGGATAGGGATGGGGCGTCAAGTTCGAGTGCTACGCAGGAGGAGAGAAGGGCGCAGCAGCGCCTTTGGCAGAAAAAAATAAGTTACCAAAAAAATGATAAAATATTAATGATAAATATTTTTAAAATATATTATGACGTGGCATCTACGTGGCAAGTGAGACTGAGTTGTATCTGACGTGTACATCAATTTGGTATCCTAGTCAGTCTAACGTTAATCTAACTGACAGAGTCTCTAACACAGTTAAGTTTTCTAACGGAAATGGCTAGATTTGTCACAATACCTCCATTTTGTTTTGGGTTATTTATTTTTTCAATAGTTGTGGCTACATTTGTCGCAAACGTGAAACTTATGGCTATGGAAGTGTATTTTGTCAATAATTTATCCGACGACCCTTCTACCTTATGCAAGTTCATCGACCATATACTATTGTAAATAACAAACCAATAAATGAATGATTACGAATGAAATAAGATTACTTTCATTTTTGGGTTAATATTAAAACTATTACTCTTTAAAATATTTATTTTTCTGATACGCGAAGCGATAGCGAGCTGACTTTTGCTATTACCATATGTATTTTAGTAAATTTTTATTAACTACAAAAAAATTCAAATGAATTGGATTGCAAAGATCGATGTGGTATTGCCACCCAACCCACATTGTAATTGACTTTGCAATTAAATCAAATCTTAAATGTTAACAAAATGCTAACAAAATTAGTTATTACCACCCAACCCATCAGTCAAATAATCCATTTTGTTCTTCAATCCTCTTGTCTCTTATTCCACGAAGTCCCTGTTGGATTTTTGGGAACGAGGGTACACGTACGATAGCTCTAGACAGGGTAACTAGAATTATGATAGAGTCAAGAACAACGTTCACTTTCTGTAAATAATATTTCTACCCTCCACAAAGCCTTGGGTTACAGAAAATTTCTTCGTAGGATAAAACTATTACCACTTTAGATTTCAGACTTAAGTACCTAAAGCATATTTAGAAGTTAATAGGAAGAAGAAGTGATTTCGGTGTGTCTTTTTCAATGTCCACGACCATCAGCCGAGTTCTTATTTATAGAAGAACCAACCGATGCATTGAAGAGTTGTGTCCCTTCAAAGTTAGGCGGCTTATTGCATGGATAATTTCAGAATGAAACGTTGTAGGAAACTTCAAATCATGCAACGTTGTCATCATCTTTTCAACCAAAATGAAACATTGCAGTTATCCATCCTTTCAACAAACAATGAAACATTGCATTTATCCATGCACACGTTGCCAATTGGGACCATGCATTTCAAATTGAAATGTTACCAATTCAATTTATGCATGCAAGAAAACCGTCCAAAATCAAGGGTTATGTCTTTTGGTAAAATATCAAGACTTTTTCACTTTGTGAAAAACTACTACTACCAAATAATCAATGTTACCGGTCCTTTGCACCTTTGGTTCAACCAAAGTCTGTGCAATCAATTCCAACATTCCTCCCCATTTAGTGTATTCAACGAATCCACTAAATTTACAACATTTTTCCAACAAAATTTAAGCATTAATGAAAATGTCGTGATGATTGAATTTTCATCTTAGTACATTACACTTGACGAATATTCGAATATTTGGGTGTTGATAACGATTGAACCCATCTTCTCATATGAATATTTGAAGATAATATACACTTAAGTTTTACAAAACTTCTTAAGTCCTTGACACTCACTACAAAAAACAGAGGCTTCAACGAGGGGGAGAAAGCCATTCGGTGAATGTACCTTTCTGATTTTCACTATATCATTAACGAGGGTCATTTATGTTCTCTCGTTACTATGATAACTTACCCTCGTTATTGCCGAAAGACGGCTCAAAATAGGGTGAGTAACAATGAGTAACTAAATCTGGACCCTTCTTTTAAGTGAGAGCAGATCTAAGGGTGGAGAATTAAAGGAATTTATTTTCCCTAGTTTTTTTAATTGGATCATATCTTCTTCATTCTAACTCGGATTTCAATTTTTTTTTTGCATAGATGGAACGAGTTCGTTGTGCTCTACAAAATGATATCCATTTTCAATATTTTTTGAGAAATTTTTTTTCATCCCTCTCGTTACCAACTCCATACCATATGGTATCTCCTTCGTTGTTTAGTCATTTTCGGAAATTTTTGCACAAAAGGAACGATTTAATCATGATCTATTGAATTTCAAAATTTTATGGGGGAAAAAATTTCAAACCTCTCGTTACCAACTCCATACCATATTATACCACCCTGGTATGAGGTGGTATTTTTCATACCATATGGTATGCTGTTATTTAATACCATATGGTATTGACTGGTATGAAATAACAACATATGGTATTGACTGGTATTTTTCATACCATATGATATGCTGTTATTTAATACCAGTCAATATCATATGGTATTGACTGGTAATAATTGGCAAATTTTTTTTGTTCTTAAAAATATCAAAGTGGATATCATTTTGAAGAGCACAATTAATCTGATCTAACTGTGCAACAAAAATTAAATTCCGAGTTAAAAGGAGTGAGAAATCGTCCGTTAAAGATTAAGGGAAAGAAAATTAGTGATTTTTCCAGGAGAGAGAATGAGACGTTTATGTGGCAGATTCTTATTGAGTTATGCATGAAGTTACTCACCACAAGGTTACTCACCGGATCCGCTCCCCGAAAGACAACAATGACCGGGAATCCCCTCGTTGATGTTCCCAAAATTTTTTAGAAATCCCGCCCAACTTATTTCCTCTTTTCGTTGATTCCGCCGGCTCAAGATAGGGTGCATAACCATGGGTTATGCACCCATCAATAACCAAATATGGACCCTTCATTTAGAAAATCCAGATCTAAGGATGGAGAATTAAAGACTATTTTTATTTTCACTAGTTTTCTTAATTGACTCATATCTTTTTCGTTTTAACTCGGATTTTAATTTTTTTTGCACAGATGAAACGAGTTCACCGTGTTCTACAAAATGAGATCAATTTTCAATATTTTTTTAGGAAAAAAAATTCTGGCCTCTCCGTACCAACTGCATACCATATGGTATCTTCTTCGTTTTTAATTCGTTTTTGAAAACGTTTGCACAGCAGGGATGAGTTCATCATGATCTACTTACTGGATCTACAAATTTCTGGGTGATCAAATTACAGGACCAAAAAATACCACACAATACCATACAATACCACCCTGGTACGGGGTGGTATTGTATGGTATCTTCTTCATTTCTAATTCGTTTTTGAAAACGTTTGCATAGAAGGGACGAGTTCATCATGATCTATTGGATCTACAAATTTCTGGGTGAACAAATTACAGGACCAAAAAATACCATACAATACCACCCTAGTACGGGGTGGTATTGTGTGGTATACAATGTTAAAAGTCGTAAATTACAATTAATATATTTCTACTATCATGTATTCAACCATCCTACAGTATTGGTTTGTTCATACCACCATGGTACTTTTTCAAAACATAGGTATGCTTTTATTTCAATATCAGTCAATACCATATGGTATAGGCTGGTAAAAAATGGCTCAATTTTTTTTGTTCGAAAAATATATTAAAGTGGATATCATTTTGAAGAGCACAATTAATCTGATCTAACTGTGCAAAAAAAATTAAATTTCGACTTAAAATGAGCGAGAAATCGTCCGTCAAAGATTAAAGAGGGAAAAATTAAAGACTTTCCATGAGAGAGAGGATGCTGATGTCATACTGATGTGGACGGGTTACTCATGGTTACTCACCACAAAGTTACTCACCTGATCCATTCCCGATTCCGACCGAACATATTTCGACTTCGCTGGTGATGATTCACTTTCAATATTTGTGCAAAGGGAACGCAGGCCTCCTCTCTCCTTACCCTATGAAACGACCTCACCAACCACACACAAGAGCGGTGATGCCTCCATAGATCTCCAACCATCCCCAATTCTATCCGCCACCGACTTTAATCTTCCATACCCAGCTATCAATTTTAACGACAATGCCGGTTGCGATGGTGAAGATGAGGACGTTTTGGGCTTGTTCTTCACATCCAGATCTAGAGATTGCGGGGGCGACAGGATCTGATAGCTAGCTTCTTCCTCTCTCAATTCGAGCATCGGCTCCACCACTAGTTCTCGTTCACTTTTGATTCAAGCCCCGGCTCCTCAGATTCCGATTTCCCCTCTTTGCCTAATCCGAACCACACACTCCAATGTCAACTCTGCCTCTGAACTTTGGCTGCCTCAAGTATACTTCTGCTGGAGGTTTGGCTTGTCCCAGCGATCGGATTCAACGATTGAGCCATTTTTCAGTGTTGCGCCAACCAAATATGTTCAGACGAAGGAGCTTCCCGCACTCCCCCATAGCTCTTCCCAATTCTGCTACATCGGCACCGTCATATCTCCATCGTGACTTTTGTGTTTCTGGGTTGGGGTATGAAATTTCCCCCGAGTCTTTATGATATGTTGTTAACTTGTTATTGGCCTTTCGTTTACATCTGAAAGAGACTACTGTGGTGGCGAAAGGAGATGTTAGAGTGGACTGGGGGCATGATCTCGTCTTACAATTAAATTTCTTTATACATCTTTGTCTGCAGGTTTTCGTAGGCCATAGCAGAGGCATGACACTGATGATAATGAACTTTTGCAGCTAGTATATGTATGGCATGAAAGTGTCCTGGCTTTTTACTTCACAAAAAGATGGGTACCATGAATGCTCTCGTAAGTGGTAGTGATAAATGTTAGCTTTGCTGGAGCTTTCAGTAAAAGAAATACATGGCATAAATCACTAATCACTTATGTTGCTGTAAAATTCCATTAAGACCGTTTGCACTACATGTTATCATCCTTTAAAAGAAATGTTTCTCTGTTTTATTCTTCATATTAAAGCATATCCTAAATCGCAGTTACTTGGCCCTTTCAGTATTGTGCAGTTCTCATTATTTGTGGACATTTCATAGTAAATCGCAGCTACTCTATTAAACGATGTTATTGTTTCAATTGATGCTTGCAACCTCTGAAGTTGGGGTTTCCAGGTGGAAATCATGGCATAGATCACGTTGGGAACATAAGATGTTTCATTGTGATTTGGTTCTGCTTTCATTTCATTCCTAGATGGCTTGCTTGATGATCCAAAAAGTGAGTTGTGTATGCATTTACTTTCCTTGTTTTTCTACATTGAATGGGATAATAAGTGATTTTCTACTACATGAGTTGTTGATTTCTGCTACTGGTTTGCAGAAGTGATCAGCTTTGATGGAAATCGGTTATATTTGTGTAAGTAAAGGGAACGTTTATCTTGGTTCTATACATCTTTTTCAATTCCAGTTGAAATAGGCAGTCAAGTTGCAGGACAACTCAGGGGAGATCAAGTTAGGAATGAGTGAGAGTGGGACTGTTTTATGTATTTTTGTCTACCTTACCTTGATGTGTGTTTGTTTTCTTAACTTAATCAGCTTTCCAATGACAGCAGCTGAAATTTTAGGGATGCATCTTCCACAAGAAACAGCTTTTATATAGTATATTAGAGTGTGATGCAGTGATGAACTTAGTTCAATACTTGTAAGGTAGGCATTATGAGAAGATTAAACTTCTTTTGTTCAGTACGTTTCATCTAACCTTAGCCTTGTTAGTGTTTATTCTCTTGTAGCTGAAGAAACAAGAGAAGCAAGATGGTTGAAGATAGGGATGGCAAAAATATCCGTAACCATTGATATCCGCCCGAATCCGGCCTAATCGGGTAGGGTAAAAGCCGAACCCGAAGGATATTTAGTGGGTACGGGTAAAACCTGAACCCGAATATTGCAGGTAATGGGTGGGCATAGGTTTCTTACTATCCAACCCGAACCCGCCCGATTATACACATGCATATGTATATGTCTAGACATAATCATTATTTTTCTCTAACATATTTTTATATTTAGTATATAAATATAATATTTTCATGAAATTGTGCTGTTTTAATTAATTTTCTTCATTCTAGTGAATTCTTGTTGTACTTTTTCTCTTACGTAATGTATTGTAAGAATACATGTGAATGTTAACATATTGGTTGAGTTATGAAAGAGAAATTATTACCCATGGATAATCGTGGATACCCGAATGAGTATGGGCATGGTTTTGATTTTCTACCCGTTTAACATGTGGGTATGGATATGGGTAAAACCCGAACTACTTTCGGTAGGGTAACGGATATACACGGATATACACTATCCGTTCCCGACCCGACCCATTGCCATCTCTAACTGAAGACTAAAAAGCCGAAGAAAAGGATACTATTGGTCCAGCCACTTAAAAAGCTTAGTGTATTATATATATCTTGTATTAAGACTCCAAATTACTTTGCATTCTATTTTGTTAAAGCACAGGCACATAAACATGTTGTAATTCTCCACAATTATATACTCATGAGTGAGTATACTTTCAATGAGATCTCAAAATTTAAATGGTGAATTTTTAACAGTAGCAATTGGCATGGTATGTTCTTGATCGCATCCTTCCATGAAAATCAGTAAGCAGAGAGAGAAGTTGGGTTGCTTTTATTGTCAATAACGATGGGAAATAACATACTTGATTACGTATTAGTGAGGGTAATTTCGTAGGCAATGTTTATGAATCTTGTTTATAAAAATTAATATATAACGAATGGAAGTGACTACCCTCGTTAAATGTTTTAACGATCGTATAGCATTTTCCCGTCGCTATTGACTTTTACCGGCGAAGCCTATAATGAGGGGGCCTATCCCGTAGTCAATGACTTTTATCGACTATTTTTTTGACAATTAACGATCGTTTTACCTCTCGTTAAAGCCTCTTTTTTGTAGTGACTATTACCCGCCATGTGTCCAGTCCTTCTCATAAGCGAACACGAAATCAAAGTTAGGGTTTTTTGAAGCGGCTACACTTCATGTTTACGTAGGTTGAATTTCTTATTCATGTACCCGCATAATGCACTTTTTCAAAGATTCAATTAAGAAGTTTTGAACTTCATCCTCTTCTCTCATGCAAGATAACAAGCACATACCTCGAAAAGACAAATTGTGTGCTTCAATTTCTGATAATGAGCTTTCCACATTGAATTCAACCTCTAACGTTGTATTAGAGCGGAATTGTGTATCCCATGATCAAAAATTATATGGACTTTAAACTAATCCCATTCACAGACTTGACCATCAATTCCCTAGTTAATCATTTCGTGAAATGGCCAACTAAATTATCTCAACTCCGGTCATATTGTCTAGACACAACTCTATGAATGATCAGTTCACAGATTTTACCGTGCCTTGATCCCACATGATCGTACTTGTCAATTTCACTTGACTATATTCCTTAGCCAAATTAGCATTACTATCACTAAGATTAGTAATAGGTGATATTGGTTTTTGCCATAAATTATTATCATAAACCAAGCATCTCAACAATAATGCCTTTTCTCTAAGAGAAATCAAGGCCACAAACTTTGACTTCATAATCGAACTAGTGATGCAAGTTTGCTTTCTAGAGGCCCATGATATGACACCTCCCCCAAGCAAGAGGACTCATCTCGATATTAAAGAATTACCTTTAACATGAGAAATCCAATTAACATCAACAAATCCTTCCAAAATGGATGGAAAGCCCCTACAAGTCAATACAATGTGCCTTTGAGATATTCGAGTACATGCCTCGTTTCATTTCAAATGATGATAACTATGATTCATCATGTACCAACTTAATTGTTCTATCGCAAATGTGATATCTAGCATCATGCAAGTCATGCATACATCGAGCCCCCAATTTAACATGGAATACTCCAGTTGTAAAACTGATTTATAGTATTAACCATAATTTCCATACTTGGATCCATTGGGGTCTTTAACTCACGACAATTCCTACTACGGATTTTTCTTTACGAGTACCTTCTCAATGCAGAAAAATTGAGAGAAGGAATGTTTTTTGTCGTACCGCTTGATTCGATAGATAGAATCGCATTTACCTCCCCCATGTCTTACATGGAGAATTTAAATAACAACTTTTTATAAAATTTCACTTATCTTTTATTGGTCCCAAAGATAAGCATGTCATATACATACAAATGTATGATGACTCTATTAGCATATTCATCATAAATTGTATATAGATTTTGTCACTTTGGTTTAACATAAACCACTTAGACAAAATCACATCATCAAACCACTAGAAAAATCCAAATTTGTCTAGAACATCATAAATGTTAAATAGAAAATTAAACAAATTAACCATTGAGCATGTTACCTACACAAAGGCAATTTCATTCTTCTATTTCTTTATTTTACGAAGCCTTCTCCTTCTTCCTCATCTTTGTCCCCTTCCTCTTCCAAGTAACCTTCCAAATATGGAATACACTTTGAGAGTAGTACAAAGAAACCACCTCTTCTACTGCCATCGACGGAAATACCCACCATAAAAAAAATTCTCAAAATTTCCATAGACCGGAATCGACTTCTTGTAAAGAGCACTTCGAGCCATCGTAACGGAAATATTATTTACGATTGTTGGGACTTTTGGGAGCGAGGCTACACCTATGATAGCCCAAGACCGGGTGATTAGGATTATGATAGAGTCGTGAACAACGTTTACTTTTCGTAAACAATATTTTAACCCTCCACAAAGCCTTGGGTTACAGGAAATTTCTTCGTAGGATAAAACTATCACTACTTTAGATTCCAGACATAAATACCTAAAGCATACTTAGAAGTTAATAGGAAGAAGAATGGATTTCGGTGTGTCTTTTTCTACGTCCACAACCATCAGCAGAGTTCTTATTTATAGAAGAACCAACCGATGCATTGAAGAGTTATGTCGTTTCAAAGTTAGGCGGCTTATTGCATGGATAATTTCAAAATGAAACATTGTAGGAAACTTCAATTCCTTTTCAACTAAAATGAAACATTGCATTTATCCGACCGACCAACTGTCCGTCACTGGAGACAAAAGATGGAGTTCTACCTGATGACCAAGAAGTTGGCACACTGCCTCACCAGCATGCCCGTAGAGCTTTCGGAAGAAGCGACCGATGAGGGGAGGGCTGCTTCTGCTAAGGAAAGGGAGCATGACTTCTTATGCAAGAACTACATCCTCAACGGGCTGGCAGACGATCTCTATGACTACTATGCGGACAACAAGAACACCGCAATGATGATCTGGGATGCGCTCCAAATGAAGTACGACATAGAGGAAGCTGGAGCTAAGAAGTATGCTGTCAGCCGCTACCTGCGCTACCAGATGGTGGATGACAAGTCCGTCGAAGTACAATCCCACGAACTTCAGAAAATAGCTCATGAGATTGTCTCTGAAGGTATGTCTCTGGAAGATCAGTTTCAAGTTGCTTGCATTATTGATAAGATGCCCCCTTCGTGGAAAGATTTTAAGAATATGCTTAAACATAAAACTAAAGGATTTTCACTGGAAAGCTTGATTACTCGCCTAAGGATTGAGGAAGAGTCCCGCAAGTAGGATATGAAAGAAGAGGTGATGGTTCTCACTGCTAAACGAACCACCCCTAGAGCTCTTAAACCTAACCAGAAAGGTTTCAAGAGTAAGAACCAGAATGGTGCCTCTCAAGGTCACCAAAGGGTCATGGCCCAAACATCTAAGAATGACCCACCGTTTATCTGCTATAACTGCGGTAAACCAGATCATATGGTAAAAAAGTGCAGGAACAAGTCTAACCCTGCTGCTGCGGCCAGGGTTAACTTGGCAGAAGAGGACTTGGTAGCCATGATCACAGATATGATCGCTGAAGTCAATCTCACCGGTGACTCAGAAGCATGGTGGATGGATACAGGTGCATCAAAGCATGTATGCAACAATCGTGCTGACAAGAAAGTGTTGCTGGGGACTACCCACACCACTATGGTTGCTGGTTGTAGTGAAGTGGAGCTGAACTTCACCTCTGGGAAGAAGATGGTGCTCAAGGATGTGTTGCACACTCTAGAGGTAAGAAAGCACCTTGTTTCACGATATCTTCTTAATAAGCCTGAGTTTAATCAATCAATTGGGGCAGACTTGTATACCCTTACTAAGAATGGGAGTTTTGTGGGAAAGGGATATGCTTCTAATGGGATGTTCAAGTTGAATGACGAAATTAATAAGATGAATTCTTCAGTTTACATGGTGTGTGATTTGAATGTTTGGCATGCTCGTCTTTTTCATGTGAACACACGAATTGTGAAGAATTTAAGCAAGCTAGGACATACCCCTAAACTCTCAATGAATGAATTTGATAAATGTGATTTCTGTAGCCAAGCTAAGATAACGAAAACGCCCCATAAATATGTGAGTAGAGAATCATAACCATTATATCTGATTCATTATGATATTTGTGAACTAGATGGGACGTTAACTATGTCTGGCAAGAGATACTTTATCACTTTCATAGATGATTGCTTTGATTATTGCTTTGTTTATTTGATGAAAAACAAAAGTGAGGCCCTTGACATGTTCAAGGTATTTGTGGTTGAATTTGAAAATCAGTGCAATCGAAAGATAAAAAGACTTAGGAGTGATAAAGGATCAGAGTATGACTCTAATCCCTTCAAGGAATTCTATAGCTCACATGGTATCATTCATGAAACCACGACACCATATTCACCATAAATGAATGGTAAAGCTGAGCGGAAAAATAGGACGTTTACAGAATTAATTGTGGCTATTATGCTCAATTATGGAGCTGCTTCTTCTTGGTGGGGTGATATTTTGTTGACGGTTTTCTATGTGGTAAATCGTCTTCCAAAAACAAATAGAAAAGAGCTAGAATATCCAAAGATTTTGGTGATGACTTTACTACAGTATACACCCTCGAAGATCCCAAAAGTTTGCAGGAAGCTTTAACTTCCATAGATGCAGATTTTGGGAATGAGGTCGTTATAGATGAAATGGAATCGTTGGAAGCTAATAAGACTTGGCATCTAACAGACTTACCTCCTGGATACAAAGTCTTAGGTAATAAATGGGTTCTAAAAACAAAACGGAAACCTGATGATGTAATCGAAAGGTTCCGAGCTCGCATAGTAGTTAAGGGCTACAGGTAGAGAGAGAATATAGATTTCTTCGAACCCTATTCACCAGTATCAAGAATAACATCCAATCGTGTTATGATTGCTCTTGCTGCCTTGAAAATTCTTGTGGTAGACCAAATGGATGTTAAAACTGCCTTTTTGAATGGTGATCTGGATGAAGAAATCTATATGGAACAACCAAAAGGGTTTGTTATCCCCGAACATGCCCTGAAAGTCTGTAAGTTAGACAAATCATTATATGGTTTGAAACAGGCTGCAAAACAGTGGCATGAGAAGTTTGACACTCTCGTTCTCTCACGTGACTTTAAGGTGAATGAAAGTGACAAGTGTATTTACTACAAGTCAGAGAATAACACTTGCACTATCATATGTTTGTATGTAGATGACATGTTGATATTTGGTACAAATATTTACGTGGTCAATGAAGCAAAAGCCATGTTGAAAGAGAGCTTTGAGGTCAAAGATTTGGGAGAAGCAAAGTTTATGCTTGGAATCTAGATAACTAGAACAAAAATGGTGTATTCTACATATGATGCTAGTGTAAAGCGATTTTAAGAACACTGGAGACAGTGTAAGACAAACTGAGTATGCTAGCATCATTGGCAGTCTCCGTTATGCTGCGGATTACACTCGACCAGACATTGCATATGTCGTGGGATTGTTTGGCAGGTTTAACAGCTGTCCTAGTAGAGAGCATTGGAATGCTATAGAGGGTCATGAGATACCTCAAGAGAACAGTAAACCTTGGTATACACTATCAAAGGTTTCCTGCTGTACTAGAAGGGTATAGTGATGCGGATTGGAATACCCTATCATATGACTCCAAGGCAACCAGCGGGTATGTTTTTAACATCGCTGGTGGAGCTGTGTCTTGGAAGTCAAAGAAACAAACAATCCTAGCTCAATCAACTATGGAATCAGAGATGATAGCACTAGCAACGGTTAGTGAAGAAGCGAGTTGGTTGAGAGGATTGTTGTCAGAGATTCCCCTACGGGAAAGCCTGGTCCCTCCGGTACTGATCCATTGTGATAGTACCGCAGCTATCGCTAAAGTTGAAAACCGGTTATATAACGAAAAGAAACGACAGATTTGTCGTAAGCACAGTACTGTAAGAGAGCTCCTAACGATAGGAGGAGTGAGGGTGGATCATATAAGATCCGAACAGAATCTAGCTGATCCTTTGACGAAAGGATTACCTAGAGAGAAAGTCTTGAATACCGCCAAGGGTATGGGACTTATGCCTACCGAACCACATAATACAAGTGATGGTAACCTGACCCAATAGACTGGAGATGCCAAGAAATGGGTTCAATGGGTAATAACAAGTCATGAGTAGTATGCAAAAAGTTCATGCATAGTGAAGCATGAATCTTAAAGCAATGGAGGTTGAGTTAACACCTCTTAATTAGATCTATACCCTATGTGGGGTGGAGTACTTTACTTTGGGGGTACTCCTGATAGACTCACCTATGTGAATGTGGGAGTGGGAGTGGGGCCGCTCCCTATGGAACTTTGGAGGCACAAAGTTGCTAGAGCGTTCACTAAACCAGGATAACATGCATGGCCATAAACGCACGGGCTAAGAAGAGAACACAACTCAATGAAAAGATCCCGTATGCTACACTGTCTGAGATAGGGTTCAAGACAACGAGTCACCCTTATGAAATCAGAAGTGTAACCACCACGCTAAGGTTCAAATCTTCGCGATACCTTAGCTTATGCCCGATCTTATGGAATTGTTGATGCTCAGAGATAGTTTCAAAACTATTCAAGTGGGGGATTGTTGGAAATGAATAATGAATAGCTTTGAAAGCTATAGAGTCTCAAGGTGGAAAAACTACCACATGGGTAGTTTTACTTGGTGAAATGTGTATAAAGATAGGAGCCTCTCTCCTAAGGGCATGCTGTCGGTCTGTCCGACCAGTTGGTTGGTTGGTTCACTTGTGACCATGTATTTTTGGAGAAATTCCGAACGAAATTAATTATCTAAAAATTAATTATTAATCGGTTATTCTTTATCCAGGATAATCGTTCAAAAGGAATATTCGAGGGATAATTCTGTCAGGAAATATCTTATGGACACGTTTTAATTAAGGAAGTAATTATCTTCCTTAATTAATCCGACTTATTCTCCAAGTAAGAGGGTATATTCCTAGCGGTTCGAATCCTATAAATAGCCGTCTCCCCAGTCCCTCTAGACACACCACAATACGAGCAGAAACACAATAGAGAGAGTGTTCATAGAACTCCAGTTTTTGCACAAAACCGCGAGTATAGAGAGGAGCTGTTTTATCCTGGAGACGACCGGTTGATAGTCTGTCGTGCACATCGAGTGCAGTGCCGCGAACGTCTTAAAGAAAGCGATCTAGTCCACGACTCGGCTCCAGATTCGATAACCTCGTTCTTGTTGTTTTTCTGTTCCTAGCATATAAATTAGTGGAGTTTAATAGATCCATAACTACATGTTTGTTCAACTTACGGAAACAATTAAAGGGAATGTTATATATTTTATTATATATTAATAATCTTTTTTTTACATAGACAGTAGTTAGGTAAATCCCTGACCAAAATAGAGTCAAAGAACAGAAAATAACATCGTGCGACAGTCGAAAAATAGTCGAACTGTCGATAAAAAGGCCTGTTATGCCACAAAATGCGCATCCCTATGAGCAGCTGTACCTGCAAAATGAACAAACACATAGCCGCAAACGGCTGAATATATATAAATATTGAGAACAACAATGCCAAAATCATTGCTCCTATAACCTCAACCAAAACGCTTATTCGTCAAGATTATCCAAACGACCACTAGAGTTGCCAAACATGACATTCATCGGTCCTCCAAACGACTCCGTCCAAAATCCCGGTGTACCCGGAATGCCTACCGAAGCTGCATCCTTTCCTTAGAAAGCCATAAAGCTCCATCAATAGTTAGAAGTAACCTGCAAAACAAGAAAACAAATAGGCAATCCAAAAGGATCTTGGGGCTGCCGTTTGGACATCCTCATCAGCCAACAATAAGAAATGAGAAAGGAAGACTCCACCGTGAAGTAACATTGATAGGCTCCACATCGAAGAGGGCCATCACCGGCAAAGCACGATGCCGTAGACCATTATGAGTCAATAAGCACGAAATGGACTCTACAACACACTCACAAAGATAGGACTAACGTTTTTTTTTTCTAGAATACAATTTTTTTAAAATAATTCATAGTTAAAGAAAATAAAACGGAAAAGCTTTGGAAAGAATAATAAAAAAAACAAAGTAATTATGAAGGATAAATATAAAATAAATTAAATAAATAATAGTAATAATAAAAAAAGGAGAGAGCACTTATCCTGCGTAACCGCCACTGCCTCGAAATGGTAACCGCCAATGTGAACGGCGACTTCGTCGTCTCCCGTCGTCATCGAACCCTTGTCGTTATCGCTGTCCTCGTTCGTGGTCGGCGTCTGATCTCCTTTTGCTGGTCGCCAAAGCAAAGGACGGGAGGGGAGAGAGAGGAGTCGCCACCATCATCGACCCTCTTCTCTCTTATTCGGTGCTCGGTAAAGCGTAACCCGGTGGTGGCAATATCCTGGGTAGAAGATTCGTCATCGTTGGAGTTGAGAGGGACGACGGAGACGACGACTTTGACGATGGGGCGTGAAGGGTCTGATAAAAACCAATAAGCAGAAGACAAGACACGATGTTTACGTGGTTTCCCCGTTCGTATTGAACGAGACTAGTCCACGGAGAGCGGAGCTCTCGAGTTCTTTTATTATGATGATAACA
Source organism: Linum tenue (assembly GCA_946122785.1). Classification (NCBI taxonomy): domain Eukaryota; kingdom Viridiplantae; phylum Streptophyta; class Magnoliopsida; order Malpighiales; family Linaceae; genus Linum; species Linum tenue. The sequence goes on along the minus strand of CAMGYJ010000009.1, from coordinate 64,703,301 downwards.
ATCTCTTGTTCGGCTGCCGCAGTGCTAGCTATGCCTTATATAGCCACTCTTCCCTTCACAAGAGACAACTAGGGTTCGAGTATTAGGCAGTAGACTAAAACATAATTACAGATTAATCCTGGACTTAATAAAGATAACAACTGAGACACATACAAAACACGTGCATGGTCATGCACGCTCTCTGCTGCGTAATACTCCCCCTCAAGTTTAGGCGTGAATGTTGTGAAGGCCAAGCTTGGAAGCTAAGTAAGTGAACTGGTATGCTCCAAGACCTTTTGTAAAAATGTCGGCGACCTGATCCTGTGTGGGAATCTTGCGCGGCTCGATCTCAGATGAAGTGACTCGTTCACGAACAAAATAACAATCAATCTCCACGTGCTTAGTACGTTCATGGAAAACTGGATTGACCGCAATATGCAATGCAGCCTGATTGTCACAATGCAAAACTGTAGCTCTTGACTGTTTAGCCCCAAGTTCCGCCAACAACCAGCGAAGCCATATTAATGCACTCACAGTACTAGCCATTGCCCGATACTCAGCTTCAGCAGAAGATCGAGCTACAACTGTGTTTTCTTCGTTCTCCAAGACACTGCTGCAGATCCGAATTGTATAAAATAACCTGTAGTAGAGCGCCTGGTTTATTCACAACCTCCCCAATCAGCATCGCAGAAAGCAGTCAACTCTAGCTTTCCTGCAGAAGGTAGAAAGAGGCCTTGACCAGGCGCATTTTTCAAATAACGAAGGACTCGGTTGGCCGCTTCCAGATGTATTTGCTGCGGACTATGCAGTGTCTGGCTTAAGATATTAACAGCATAGGTAAGATGGGGTCTCGTTACCGTGAGATAGAGCAATCGCCCCACCAAACGACGATAAGCAGAAGCATCCACTGCGGCCCCTTCATCGATGCGAGTGAGGTGATGATTTTGCTCTATGGGAAACTTACATGGCCGAGAACCCTCAACACCAGCATCAGCGAGAATGTCGAGCGCGTACTTACGCTGTGTGAGAATAATTCCTCTGGGCGAACGAGATACTTCGATGCCCAAAAAATATTTCAAAACGGCAAGATCCTTTATACTGAACTGACCGTGAAGGTATGCCTTGACCTTTTCGATGACATCCATAGAATTACCTCCCAATATGATGTCGTCAACATAGATAAGGGCGAAAACAAAAGCATCTCTACGCCGGTATATGAACAGTGAAGGATCAGCCCGCGAAGCAACAAAACTGACAATAGCCTGAGTAAACTTTGCGTACCAGTTCCTCGAAGATTGCTTCAATCTGTAAAGGGATTTCCGAAGACGACATACTCTGGTGTCCCCAGGTTGAGCAAACCCGTCAGGAATCCGCATATAGACTTCTTTATTTAAGTCACCATGAAGGAATGCATTGTTAACATCCAGCTGGTGTAGGAACCAACCTTGCTGTGCGGCAAGAGCAAGGACACAGCGGACGGTCACAAGTTTGGCAACAGGGGCATAGGTATCGTGGAAGTCAATACCTTCAATTTGCGTATATCCTTTGGCCACAAGATGAGCTTTGTACCGTTCGACTGTGCCGTCAGGGTTGTACTTAATCCAAAAAACCCACTTGGCATCGATGAGACGTTTACCATGGGGTAAATGCTCCAAGCTCCAAGTACCATTAGCAACAAGTGCATCAATTTCTTTCTACATGGCAGCCCGCCAATGAGGATAGCGAACTGCTTCCTTGAGGGAACGAGGCTCGACCTCTCGAGAAATTGCAGCGATAAAGGAACGGTGATTAGGAGACAAGCGAGCATAATTAACGACAGCTTCAAGAGGGTATTTGACCGGAGAGACATGCAAAGTATGAGAGGAAGGAAGTTCTACCTTGTAGTTATCGACGAGATGTCGAGGCGGCTTACGAACTCGGTCACCACGGCGGACAGCAGGAGGCTCCGATGGAGGTGCCATCAGAATGCTCACGCCGAGGAACATGATCATGATAAATTAACTCATCGTCATCGTCCAAGGATTCACGCTGTGGGACTGGCACGATAGATGGGTGCGGCAGGACTTCAGAGAAGGGGAACTTATCCTCGCAAAAAACCATGTCGCGAGAAGTGAAAATGCGACGAGAGGATAACTCCATCATTTTGTAACCCTTCTGTGAGGCCGGATACCCAAGGAAAAGGCAAGCTCTCCCCTTTTCGCCGAACTTGTCCAAGTGAGAAGAAGTATCCTTTGCATAGGCAAGACAACCGAATGTTCGCAGGTGAGTATAGGAGGGACGACGCCCAAAAATTCACTCATACGGAGTAAGATTCTGAGTGGCAACAGTCGGCAAGCGATTAATCAAGTAAGCTGCAGTCAAAACGCACTCGCCCCAAAAACGAACTGGTAAGTGAGCATGAAACCGCAAGGCACGAGCTGTCTCGAGAAAATGTCGGTGTTTCCGTTCAGCTACACCATTCTGTTGAGGCGTATTAATGCAGGAAGTCTGGAGGACGATTCCTTCTTGCGCATAGTAGGCCGTGAGCTCATTAGTTTGGAACTCGGGTCCATTGTCCGCCTGAATCCTGCGTACAGACATACCAAACTGCCGTGCCACTTGATGACATAACAAATGAAGATACTTGCTCGCTTCGGAATTATAGCGAAGCAGATAAAGCCAGACACCCCGGCTATAATCATCCACGATGGTCAAAAAATAATGAGCACCACATAAAGAAGCAGTGGGATATCCTCCCCAAATATCCACGTGAATTAACTGAAAAATGCCAGTAGTCTTGATGGAACTCAAAGGAAAAGGGGTGCGAGATTGTTTAGCTCGCAAACAAGATGGACAATGATCCATAGCCGATCGATGAAAAGAAGAACATAAACCTAACAACGACAACTTCTCAGGGGATGGGTGGCCAAGCCGAGAATGCCAAACAACAGAGGATGGGACACTTCTCTTCTCGACAGCGTGCACCATGGCTTGACACAACTCATCAAATAACCGCAGATAGTAGAGACCATCAATCTGTTTCCCCATCCCAATCAGCTTCCTGGAGTGTAAGTCCTGGAGGACACAGAAGTCGCGCAAAAAGATTATGGCCAATGGAAAATCCTTAGTGAGCTGACTGATGGATAACAGATTGCATTTAAACTCGGGTACAAGGAGAACCCACGGGAGAACCATCCCATTTCCAAGAGCAACAGACCCGACCTTGTGAACTGCCACTACATCCCCATTCAGAATGCTCACACGTAATTCGGAATCCAAAATAGGATCCTCAACCAAAGAAACATCACGAACAATAAGTTGGTTGCATCCGGAATCAAGTATCCAAGGGATAGAGGGAGTGATGGAATTACCTGAAAACTTACGATCATCACCACTCGTAAGGTCGAGGCTGAGGAATTTTCGAAGTTGATCAATATGAGATTTAGACAGCCCCGGAATTGGACTATCATCAGTAGTAGCTACTACCGCAGCTTTAGGACCACCTTTACCACGATTATCCGCGCATCGGCCTCGAGCAGCAGCATTCTTGCTTCCACCACGATCTGTGTAACCAGATGGATAACCAATGAGCTCAAAACAACGCTCTTTGGTATGGCCGAGCTTCTGACAGTGCGAACAGCTGGGAGGAGGTCTGCTGTCTGGTGCTCCCCGGTCAGAACTATCGGTCAATTTTTGCTCCTGTTGAGTAGCAGCAAAAGCAGCCGCATCGACGCGGGGCTTACGTTGGGTGGCAATTTTTCTTTGTTGTTCATCAGTCGACACCATGTTGTAAGCCTCAGTGATAGAAGGGGATGGTTTCATAGACAAAATTTGTGACTTAATTGTGGAAAACACATCATCGAGCCCCATGAGAAAATCAAATAACCTGATACTTTCATCACGATCACGTGTTCTCTTTTCCAAATTGCAAGTGCATTGTCCACAAGTGCAAGATGGGGTAGGGGATATTTGTTGGGCCTCTTCCCATAAACTACACAACTCGGTATAGTAAGAAGAGATACTTAGCTTGGCTTGGGGAAGAAGACTGATCAAGCGGCGAAGCTCATAGTGGCGCGTCGCGCTACCTTGCCCAATATTGGGCCGGGTGGATGTTGCTTGTGCGTCGAAGCCCGAGAGCCCACAACGAGAGCATGCAGCCCATGCAGTCACGAAGCGGGTTGTAGTTTCTGCTCCTTGTACTTCTCGTGCTCAACATGTAACCCTAGATGATGATGATGTAATAGGGACTACATATATGGCTAGCTTGGTGCCGCCGAACTAATCAATAAGAAAAGAAGGAGTTTCCCGTGGACGTAAGCCTCACACAACGTGAGGAAGAACCACGTAAATCAAAGCGCATATATATTTCCGCATAATCTTACATGGTATCAGTGCATTAAGCTCCAGGTGATCGTTTTAATCCATCATGGGCGACGAAGAGCCCGACTCCGTCGTGACACCGGGGGCGAACTTCGGTACCAAGAGTGAAGCTGTCTTACCAGAAGCCTACCAGCTGGATCGATCAGATGGACCGGGAAATATGCTCGTTGGAGACGTTTTGACGGCTTCCAACTACGGTGAATGGTCTCTTGACATGAAGGATGCTCTCCTTGCCAAGAATAAATATGGTTTTGTGGATGGTTCGATCCTCAAACCAGCCGCTCAACCTGCCAAGGACGCATGGATTCGTTGTGATGCCATGATGAAAGGGTTGGCTCAAAACCTCGATGGAAAAAGAAATCAGAAGTAGTGTTCGTTTTGCTGAAAGCGCTCGAGAAATCTGGGCGGATTTACGTGCACGCTGTGGGCAAGGAAGCTCGGCTCGTGCATGCGAGATGCGGCGCCTCATATCTCTTCTTCAACAAGAAAAGACCTCTGTTTCATCATTCTATACACGTCTCAAAGCCTTCTGGGAGGAATCCTCTGCCATTTCCCCCCCCCCCCCCAAGCTGCGTGTGTGGTAATTGTACCTGCGGAGTCTGACGACGAGTTCGGGAGCAGCAGGAAAGTGCTCTCGTCTTTGACTTTCTCATGGGGTTAGATGAGACGTTCGGCAATGTCCGTACCCAATTGCTTGCGATGAAACCCATTCCCAATTTAGGGGAAGCTTATAACATTATTCAAAATGCGGAACAACAAAAGCTAATTAGTCAAGCTCGTCGGTCAAACCCCGAGGCCACCACATTTGTGGCACATGGTGAACGTGAGAAGAGCCATGCTCCTAAGGATCGTGATCGATCTACCTCTGATCGGGAGAAATTTCGGTGCACCCATTGCCAGAAACCCGGTCACCTCCGTGAGACGTGCTGGGAACTCATTGGATATCCCCCTCGCGATCGTGATCGTGATAGAGAACGCAATCGGGATCAGGATCGCTCTCGTGATCGTCCCGGTGATCGTGGACAGCGTCAAGGGCGACTTGGTGGTGGCCGTGATAATCACAGTCGAGAGCCAAAGGCATCTCAAGTCGACGCCGACCAGAGTCCGGTTCCGGGATTCACGATGGCTCAACTTCAGCAGCTGAAACAGTTCTTCAAGCATTCTGATCCTTCTATTGATGATCCTGCGGCTCACATGGCAGGTACTATTTCTGACGCTTCTGAATGGTTACTCGACTCTGGGTGTAACGAGCACATCACTATGCATGAGCATTTTTTATCGGATAAGGGTCTTCCAGTTCACGGTCAACCAGTTCGTATCCCTAACGGTGAAAGCATTCCTGTTAAGCTTATTGGATCAGTTGATTAGCAGCCTGGCTTCACGCTGAAACGTGTCCTGCATGTTCCTGAGTTTAAGTGTAATTTGGTGTCTATGAGCAAACTGACAAGGGATAATCATGTTGCGTTGGTTTTTCTTGATGGATTTTGCGTCATTCAGGACTTAGTCTCCAAGAATTTGATTGGGAAGGGTGAGCTGCGGGATGGACTGTACTACTTGCGTCTATTTGGTCAAGGAAAAACGCAAGCATGTGCAGCGCAACAGAAGAGCTCGGTTGCTGGTGAGCCGTGGCATGCCCGTCTGGGGCACCCTTCGCCTGAGAAGTTCCTACGGCTTGGGCGCATATTATCTTTACCTTTTGTTCTCAATAACGACATTCCTTGTCACTCTTGTTCCAGAGCAAAACAATCACATTCTCCTTTTCAGTCTAGCATGATTAAGGTCCCTTCTTTGAGCGGAGCACATTATTTCTTGACTATCTTTGACGATTTTACACGTGGTGTTTGGGTTTATTTGCTTCGGTTTAAATCTGAGGCGAGTCGGCATATTTTGCAGTTTTGTCAAATGGTACAAGCACAGTTTGACTAACCCGTAGTCCATGTAGAAATCATAGGCTTCTTCTGTATCATCGAACTTCATTTTTTTAATATCTTCAGGTTGTAGCAATATGAGATCGGCGACATTATCTTCCTGGGTGGTGTGACTGGTTCCGACACCAGCGTTTTCTTGGACTCCCTCCGATGTTAATACTAGGACTCCCTCCGACGTCAATGGTGAGTCTGCCTCCGACGTCATTGTCACGGCTGGAAATTTTGGGAAACCAAGGACGTAGATTACAAAACCCTACTGGGAATGATGGCCGAATTAATGATTTAATGGGCCACTTAATAATTATCCCCATTAATAACACGATTTGTGATATCTTATATTTTTGGTAGGAACGAGTTGAACTTTCTATTCTTTATCTTAGTGATTTCTTTACCATTTTCACAAATAACGAAAATATTTAAAATGAAAAACCTTTCGTAGTAAAGTCAAACGCCAGCTGACTCTAGGTGTCCTCAAGTTGTATGGGGAAGGATCAAATATTAATATGAGCGAATATTTACTAATAGCACTCAATTCTTTATTCAATCGAAAAAAGTATCTTTTTACTTTTAGGTTTAATAACTACCCATGTTTATCCCAAGTTCATGTACCTTAGACTAAACCCTAACTATTTTTCCGCGGGAAAAATATGGCGCCACAATTTATCCTAACCTTGTATATATAATTAACCTTCATCGGTAGAGCAGTGGTTCTATATCCTTCTTTGCCGCGATTTTGAGTACAGAGTAAAGCTTAGATTAGAGGCACAACATGGAAAATAGGAGACTTACTCGCTCTTCGTCCAAGCTTGTGGTATGTATAATAGCTCTTTTTACCATTGAAATTCATTCTAGTTAATTTATTAATCGCAGGTTCACTGTCATTGTAGGAGACAGCCGAATTTGTGACTCCAACAAAGAAACCAAGGATACCCAAAGGTGTAAGCACTCCACCCACTCCTGCTTCAGTCATCGTTTTTATTTCGGACGATGAATCTGACTCTGAGGTCACACCAAAGAAGCCAAATGGAAAAAGTATTTGTCTACCTTCTGTTGACAAGGTAATAAAGGTGTCATGTTTGCCATTGAAGTGTTCATTGCCGTTATTCCGTCATAACGAATGCATTTCAACTCGTGTTTATTTGTGGCCCCTATTCCAGGTTGTTTTGAAGTTTAAGCTACCTACCGCTATGGAATACGATAATGAGCAAATCCAGCTTGCTCACTATATATTCTTAGCCCATCTGCCACCTGACGAAGTATTGGTCAAAACCTCTAACAACTCTTGTACGAGGAAGTCATTGTGGTCCTTAAGCCCTCGCTCGTTCGTAGATGCTGATGTAATCAACGGAACTCCAAAATTTTGTTTTGTTTGTCCACTATCAATGCTTTCTACGTAGAATTATTTTATAACAACTCGATAGTATCATGAAGTATTTTTTGTCCATGTTATATTAGGTTATAACAGCGATGGCCTGCCACTTGACTCTAGAAGAGTTGTGGACAAATTCCAAGGACGGAAAAGGAGTGTGCTATCTGCCCGCTGAACTACAAGTTGTGGTCCGATTATACTTAATGACAATTTCCTCTCACCAATAAAATTACAACACATGTTTTTTTAACGTGAATCATATTGTGTTGACAAAATTTCAATTGTGCAACTACCACATGGGCAGGAACTAGTGATTTCATGTGGAATAACACCCAAGATGGCATTAGACCTATACCAATCAACATTCCTTAGTCGAACCAATATGGTGAACAAGGTAAAATGTTCGTCTTAATAAGTATTACATGGTTTGCAGTTTATTTTTTTAATACGTGTTGACAATTTCCGCATATGTAGGTGTGTGTTCCGATGAGAGATAATGCCCATTGGTACTTGGCTATCATCAAGTTGGACAAGGAAGAAGTCCATATCTTGGATCCACAACCAAATGAAGACCGCAATTCCTTTCGACTACAATCTGTTCAAACAATGGTAAATTTGTGACATTGTGCCGTTATAACGCAAAAAAAATGTAAATAACTCTTTCTAAGTAAATTTGTTTCTTAATTTGTACAGATGAGCTTTATGCAAGCCTTGTGGAAGATTCTCTATCGTGAACAAGGATTGTCGCCACCAAGGATTGCGGAGTTTGCGTACCCAACTCCTTCAAAGGATCAAGAACAACTTAATCGGTAAGTATGCCCATTTTTTTGTGATATTAAACGACGACTTATCAACTTGGTTCTTATCACGCAATGCTTTTATTTTATGTAGGTCTGACAGTGGAGTCTGGGTATGCATGTGGATGTTTGGCGCAAGCTGGGACTCCTCTTATATTTGGGTAAAGACAATTATAATTCGCATATTAGAAAACCACAATTGATTGTTATTTTTGAATCATGCGGTAAGCACCATGTTTGTTGATGTTGATAGCCATGCACTCAAGTGAGGAGGATGCAGATTGCTTTGTACCTTGTTCGAGAGCCCATGAACTACATAAGGCATATGGTGCTCAGGGAAGCAAGAAGAGTTGCACCTCAAGTTGAAGCTGCAGTGGAAGAGTACAAGAAAACCCATGAAAAGAGGAAAAAGGAAAGAGAAGAGCACAAGGAAACCCAGTCAACGAGCCCAAGAACAACCTGATTTTGCGTTTTAGTTTTGTGAGATGATGGACAACAGTTATGTTTTTTTTTTCGTCAGGATGATGGACAACCGTTTTTTATTGGTTCGGTGAATGCTTATTATTTTTGCTTTTTATATTTGGTTTTTGGTTTGGTGAATGCTTTTTATATTTGGTTTTTGGTTTGGTTTGGTGAATGGTTTTAATATTTGGTTTTTGGTTTGGTTTTTGGTTTGGTGAATGCTTTGTATATTTGGTTTTTGGTATTGTGAATGCTTGCTATATTTGGTTTTTGGTATTGTGAATGCTTTCTATATTTGGTTTGGTTTGGTTTGTTTTTTCGTGGAAATGGCAAAGGGACTTCACCAAAATTCCAGCTTCCAACTTGTGAGTGAGGTTGCTTCTGTTCAAGGCTTCAAGCCATTGTATCTTGTAGAGAGGTTTAATTGGGATCATGTATAGTTAAACTGTTGGCTCCCAATCGTATAATTAAATTTGCATTCATGTATAGGTAATCCAAAAGGTAAAACTGATTGGCTCCCAATCGTATAATTAAATTTGCATTCATGTATAGGTAACCCAAAAGGTAAAACTGATTGGCTCCCAATCAGTATAAATAATGACCAAACCCAGTACAAGGCAGATAGAAAATTCTTATGTAATTAATTTAATGTTCCTAGGATATGGAAAGGCTTCCATGTAAAGGATTGAAAGTAGTGATTTACATTGATGAGGAGAGTGGCTTAAGTACCAACTCTTGAACAGATTGAAGCTACAAAGTAGGAGCCACTAACCCACTAACTAAAACTAATGACGTTACTAACTAATAATAATAAAATTAATTATTTTCAGAAATTGAATTTATGCACAGCCCTTATCATTCCATTCCTTGAATTTCCACCAACGATGTTTTCACTCCCCTTTTAGTCAGAGAATTCATTGTAGTAATAAATACAATAAAAAGGCATACATAATTAATGGATTCTTTATTGTGTATAATTAAAAGGATATTTTACTATAAACGAAGCATGATAGATCCACAGGGGATAAAAGAAGCATGAGTCTTGATGAAAAGGGGGAAAAAATCACCATAGATAAAAAATCATTATAATCAACCTAATTGGAACTGCTTAGAACAAAAGCGGATTAAAATCTCCCCCAATGAAATTCATTTGCAATTTCATAGGTAGTCCCTACTTCCACTTCTATAATTTTGAGAAAACATTGCAATTTCATCAATAGTCCCCACTCGTGGGCCAATTTCAATTGCAACCAAATTTGCACCCTTGCAATAACTTCTCACATCATAGCAAGTGTAGGATGCAATTGCACCTCCTTGCTTAGGGATGACCATTACTGCATCTCGTCACTTGTCTTAGGGAAATTAGCCATGGCAAATTCACAAAATACTGCATGCATAGAAAAATATTTGTCTGGATAATTAAAAAAATGGGAGACTTTCCTAGTCAGATGATGTACTGGCTCCCCTCAGTACCTGACAGTTTTGAGTGCTGGAGAAAGACTGGAAAAAAAAAACAACGAAGCCTTACAGTAAACTTCTTAACAAAACACATCCAATGCTGGCCCCTTCACTGCTCCACCCCGCCCTGCATCAATCGACTCTCATGTAAGCCGAGGACGTTTGCTTGAGGATGCCTCAGGGGTCTCTTCATGCTCCGTATGCCGAAGGTCATAAAAAGTATTGGTCACTTCGACGATACGGTAGACTGGCAAATAGGCGGAATGGTCCTCCCTAGCATAAACCCCCATATCCATCCCAACCCTTCCCAGAAAGGTGGTCAAGAAGGTGGCATATGGAAAGGCAGTGTACCAGTTTTCCCTTCTAGGAGCAGCCTCAACCATGTTCACGCACATGAGAGATGCGAGGTTAAGAGGAACACCTCTTTGAGCTTGCACAAGGATAAACAGGTCAAGTCTACGAATTATCGAATGACCACTGTACCTTGGCATGAAGCAGTTGACGATCATCCAATGGAGGAATCGAAGAGGATCTGGGAGGAAAGAAGCCTGGATGCGCCCATTCGTCAGTTTCCCCAGTTCAACTTCAAAATCAAAATCGTACAGCCGCCGAAGATCGCTTCTGCTATCAATGTGGTGTCCTGCGGCGGGGAGATCGAGGATCTCAGCAAACTGATGAGGCTGGAAGCAGGCTCTATAACCCAGGAAGACCGACACGAGATGAGAATCGGAGGGACCAGACAGCTCTAAATTGTGGTAGAACTTCCTCACCACATGCGGGCAGTAACTGGTGCTTCCTCGACTCCGGAGATCGAAGAACTTTTCCCAGCCAAGATTTTTAATTAACTGCTTCACTTCTTGAGGGAAAGGGGACAGGTGGATGAACTCGTACTCGGCCACAATAGATGTCTTGCTCGTGAATGAAAGATAGTCCGCGAGATTTGTGGTGGATCGGCCGTCGTCGTTTGATAGAGTTAGAATGCCCATGTTTGCCATGGAGTCAGAGGAAGAAGAAACAAGGGAAGGTGAAGATGGAGGAAAGAGAGATTGTAGGTGTAAGAAAAAGTGATCGTGGGGGTTGAGTGTGGAGACGTGTGATGGAGACGGTTGAGTCTGGAATGTCAAGAGTTAGAAGATTTGGGAAGATATGTAGTAATGATGATGTTAACTCGTGTAGGTTAAACTAGGGTAACTAAAGCTAGTTAAACTAGGGTTGCCGCTGATACCGCAGGAGAAAACTAAGGGGCTCGCACGTCCAGGCCCACTTTTGAATATTGCATGGGTCATGTACAAGCCCATGTTTGAATGTTATTTAAAAGCCTGCAAAAATCAATGATCAGACCCAGTCCAACTAGAATTAGTCCTAAACGCACCGTTAATACATAAACACAAACTAAGGAGACCTCTCCATCCGATTCGAATCAAATTATGTGTTCTTCATCTTCTTCCTCAATCCTCTGGGCGAGACGAACACTACATATCAGGAAACCTAAATTTCACCGAGAAAATAACAATAACGCTAAGACAAGATGACAAAGCACTAGGGACATGAACCCTAGGGTTAGCAAACCTCTTTCAAGCGTTCTTTTGCAAATGAAAAGTTCGATGAACACAATAATAGACATGGTCGCCGTAATCGTGTTAGAAAGAGATAGGCGAGGGGAAATACAATGGCGAAGAAGAAACAAGACAAATTTTTTTTGGGAAATTCAATCTACGTCGAATGTGGATGGGGAGCTTCTCTTGGAACTGTGAAGGGGCGTCCCTCCAAGACGAGAGAGGGATCGTGTAATTGGTTAGGGAGACTGGAAATTGGTTTGGGCGGCAGTGGGTCTACCCAATTGGGTTTGGGTCTTAATCCATTTAATTTAATCGGGACAGTTAGTTGGACTAGGATGAAAACAAACTTAACGCGGAGGAGGCTTTTTGTAATTTGTTTAGTTATTTAGTGGCGCAGTTAGGTTTAACAAACGTGAGCCGTGGAGATTGAAAACGAACGGTTAAGATCGGCCAAGGTACCCGTACCCGGCTTTTGCCCTGGGCACCGTAGAAGTCACCACTATTTCGGCTTTAATTTGATGTATAATATATTATATATTTGTTTGAAGCATACACGCTTTATAGTGTGTGGCTATTTATGTGAATAATATTCAGCCCAAAAGTATATATTATTTGGCCAAATAACGATACAAATCAACGATAAATATGTGATGACTGTCAAGATAGTTTTCTATGTGAATAGTAGTTTGTCCAAAGACAAACTATTATTTGACAGGATTTGTCGTCAATATTTTATCTTGTTTGATGATTGTTAAAATGCACTCTACGGCTATTTTTGTGCTTTTAATACCTCGTAATATTTGTTTAAACCAAGACTATTTCGTGAGGAATATAAGTCTCATTTCAGTAAACCAAATTTTGGGGTCGGTTTGACAATTTTTAAATCCCTATAGAGTAAAGGTTTACATAGCGCGTGTAAATTATGTATGTATTCACTAGCCTAAAGGTAGGTGAATATTTAAGATTTCATATGTGCGCATGTAGTAACAAATGTGATGACAATTCGGTTAACATGTGAATTATTAAATCGACCCAAAGGTAGATTTACTATTTCAAATGTTCTTGTCATCAACATTTAATTACTGTGTCATAAGACATCGCTTACAAGTGAATATTTTGTCCAAAAATATAATATTAATGGAGTGCAAGGTGTCTTGGGATGTAGTAAACATTTATTTAAATTATTCTTGTAATTCTCTCATAATGGTAATTAATCACATATTGATATTTTGTATTTTAATTAAATTAATTTTAGCAGTATGTTGCCAAAGTAACATCTACTTGCGAGAATTATTTTAAATAAGAATACATGGATGTACTTGTAAGGTTATTTTAATTGGGTAGTGCTCGACCCAAAGGATGACACTATTTGACCAAAATAATCAAGCACATTAATGGTAAATATGTGATAATTATAAAGTTGTTGTTCATGTGAATAATAGTCGGTCCAAAAATAGAATGTTGTTTGACAGAACTTATTATCAGTATTTGATCAATGTATTAAGAGTACCGATTGCAATTAATTTCTTTGTACAAAGACTAAGAATTAATGTTGCATTTGGTATCTTATGATGGGTTCCCCAAAATTGGATAATTTTCTTGTCTTGTTTAATTACATGACATGATACGTGCTTTCTTTTATCTTCATAGAGTTGTCATGCTTTTGTTTAAATATTTATGCCAAAATTAAATTTAAGTCTTTGTTGAATGGGATGGATCTAAAGTTTTTTAAGAAAATCATAAAAATTATTCTAGATGTATACGATTTGATCTTACACTTTTAAGTGGAACAACCCATATTCTACTCGGAAAAAAGTATGGATTGATCCAATAGAGTGTGTGTTATGATAATTAAACAATTTATTCAATGAGTAATTAAGGGGCTCTTTTACTGAGACATATGCGAGGTTCATTGGAGTAATAATGCAATATTTTTTTTGCCAAACTTAAAAAGATCCAGGGTGGGCTGCATGTAAGGGTAATTTCCTACATAAAGTGTAAATGCAAAATGTACAAGCGCATTATATTTTGGAAATGTCTTACTTCGCATTAAAATCAAGTGACAAAATTTAGAGTTGTCAAAAGACATACTCGGAACTTGGTTTAATTTATCTTCCTCCATAAAATTTCAAGTGAGTACTGATACTCACAAACTAAGAGGAGGGAAGATACGAGGTAAGCTTGTGCCTATTCACTTAACCTCAAAATTCTCAGTAAAGGAACAAGTAGATAGTTAAGGATGTTATGGTTTCGTTGAACTCTTAAGGACATGGTGAGGAATATTTCTACTTACTCTACTCCATCTGGGTAAAAGCCATAAAATTTACAACGTGCATCCTTAAATTGAGTATCCAAAAAGTAGTTAATGTAACCAATATGTACAATAAGGATCTTGCACATTTAGGGTTGTCCAACTTAGGAAATACCTTGTAAGGTACAAGAAGGTATAATGGACAAAAGGATACAATTAACTTATAATTTGTTGGCTACTCAAAAGTACTCTCGATGCTACAAGTTTTATAATCCCACCTCAAGAAACTTTTTTAAACGAGAAATGTGAGATTTCTTGAGTATGTTGAGTTTTGGGGGAGGAAACATAAGGAATCTAGTTACTCAACACACTCAAGAAGTGCAATTAAGTATATCCACGAAGTAGAAGATGGAAGATTCTAGTTAACAATATCGTTGTTCCTTAAAGAATATATACATGACAGTAGGTTGACTATTGATCCAATTTTTATTAGTCAAGTCATAAACAGTTATGAAAAGTGGATTGATGCCAAGTGGTGAAGTCAATGAGAGATATAAGTCATGTTTGTCTCTAAAGGCTTTACTCATAAGGAAAACATTGACTCAAAGCAAAGAGATTTTCTCTCTGGTATACTTGAAAGACTCTTTTAGGAATATAATGAAAATGGTGGCTCATATAAGCATCTCATTATTGATATGCCAATTTTTATCTTGTTGTTAGCTCATTCAGACTTAGAGACTAATCTTGGAGATTACTGTGTATATCTTAAGTTTAGTGTGAGGAAATTCATTTTCTCCTTTTCTATAGTATTGATGTTCTACTTTGTAGTAGCGATATATGCTTAATGCACGAGATCAAGAAATTTCTAAAAATAAAAAAAAGGAAATATGAGATAAAGGCTCTTGGTCTCGCCTCTTTTGTATTTGGTATTGAGGCACTAAGAGATTATTCTCAATGTATACTCAATTTCAAAAGAGTTGTATCGATAAAGTTTAAGTAGACTTCACATGAAAGTTTGAAAATAAGGATTGTAGCTAAAGGAGACAGTTCAATCTCAACCAGTTTAGTTAATTCTCATCCCAATATTATTTGGGTAATTATTTACGCATGAAATGTTAGAAAGAATCCAATGTATAAGGCATTTACTAAAGACGATAAAAGAATACATGCTAATTATCGGATCAGATAAGTTAGAGATCATTGGGTACTCTGATTTTGATGCTATAGAATGTCAAAATATCATGAACTCTATATTATGTGACATGTATGTGTTAGGTAGAGTTCAAAGCATATTTTCAATGTGTGTATTGATGTGATGATCATGGTTGTTTAATCATTATCATATCGTGATTAAAGCCGCATTGGTTCCATTGCTAATACATCAAATGGACCAGATTGTTAGAGAGTAATCATTGTACGAATATCATACGGTTGCGCGCCTAAAGAATTTTGTAATATAAGTGTTTGTGAAATTAGACATCCCGAGATTGTTATGAATTTCATTTCCTAACATAAGTGAGCTAGCAAATTCACAACGCATATATTGGCTATTTGGTTTTGATGGGCTAACTATAAGTGGTCAATATATGGAGCCCATAATTACTCAAACCCAATATGGGTCCAATGGGTGGAAACCCAATACTTGCTCATCTTGGGTCTTATGGGAGCCCATGGTGACTAGTATATAAGGAGACTTAGAGGTTGTGGTCCCTAATACACCAAGACCAACACATTCTCATCTTCTCCCCATCAGGAAGATGAGAGCTCTCTTGTATAGGAATTAAGGAGGCTTACTTGAGGAAGGCTACAGAACCTCCCGGATCTTGTTCCCAGAAGTATCGTTCGGTTGCAGATTGTCTCCGAATCCAATCCAAGTGCCTCTCTTTCTTCTCAACTTCATCCCCATCCCGGTAAGCGTAGTACGGAATCATATACACGTTGCCAGCTCTGTGCGGGTATGGGATGCTGCCTGCCGGAACTTACACTCATCTTCCCTCCATGAGCCTCCAACTGTAACACGCCTTCCGCTGGCCCAACCTCGGTCAGGTTTCTCGAAATTCCGTCCACGGCGTCTTTAGGGAGAGGCTCTTGCACAAAACCGGACTTCGATTTCACTTTCCTCGCCGCCGACTGCCCTGTCCTTCTCGGCAGAGTCTCAACTGGTTCAGACCCAAGAAAATACATCACCAAATTGATCCAGCTCATTTCTTTGCAGTCTCCCTCAGACAAACCAAGCTCTAGGAGTTTTTCTTCAAACAGGGGAAGCAGAGTTTTGATTTCCCTTAGATATAAACCTTGAAACGATGTCGTTTTACTCGACAGTGAAACTAGGAAACTGCCCACGTCTCTGACAGCTTGTCTGCCGTGTATTGCCACCGTGTACGAGCTCCGCCGTGTTTTCTTCCACCTTTCTGGTTAAATTGAAGACGGTGACGGAAGGCGGGACGGGTAAGAAATTAATTTTCCAAGCCGTGACTACAAAAGTATTGCCTCTGCCGCCACGGATCGCCCAGAATAGATCTTCCCCTATTGAAGCTCTGTCCAGGACTCTGCCCTCCGCGTCAATTAGTCTGGCATCGATTACGTTATCAGCTGCAAACCCGAACTTCCGTGACAACACGCCTGACCCTCCTCCGCTGAAATGCCTGCCGAATCCAACCGTTGGCCGAAACCCTGCCGGGAAAGCCAGGACTCTGCTTGTCGTGATCATGCACTACATAACTTCGGCCTTGCCGAATCTTAAACTCTGGATCCACGCATAGCCGAAGATTCCGAACTCTTGATATATAACTGCTGCTTACCTTCACATATGAGTAGAAGGTGTGTTTTGGATGGGTCGCTAATGAAGGCGTACTCAGTGAAATAAGTCTGGAACTCGATTCGACCTTGTCACTGTTACGTGTATTTCTCCGGTGAGAACCTTCACGTAACGTGCGTCGTCGATGTTGAAAGATATTCATAAGAAAGAGAGTTAGAACGAAGAGAATATTCATAGGAACGAAGATAACTACAACTACTATTGGATTTCAATCTTCAACATACCATTAAACGAAAGTCCAAATACATATTTGTAGGCATAGAAGCCTCTACCCTAACCTATCTAAAACATGACTCCTAGTCCTATAAGGAAATTACTAACAATAACCAATCCTACTTAGACAAGAAAACTACTAATAAAGATAATTAATAAATAAAATACTAAATAATTAAATAACCAAGCCCAGATCGAGGCCCAATAGTTACGATGACTTGATACTCGTAACATTCCTCCCCTTCGCAACAACCTTGCCCTCAAGGTTGGTCATCGCAAGAATCCTCAACCTGGATCGTTGAAGAAGTTGTTAACGATAGCAAAGAGAATTGATGTTCGTTGATGCCACCCTCGTTTACGGAACTTCCAATTACGCCCGGGTACTTGGAAGAATCCATCGTCAACTTTCACATCTCCTTCTTGCGTCATCGGCGTGGGCCAATTACCATCTTCCCATCTTAACTTCCCATGCATAAAATGAACTTGCCCATGCATGCCTTCAGCCATGTCGCGTATGAGATCATGGAAAAAGGAATTTCCATGCCCTCCCTGCATTCCACCTCCATGCACCTCATGCAATACGCAGCCTCCTCCCATAAGCAATTTGAGTTTCATTATTCCCCCTTCTACTTCAGCCTCTTCTCCGCCATAGCCACCATCATTGTCGGTGGTCTTGTTGCGGCCCCATTCGTCGGCGGCGGCTCCGTGACCTGTGATGATGGCAATGATAGATGATGGTGTTGCGACGGTAGATGCGGTAGCGGCCGCTCGTACGAAAGCTGCAGAGACAGAATCGATGGTGGCCGTCGTGAGCAGCAATGATGTTGGAGCTAGAGCGAGCTCCTCTTGGGAGCTTGGCTTACTCGTTAAGCCTTCTCCAGCAGTACACGTAATGGCGGACGTTACCTTCTCCTCGGTCGCAGAAGGCAACAGCTCCCTTGGTGGTTGCGTCACTTTCTCAGGCATCGTACCCAAGGTTACTGTCGCCAACTGGAGCGGTTGCGGTGCCGTGGTTGATGCGGCAACAGCTGTGGCAAAGGCCGATGGTGTTGACGTCGTCCCTCGGTCAGGACTGGTGGTCAACGTCGATGATGTGAACCGATCCAGGAGCTCCGGTGAGTCTTCTAGATCAGCAGCATACGGTGACACAAGCGGTGGATTTAGGGCTACGGCTACCCCTTTCGTTGGCGGTTTGATGACTGCGGCCGTTGGGGATTCCTCCTCGGCTACGGCAGTCAAGGTGAAGATGGTGATTGGGGGTTTCACTACAAGGGAACGTGCATATAGCAGGGTTTTAGTAGCAGGGGTTCCTAGGAAGCAATTATAATTTTTTGTTAACAGCAATCCTATCCAGCGGTTAAAGAAACCACTGCATTTTTTTAATTTTATAAAACTGGTTAAAAGCTTCTCGTCTCTCAGGAAAGAAAAAACAAAAATTAAAACTATTCTAGCCTCTTCTACTCTGTTCTCCCGACAAATCCCTAACCCTAACAATGGCCTCAACTCTTCCTCGCCGCCTTCGATCTCTCCACCGGCTTGAGCGATCTCTCTTTAGCCTCTATGATAGCCAGCGGCGGCACCTTCGATCATGGGGCTTTCATTATCGCCTCAATTCAAGCTATGTTTCCTCTAACCTTCTATTCAATTGATTTCTCCCTCTATTCGTCTCGATTCATGGTTCGAGCGTTGCAGTTCTAATTGATCGTACATCAGCTATCTTATCGATAGCCCAACGCTCGCCACCCTCGCTTTCTCAGCTATCCGTACTATGAGCGAGCTTAACTACTCAGGGGAGGTTCACTGACACCCAGATCGGTATTTTACAAGCTCTCAACCTCAGGCTTAATCTTCTTACGGTTTATATGGGTTGTGATACCTAAGCAATATTCCTTTCCCGTTTTCTTTTTCAAATCTATTACATAGTGGTGCTTGGAGATGGAGTGGGCATGCAGTGGTTGGGGGAAGGTAACGAGCAGAGGTACAAGAGCACCAGTGATCAATTTACTTCCTTCCCCTGCATCTGGCTGTGCTTTTCTTTCATTGTTCGCATTGTTTTCTGGTTACAGTACTATTCGATGTTTGAATGCTCGTCCTCCATATGCACTCTTCATTTCCTAATTGGTTTCTTGTTCAATGTTGGCATGGTCGCTAGTGATTTCTCACATCATTTACTTGCTTCAACTTTCTTTAGCAATGGGGCTCTTTAGAAGTGTATTTAATTTCAATTTTTCAGTTTACTGATAGAAAAAGTCAGACGAGGGCCCTCATTTGCTAGTAAAGGGAAATGCTAGGAAAATGCTAGTAAACTAGTGTGTTTTGTTTCAGACTCTAAATATAGTTGTTGTGCATATAGTTGTCTGTCTCGACTGAGAAGCTGAAAAAGTGGTTGGTCAAAGAAGGCATCAATGAAAGTCTCGTTAATGACTGTGAGCAGATCATGCTATCGAAATTCTCTAAGTTATATGCTTAGTTTCAAGTTGTCTGCGAAGAACGAAATAGTTTGGTAGCCACTCATATGGCATTGTGAAATTTCAGCTCGATTTTCAACTCTCATATGAGTGTGTGGACTATTGGACTTGGCTTGAAGGCACAGTCAATTCCGTAATGAATTTGCTTGTCTTGTATTCTTTTGTGACTTGATCAGAAGCTTCTGCCACCCAAACTGAGCTTAAAGTGGCTTTCTTTCCTTGTGAAACTTGTTTGCTTTTCGTCATTTCCTTTGCTCCCACTTTAAGAATGGCATCATTCTAGTTTGGTGGATAACCCAATCCTCATATGAACCTCACATTTAGCATATAATTTATGATATGAGCTGTCCAGGACATGTCTTGTTGCAGTATTAGTATGATATAAGCTGACCATACCTGCCAAGACGCTTTCTTAATGGGTTTTCTATTCAGTATTTGGAATTACTGAACTAGTCTTCAAAGCATTTCTTCGGCCTTTTGCAGTATTCCAATATCGAAATTGAAGTATTCAGAATTCAACATGGCAAATATCAGTTGGACAAACATGAGTTGTCGACTTTAGGACCTGTCAAATACAGTGGTAATTGTTACATGGAAGTTACTGCTTCTACTTGGTTTATGCACGAGGAAGTTGGCTTTTGTTAATGATCATCCGTTTATGCACTTTGTTCTCTTCTTCTCTGAGAAGGTTGGTGATTCATCATTTGTTTATGCATTTTGTTAATAATCAACGCTGTCCATGCTTGCAATTTACCATTAGATTTCTTTTCTAGAATTTTAAGGGAGAAGTTATTTTAGCTTGAAGCTTTCTTAAGGTATGAGACGATATTAGGCACTGTATGACAATATTAGAAGATTAGTTGCTATGAGTTAGAGAATTTGAAACTGTGAGCTATGAATGATTATTTCTTTTTGTGCAATGCTTCAGACATGCTGTCAAGAATTATTGAGATTACAAGTACTTGGGGACACGAATTCGGCATGATGGAAAAATTGGAGAGTAGGTCTTTTGTGTAATAAGTTTGTCTATCTTGTTAATAGAAATTTCCTTTTTTCTTTGACTAATATGTATTTTGAAATCATTCTGATGAGAGGCATGATATGATTTGTTCCTTAAAATGATAGCTACATGTGGATGACATTTGGAGAAGCTGCTACTGTCAGGGAAGTGATAGGTTCTGGCCTTCGTTATCATGGCTTGGATAAGGTGAGTTATGAGCTGGATTCTGGACGTTGGACTCTGTTATACTCTCTATTCTTATGCTTTGCTTTGTGTGTTTCCTTTTAGCTCTGGTAGACTGAGAATTAAATTCAAGTTTTTCTATCAGCAAAACGTTAGGTATTGACTCATCAATGTGGAACAGGGAGCTTGTATTGGAACTTATTTTGTAAACAGGCCAGAATGCCTGATCGTAGATCATGCTTGTGCAACATATTACTACATCTCGGTTCCCTTATATGATACTCTTGGTATGTTAGTGACCTTACACAATGAACATGATTGCTCCATTTGGTCTTCTATGTAATCATAGCAGCAAATTCTGTATGCAAGTCCAGATGCAGTTAAGTTTGCGGTGAATCATGCTGATGTGCAAGCCATCTTTTGCAACCTTGCGACCTTGAACACTGTGAGCTACCTTTTGCCTTCTTTTTAAGCTTTTCGTAAGTAATGTTTGTACTCGATTGTTTAACTGTCTTATTGTCCCTCCTGAATCTTGCAGCTGTTGGCATTTGACTCAGAGATTCCATTAGTGAGGCTCATAGTGGTATGTATTTCTGGGATATCTTCAAATTAATGTGTTCGGATATCATCTATGTTCATTCTGTTGATCCCTTGTCACTATTGACATTTTTTTCATTATGATAGGTAGTTGGGGGATGTAGATGAGAACTTACCATCGCTGCCTTCTTCTGGAGTCAAGCTCATATCTTATCTCAAACTGATTGGTGAGGCAATCTTTCTTCTAATGATGTTTCTATATTTTCCGAGGCCTGACTCACCTAGAGATTAATAGGTTCGCATGTCTCTTTGTTTCCCATCAACCTTTCTTTGTGCAATAGCTTCTAGAGTCCTAATGATACTTATTTTGACCCATGGTATTTGGCATATTTGGTAAAATGGAGATTCCATGAGAAAGAGATGATGCAAAACTTAAAGATATTTGTGTATTACTTATTCAACTGGAAGTTTTAGAAACGTTTTCCTACTCAAAAACTAAATGATAAAGAAAGAGTGTCTCAAGTATACATGTCTACGTTGAGTTGAGGTTTGCCAAAGTTTGAGACAAGGTGGTATGATCTATTGAGTAGTCATTATTGGAAAGGTATGTGTACGTGAAAGTTGTCATAGTAAACTTATTTTATGCTTAACATTTGTCTAAACGTTCTCAAATTTTCTACATGCACTTGAGAAATCACATTCCGTTTCAGATGGGTGAGGGATAAGGTTCTTGCCCATATGTTTCTTAGACTGTTCATTATGTAATTGGATCTTAATATGGAATATATTGCATAAGTAGTAGAATCTGTAACTATCTTCTAGATTATGTACCTATACTTGGTACATTCCTAGTCATTGTTCTGTTCTGACCTTGTTGAATTTCCATCATATAATTATCTGATCTGATACCCCTCTTCCAGGAACCATTTGTTGCGTTTTTTTCAATGGATAGACAAGGAAGGTAAAGCATGTTGGACACAAGCTAGTTCGAAATGGTACCCATTAGTTTTACTTGAGTAAGTTCTAATTTCCGTCAAATTATATTCTATTTTTATCCAATTCCTTTCGCAATTTTCTTTCTTGCACAATCAGATGTTAGCTTGATGAAATTCGTGGTTGATTGGTTAATGAGATTCACTTCCATGTTAACTAATTGAACTCAAGGTTGTATATTAGATTGGTGCTAATGTTTTCCTTAGAATTGAGGGACTGGTCATATATGATATTGTTTGGTTGGATTTATGACAGGCTAAGATGAGTTTCAAAAGATAGCAGTGCATTATATGATATGGGCGATTTGTAAGAAAGCCAAGTTTGATGTTATGGATCTTGCTGAAACTTAATCTGTGTACTGTTGATTGAGTTTATATTTGTCGATTTCCTTTTGAGAATTCATGGTATGGCTATGTGTAATGTATATTGTGCGGGAAGTTGCCTATTTGTGGCATTAAGAATGGACAATGTCGACTTTGAAGGGCCCAAATAGATATTTATTAGAAAATTGAAAAGTACCAGCATGTATTCTTTTGAATGTTTTAGTGACGTAATTCATTCCCGTCGTTAAAAGTTGTCATTAAAGTTTACGTCGAATCTAGCTTTCCAGGGGTTTGGCTGTGTTGCGGATATAGCAGGGGTTTTAAAAACCGTCGCAAAAAGGCTTAATTATCGCTGCAAAAATTCATAACAATAGTAACAAAAAAACCAATAGTGACGGTTTGTACCGTAGCAAAAACTGTTGCAAGGACATCCACCAGGGGTTGTCCTGACCGCTGGCATACATTTGCAACAGTTCTCCTTGCGACGGTTAGGCAGGGGTTACAAAAACTGTCGCCGGGATACTTAGCGACGGTTTTTTCCGTTGCCAAAAGTGAAAAAATCCCCTGCTGTTGGAGGTTTTCTTTGTAGTGTGTGATCGGTGGTCGCACGCGAGCTAAGGTTAGCTCGCCAGTTGCAGTTGGTGATGAGCGAGCTACGGTTAGCTCCTCACCGGTAGAAACGTCCACGGTTGAACGTTGCCTACGCGAAGGACTCCTCGTTGCCTTCTTCTTCTTTTTTTTTTTTTATAACGAGGAACACCCTCCACGGTCACCACATTTTGTGATGTCGTAGTCAGGCTAAACCCCGGCACCTCCGCCGGCGGTCCAGGTGACAGCGGGATGCCTCCGGGAACACCATGGTGGCGGTGAGGATCGAACCTGGGACCTTATGGTCACCAGTCCTCCTCCCTTACCACCAGGCTATGTGACCTTTGGCCTCGTTGCCTTCTTCTTGCCAGAGCTCGTGATGAGCTGCCTCATCATCTCCAACAAGGCTGCTTGCTGCTGCGCCATTGCATCCTGAAATTGTTGCGCCAATGTTGCCTGAAGTTGCGTCACGGTGGTCGCAATCTGCAAGACTCCCTCCTCGACTACCTGTTGTCGTTGGCTGATCTCGTCAATTCGCCCGCTGGCATCTTGCTGCGCATAGAGGAGCTCCTCGTCGATCGCCGGTTGATCGGAGGTCGTCGTTGCTTGGATAGCCTTCTTTGGCCCCATCATACCGGATCATGTTAGCCGCAAAGAACCAGGCTCTGATACCAATTGTTATAAGTTATTTCTCCGGTGAGAATCTTCACGTAACGTGCGTTGTCGATGTTGAAAGATATTCGTAAGAAAGAGAGTTAGAACGAAGAGAATATTAAGAGGAACGAAGATAACTACAACTACCATTGGATTCAAATCTTCAACTTATCATTAAACGAAAGACCAAATACATATTTATAGGTATAGAAGCCTCTACCCTAACCTATCTAAAACATGAATCCTACTCCTATAAAAAAATTACTAACAATAACCAAATCCTACTTAGACAAGAAAACTACTAATAAAGATAATTGATAAATAAAATACTAAATAACAAAATAACCAAGCCCATATTGAGGCCCAATAGTTACGATGGCTTGATTCTCGTAACAGTCACGCTAGAGTTTGGCTGCACAGGGTGATTCGGAAGGCTTATGGCACCACTCCCTTAGACTTATCGTTGGCTAATAACAATCGATCTTGTCCATGATCTGGATATGATCTAGAGCTTCAAAGACTAGATCCGGCTCTCAAAGTCTTCCAAAAATTAATTTTTTAGCCTAAAAATGATATAGCCGATGAATTAGAAGCGTAATTAGCCACATAGTAGCTGGACAAAGACTATGAATGTTTAGTTATCTTAGATAGAGTATGCAGCTTTGATTAATTTGAAAGTAACTAATAAATGAGCTATGTTCCTCGTTTAAGATAAAATAATAGACTACGTGCACTTTGATAAAAAACCAAGGAAGTCATAAAAAATATACATATGATTTTTCTAAGTTGTCACTTTGAAATATAATCACAAGAATGTGATATACTATGAGTAACTTAGGTTCTAGGTAGTCTGTCATTTTAAAATGAAATTTTTCTAAGTTATTACTTTGAAGGATCAACGGATAGTACTCTTTTAAATCAATTAAGTTGTCCGACTTTGAAATTTTTCTAAGTTGTCCGACTTTTCTTTCTATTTAGGTGACAATTCACTCAAAGGATCAACGGATAGTACTCTTTTAAATCAATTAAGCACACTCAAATTGACTTATTCATCGTTAAAATTGTCCTAAATGACATCGCGTTTGAGGATATCAAGCACGATTTCTATGTTGATTTTAGTGAGTGCATAGTAAAAATAATTTTCAAATTTGGGTTAATACCTTATTTTGGCATAAACTATGATCATATAATTAACTTTGACTCATGGTTTCAGAAATTAACATCCTGGCCTCAACTATGCAACATATAGACACAATTGGCCCGACACATGGTTTGACTCTCAATTTGGACGGTCAACACCGTTGACCATTAGTCAATACGCCATGTCATTGCTTCGTCACCATAAAATCATTAAAAATTCAAATTCTAATTATTTTCCTAATTTATTATTTATTATTGTCAAATTAACTAAAATATAAAATTATAAAAATATAAAAGAAATTTAATATTTTATAAATTAACCAAAAACTATCAAATTATTTTAAATTTTATTTTTTGGTTAATTTGAAAATCATAACTAATAGAAATTAGGAAAGTAATTTAACTTTGAATTTTTTAATGATTTTTAGGCTGACGAGACAATGACATGGCGTGTTGACTAACGGTCAATGGTGTTGACCTTCCTAATTGACGGTCAAACCATGTGTCTGGTTAATTGAGTCTATATGTGGTATAGTTGAGGCTAGGATGTTAATTTCTAAAACCATGGGCCAAAATTGACTATATGATCATAGTTCGGGCCAAAATAATTAAGATATTAACCCTTCAAACTTTTATGAAGATTGAAGGGTGAGTTTTCTTTAATTTAGACTCGAAATTAAGCAAACTACAAAAGATACATGTATTGATTTCTCAAGAAAAAGTTGGAGTTGAAATGTAATATTCAAGACCTGTTTGTGCCACATAACTCTGCGCTTGTCATCCCGCCCGTCGACCCGTCCGCACGATTTCCCCCTGCACGCAAAGGCGCCCCTCGAGCCCTTCCCAGGGCTCGTTAGCACTCCGACACCCAATTCAGTACCCCGTTTCTAGAGAGAGAAGTGAACAGTGATTTTAGAGAGAAGGTCTAACCTGAGTAAATGAGGTTCACCAACCTCGCTATTTATACTAGGGACCTGGCCAACCAACATCCTTCCCTTCCGCCCTCCGTCAGAACCCCAATTAATGCGCCGTACACTTATGTTCCATGCGCCTCGACCCTCGTACCCCTTGCTCAGAAGACCGAGGCACATGACGTCAGCTGGTCCACGCTCCGTATCCTTTCGACAGTTGGGAGTCTTTGCCGCATGCGCCCCGTGTCAGAATCCTGGCCCCACATGCTTGGGAGGTCTCCTTACCTTACTCGGCTGACCCCCTTCACGTGCTTGGGCCTATTTGATTGGGCTTATCTCCCTGACTTGCTAGCTTCCCTCCCTTAAGCCATGGGGCCTGATCTCCTTGGGCCATAGTTATGCCCCCAACAAAACCCTATAAGGGTTGGTTGGTAGATTCGTAGCTCAGCAACAGGTCATACTTGTCCATCTGCGTAATTACTAAATACAAGTGAATTAACGTTAATAACCGATAAAATTGCATGAAAACATAAGTTATACGCGTGAATAATCTCATAGCAATTGGTAAAACTTCTCCATCTTAATAACATCATCATTCTTAATTAAAGTCATCACATTTGAGCATGTAATAATTAATACAAAACATCACCGAGAAAACAAGAACATCAGTCGGGAAATTTTGCTAATTTTTGGAACGGGTTTGAACACCTCCCAGTCTATCGCACATAGAACTAGACTTTCCAAGCATATGGTACGTGGCCAAACAATGGTACCTTCCGTTGCAAAAGGGCCCATAATTAAGTACCATGCAGGCAATGAACCGCAGCAAGCAAGTATGAATTCCCCGCGCTCCTTCCTCCTCCTCCGGCCAACTCTACCTCTCGTCCTCCTCATTTTCTCATCCACATGGATCACTTCCTCCGCCGCCGGCGACCATAACAACGTCCTTTTGCTGCCTTTTCTCTTGAAACACCACCGTCTCCCCCAATTCGCACCTCATTCACACCCCAAACTCCGCCTCATACTCTTCCGTCTTCCAGTTCTCCATTCGAAACACCCGGTTCAACGATACCTCAGCTTCCACAAGGCCCACAGCCATCATCACTCCCAATACAATCTCCCATGATGTTCTGGTCAGGGTTTTGCGTGCAAGAAGCCCAAAATATTGGAAATTAAAATTCCAAAAGCTAATTACCTTATTCTAATTAATAATGAATAGAAAATATTGGTTAAAATATATTTATTTTCTTCCGATAACTCCTTGACCCAAATGCTATACAAAGATGGTTTTCTTGTTGTAAGCTTCTTTAGAGTCCGAGCCGATTCCAAAGGAGGGCTACAGGCACCTCCGAATCACCGAGATCAGCTGGCACAACAACGAGGTAAACGAAATGAGAGAAAAGCAGAAGACAACCCAACCTTAAGAAATAAACTAACAAAAGATCTACTGATTTGATGAATCAAAACAGAGCAACGAACACAATCATCTATGGTGCGAGATCGAGGGAGAGATTCTAATAACGGGAAAAGACATCAAACAACCAAATATAAGGTAAAGAAAAAATGAAAGAAAAGATGGGGAGAGCTGCCGTCGATCGTCGGAGGGACGCCACCAGCAGCCCTAAGGGGAATTGGAAACAAAAGTTTTTTTTAGAGAAGTCAAAGAATTCTTCAAGAGAAGGGGGTGTACTATCCTCACTTTCCCGTGAAGGTTGCTTGCTATGTAATATAAACATAAACTCTCATATTATTCTCCATCAACTCTTTGAGTTGACATTTATGACACTATTAATTAACTTCATTTTTAAAATCATAATTGCAATACATTTATGAGACCAGAAAAGAAACAAACAAAAAAACGTCGGAAAGAAACTCAAATCAGTCCTGAAGCTGCGCGGCTGCTGCTTCTCTCCCTATCCGAGGTCGATTTCCTTTGCTCTTCAGCATAAGGCAACACGCGGTCAAATGGGTGAGGAAATTGGCCGATCATGTAATCATAAGACCAAATTATACTCGTCCCGTCGTCATCCTGACAAAAGGAGGCACACTCTGTTCATTCCTGAAGAAATTAGAGGGATCAATGGCGGCTTTCACACGAGCCAACCTCTCAAAATTATGCTTGAAGTACTGCTCCCCCCAAACTCTGGCCTGCTTATAGCTCGTACGCCCGACTGGATCATTCACTCCCAAGTCCAGATCCCTGGAGTTGGGGTACGCGCCTCTTGGGTTGTTGGAAACGTACGGCGTCATAAATCTATACAGCCCATTTATCCAGTGCAAATGTCGCTTCTCTACTTTCTTGTCTTCTCCGAACCAGCTTGCGAAATACTGGATTTTGTAAATATTGCCGGATCTGTGCGGATAAGGGATGCTTGAATTTGAGATCCGGCTCATTCTCCCGCCGTGGGGAACCATCTGCACCAGAGGCGGCCCCGCTTCCACTTGGTCAAAACTCCTCCAAATCCCCTGCAATGCCCTCACAGGGAGCGGCCTCTGGACGTAGTCAGATTTCGCCTTCAGTTTCGCGAATTGGAGAGAGGAGCTGTTCCTGCTGTTCAGCAATTCGTCATATGAGGTATTCTTCGGGTACCCGGCACAGTAGAGAGCCGACTCGATCCAGCTCATCTCCGTGCATCCCTCTTCCGTCAGCTCCAGCTCCGGAAAGCTCTGTTTCATTACCGTCAACAGAGACTCTGTTTCCCCCAGATATAGACCGAGGAACTCCGCCTGTATTATGGTTTGTCCTTGTGCAGCGGCAGAGTCGATTCTGCTCAGAGTCAGCATGATCATGAGATCGTCGGGCAGCTTATCCACCACATGCTGATACCGTTGGATGACTTTCGTCAGGCTTCCTTCCGAGGTTTTCGAGACCTTGAACCCCGTCACTCGGCGGGGGACAGGGACTAATTTGACTTTCCAGGAGACGACGACTCCGTAGGTGTTTCCCCCGCCGCCGCGAATCGCCCAGAAAACGTCCTCGCCCATGCCGGCTCTGTCCAGGATTCTGCCTTCCGCGTCCACCAATCGAGCGTCGAGGACATTGTCCGCGGCCATCCCGTACTTCCTCAACAGCATTCCGTACCCTCCGCCGCTGATGTGTCCACCAACACCGACGGAAGGACAAATACCTGCCGGGAAGGCTAGAGTCCCGCTGGCGGAGGCAATACTATGGTAGAGTTCACCGAGAACAGCACCCGCTTGGACCCAGGCAGACTTGGTTGGGACGTCCACGGTCACGTTTCGGAGATTGATTAGGTCGATCAGGAGAAATGGCTGAGAGGGAGCAGAGGAAATGTAGGACATGCCTTCGAAATCGTGACCGCCGCTCCGAACTCTGACCTGAAGGCCGTGACGGCGGGAGCAGAGGACGGCGGATTGTACTTGGGAAACGGTGATGGGAGTGATGATGGCTATAGGTCTCCTGGAAGCTGAGGTGTTGTTAAACCTTGGATTCCTGATGGAGAATTGGAAAACGGAGGAGTATGAGGCAGAGTGTGGGGTGTGAATCAGGTCGGACATGGAGAAACGAAGGCAGAGGAGGAAGTCACTATGGACGCCGGATGCGGAGGAGACGATGCATGTTGAAGAGAAGAGGAGGAAGATGAGAGAGAGTGTTGGCCGGAGGCCGGAGTACGGTAGGAAGTTCATACTTAAACTTGGTGTAGTTTTAACTACTTGCTGTGGTTAATTGGGCAAGTAGCGGGGCATGTACTTATAGCCCTTTGGCGATGTACAAATAGACATTCTTTGGTCATACATCAAACTAGTACGTTACACCTAAAAGTGACGTGAAGAAATGACAAGCAGTAGTTAGTGTTTGTTTATAGGGTTTGCAATATTTGGGATTGTTCTCCGGCTGGGGAGACGGCGTTTTTATTTTAGTTTTTAGCATACTAGCAAAAGTCCACTCGCTATCGTTTCGCGTATCAGAAAAATAAATATTTTAAATAGTATTAGTTTTAACGTTGACCAAAAATGAAAGTAATCTTATTTCTTTCTTAATCATTCTTTTCATAGGTTTGTTATTGGGTGAATTGCAAGTTTGGTCACTCATATTATCTATTTGTAACGGGTTAGCCACCCGAATCACTTTCGCTTCAATTTAGCCACTAATATTACATATTTATGTCATCTTCAGTCACTCACCGTCTAATTCCGTTAAATTTGTTCTACGTGGCGGTCAATGGTTACATTTGACTGTTAAAGTGGTGACGTGGCCCTAAAAATTAAATAAAAATAATTGTTTTATTTCCATGTCATACTAAAATTTAATAAATATTTTTTTTCATCAAAATTAAAACAAATTTATTTTGTGAAAAAAACTTGTATCTTCTCTTTCTCCCCTCGCACAACCCTTCTCTCCCAGGCGATCCGGTGCCCTAACATCAGCCGCCGCCACCTTCGTCGTGGTCATTGTTCACCATCATCTCCCCTCCTCTGTTCCCGCTCTAACGTAATCTGGATTTTGGAAGGATCGATTCCCGGATGAGTTGCACGCCTGAGCGTAAACTAAATCTCCGGGGTGATTTGGCCACAGATTGGGAACAGCCAAGAGCTAACCCAAGGCGTCGTTTTCGCCGGGTTGAATCCCTTGCCTTAGCCGCCGCAACTGTTCCCACAAGAGTCAAGTCGAAGGAGGTGTTACGCCGGCTGAATCCCCTGCCTCATCTGCCGCCTCTGCAGCCGCTAGAGACTGAATCCCCTGCCTTGCCAACCCCTCTGTTGTTCAGCTCCTCACCTTCTTGTACAAAACCCACATCCCCAAACATCATATCAAATCAAGATAAGAAAGCATAAACAAAATCCCAACTGATTCGCATATCACCATTCCAAAAGCTCAAACCAGAACCGCCGCATCATGAATTTACCTATGCCGCCTGATCTTTCCCATCAACGCCGGCACTATCTTCGCCCAGATCCTCGGATCTCGTCGGATCGTTGCCCAGCGCCGCTCCGCCCAGCTCTACGGATCTTCACCATATTGTCGCCCATCGCTGGTCTTTGCCCAGATCGTTGGATCTTCGTCAAATCGTCGCCCAGTGTCGGTCTTCGCCCTGATCGTGGTCGTTCGTCAATCCCTGCCTTCCTACGCTGTCATCGATCCGCGCGGCTGCCACAGTTGTCTTAGTTCGTCTTGGAAGAAGAAGAGGCATAGTTGAAGAAAAGGAAAAAAATGAAGAAGAAAGAGAGAATGAATTGCTCCGTTGGTTTCTTTCTCTCCCTTTCTCTTTTTGTGAGTTGGAATTCTTACATAATTATTTTTTATTTTTAATTCCACATCACCATTTTAACATTCAAATGTAACTGTTGACCGCCACGTAGGACAGATTTAACGGAACTAGACGGCGAGTGACTAAAGATGACATAAACATGTAATATTAGTGGCTAAATTGAAGCGAAAGTAATTCGGGTGGCTAACATGTTACGAATAGATAATATGAGTGACCAAACTTGCAATTCACCCATTTGTTATTTACAATAGCATATGATTGATGAACTAGCATAAGGTAGAAAGGTCGTCAAATATATTATTTATGTTTAAACTTCTTTCATGATGCCAATGTATCAATTTGTATGGGTAGTAGTTGATTCTGCTATAACTTTTGCAGAATGAAGCATCTTCTCTGGATCTTTTTTCAAATTAGGTTGGATATCCATGGATTTGGTTTCAATTGTCTTTCTCAAACAAAAGGGAAAAGCAAAATGAAAAACACTATACTTAAAACTTGCTACCGACTCAAAACTCGTCAACACTAGGTTCAACTCGCTTTGACCTAGTTGGACCAAGCTTTGGACAAATTCACACCTGACACAACACACCAATTACAAAAACATATAAACCTCGTTCCCGCCGAAAACCTGTAAAATCGGGTTCAAATCACTTTAGTCGGGTCGAATTAGGTTGTATACCCATGCGTTTGGACTCAATTGTCATTCTCAACCAAAAGGAAAAGGATAAAAAATACTAAAGCGGATAAGACTCGCTCATGACCCCAAACAAAAAGGAAAAAGTGAAAGAAAAAAACACTAAAGCGAACGAAACTCGATCCCGATACTAAACTCACCAACTTGAGTAGATATGGTATGAATTTTTGGTAGCTGCATTGGGTTCAATTGTCATCATGCTCAATAAAAAGGAAAAAGAAAAAAAACACGAAAGAGGATGAAACTCGGTCCCGATACAAAACTCATGGTAGCGGCCTTGGGAAACGTTGGTGGGGAACAACTTAGGATTCTGCCGACATTATTTTGAGATGGGCTGCAGAATGGTGGACAAAGGCGATGATTTGTATTCAAGTTAGGACAACCCATGTGTTTCGGTTCAATTGTGATCATACTCAACAAAAATAAAAAAAACACTAAAAAGAATGAAACTCGGTCCCGATACAAAATTCGTGGTAGCGGCCTTGGGAAACGTTGGTGTGGAAAACTTAGGATTTCGCCGACAGTATTTCGAGATGAGCTGTAAGATGGTAGTCAAAGGCGATGATTTATGCAAAAAGCCATAGACGAAAACCTACCGAACAATAACTAAACACAAAGGTTGTAGAATGAAGAGTGGGGTAAAAGAAGGGCTTGGAACTTCCCCATTTCCACTTGGAGGAGTGTGAGAGCCACTAATGAATAGTAACTCACAACCTAGGGTTTTATATATTAACTAGCAAACAATAACTAAATACAAAGACGATGATTAGTGCAAAAAGACATAGACGAAAACCGAGCAAACAATAACTAAATACAAAGGTTGTAGAATGGAGAGTGGGGTAAAAGAAGGGCTTGGAACTTCCCCACTTACACTTGGAGGAGTTGAGAGCCACTAATGAATAATAACTCACAACCTAGGCTTTTATATATTAATTAATGTTTGGGTTCAATTGTGATCAAACTCAACAAAAAGGAACAAAAAAGAAAAAAAAATACTAAAGAGGATGAAACTCGGTCCCGATACAAAACTCGTGGTAGCGGCCTTGGGTAACGTTGGTGGGGAAAACTTAGGATTCCGCAAATAGTATTTCGAGATGAGCTGCAAAATGGTGGCCAAAGGCGATGATTAGGGCTGTCCATTTGGTTTTGGGTTTTTGGTTTTAACCGAAACCAAACCAATTTGAAAGCTAATGGTTTCAGTTTTTTGCATGGTAAAGGAAACCGTACCGGAAGTCATACCGGATTCGTTTGTGGTAGGGTATTTTGTGGTACGATCGTGGTTTAACCGTTATGTAGAGGTAAAATACCTTTTTGTAATAAAATATTATTTTTTTGTTAAAATACCGTACCGCAAGTTTCAGGATACCGTCTCGGAGTAATATCGGAATAAAACCGTAAAATACCGGATAACAAACTTGAATACGCTAAATAAACATATGTAATATAACAATCAACAAAGTGCAACATTACATAATCAAACTACATAATCTTTCAAATGTTTTGTACAAAGTACAAAACAACCAAAACAACATTACCAATGGCCATTGCTGCCATAACATTCACAAACATTATATTTTGTCCCCAAACATTGTAAAAAAGAAGCTCTAAAATAGAGCAGTATACAAGCCGATTATTCTAGGATTATCAAAAGCTCAACATAGCCAATATATACTTTCACAAGCCGATTATTTTGGGATTATTAAAAGCTCAACATAGCCAATATATATTTCCACACACGTCCGTACGTAATTTAACTTTGAAGACAATTATCTCCGCGTCTGGTACGTAACTCGATCTCGGCGGCGACGGCAACGGGAGGGTGACTAGGTGCGGCGGCGTTCTCGACAGGGGAGGGAGAGTCGGCATTGGAGGGAGATTGACTCGACAGTCAACACTCGGCAGGGGAGGGAGATTCAAGCAGGGGCTGGGAGACTCGCCGCAGTCGAGCTCGTTGCTGATCGCAGACGTCGCCCTCGTCTCGTCCCTATCGCCGATCGCGGGTCGCCAGAGGAAAAGAGAAATGAGCGGCGGGGCGGGGCGAGGATAGGGTGTGAAATTTGGGAAAGAGAGAAACGATCGTTTGATTATGGAGATTAGGGTTTGGGCATCTGTTTTCTTTACGTCGATTTTTTTATATTTATTTTAGTTGCACAAAACGGCGACGTCTAGTACTGCAAATAGCATACCGCCGGTTTCGACAAAAGCGGGCAGTTTCTCGTTTCGTGTCGGTTAAACCGAAAAAAACCGGCCGGTACGGTAAATTATCCACTAACAGCCTACTGTTTCATTTTTTATCCAATTTCCAGTTGAACCGGTTGAACTGGCCGGTACGATCCGGTTTCCTGGTCCATGGTTTTTTTGGTTTTAAACCAATAAGCAACTTAATGGTTTTGGTTTGGTTAAAACCGAAAAACCAATAGAAATCATTAAGAAACCAATAAGAATAAAATTACTTATCAACAGATTTTTTTTTGTTTCTTTTGACACGCATGCCAACCAATAATTTGTAATGGCCATTTACCATTATTATGACGTTTATTCAATAAAAATGAGGGAAATATGAATAAATATGAGTGTATGAGTACATGTTGGTTTTTTGGTTATCCAAACCAAAACCAAAACCATTAAGGCCCTTATTGGTTCTTGGTTGCCAAAAACCAATAAGGACCTTAATGGTTTTGGTTTTTGTTTTTGGGATTTGGTTTTTGGTTTTTTATACTTAATGGTTTGGTTAACCAAACCAAACCAAATTGACAGCCCTAGCGATGATTAGTACAAAATTTGTGCAAAAAGCCATAGACGAAAACCTAATGAACAATAACTAAACACAAAGGCGATGATTAGTGCAAAAAGACATAGACGAAAACCTAGCGGACAATAACTAAACACAAGGTTGTAGAATGGAGAGTGGGGTAAAAAAAGGCTTGGAACTTCCCCACTTGCACTTGGAGGAGTGTGAGAGCCACTAATGAATAGTAACTCACAACCTCACAACCTAGACTTTTATATATTAAAAAGTCATACACGAAAACCGAGCGAACAATAACTAAATACAAAGGCGATGATTAGTGCAAAAAAAACATAGACAAAAACCTAGCGAACAATAACTAAACACAAAAGTTGTAGAATGGAGAGTGGGATAAAAGAAGGGCTTGGAACTTTCCCACTTGCACTTGGAGGAGTGTGAGAGCCACTAATGAATAGTAACTCACAACCTAGGCTTTTATATATTAATTTCGCCGATAGTATTTTGAGATGAGCAGCAAAATGGTGGCCAAAGGCGATGATTAGTACAAAATTTGTGCAAAAAGCCATAGACGAAAACCTAGCGAACAATAACTAAACACAAAGGTTGTAGAATGGAGAGGGGGTAAAAGAAGGGCTTGGAACTTCCCCACCTGCACATGGAGGAGTGTGAGAGCCACTAATGAATAGTAACTCACAACCTCACAACCTAGGCTTTTATATATTAAAAAGTCATAGACGAAAACCTAG
The DNA here is from genome assembly GCA_946122785.1 of Linum tenue. Lineage (NCBI taxonomy): Eukaryota > Viridiplantae > Streptophyta > Magnoliopsida > Malpighiales > Linaceae > Linum > Linum tenue. Next base: position 64,667,891 of record CAMGYJ010000009.1, on the reverse strand, counting down.
CGAAAAATAACTAAACACAAAGACGATGATTAGTGCAAAAAAACATAGACGAAAACCTAGCAAACAATAACTAAACACAAAGGTTGTATAATGGAGAGTGGGGTAAAAGAAGGGCTTGAAACTTCCTCACTTGCACTTGGAGGAGTGTGAGAATCACTAATAAATAATAACTCACAACCTATACTTTTATATATTAATTCTATTTGGATGATTGTCTTCTAGTTGCATGGTCAATGAAAATAGCAAAATATTTATATAAATATCTTATTGTTACCGGAGAAGGGCCCAAAGATCGGTGTGAATTTCATATGGAATGATTCATAGGTAATAGCATGGTGGGAAGGAAATGGATTATTTTTAGTTTTGGCCCCTACACAACTAGAACAAGGAGAAACTAACAACTTAATCACCTATTTTGTTTTTTAAAAAAATATCGATGAATGAAGAGCTAAATTGGGATGACATAAACGAAAATGTCCATTGTTCGAAATGTTTTCAAAATGACTCAAAAAATGAAGTAACAGCAGCGAGGCCAGAAAAGATGCTTTGGAAAGCTCTCGCCTCTCTCCTCCAACTTTGCTACGTCCTGGGCCGTTTCCTTTCAACGGTGGCAACAGAGCTTCTCGCAACGAGCTTGCAAAACCAGAATTATGCAGGAACAAAGAGGGTTTCTCCACTCCCTGCTCGGAAAAAGGAACAAGGCAGTGGAGCATCGACCGTGGGGAGGGCTCAATCCTCTTCTCGCTCTTACCACAAACCTGGATTTGTGGCTCATCTCTATGGATCCCATTTCGGCTACAGGAAAAGGAAAATTGAGATAATTCTTCTGGGGAGTGATCCTCATGTTCCCCTAACGTCGAAGCGTCGACGAATATCGATTAAGGAGGTGTGGAGATTCAAACTCCCTTCTCCGGACGACCTGGATGGTTTGGATAGTGCTCCAATACCAGCGTCCCCTAGTGATCTTGCTTCGGTCGACCTTGATGATAATCTTGTGTCCACCGAACAAATAGAGACCTGTAATTCTGTTTTATGGTCACCAACCCTCTATTGGCCCTATCGGCAGATCCGCTGGTCAACTCCCCCACGCCAGTGCAGTACCACTGAGCGTCGGGAAACTCTGAAGGATGCCAGCCCTTGCCGCCGGGAACGGTTACGGTGGCTCTCTCGGTGTTATCAGCAGGAGGGATTTCATATCCCGGGTTTTGCGTGTTGGACGGGAGGAGTTAACCTCCACGTTTCTCGGCGGAATAGTTTTAAACAATTAAAACAAAATACAAAAAGAAAAGCAGCTATAACCGATTCTCACCTCCCTGTTATTCAAATATCACGCGGTTGTTGGGATAAGGGATTCCCCCCAAAATCCTCCTGCCGTAAGGGAGAAGGAGACCCTATCGAAGTAGGAAGCCTCCACCGCCATCTCTATTTAAACCCTTTCCCGTCTCTGACTATACGTGTTTCAACACTACGAGATAGACGATCCCGGGAAAGAGAGAGCTGGGCGGCATTTCTCTTCAACAAGGAAGTAGTAGGCATCTCCCTCTCCATTATTGATTCGTTTTCTTTCCCTCCCCAGGCTTGTTCGAGCCCCAATCCCTATCAGCTCACCCCATCGTATACCTCGTCAGGGGTCGGTTCTCTAACATTTGTTCCCCCATTGTTCTCATTGCATGGTAACGTGCAGGAAACCATGGCGATGCATGTGACCGATGACCAAGTGGTTCAGTTCTCACTGAATGAAGTTCAATCGGTCCAGTTTAGGAGGTCACATACGTTGGTGGGTCGGGTGTTCACAAATGACAATATCACCCCAACCGAGCTGAGGGAAGGACTGAATGGGCCATGGCAGGGCAAAGGACGGATTAAAGTTATGCACTCCAAACATGGACTGTTCGAATTTGCTCTCCCAAATGAGGAGTCGAAAAACTGGATCCTGAAACGTAGCCCATGGGTGGTGAATGATAGCCTACTTCATCTCTGTCCATGGTCGCCTGTCATCACTAAGCAGATGTATGACGATCTGGCGATTGTCCCCTTTCGTATCCAAATGTGGGAAGTTAAGGACGATTGCTGCATGGCGAAATTCGGAACCAAAATGGCAACAGCCACCCTTGGGCAGGTTCTTGAATCCGGTGTCTTCGCCTGCCAAGATACTGGACGATACTTTCTGAAGGTGAAAACTATGTTGGACCTATCCCAGCCTCTGAGATCTCAACTGATGGCCGCCAGCGACGAGACCGGCTGCTTTTGGGTGCGTCTGAAGTACGAGCACCTACCATCCTTTTGCTTCCATTGCGGCAGGATCGGACACCTACACAAATGTTGCTCCTTCGATCCACCTACGAGGAAGGAAAGATTTGGTACTCATATGATGACTAAAAAGCTGGGGCGTAGGGTCTTTGAGGGTGGGGAAAGCTCCCACAATTATCAAGGCACGCCAAAGACGGTTGGGATTAATAATCAAACCCGCCGACCCAGCCTGTGTTGGCCCAGACTCGTCAACAGGGTCTACATGATCCGGCGGGGTCAGGGGATAGCCGAACCTCCCACCAACGCAACTCTCCCCATCCGCCAAAGGCAGTGCGAGCTCAGGATAGGGCTCGGAAACCTCCAAGGGGCTTTCCTATGCCGCGATCGCCCAAACTCAACATGGGGCAAAACAAATATCGGCAGCTTATGGAACGTCGTGCACCTACTAAGAAGATGACTGATCAAAAATTTGGGCGCCCCGCCGATGCTGGAACGGCAAGGCTGAGCAGGCAGCCCCCCAATGTGACTCTGGATGAGAGCCGGCTCTCTCGCACTATGGAGACGTCCCATACGGATCATATTGAATCCGTCTCCTCAATTTTTGACCAAACTCGCCGCCGCCGTTTAATTCTTGAAGACGAGTCGGAGGAGGATGAGCCATTTCTTCCCATGCAGGATATGGCCCATACCAGCCCACTAGGGAAATTGGAGATGATGGCTGATGGCCAAGCTCAGAATATGCGATCCGATGATCCCAAGCCAGCTCCTTAACAGCCCGCTCGAAGGGCACGTACGACACAGGCTGTTACTAGTGAGCCGGGGACTGGCAAAAAGGGCATGCGAAGACTGAGCAAAAAAGGCACGTCAAAGAGGAAAGCAACTACTACTAATAAGTCCCCTCTTGCTGATGGACAGTGGGTACAAGTCCCAGTTCAAATGGCCTCGGCCATAATCCCCGATGCTGCGAAGCCCTGACACGCTAAAACACAACACCAAACTGCGACCAAGTGTAATCGCAGTCCGGGAATGCAGTAACAGGCAAGTTTAATTATCAACCCGGGGTCTAGATCTACTGCTTACTCCGTGATTCTCTATTATCTAGCAAACTAGTTCGAGTGATTGTTGTGAAAAGTAAAAGCAACAAGAAAGCAGTAAATTGTTCGGTTTTCTAAAGCAGGCAAGAGTCACTCGGGATTGAGTCCCCCTAGCCCCTTAGTTAGGTTCAATTGCAATTCCCTGGGTTGATTTACTGTTGATTAGACTGCGGAAGATCCGACAGTAGCTTGGAATCTCTTAAGCTGACCAAGCCCTCTCAGTCTAACTACCCGGCAAACGACTAGTCTTCACCGGGATAGAAGGCTGAGGCTATGAACACAGAACTCCACTACTGGCGCCAAGAACACCAGTACAAAGCAGTAAACTGGCTAACTCTCGTATAGCCAACCTCCTACTAACGAATGAAGAGGCTCTAACAACCTAATCAGATTCTATCTATCTCAGGTTGCAGCAAAAATTGAGAAAAGCTGATCAGACTCAAATCAATTCAATAAACATGCGTCATTCGATTAAAATCAAACTGTAATATCATCCCTAGTCATTACAATCAAATCCCTAACACAAGGAACTAGGGTTCTTCATACCCAAGTGAGAGAAGGGTTCTACTCCATAGAGAGAGAAGAGAAAACAAGAATCGGATTAGTCATACTCATAACGATGAGGATAATCTGCTCCGGGACGATGATTTTCACACCTATGACGATCTCCAAGCTCGATTGATGAAATCCAGCTCTAAGACAGCTTCTAGGGTGCGTTCTTCGTACTTTCTCTCTCTAGGGCTCTGTTTTTGCTCTGAAAACACGATTCTCTCACTTTTGGCTCGGAATAGGCTCTAAAACCAGGCTTTCCCGACTCGCACGGCCAGGGTGCACGGCCGTGGATATCACCCACTTGGCCGTGCAGCTCCGAAACGCGGCGTATCAATTAACTCGATCCTCAGGCTTCTCGCACGGCCAGGGTGCACGGCCATGCAGGGATCCCGGCCAGCCCGTGCTCGGCCTCGGCCAAAAACGCACGGCCAGGGTGCACTTTGCACGGCCGTGTGGTTTCCATTGCTTGCCCGTGCGTGGCCTCGGCATAAAGCGCACGGCCATATTGCTCACGTGCACGGCCGTGCGTCTCCCTGGTCTGCCCGTGCAGCTTCCCAAAAACCTCGCCATTCGTCAGATCTTCGTCCAATCGACCCCAGACTCGCTCCCAAGCCTTCATTCACGTACTAGGACCTGAAATATCACAAACAAGCACAACCTAGCGTGAAATCAGCCTAAAACACGAGAATCAACACCTCAAACGGTGTAAGAACGAGGGTAAAAACATGTGTAAATGACGGTCTATCAAACTCCCCCACACTTAACCGTTTGCTTGTCCCCAAGCAAACCAAGTCAGACACTAGGTAAGATTACATATTTCAATCAACCAACATTGGGGACAAGTCATAAAGGCACAAAACACGTGAATCGCACTGGTTTTCAAACATCAATACATGCACAACCTCAATAACAACCTGGACAACCACCACAAAGGACATTTGAGTGCAGCAAATCGAGTAAAGGAAGAGTCTCCCTACTGTTCACTGGCCAACCTAGACTTGATTCAACCACTTACTCAAAACAGTCAACTCATGCATCCAGCTCAAGACATCAGAATAGAGACCGAGCAATCTAGGTCCTCACCGGGGTAAAAGAGCATATAGAAAATGAAAATGAATCACTCACTCTCGACCAGTGGGGTCAGGACAATTTGATGCGAAAGATGCGCATGCTATTTCTCTCAATCCCTATCATCTCTTCACCATGATGGCAGCCTCTAAATGCTAGAGTTCACATATGGGGTGTCACCACTAACTAATCAGGAGGTCTTAGACACGGGTTCAAATGACTGGCTAGGGTCTTGGACATGGGGAAAAGGCCTTTTAGGTGGTGGAAGTATTCATAGCAAAAGGTTCCACATTCTCCAAACACACAATCACCGTCAAACAAACCGGTATTTTCTTTCTGCTATTCTGCATTACTCAATATCTTAAGAGCACAAGAGCGAAGGAGGCATAAACATCAGCATTTCCAAGCCAGACTGCTAAGAAACACTACTTACTGGGCATTATTCAGATTTTTGGTAGTGGCTCTCTTTTGCTTTCAATTTGTTTCTTTGTTTCACTTTCATTTTTCTTTTCATTTCCTAAGAGAGCCACCACTTCTGCATAAACTTCAAACACCTGCCCAACTTTTAAGCACTACCTCCAACACTCACATAGACTTTAGCAGAAACAGCAGAGAATATATAAAAACCACTCCGTGGAACCTTCTAAAAGATGCAACAAGGGTGATTTTTTCATTATAGACCAAAAGAAAGGATAACACACGGCTCAAAGGGGCTGACTAGGGGATATGACACATCAGGACAGTCAGTTTTGGGCGTGGGCTAATCCTATGCCCCCATCATCTTAGCTAGTGACAACGTGAATGCTACACATCATGGAAGAGGGATCTATCGCACAAGAAAGAAACGAGCAGGCTCAAATCTCACATGGCTACCTATATGCTCTATCTCACATTCTGATACCCTGAACTAGATGCATAAACGACTGTTAAGAACAAGTAATCAGATCAAGTCAGATCAAGTCACAGTTGGCAAGCAAACAGTTGAAAAACTGAACCCCTACATCGTTCTACTGCACATCTCAGTCCTCATCATAGGTTGTCCTAGTCGCAAACAAGTTGTCATGCATTAATCCGAAAACCAATCAATTCATCCATCAAAACACAGTGCCAATATGATCAAACAGCAGTACTTGGAGCCCTCCAATCGTAAGATTCGGACAGCGGACTAGGCTCCAAGCACCATCATAAATATTCCAACCGATACAAAGCACCCCCCCACACTTAAGCACGACATTGCCCTCAATGGAGTAGAGGGAAAGATAAGGGGAACGATGTTACCGGATAAGAACACTGCTGGGGGACTGGACGTGGACCAGTCAGCGAGAAACAAACGGGAGAGGTGACAATGCTGCACAAATTGAACACCAGAAACACACTAGCACACTGTGCGTTAGGGATAAGTGTTAGCCCAGACGGCTACATCAAACCACAAAGGAAAAACCAAAAACAAAAACAAACGACACTAAGTTCAAGCTCCGCACACATGGAGCAAACACACAAAAGTCGAAAATGAAAACGAAAACACACTGAGACAGGCAACGAGTACAGCCTACTCGTCGCCAAGATCGTCGAGGTCGATGTCGTTCATGAATGCGTCATCATCAGCAGCGCCAGCAGCACCGTCATCACCGTCAGCTGGCGCACGGCCGTGCAGGGGTTGCTTTTGCCCGTGCAGGGCGACACGGCCTGGCCGAGGATCCGCGCACGGCCGTGCACCTTGCTCATTTGGCCGTGCAACATTTACCGAGAGCTCGCACGGCCAAGGGGGAATACCCGCACGGCCGTGCGAGGCAACGTGATGCCCGTGCAAGACGCACGGCCAGGCCAGGATGAGCGCACGGCCGTGCAATGTGCGCTTTTGGCCGTGCGCTTTTGGCCGAGAGCTTGCACGGCCAAGGGGGGATACCCGCACGGCCGTGCGAGTTGAGGTTCTGGCCGTGCGACTTGCTGGAGTCCCGAAATCAACCTGTTTTCACTCAAAAACGACACTTGACTCTGGATCAACGTCTCAAGACTCAAAAACACACAAAATCAAAGGAAAAAGAGTAAGAAAATGCAAACCTCGGTGGGGTTGCCTCCCCACAAGCGCTTCTTTACCGTCTTTTAGCTGGACGCCAGTATGGATGCTCAGGGAAGTGTAGGATCAGGTGCCTTCAAGAGCGGATCCACATCGCTCTTGAGGTACAGCTTCAAATGGTGGCCATGTACGCGACGAGTGTGGCCACCTGCATTTGCCAGCTCGACTTGGCCATCCGGCAAGATGCAAGCAAGTGAATACTCGGATGGCCTAGGTGGGGGCGGGACCAGCTCATGGTGGTCTCCGGCTTTCTTTCGAGCAGGCTTAGCTGCCTGCACTTTCGGCCGCCACTCCTCCTTGATCTGTTATTTTGATGATGGAGTGGTCCGGAGTGGCGGCGAAGGTGTGGGAGGCGGGTCCTGCAAAATAGGCAGCACAGAAGGATACACGACAGACTCGTGCTCCTGGTGAGATACAGCATGCAGAGGTAACGAAGCAGGTATAGTGTCAGCAACAGAAAACGTTATTCGCTCCTCGCCATCCCTCAAAACCAAGGTCCCATCATGCACATCTATGAGAGCCTTGGCGGTGGCCAGGAAAGGCCTTCCCAGTATAAGAGGCACTTCTGTGTCCTCACTGATGTCCAGGATAACAAAATCCACAGGATATGTGAATTTGCCAACCTTAACCAGAAGGTCTTCCACTATACCCCTAGGATGCACTACAGATCTGTCAGCTAATTGAAGGTCATCCTAGTAGCACGGGGTTCACCTAGGCCTAGTTTCATGAACAATTTATATGGAATAACATTGATACTAGCACCTAAATCCGCCAAGGACTTCTCTACATGCAATTTATCAATAGAGCACGGGATAGTGAAACTACCTGGGTCCTTTTTCTTCTGCGGAAGCTTGTTCTGCAGAATAGCCGAGCACTCCTCGCTGAGATCCACAGTGGCCAGCTCACTCAGCTTCTGCTTCTTTGAGAGAAGCTCTTTCAGAAACTTCGCATACTTCGGTATTTGCGATAGTGCCTCCAGGAAGGGCACTTGGACATTCAGCTTCTTAAGCATGGCCATGAAGTTCTCGAACTCTGCCTCCAGCCTGTCTTTGTGCAACCGAGTAGGGAAAGGGAGTTTAGGGACATACTCCTTCACTACTTCTTGTTCAACCGCTGGAGATGCTGCAGCAGGGCTTTCTCTCTCCGGTTCCCGAGCAGGGGGATCAACAGTCAGCTTGCCACTCCTGGTCATGATGGCATTGCAGCGCTCATCCGGGGTCTGCGGATGAGGGATGGTCTGCCCGGGTAGAGTACCAGGAGCCCTTTGAGCCACTGCCTGGGCCACGCTCCCCAGCTGGGTCTGGATATCCTACAAAACAGCCTGTGTGTTCCTCTGACCAGCTTCAAGAGCCAGGAGTTTACCTGAGGCCTTCTCCATGAACTGCTCAAAGGTGTTGAATTTTTTAGCACTAATACTGGCGAGAGAACCTACCAAGTCCCGTAGCTCAGCCATCTGATCATTCTATACTGGGGCAGCAGGGGCTGCACCTGGCTGCTGGAAAGGCCGCGGCTATGATTGAGCAGCATGCCCCTGCATGGGCTGATAGAGAGACTGTTGTTGCTGCTGGAATTGCCCCTGTCTGGGCTGATATGGTGGCCGCTGGAAGCCTGGTGGTCCGTGGGGAGCTGGTGGTTTGGGATTTGGCCCAGCCCAGGAGAAGTTAGGATGCTGGCGCCACCCCTCATTGTACGTGTTGCTGTAGGGGTCATTGCGCCTGACATTGTTGATGAAGTTCACCTGCTCCTGGGGTGTGGTTGATTCCTTCATCGCCTGGCAGTCCTCCACCGTATGATGGGTGCTTTCGCACCATTGGCAGAGCATCGCCTGCTTCTGTCCGGTCCCTGGAATCATCCCGGAACGATCGATAGCTGAGACCAGCTTCGATACCACCTGCACCAAATCAGATGACTGGGTGCCCACAGCATGCACACCCCGTCCAGGTGCTCGTCGCGATCTCCTGGCAGTGCCCCAGTCATAACCGTTCTCCGCCATCTCCTCAAAGAGTTGATTCAGCTGTGGCGGGGTTTTGGTCAGCATGTTCCCGCCACAAACCGAATCGATCAGCTGCTTGTCCTCCGGGAAGAGGGCGTGATAGAAGGTGCCCACCTTGAACGCATCATTGAAACCATGATTGGGACACCTGAGAAAGAGGCTGGTGTACCTCTCCCAAGCATCCCTAATGGTCTCATCCTCATCCTGAGAAAAATGTGTAATCTGCTTCTGGAGATCAGCTGTCTTGGATGGAGGATGGTAGCGGGTGAGGAACTTGTCCGCCAGGTTGGCGAACGTGGTGATGGAGCCCGGAGGTCGAGTGTCTAGCCACTCCTTGGCCTGCCCCTCCAGAGTGAATGGGAAATACCTCAGCTGGATGGCATCTGCTGGTACCCCATTAATCTTGATTCCATCGATGAGCTCGTGGAATCGCTTGAGATGTGATCGAGGGCACTCTCCCTCCTTACCACGGAACACCACTGAACCGCGCAGCATGGTGATCACTGAGGTTCTCACCTCAAAGTTGTTGGCTGGGACATGAGGGTGTTGAATGGGTGACCTCATGTCTGCAGCCCTGGCGGTCCAGTAGGATCCCATGGTCTGCTCCTCCGGGATCACATCACGGTTCTCTGGATCAGCCATCTCGCCTTCTTCTTCTTCTAACTGCAGCTGTGATAGCTCCTCCGCAGCCAGTCGTGCCTTTAGAGCCCGCTTGAAGTTCCTGCAAGTTCGTTCAAGCTCCTGGTCTAATGGTAGTAGATCTCCCGACTGGCTACGGGTCATGCACTACCTGCACACAGTCAGCAGAAACAACCCGTGAAGGCACACAGGTGGAAAAGAAAAATGCAATAAAGAAAAAGCTAGAGTAACATATTATCACGTTTCCCCAATAACCTAGAGGTTTCCCGGCAACGGCGCCAAAAACTTGACACGCCAAAACACAACACCAAACTGCGACCAAGTGTAATCGCAGTCCGGGAATGCAGTAACAGGCAAGTTTAATTATCAACCCGGGGTCTAGATCTACTGCTTACTCCGTGATTCTCTATTATCTAGCAAACTAGTTCGAGTGATTGTTGTGAAAAGTAAAAGCAACAAGAAAGCAGTAAATTGTTCGGTTTTCTAAAGCAGGCAAGAGTCACTCGGGATTGAGTCCCCCTAGCCCCTTAGTTAGGTTCAATTGCAATTCCCTGGGTTGATTTACTGTTGATTAGACTGCGGAAGATCCGACAGTAGCTTGGAATCTCTTAAGCTGACCAAGCCCTCTCAGTCTAACTACCCGGCAGACGACTAGTCTTCACCGGGATAGAAGGCTGAGGCTATGAACACAGAACTCCACTACTGGCGCCAAGAACACCAGTACAAAGCAGTAAACTAGCTAACTCTCGTATAGCCAACCTCCTACTAACGAATGAAGAGGCTCTAACAACCTAATCAGATTCTATCTATCTCAGGTTGCAGCAGAAATTGAGAAAAGCTGATCAGACTCAAATCAATTCAATAAACATGCGTCATTCGATTAAAATCAAACAGTAATATCATCCCAAGTCATTACAATCAAATCCCTAACACAAGGAACTAGGGTTCTTCATACCCAAGTGAGAGAAGGGTTCTACTCCATAGAGAGAGAAGAGAAAACAAGAATCGGATTAGTCATACTCATAACGATGAGGATAATCTGCTCCGGGACGATGATTTTCACTCCTATGACGATCTCCAAGCTCGATTGATGAAAACCAGCTCTAAGACAGCTTCTAGGGTGCGTTCTTCGTACTTTCTCTCTCTAGGGCTCTGTTTTTGCTCTGAAAACACGATTCTCTCACTTTTGGCTCGGAATAGGCTCTAAAACCAGGCTTTCCCGACTCGCACGGCCAGGGTGCACGGCCGTGCATATCACCCACTTGGCCGTGCAGCTCCAAAACGCGGCGTATCAATTAACTCGATCCTCAGGCTTCTCGCACGGCCAGGGTGCACGGCCATGCAGGGATCCCGGCCAGCCCGTGCTCGGCCTCGGCCAAAACCGCACGGCCAGGGTGCACTTTGCACGGCCGTGTGGTTTCCATTGCTTGCCCGTGCGTGGCCTCGGCATAAAGCGCACGACATTATTGCTCACGTGCACGGCCGTGCGTCTCCCTGGTCTGCCCGTGCAGCTTCCCAAAAACCTCGCCATTCGTCCGATCTTCGTCCAATCGAACCCAGACTCGCTCCCAAGCCTTCATTCACGTACTAGGACCTGAAATATCACAAACAAGCACAACCTAGCATGAAATCGGCCTAAAACACGAGGGTAAAAACATGTGTAAATGACGGTCTATCAAGCCCCCGCCACGGTTGGAGAAAAAAGAAGGCTAACCTCTTTGAGCTAAAACGACGGACGCCTAAGGAATCCCGTCCCTCTCACTGAGCAAAACAAAATCATGTTAAGCGGGTGTTCAAGCTTTCGAGGCTGGAATTCAGCTCGATAAGCCACTGATGGCCACTCATAATGATGCTGGGACGTACTCTAAGGTGCTTGGTAGTGAGCTGGAACAAGCTCATGATGTCAGGGAGGATCTCCAGGAGCTCAATGAATATGGATCGAACTACAACGATCCAAATATTATTTCGAGGAAGAGACCATTCCAGGAGGCGGATGGGGATTTTAGTGAACTCCCTACCCCTAAAAAATTATTTGTTGAAGACAAGGATACTGCTCTTACGGTCGAGGAACCCAGCTTGAAGTGGTCCCACAAGGATAAATGATCTCGCATGGAATGTAAGAGGAATTGGACCATCCCTTACATTCCAAACTGCTGTTGGTTTGATTCATTCGAATAAACCGAACCTTGTCTTCTTTTCGGAAACAAGGGCTCGCCGGAGATTAGTTTCCCGTCGTATGCGGGGGTTAGGGTTTGAGTCTTTGCACACTTTTTTGTTGATGCTATTGATGCATCTGGTGGTCTTGTTGTTGCTTGGTCCCCCGAGGTTGAGGCCTCGGTGTTTTTTCAGTCGGATTTTTGTATTGGCGTCAAGATTAATTAAGTTGAATTTTCGTACGTTGTGTTATGTGTTTATATCAGCTGTATTCCCACCATTAGAGCTTCTCAATTGGCTCAGCTTCGAGAGATATGTGATACTATCCCCACTCCCTTTGTGGTGATTGGAGACTTCAATACCACCCTTACTGAAATGAGAAAGATGGTGGGAACCCGTGGAATGCTGCCCAATCTGTCAGTCTTCGTGACTTTATCCAGGATTTGGGTCTGCATGACCCAGGATTCCAGGTTGACTAATTCACTTGGACTAACAAGCGTATGGGGGCTGCATGTATTCTTCAAAGGCTTGATAGAGCCCTCTGCTCCCAGTTATGGGTTGATCGCTTCCCGGATACTCTTGTCAAACAATTTACTGACCTTGGGTCGGATCATCGTGCCTTGCTTCTCTCCGACAAGCCCTATGTTCGTAACAATCGACCACTGTTCAGGTTCGATGCTCGATGGGCGGATAATCCGGAAGTCAGGGCAATGGTACATTATGTTTGGCAAGAAGCCATCCCTGGGACCCTGATGTACCAGTTATGGGAAAAACTCAAAAAGTTGAGGCATTTGCTTTATGACTGGAGTAGGGCTGGCACTACCAATTCGCTTCGGAATATCAAAACCCTCCAAGCAGAAATTGAGCACCTTAAGACCAGTCAGCCAATTAATTGGGAGGAAGTGCGAGTCCTCGAAGTGGAACTCAACAGACAATGGGATGCGGAGGAGATTTACTGGCAACAAAAATCCCGTGTTCGATGGCTCAAAAGAGGGGATAAGAACTCCTCATATTTCCATACGCTTACCCGGACTCGTCGCAAACGAAACATTGTCATTGGTTTGCGCAATGATGAAGGGGATTGGGTCACGGAAGAAAAAGGAAAGGCTGACATCGCCGGTCAATTTTACCAAAATCTGTTCACCTCGGAAAATCAAATTCCAAATATGCTGGACCGCATAAAGAATCTTCCGATTGCCCGGAATGTTACACAAGACATGAATGCTATGCTTACGGCGACGGTCTTCCCGGAAGAGATTCGCAGCACTGTGTTCGCCATGGGATCAAAACAGGCTCCTGGAATCGGATGGCTTTAGTGGGAAATTTTTTAAGGCCTTTTGGGATATTGTGCGTAGCTCGGTAACTGACGCAGTATGCTCGTTCTTTGAGACTGGACGAATGCTTCGAAGCTTCAATCATACCTGGTTGACCCTAATTCCCAAAGTGGATCAGGTGGAGAATATGAGGCAACTACGACCGATCAGCCTGTGTCAGTTTGTTTACAAAATTATCACCAAAATTATGGCTGAACGATTAGCTGCTATCCTACTTCGGATTGTCTCGGAAGGGCAGAATGCCTTCATTCGAGAAAGACAGATTATTGAGAATATTCTCGTTGGTCATGAATTGATGCACTATGTGAAATTCAAAACTCGTGCTAAGAAAGGATACATGGCTCTAAAGGTTGACAAGAAAAAGGCCTATGACAGCGTCGAATGGGTCGTTTCTACTACCGATTTTGGAAAAATTGGGCTTCAATTCGGTTTGGCGCGGATGGATTTATGAATGCCTCCGGTCAACGTCTTTCTCCGTTCTCATGAATGGCTCCCCGTAGGGATACTTCACGCCATCCAGAGGGCTCCGACAAGGTGACCCGTTGTCTCCTCTATTGTTTGTGCTCTGCACGGAAGGGTTTGCTGCTATCCTGCAACAAGCAATAGACACGGGTAGGCTACAAGGTGTTAAAGTAGCCCCTCGTGCCCCTCGTATTTCTCATTTATTCTTCGTGGATGATTCTTACCTATTCCTTCCGAGGTTCTCTCCAGGAATGTGAAAATTTGAGCGAAGTCTTAAATGAGTATGAGGAGCTGAGCGGCCAAAAAGTGAACCTGGAGAAATCATCAGTTTGTTTTAGCAAGAATATTGCCCAGGAAGACCAGAAATTCATAGCTGCAATATTGGGGGTTTGGGGCTGTAGGGGTTCATGAAAAATATTTAGGGCTGCCAACCCTTATTGCTCGATCGAAAATGGATACCTTCCGATACCTGGAGGAGAAATTACTTGATAAGCTACAAGGGTGGAAGCTTCGCACCCTCTCATGGGCTGCTAGGGAAACATTGATCAAATCCATTGCCCTAGCATTGCCTTTACATGTGATGTCTTGCTTCAGGCTTCCCCTTTCCCTCTATCGACTATTGGATACGCATGTCGCGCGGTTCTGGTGGGGGGTGACGGAGGATCATTCCAGAGTTCGATGGATGTATTGGAGGCAGTTGTGTCGAAGTAAGCATGATGGGGGGATGAGATTCCACCGGTTCGAGCACTTTAACCAGGCGTTATTAGCTAAAATTGGGTGGCGTATCATTAATGAGCCCCATTCGCTACTGGCCCAAGTCTACAAAGGCAAATATGGTACCTTCCTCCAAGCCACTTGCCCGATCCCGGCCATCTTGGGGTTGGCAGAGTGTCCTGTTTGGGAGGCAGTTGCTTGAGAAAGGGCTCCGATGGCAGATTGGTAATGGTCAGTCCGCCTCCCTCCTCTTCTCGATTGGATACCGAAGCGTCAGCATGATCACCCTGTGTATAATCCACAGGTGCTCCCGGAGGGGGGTGATCCGCGGGTGGCTGAGGTTATCAGACAAGGGGAAGGGCGATGGTGTGAATCCAAACTGCAACAATGGTTTGATCCCCTACTTGTCGGGCTATCATGGCTATTCCTCTTCCACGTAGTGATGTCGAGGATCGCTTAATCTGGCATGATACAACGGATGGAGTGTTTTCGGTTAAGTCAGCTTACCATCTAGCGGTGGCTTTTGATAGAAAGAATGGGGGCTGGAGGTCGGTAGTCAGCTGGATGGATAGGGCTAGTTGGCTAAATTTATGGGAAGCTGATCTTCCTCCTAAATTGAAGGTTTTCCTCTGGCAGATTTTCACCGCATTCTCCCTACGACAGAGGCCCTAATTGAAAGGAAAGTTCGGGTGCTCCCTCGGTGCCCGATGTGTTGGGGTGAGTCGGAAACTATGGAGCACTTGTTCCTTGACTGCCCTGTGGCAAGAGCTTTATGGGATTATGCTGGGCTAGAGTATCTAGGTCAGGGATTGCCTCGCCATACTTTTCCCCCTCTTCCTTAAGAGACTTTTCTCTTTAGTCCACCAACCTTTTGTCCTCCTGTTGGTAGTGGCGGTCCTTTGGCGGATCTGGAAGTCCCGAAACTGGGTTGTCTTTGAAGGCAAGCAGTTTGGGTTCCGAGCCTTGATGCGTCAAATTCATCAACAGTGTGAAGGAGTGGGGTGGCCTGCCGGTCGACCATGTTTCTCCATGCCCACCTCCTAGCATGAATCCTTTGAGTCCGAATGTAGGATCGGATTTCATGTGTATGTGGGATGGAGCGACGCGATCGGGGTCACATTCGGCTGGAGGGTTGGTTCTTCTGAAACCCGTATAGAGAGGTCCTTCAGGCTCATGGGACGCACTTTAGAGACATTGAGGATCCAATGGTCGTGGAATTATTTTCCCTTCGTGAGGCGCTCTATTGGTGTATACATCGAGGACTTCATAATGTCCGGTTTGAGAGGGATGCCAAGGTCATCATCGAAAAGATCATTCAGGCTGACACCAGAGATAGTAGGTGCGGGGGGTATTCTTGAGGAAGTTGTGCATTGTTTTACTGAGCACCCCGGGTTTTAGTATACGATTTGTAGGTCGGGATAACAATAGGGTAGCCCATGTGGTGGCTAGAAAGACCCTTTCTTTGTATCCGGCTACTTGTCGTTCTTTTGATTTCCAGGCCTGGCTGTATTCCAGGGTGTAACTATATGATATTTTGAATCAATATGATTATCTTTTTTAAAAAAAAATATTCAAACTAGAGACCCTAGACACCTGAGATGTAGAGTCGACAAAATCTGAACTCGATCGGCTCGAGATCTCCTCCAACTTAAAATCCTTTCTCACACTTCTTCTTGTCTCCCCATTATCCTATCCTATACAAAACAACCGGAGGCTGCAAATAATACAAAACAATTCTTTTCAATAATATGCTTAATAGAATAGAGATTAATTTGAATGTAACTTATGTATAAGTAGGGCATTATAAGTTCTAAACTCGACGATAGATTTTCGTAAAAAAAAAAAAAATACTCTGCTGCTGAAGATACCTTATGTCCGCACATCAAGGTGTTATCAATTAGCAACTTGAAGACAAATTATTAACAAGAGTAAGACAACAAAATGTAATAGCATCATCCTTCATATGGTTGAAGCAAGCTGAATAAAAAAAACTATGGTTTTAACCATTTTATTTTACCTTAAGCTACGAGGGTGGTGAAGGCGATGTTAAAATTTGGAGTATGACTTTTCAACGTGCGACAATGTGGCCTTACGAATTTGGTATTTAGATTATGAATTAATCGGAGCTTGGAATACGCAACATTATATACCATAATTTCTGATTGATAGACCGATAATTATACATGTTTTCCCCCCTATTCTGAAGCCATTTGTGATGAGGAATCTCGTGTTTTAAGCCGAGTTCACGCTAGATTGTGTTTATGTCATATTTCAGGTCCCGGCGTTGGAATCGAGGCGAAGGAACGAGTTCCGGGTCGAAAAGGAGCGAAGTTGGGACAAAGGAGGCTGTTGGACCAAAATACCCGGCCAAAGGAAGAAATACCCGACCGGGTATATTCTGGCCTTGACCGGGTATTTTTCCCTTCGGGGCACCCGTGAGAAGCAGAAGGGGGCCCGGGCGATGGCCTTTAAATCCCTGGTCGGGGATTATGAGGATGACCGGGGATTTTCCCCTTAGTGAAACGGCGTTTGGATAATACCCGTCGAACCCTGAAATACCCGACCGGGTATTTCGACCGGGTATCGCGAGGCAGCTGATAAAAGAGAAAGAAGGCCAATTTTCAAGGGTTCCGAGTTTTTGAGAGAGAAAGCGATACCTAGAGAGAGAAAGCGACGAACCAGAGTTCCCAAGCGCCATAGATCGATCTTCAACACCATTGGAGCCCGGCTTGAGCTTGGAGAAGTGCGATTAAACGTCCAGGAGCAGAAATCCATCTTCACAGTATGATTTCCGCGTCTGAATCTGCTTTTGCTTCTTTCTCTATGGAGTAGTTTCCCCATTCATCTGGGTATGGGAACCCTAGATTTGTATGCTAGGTCTGATTGTATGAACCCAAGTACAGAGTTTGTGAATTGATTATATTCGATTGAGGTTTGAATGATTGAATGACTTGAATCCTGATCAAATTCCTGTTGTTTCTGCTTTGACCTGAATGAGAATATCTGCCTAGGTTGATAGAGTACCCTTAATCGAAGGTGGCGAATTGGTGACTTTAGTCGAGGAGCCAATTCGCTATTCTGTACCGAAGTTAATTCGGTAGTGGAGGTTTGGTTCATTAGGGCCTCAATCTGTTTACTCCGGTGGAGGTTAGTCGCCCGCTAGAGACTCAGATTGAGAGGGTCTGGAGACCTTTAGTCGAGACTTCAGGCTAATTGAGAACCTTCCGCAGTATAACTTTCATGAAAACTGAACTTGGTAAATTGCAATCCGACTTAACTGCAGTCTAGGGGGAACCATATCCGGGTGACCTCTCTTGACTTGACAACAACCGTTTACTTGCTTTGTGTTTTGTTTGCTTGAGTTGCACTAAAAGTTCACCGCTAAATAACAAGAATTCACCGAGTAGTCATCACATCTAGGACCCGGGTTGACAATAAAACCCAAACCCGCTATACTACGCTTTAGGAAGTGGTTACTTGGCCATTTTCTAGAGTGACAGTAGGAGTGAGTCAAGTTTTTGGCGCCGTTGCCGGGGACGGCTAGGTTGTTGAAGAAAAGTGATTTCTGTTACTTTAGCATTTTCATTTTTGCATTGAGTGTTTGTTCTTCCCACTTGTGCCTTCACGGGTTTGCATTGCTTGATTGTGTGCAGATAGTGCATGACCCGTAGCCAGTCGGGAGGTTTACTGCCGTTGAATCCTGAGATTGAGCGCACCTGCAAACAACTTCGGAGACAACAGCGAGCTAGACTGGCTACGGTGGAGCGCAGAACGGCCAATTGAGCAGCGACTCCGAGGACGAGTACGAGATGGAAGGCGATCAGAACCGCCTCCTCAGAACCAGATCCTGGGGAACGACCCAAATCCCCAGGGAGCTGGGAACCATCATCATCCACCACCACCGGGTCCCACCTTGGAGTACTACTATACTCCACGGATTGCTGACATCCGCCCGGTCATCCTCTATCCGCCCATTCCTGCAAACAACTTCGAGATCAAGCCATGCTGGATTCAACTCATCACATCCTCTATCCAGTTCCATGGCTTGAAGGATGAGGAAGCCCGGGTACATCTTT